>JAINEB010000013.1:27620000-28870000 GCA_022840565.1 Eubasilissa regina | reverse complement strand
TAGAAAGTAGTTAGTAAAAGTGGATGAATAGCACTGAGTTCTTAGTTCTAGAGTACTCAGTGCTAAACTCTAAGATATTGAAAAATTAAAACGTACTTTGGCAGCATTCTGTGTAGAAGTTGGTCGGTCCTCTTCTTTTCCTGCGTCAGTTGCTCCGTCCTCTCAGCAACAAGGCCTTCCAAATTGTAGGCGTATTTTTCCATCATGGCCAACATGTTGTCGAAGATGTTGGGTTTGCTGCGATTAAACATTTTTTTATCAGATTGGGTTATGTACAAACAAATACATGAATCAGATTCTATTAGGAATATTGAATATTGAAAGACCCCACTATTTCCCAGAAACTGATTAAGGAACCGGTGATCCCATATCCATTTCACCATATCCCGATGCATTTTTTTTTACGTATCGGTGTCCAGTGGGAATTATTATATTTTTTTAACTATAAAAAATTGTATGATTGATGAGTTTTTGGTACCGTAACGGCAAATGATTCTCAAATACATCAGAACGCAGTTTCAACACGACGGGACAACTCCACACACCGCTAAAGTTTCGATGGAGAAGCTGAGAGCATACCCTGGCCACTTCTGTTGTCAGTTTTAACACCTTGTGATTTATTCTTGTGAAAATATCTGAAATCTAAAGCGTACAGTAATAATCTTCGAACAATCTTGGGTCTATAAGAAAACATCCGGCGTGAAGTCGCCGCCATCAACCCAGCATTTTTTTCACGCGTATTTGTTAACATGAGGGTTCGGTTAAAATAATGGATTCTTGCAATCCTTGAAGTGGACGTCACTTAGATGACGTAATTTTTAATAAGTAAAATACTCAGATCTCTATTATCTGTTAAAATTAAAACAAATACAATAAAAGTAATGGATGAATATAAATTAAACAATGTTATTACTCTACTTGAGTTTATTAGCACTACTCGAGTTTCGACAGGTGACGTATTAAACTGACTATACATAAATACAGGAGACAAGGCTTAGGTGGAAGACATATGTCTATCTGTCAGTATCTAATTACTTGTATATCTACCACCTAAGCCTTATCTCCTGTATTTATGTATAGTCATTTTAATACTTCACCTGTCTATGAGAGTTACTGCTCTCTCGAAACTCGAGTAGTGCTAATAAACTCAAGTAGAGTAATAACATTGTTTCGTTTATATCCATCCATTATGATGAACGCCGATTCTATTATTAATAATATTAAAAAAATATTCGTTTGTTTTTATTTCAATTTCAAAATGGAAAAATTTCCGCTGGACACCCTGTATATATATATACGTAATTCTATGTATATACCGTATACACGTAGTTAATACCGTTAAATTATTCCACATAGATAAAAGAATAAAAAGATAATACAGATTTTTAGCATACGTATAATAAAAAAATAAATACAATTCTAGTAACAAAAGATTCAGGCAACAATACAAGCAAAAGATAAATAATATTAAAAAATATTCGGAATACAAGGAAAATAAACGACTCTGTATAATTAGGTAATATTTTTCTCTTCGAATTCACATCGACCCGAATATTAAGAATTTTTTTTATAAAGATGTATACGTAGCGTAGCATTATATGAATGAGAATGATTGGATGCTTTTGAAGTGTGGTACTGGAGGAGATGAGTGATGATGAGTTGGACAGAAAGGAAATAAAATGACATTTTGGAAGAAACAGAGGAAAATACGTTTTATTAAGGAAAACACATTCTTATTGTGAAGTTGTAATTATTCAGAACATAGGTCTGTGATATTTTAAATACTAAATTAATGTATTAATTATAAATATATACATATAAAATCAATTTTGTCGAAAAATATTGTTTTAGCGTCACCGGGATTCGAACCTGGATCTTCATTTCCAATCCGGGGAAGTGCACTATCTTTGTGCTATAACGCCAATAAGAATGTGTTTTCCTTAATAATATATGTTGTATCAACGTGTCCAAAATTTAATAAAAATGAATTGATAATTCTGGCGTCTGCAAATCGGTTTACTCAAAGGTATTTGAGATTCTGTAAAAATAATGTAGATGGCTTTCAAATAATGGAACGACAGGTGTATTAATTTGAAAAATGTAACATATAGTTTCGAAAATTTGTCAAGAAAAATACTGGCGTTATAGCACAAAGGTAGTGCACTTCCCCGGATTGGAAATGAAGATCCAGGTTCGAATCCCGGTGACGCTAAAACAATATTTTTCGACAAAATTGATTTTATATGTATATATTTATAATTAATACATTAATTTAGTATTGAAAATACGTTTATTCACAGTATGATAGTGAACAGAAGCAAACATATTCGGACATATTCTAAAGCACAATATATTGACAGGGGTAAAAGGAACATAGAAAGAAGAATCAGAATCAAGGTCGAGGAAAACATTCATATAGCAGTTGTTATAATGGAGCTGATGCAGTAGCTATCAAATGGGGATGGAGAGAGAGAGGGCAAGGGCATGTCCCATAAGAAGAAGGTAAATTGATGATTTTTTAAAATTAATTAGTGTCTTTAAATAATACAATGTTTTCAGCAAAATCTGAGAGAAAGAAAACAAAAAAGTAGCCACAAATCTTAAGATATTCAAAAACATATATCCAGTTTTACGAGAAAATAATGCTAATGACTAGACCGACAAGATTTTTCAGACTCATAAATGCGAAATATTCTATTTTAAAATTGGTAACATTACAAAAAATGTACATAATATGTAAATTTTATTAGCGGGTATAGCATTTTACATAATATTTTACTAAAGTTAATGAATGTTATCACTTTTACAAAAAAACATTAATAAATCGATTTACAGGATTTGAATATTTGGTATAAAATGTTTTTTTTTTTATAAAAGCTTTAAAAATTGTATTTTCACCGGCATTTTTCGTTTAAAGAATTTAATTAAAGTTTTCTCACGTATAGTACCAAGCCAATATGCATATTGTGATGTGAGTATATGATGTATAAACAAGGCTTAAAGGGGTCATCCTTATGCACCTCAGGCAGACATTGTGGCCCAGTTTATGTGATCCCGGGAGGCGTTTCAGTATTCACAATGCAATTCCAGGTAATTGAACTCTTCGAGAAACTTGCCTGAGTTACGAAGAAATAAAATATCTATTTAAATACAAAAATCAAAGTAAGTAAACGGTGGTAGTATTTTTTACAAATCATATTTATTAACATCTGAATTTTAAAAGCACCGAGCCAAAATTCAACAGATTGTACAGGGTGAATATTATGTTTCAGGCCGATTTTGTTTACCACCATTTTGGTTTTGCAAATATTTATCAATGAGTATTTAATAGTCGTAAAGAATATTTAATTACAATTTATTATAAAGTATCTAACGCTACAGATGCGTGTTGAAGTCATTAAAACATTTTATCTAAATAATAATGGCAATGTTAATGGTCACATGTTACCATTAATGGTTATAAGTTACCATTAATGGTCACATCTTATAAACCATTAATGGTCACATGTTATAAAACTTCTTAGTGGCCAAATTGGGTCGATTGGGTCTGCAACATATGTGGTTTCAACAGAACGGTGGCACCTCACACACAGCTCAATCTACACTTGAAATTTTTCCCTGACGCATAATGTTAAAAAGTGGTGATATCGACTAGCCTCCTCGATCACTTGATTTGACGCCTTCTAACTATTTTACTTTAAAATAAAGATCTACCCCAATAAGCCAACAATAATGCAGATGCTACAGGACAATATTCGAAATGAAATTGCTGAAATAACACGCCAAGTGTAGAGGAATATTTATGAAAAATATGGTTAAAAGAGCACGCATTTGTAGTGCTGCCAGAGGTAACCATTTGACCAATGTTATATTACACGCATAATTGTAATAAACAAATTGATAAATAAAAACCAAATTAATTTTTTTTATTTCATTTCTTAGTTATTTAAAAATAACATCGGCTTGAAACATAATATTCACCCTATATTTACGTCGGACCCCCAAAATTTCACAGAATGTATCTATACTGGATGGCCAGCGTCCGACTGATCTGAATATACAGTTGATCGTCAAAGATGAACAGAATGCATGTATATTTGATAGCCAAAATATGACAGTATATCTCTATATACCGGACAGCCAAAGTTGTACAATCAAATTTGTATACAAGAATACGTACAGGACAACAGAAGTATGCATGTATATCTGGTAGCTTCAGTTCGATGGACTGCAGTATTTGGTTGGCTTTCCATCAAGGATCTAAGATCTCTCAATCACTTCAAAATAAGAACAATTATTGCATTGTGGTTTCCTGTAGGAGTCCAGTACAAATGACAGTAACTACTTCTTGTACTGCAAGGAGTGATGTACACGTCAGATTAGGTAGGGAATTTTTTAAACTTACAGTCCTTGTTGCATCTCTTTCAGTCTGACCCTCACAAACCGGATATCCGGTCTCTGTTCTGGTTCCTCGTGCCAGCACGCCTCCATGCAGCGCAGCACGTAGGGCGCCGTCCCTAGGGCCGAGAGAGGGCTCAAGGGAGGCCTAATGTACACCTTGTCTATGGGATGACGCACGCGGCCCAAGATTTCTGGAGAAGTAGAAGAGGCTGTTTATTTGTTGTTTCAATTTTATTTATTTCTTTATTTATAGGTGCACACAGTAATAAAAAGGTACGTTTGGTAAGTTTGATGGTTAGTTCATCAATACATTCGAATAATAAAGTTTCTCTTAGCTTTTAGAAAATTTAGTAAATAATTCAAAGGTCATGTCGAATATGTGCCATCTCTATTAACTTCCTGCGGTACTTTTCGCCCCCTTGGAAACCGGATATTCCCAACAGAGACCAGCTCTCTACTGACTAACAATGTTTACACACTGGAGTAACCATTTCAGCGTGATATATATATTTTTTTAATATACGTCCTTTTTTATGCTTTTGACCATCATTAATATACTAGATACTCGTTTTTTATATAAATATTTTTACAGTCGATGTAGATTTTCAAATGTTTTGTATATTTACTATGTCTAACTTAGTTACGGTACCAACAGTTTACAAACATTTAAAAAAAATGGTTAGAATTTTATTGAATTTGTGGTGACTTCCGTTAAAAGTAAATTTATTAAGTTGATTTGAAAAATTATGAATTTTAACAGATTTAACAACATTAAGTGACACGGCAGTTACTTTACGATGCAACATGATTATTTAAATATTTGAAACACACTAAACTTTGTACTAAATACTTTGAGTTACATTTTTATCACAACTAATGAACTGCGCATCTCGATGCTAGTCGTGACAAAAATATAACTCAAATGTAGACTTCTACAAACCTGAATTTGATAAATCAGTATGCCCCCAAGGACCGGCTCTGCCTATGATCTCGTACAGGACTATAGCGAAGGAGTATACATCTCCTTTCTGCGTTCCGCGAGCTGGTGGAGCAGGGCATCTGAGGAGCTCGGGAGCCCTCCATAGAGCTCGTCGCTCTTCCCTCAAAGCTCCGTCAGGTTCCTCTTGGCCTGCTAAGAAAGGATATAAAGTCAGGAAAGTTTGATGCGAGAAAAATTGTAATTATTATTTATAAGAGAAGCTATGCACCAGGTGATGTTAAAATAAAATAAATAATATGTTATATAGTAAATAAATGATTGTAACATTTAAAAATTGTGCGGCAGACCGAGAGCGACATTACAGATCTGAGTGATGGCGAGCGGAAAGGAAGAGAAGGCGTAAAGAGACGGAGACTTACGCTCGACCGGGCAAAGTGCGAGGTGCACGCAGGAGATAGCGCTCTGCCGCAGAGAAAATGGAAAAAAAATGGCGACGACCTAAATAGCAAACGAGGGTTTACATTCGCGGTATTAGAGGAGACTCCGCTGCAACCATCAGAGAAGTCGCATGCCAGAGGTGGCAGACGGATGGGCTCGTCGGACTCCACAGTGACAAGATGGCATCAAGGTAACATTCTGGAGGAAGAGATCATTTCTGTTACGGAGGCGTGACGGCCTGGACCAAGGCTGCGACAAAACCCCATGGCAGCATGGGATTTGTTGCGACTTCACCCCGTGGTAAACTGGGTATAAATCGATGTGTGCTAAATCGGTAACATTGTGTGTCCTCACTAGGAGGACAGTTTTACCAAAAAAAAGATGATGCCGAAGGCTATTTTCGTGCTTACAATGTCGGGATTGTAATGTTTCATGTTATTAAACTACCTAATATGTAAATCAGGGTTATTATTATTTGAGACCATTCTTATCCATCCGAGCCAGGCATATCGACACCACACACATATTACCCACAGACTGAGTCTAGCCGGTGGCGCGATGCACTGGCGTTCGATCCATCGATGCCAGCGCATTACGTAACAGTATAATTTCAACGTAAAATGACAAAGGAAGTAAAAATAACATTGAAGAATATTAATGAGATTGAAATTAAAATCCCTTCCGGCACTGGTCGCAAGAATCAGGTAGATTTCGTCATTTGTGAATGTGTATCAGCGGATCAGGCAATTAAGGAACTGAGTCGAAATATTTACCAGATAATTTTTTCAGAAAAGTTTTAACTGATGGGGTCTTTAGGTTATAATCGAAATAAATCCATTCTAATTTATCAGAAGTTCCGTCAATATATAGTATAATATTTCTATCGAAATCTAAGTAAAAATCACATATTAAAAAAGTTACAACACTATTAACATTCCGCTTCACCATTACCGCTGAGACCAAATTCAAATATTTATTCCTATTTTATTAGTAAGAAATTTCTATAATTGTAAATCAAAATTTCAGATTTAAAGCTTTATCTAGATGAACGATATCGGAATTTTCAATAAAATTCGATCAATAAAGAAGTTGTTTCTCTAAAAATCGCGATAGGACTAAAACAAGAAATTATTATTATTATTTTTTAAATATTTACTGCAAAATATTGTGGTTAATTATTTTTAATAACATGATTTACTTATATACTTCGTACAATCATTAGAACAAAGTAAAGCGTGTAAAAATAACTAAAACATCATAAAAAACCAATTAATTTTAACCACCACATCATTAAGGGCATTTTCTCACTTTGATCGTCATATAATTTTATACACAAGTATGTACTGAAATACTTTTAGATATTTTAATTAATATGGAGTTTTTGAAATAAAACACAATGATTTGATACTTTAGATTTAGTTTTTGGTCGCTTTGATGAAGGAAATGATTTGAGGTTGGTTTTTCAAAGTAAATGTTTACTTTGAAAAATCAACCTCAAATCATTTCGCTGAGCACTACAATATCAATTAATGACATTAATGAAAAGTTAATGTCATTAATTGACATTGTAGTGTAACATGATAATTTTAATTTTCACAACTAAACTTAATTAAATTTTGATTATCGCCTGATGATAAGGGGGAGTGCACTTCTCGAAACTATAGTAGTGACAAGAACTGAACGCGTGTTTAATTATAAAAATTTAAATAATTACGTAGTTAAATGGAAAGTTATTACAATTTTATTGATTAAATGATATTAAATATTGTAATATAATCCAAAATAATAATCTTAGTTTTATTTACCTTTAAATTCATGCAGTCCAAAATCTGAGATCTGAAGGACCCATCTACTGTCTATAAGGCAGTTTGTCGATCTCAGGTTCCCGTGAGAGACGATCTCACTGTCGTGCAGATAGGCCAGTCCCTTGAGCATGTCACTGACCAGAGACGACACAAACATTCCGTCCAGATGCAGGTCCCTGTTGGCTAAGACGTCGTGGAGGCTGCCCCTGGCGCAGTAGGAGCTGACGATGGCCAGGTGGCCGTGCTCAACACACGCCCCAATGAATGGCAAGAGATTCTCATGACGCACTTCTCGGATCTGTTGTTATAATATATTTTGAGAGAATTATAATTAAAATTGTACGGTTGATCAATTCAGATTACAAATGTTTTGTTATAGATATATTATTTACATACATTTTCGAATCAATTACAATAAAATTACTTTTAATAAAAATGTAGAATTATACTTTACATTTAAACAATCTTGATTTTAAATTGAATAAATTAAAATTGTAAGAAAGCGGTAAAATGAACTAAAATATTATAAATAACCAACTAAATTTAAGCAAAAGTCCTATCTGAAATTTTTTCCATTATTAGATACCAAACATAATACAATAGTCAAACATAATTTTTAAACAAGTGTAAATTAATTTCCTAATATTAAAAATAAATAAATTAATTTAATACACAATAATTTGACATAGCACGGTTTTAGTTTTTTATCACCTCGATGAATAAAAACAACTTTTTAATTAAATCGGTTGGTGTAATCGTTACACAAGGTGTCCTAAAAGTTTTTTCAATAATAAAATAAGGTTTAATAAATTTTTATTTTATTTTGCATTTAAATACAGTCCATAGGAATTTATTTCTTAAAATAATGCTTAAAAAACTGCTCGGCACGTATTATCCGTGATTGCTGCCATTTCTTCTCGAATATTTTCTTTTAATTGGTTCAGAGAGAGAGGGTTGTTACTCTATACTTTTGATTTAAAGCAGTCCTATAGGAAAAAGTCCATTGGTGTCAAGTCGGGGCTACGTGGTGGCCAGTTTATGTCACCTCGTCGGAATATCAATTTTCCAGGAAAAATTTCCCGAATAACTGGTAAGGACACGATCCATAGCGACTGATTTCCCAAGGACGCGGCTACCGAACGGCATACCCCCTGCCACTCTTCCCCTCGTTGCGTTGGTACAGCGAATGAACAAAAATTAAAAAGACTTTTGGGATTAAACCGGGTACCTACGTATTTGGCAAATAATTTATTATACATTTTATTTGTATTCAAATCAATAAATTGTTGTTCTGAAATATTTCAAGTGCTACTAAACAATTACATTGTTATTTTTATTTTTTATTTATTATCTTAGTTTTATTAACAAAATAAAAAATATGAATCTTAACCACCAAGTTAATATTGCTAATTTTAAAAGAATTACATTGTTTTTTTGTTGTTTCCTAAACTACGAAGAAATTTGACATACTTGTAATACACAGTATTAGAGAGAAAATAATTGTAAGAATTTTGTTGGTTTAAAAAATATCAGATTATTTTTTGATATTTCGTGGGCACGAATAGGCAAAGTAAGAAAAAGAACGGTTTAAATGGTAAATTTGCCTGTTTTAGTTCCTTTCTGATGGCTCTGGTAATGTCGACGCTCTTTTTGTGCACCGGCTTGAGCGCGACCACGTTCCCCCTGTAGAGGCCGATGCGCGTGTAGGCGCGACCTCCTCCTCCGCCCTCGGGGGGCCCGCCGCCCGTCGGGCCTCCGCCCCCAGACAGCAGCAGGCTGGCGCGGCAGGACTGCATCTGGCGAGAAGGTGTCTCACTGTCAGTCGTGTAACCGATTACCAAGGTAAGGATGCGACCCATCAAACAATAACAATCGAACGCGATTCAACATCTTTGCAAATTTAATCTAAAGCACGTGTATATTAATTTCTTTTGTTTGAGGAATGTCAGCTTCTTGATATTCGACGACTCTATGTAAAAAGGCTGATCCAACAAAGAACTTCATCAATATCCATCTCATAATTATGCTATGAGAGTAAAAAAGAATAGGCTCACGGATAAGCCTAAAATGAAAACACACTTTGGTCGATTCTTCCATATGTTTCTGGCCCCTAAAGTCTATAACATTTTGCCGAGCAGTATGAAACAATTCTCGATGGACAAACTCAAATACCATCTCAGGAGCTGGCTATTGGGTGTTGGCAGAAAGAAAACTGAGGAAGGATTCTTGGAAATCATCACACGAACAGAACATCATTTCTTTATATTCATTTGTCTGTTTTGCATAGTGTTTCAATTATGGGATAGCGAGAGTATTTTACTTATTTATTATGTTATTAACATTTTTTATAAGACTGTTTTCTTCATTCTTAATATTTTAGGTTTAGATAAAAAAAATATACATATTAATAATGGTTTTCGTATTTGTATGATAGACAACGGATGAACCTGTCTCCTTTAGTACAAACTTCGGTCTAGTTAAGGAGATAGTGAACATCTCTTACATTATGAAGCTTGTTCGTTTTTTTTGTATATTTATAAGAATGTTTATACTGTGTAATATGTACGTATATTAAGAACATGAACAGAATAAATAAATAAATAAATAAAAGGTAGTTAATTAAAAAAATATCAAAGCCACTAGCGCTGATACATATATAGCAGTAGGATAGGCGGTCTAGAGGCATATATAGTACTCACAGTATTGTAGACTCGAAGGAATTGAGAAAAAATATAATTGCAAATAATATCGTTTTATTAGTATTAATAAAAAAAAGTGTAAAAATGTATCATTTATATTTTTAAAACATAAACATAGTTTAAAGACGATGATCTCTCGATGAGACTTTGATCTCTGAGAGTTAGTAAAGCTATATGTAATAGATGCGTTATTCTAATCCGCGCGCAAAACATATGGTGGTGATGATTCAAAAATCGCTTCCATGCTAACACGCTTAAATCAAATAATGTTTTATTGATTTATTTTGAGGAGGTCTATCGCCTCTACTGTCATTATCACCGCTGAAGAACTTGAACGCACCTTGCTTACACCGGCGCGTGAAGTGGAGCTCCTAAGAGCCATAAAAACTCAACCAGTACTGACGTTGGGTGCCAATACTCATTGTAGTCCATAAACATTTTTTTTTATTCCACCAGGTCCGTAATAAATGAATATATTACATTTTTTTTTATACTATGTATACTGTTTGCTGAAAGTTTTTTTTAAAATTTAACTATAAAACAATAGCTGTATATTAAGACAAATAACCATCGTCACTAATTTCCGATTATCCAAAATTGAAAAATGATAAAAACAAAAATGAACAGAAAACATGCCTCAGACACATGTATCATAACCCCATATAATTTGTTTTTCTGAATTAAACTACTTTTTTAGATAAATTTTTATGTACACTTTTCTAATTGATTAATTAAATTTGTATTAATTATTATCATAGTCCGACATAGTATTATCGTGAGTAGCTAAGCTGCGCATCGAGAGTGGCCTAGCTAAAACTGAATCCGGAGTAAGCCAAGTAGTTGCTTTTTTTACGTACAAATTAAATTGCTACTTTTAACACAGGCAGTTGAAAATACTTTTTGTAAATACAAATTAAATGTATTAATTAGAGGGATATTGTTGTTTCTACCGGGATTCGAATGTGTTGGTGTAGCATAATCGGATAATGCACGTTCCCCGGATTGGAAGAGATTCAGGTTCAAATCCCGTTAGCAACAAAAATTATTTTTCTATAAAATTATTTCTAATTAATACATTTAATTAATATTTAAAATATCGCAAACTTATGTTCTGAATAATTACAACTTCATAATGAGAATGTGTTCTCCTTAATAAAAAGACAAATATTTTTTTGTGTTTTAAAATTTTTGTAGAATTCGTATATCGCCGGGTAACATTAAATAATTTTGAAACTACGACTTCCAGCGACCATTCGGCGGCTTGCCGTCAGTCATAAATATCTTAGTCATTATATACAAAGTATTAAAACTTTCGAGAAAGTTTAAATGTGCCGAAAATTTTTGTGAAATATTTAATCTACAAAATATTTACGTGAACTTTTTCTTAGTTTGAGGTTGAAGTTCAAGGTTTCGACCATCTTCGTCGGGTCGTGTTTTTCACCGCTTATTCAGTTACTTGATAAAAAATGTAAGAAATGATTATGGAGTGGCGTTTTCAAGGGTAAATGACCAATTTACCAGGTCATTGGTTATGGGCGCAGAGCAGCGGAGTTGTTAGGAAGTTTGAACAATTTGTCTCCTCTGAACAAAACTGTCTTTTAGTTTGTAGGATTTACTGTACTCTTTCTTTACAATATACTGCACAATATATCAACTACCCTGAATTGTTCTTAACAATTATTAATACTATGAATTCACCTGTAAATCGTATTAAACACATCTACAAGTTTTTTCACATTTTATAGCTATGGTGAAAAATGTGAAAACAGTTTTTGTGTATATTTTCAACAATTATTTTTTATACTTTAAAAATAAATATATTTTTTAAGGAGAACAAATTATTATTGTGAAATTGCAGTTTTTTCTCCTTAAAAATATACTTTGTAGAGGCATATATAAAAAGCAAGAGATTTAACAACATGAATTTTGTGGTCATGGTTGTGATATCTGTATTTAAAAATTGTTTTCAGGTTTGAAATCATATTTTCGCTGTCCTAATTTTTTTTTTAACTTCGGCTTCACAGCCACTGTCATATATTATACAGAACCCAAGATAAACGAAAGAAACCTTTTACTATCTTTGTGCGTTTTTTTCGTGATTTTTCTTTGGGTTTTATTTATCTCAATTTCTATATTCCTGTTCTTTGCATCAATTCTGTGAAGAAGTTTGGGCATTTCTTCTTCTGATTTGCAAAACGTTTGTATTATCGGTCAATCATTACCTAAGATTGAAGAGTTTTTTGCCCTCAATCAAGAAGACAGATGAAGTATTTCAATTTAGTTTACATGGTTCCATGATCTTTTATGAAAAGTCAGTATGTATGGCTATAATATATAATATAATAGAGTGGTACGCGCTTAAAATATTCGTATTTGGAATATATACAGTCACTTCTCGACTTAAGACGAGGTTCCGTTCCGAAACTTCGAAGTTGAAATGGTCGTAAGTCGAATACACAATACAAAAAATAATATACATTTATAGTCATTTATCAATGAGGTTTAATTTTTGATTAATGTTAGCAAACATATAAGTAAATATTTACATGGATAAGTGATAATGGAAAAATTATTTAGTATAATTTTTGATTTTATTAGATAAATAATTTTGGATTGTCTTAATCATGTGTATTACTGATACCCATGGCTGACTCTTTGATATATATTAGCGAGTGCAGTGATAGAGTTTATGTCCAATTTTATTTGGATAGTTTGTTTCTTTTCGTTATAACAGGCGACTGCCGGGTGAATTTTGTGTCGTACTTTAAAAAACCTATCATTCTCCGGGTCCGTATATATATATTTTTAATTGCTTCATTAATTTGACTAAAAACTGCAGCTATTTCTTTGAGGAAAAATATTTAGTTTTCTTCGTGGTTCTTCGGGTTCGGTTAGTTTTTTAGCTCCATTACATTTTTTTCTGTAACTCATTGTTCTTCAATCTCAAAAATGTCTTGATTTATGAATTCCTCTACATCACTTATGACCGTACACAATCATACGCGAAGTGTAACTAACCGCGTATTATTATCAAAACTAGAGATGACGCAAACGAATGCATCCTTATTCAATTTATTTTGAGAGGAATACGAGTAGATATATGACAAACATGTGAAAAATTGATTAATTCTTAAAAATATTTTTTTCTGTCGTAAGTGCGAATGGTCGTAAGTTGAGGTGGTCGTAAGTCGAGAATTGACTGTATAATATTTGTGTTAGTGATTTGCATCCATTAGGTGCTGTTTTAAAACTTGCGAGACGAATCGTTTAATACTTGCGAGATGTATCGACATAGTTTTTTTTAGCGTTTTGTTATACTGATAAGGGAAAAATAAATATGTTATTATTTCTAGAAGTAGTCCTTACCACGCTCTTGTTCCTTGTAACTGAATCCGCGGCCTCCGTAGGGATGATTGTGATCTCCTTCAGATCTATCTTCCAAAGCAGGCAAGCCAGCTTCTGTTCGTATCTGTAGTGTCTGAGAAAACATATAAATAAATTAAACATCGCTGTTACCAATGAAATAGAATATTATTTGAAATATATATTAGTAGCTGGAGTACCCGGCGTTGCCCGGTCTTTATGCAGAGTGAAGATGCTTCATTTAGGGGGATGGGGGTTTTCGAAATCAAATGTAGACAGTAATTTTTCTCTTATTTTGAACGTCATGTGCAAAATTTCATCAATAAGTACCAAAATTCTGCTTTAAGGGGTGATAAAGGAGGATAGGGATGGTTTTTAGAAATCTCATGTAAACAGTGAACTTCCTCTTGTTTTGATGGTCAAGTGTGCAAAATTTCACCAAACTCGAAATAAAACTGTAGATTTGTCTAAAAAAAAAAACCCAACAAACAAATCAACAGACACTCTTATTTATATATGTAGTTTAGAAACCAATGTAAAAATAGAAAAAAACAGTTCTAAGTGCAATTTAATACACACAAGACTATTAGGCTGAGTGAAATACAATATAGTAATTAGTCTGCTAAGGGAAACAGGTTTTCACCCAAAAATAAAGCCCTTTAATATTTGGGATTATTATATATTTTGCAATTACTCTTGAATATGTTAAATATTTTGCAATACTCTTGATTTTGTTAAATATATACACTTTTAAGGTCTGGGTTTAAAATAACTTATAATCTGATATTACCATACGTAATCGTATAAGAACATAATAATTTTTTCTTGTAGGCATCAAGCAAAGTAAAAAAAATGCTATTGCTTCTGGCTTAATATTCATATTAATAAAATTGCTTCACATAAAAATGTTTATTTGCCTATCTTGCATTATATTATTTTTTGTTCAAACATTATTTAATATCTTATACGTGGCGCATTTTTTAAGTAAGTAACGGATTTTTTTTAAAGAACCACATCATTTTTAAAACACTTTATATTCTTCAGACGCTAACACACCTTAGACTACTTTTTAACATAGTCGTGTGGCAATTGTCATAACGGGGCACCAATTTTTGTATATCTTTGTCATAGAATGACGCCGCTTGGGATGCAAAACCATGTCTGTACTCCGTCTTTGAGTTCATCACCGTCATCAAAACGCTTGCCACAGAGGAACCGCTTCAGATTTCATTCCGTCTGTCATTGCACTTGAACATTTTCGGCTTGTAATTTTGTCAGGTATCCATCCATAAAATATTGTGAACTAAGTCTGTTACCCCCTGAATTATTATGTTATGGAGAATGTTGTCAAGTAGTCATTATTAAACCATACCGAAATATTATATTATAATTTTTATAATACCATACAAACAAGTGAATACCCCGTAAAATATAAAAAAATGTGTTTTCGTAATGCAGATAAATATAATATGTGAAAATATTTCGACTCTCTGTACTATTAATGCTCTCATTGTAGTCAGCTAAGCTGTCCTAAAAATATTAAAAAAAAACTGTAAAGTTGAGCAGGAATATGATTTGGCTAGGAATGGGTTTTGGGAATTACAGACTCGGAAAAAGACATTGACTCGAGCAACACTCCAGCCCGATACCGATGAAATTTACATTAACTGGTTAAATCGCGAGTAATAGAACGTTTTTCAAGTAAGTATCGTTGCCAGATATTCCCTGTGTAGCGCTGCGGTTGCGATGCAGCATATTTGAAATGGTTTCCTTCATTTGTTGATTCACTATATGCAACGTTAGAGATATTCACATGGTGTGGCCATTTTGTAGTGAATGGTTGAAATGTTCAAGACAATAAATAGATCAGCCCGCCGACCGCAGTCACTCACTCGCAAGATACAGTCCGTGATTCGTTTCTTGAATGCGCGAAACGTGAAACTTGGTGACATTCATCGCCAAGTGTGTGATGTGTATGGTAAAAGTGCAATAACCGCTGGAATGATGAGCCCTTGCTTCATGGCAATGTCCGACCGCACATAGCCCATCAAACTCAATACTTTATCAGGTTGGGAATAATGGCAGCATCCCCTCCACAGTGTTGATTTGGCACCGAGTGATTTCCATCTTTTCCTTCATCTGAAGCGGTTCCTTGGTGGCAAGGGATTTGATGACGATGATGAACTCAGAGACGGAGTACAGGCATGGTTTTCATCCCAGGCGGCGTCGTTCTATGACGAAGGTATACAAAAATTGGTGCCCCGTTATGATAAGGGCCTTGATAATGATGACGACTATGTTGAGGAGTAGTTGAAGGTGTGTAGCGTCCGAAGAAAGTACTTTTAAAATGCACCTCGTATTGAGATTAGACTCCACATTAGACTTACTTGAGCAAGAACACACCGGCAACGATAGCTGTGAGAGCCACGAAAGCCGTGACAGCTAGTAAGCGCCAGTCTGGGGGGCGCTCGCACTTCTCCCTGAAGAAACCGCAGGCGGGTTCCGCCCTCGGGGGGCCGCCCCCTCCCACCCACTGGATCGGCCTCGATGGGTCCACATACAGAAACTCCTGCAGGATGCGATCACAAATAATAATCAATATTTTAAGGCATAATTTTTATTTAATTTTATTTTTGATAGACAGATTATCAAAAAGGTCATTAATAGATAGTCCTACAAGGTAATTAATTGATAGTCCTTCAAAGTCATTAAATAAACAAATAAACGATTGGATAATTTTAAACGAAATCATTTAAACTTTAACACAAAAATGTTACAGAACATGAACTAAAAATTACCTATTTGTTACTTACAATACTTTACAATAGTAGGAGGGTTTGTAATGTTATTCATTACTTTAGCGAAAGTAATGACATTTTACAAGAATAAATATAAACAAATACAATTGAAACGTAACAAAATATTATAGAAAAAAAATTGAGAAACTCTCATTCATTTGTATTCCTAAAGTTGTGGGTCGTCGAGACGAAATATGAGCATATACCACTTATAAGTTAATAATAACTCTTGTAGCTTAGTGGGCGTAAAATGTTCACATTACTTTTTACTTTCGTTGTAAGAAAATAATATAATTAGCAGTATAGCCGCAAGTTTAACACGTAATATAGGAAGACTTACGTATTATACAGAGCGTTCTTAATGAAACGTGCACAACTTAGAACAGTATGTTATATATATTTTTTCCAGTCCAAGTCGCATCACTAAATTAAATTAAGATAAAGTATAATGAAATAGGACGCATTTAAAACGAGGATCTTTAGATGACTAACACCAATCAACTGGATTGATAATAGGACATTTAAATACCCGGAAAAATTTATTACCCGGTTCTTGAGTATTTTTCCATAAGTTAACCGGTTCGGTTATAATTTATGTTATACACGTATAATATAAACTAAAATATTAGATTTTCGAAATTTTGCTTTAATCATATAAATAAAAAAAAATAATAAAAAATTAAAATAGAGAAAAATATATTTGTGTGCAGATGTTAGTCACAAAATACCTAATTATTTATAAAGTAACTTCTTTCGTTTTTTCAAATTATTTTTTAACTGACAGATATTTGCACTGCAAGTATTAGTTATTAAATGAAGTATATACGTAGCAAAATATCTCTTGTATTTATTCGAAATTTGTGGGAAAAAACGTTGTTTTAATAATTGTTTTTAAAAAAATCGTGGGAAAAAAACTGTCCTTTGAACATTTCCACGTACCTCGCCAGAAAACATTACGGTTTAATGACGTGGGATTTTTTCGTCAAAAGAACATTTTTGCTCTTTGTTATATACCCTTCGGAATCTTTTTATGCTGGAGTCAAGTGCTGTCTGCTTATAGTCATTCTCGGAGCGGTCATAAAACTTACTACTCAACTAAAGTTTCTTGTACTCAATACTTATTACTCAAACTATAGTTTCTGAGTGTTAATCAGAATTTATTGTATTTTTATTTCTTAACTTTGTTTCATTAACCACTTAATTGAGTTTAAATACATCTACCGGTTTTGAAAAATACCATTATTGCTCAACGCGCGGTGCGTTCCCGACCAGTAACTCATTGCGACTGAAAAATCCGCAAATCACGCGCGTCACCACTTACCTCACCCTGATGGTTTACAAGCAATTACAATTTAATCTTGAAATTTTTCCGCTGGACACCTTTTATTTCGGTAATGGAACATTTTTTAATTAGTTAGGTATTATGTAACACATGAATCATTAAGTTTAATGCGAGCGCGATTATACTAATTTTATACAAATTAACATCCCTTCACATTTAATATATTTCTTCATATAAATTCATAAACTTAATATATGGAGATTTGAATTATGCAATATTTTCGAGTTAATTATAACTCGTAGAAAGAAATATATTTGCACACCGTTGAAACACGTCTAGAAATATATTCTCCAGAAATAAGTATATTTTTTTACTTAAATAATATATTTCGAAGTATAAATGAAAACGGTGTCACAGAAATAAAAATAATGTCAGTTTTACGAGTGAGACGCTTTTTCGTCTGAATAAAATTGAGTATTCTTAGATAGAGACTCTTTTATATAAAAGTAAAAAACTTTATTAAATTTTTTCTTATATATAAATTATTTATAAGAATAGTATAATCAGTTTTATTCAATGATTAGCGTGATAGTAACTCATACTTGCTGACTAGGTTTAAAATACATTAATTAAAGAATATATTTAATTTAATTTATAAAATAAAAGTATAATATGGATGACTGTGAATCTTGTCGTTATTAAAAAATTCAGATATTTTTAACTAATCTACTTCCATATAATGTTCTCAGGTTTACACGGGCATTCAGAATATTTTGTGTAGAATTTTCTGGGCTATTTTGCCTATCTGATTTCTCTGACAGCCAACATCCAGCCATCAGTGACATCAACTGTGATGATGGTGGACCCTGCGATAGGATACAGAACGTCGGCCAGAGAGGTCAAAAACCCGGATAGCACCTCCATATATGTAAGTTTGTTTAAATAATGTAATTTTTACTCATAAGACCGAAATTATATTATAAATTAGTATGTTTGTGTTAGCGATGGTTGATATTTGTACCTCGGTGATTATTAACCGTTTACATTAAGTCACCGGAACACCCAGTTACTCGATATAGTAGTAACCGGTTTCACATAATCAATTGAGTATCGCCATCGGTCAAAATTAAAAAATAAACAGATTGTTTCACAAATTTTGAAAGACACATTTTGTTGAACGATGAAGGCCGTCGTGTATTTGAAAAGTTCTAATAAAGGAACTGGTACTTTTTAACTTTACCAAATTAGTCATATTCGATCGGTTTCAAAAGTAACTGATCAAATGAACTGATATTTATCTTGAACTGGAACTGGTGTTAGTTGCAAAGTTGGATAATGCACCTTCTCCGGTTTGGAAAGAGATCCAGGTTCGAATCCCGGTAGCGCAACAACATTAATTTTCGATAAAATTGATTTTATATGTATATCTTTCTAATTAATACATTTAATTAGTATTTAAAAATTATTTGATAAAAAAATTATAAATAGTTATTTTAAAATGAAACTTTGTTTACATTTATAAATGAATTATTATTACAAAATACAATTATTTTTTTAAATATATAAATAAAAAACCATTGATAAAGAAACACATCAGAATTGTATATGTTTGATCAAAATCATTGACTAGCTTAAGTCCTCTAATAGCATTTTCAAATAATTTCATCTCATCTAAATTTAGTTTCGTCAAAAGATGACATGGTTTTATCCCAAATATTTACATCACATTTTAAAAGGAAACATAATCCCCTGTTTGAACAAATCGACAAAACTATTCCCTTCAGAATCTTTATAGCTGACCATACATTTACAAATAATTGGTACAGGTGCATCGCTTGCCGCTCGCCGCTAGGTCGTTATATGCTGTACCGCAATGGTTAGTAAACTTAAACATTTTATCGACAAATATATATTTTTCTATATATCTTTCTAGTTGATTCAATTAATTTATTATATTACTTAACTCATTTAAAATTAATAATATCAAGAATTTTTGGTATCGAGTCATTTGTTTTAAAATTCCTGGGACTCGAGACAGCAATAAACCACGGGATTCCCGGGTTGTCCCGACACAGAATCCCAACTGCCAACTAAAAACCATTCACTATCCGTACAGTGCAGTAGAGGAAAAAGACATGTATTCATTAAAACACGAAACATAAATAAGCTATTAACGTCCAGCAGAAAATAAGTCCTTTACACGACGGTATACTTTATATTCACCACATTTACAATATTTAAATCAAAATATATTGTGTATAATTATATACTCGTATTCCAACAATATGAAACGACAATAAATTCTCGTAACATGATAAAAACTCAATCTTTTAATGTTGGCTTATAAAATACAGCTCACGATTTTGTCCAGAGGTAGAAAAAATATATTATATTAAATGTAATAGCTTAAGAAATGCCGAGAGTAATTTAAATGGATCATTGTATAAACAGTTTGAACATACGAGTACATCAACGTACCAGCACCTTTTCCGGCAAATTCTTCTTAAAAGTAATTTTTGTAAATATATTTGTATGCGCAATGTGTTTTTTATGGGTATTTTAATTTAAAATAAAAATTCTGCGCGCAGTAATAGAATTTAATATTGATGCCTTAATAAATTCAAAGAGTATGAAAGTTAACAACTTTTTCTCATATTCTTATATCGTTATTATTTCTATTAACTAAATTTGGTGACGATTTTAAATTTAATTTAAATTAGGATTTAAAAATACATTCGTTTTAGTTTTAACACTTATAAAAATATCGACGATAGTTTTTTAATGTCACCGCATTTTGACGTGCTTGTGATCTAGAGTGATTAAAATATTCGCTTAATAATCTAATGGTCGGGGGTTCGAGCCTCGTTCCAGGAGACCATTAAGTCAGTCCTATTTTCATAAAACAAGCGTTTAGCTTAATTTAAAAATAGTCAGAATATGGATGCGACACATATTCCCTATAAGGATCTCCATTTTTATTAAATTAAACATATTTAAATACGATGTTCGTTTTATAAATCGGGAACTATTAATATTATCTGTTGCTTCTTTCGCCTCATTTCGCAATAATTAGGTCAGCAAGTCTCACCGGAAGTTCGTGAGTTCCCCCGGAGCCGTTCGCTCCGTACCGGAAATACCCCACCGGCTGCATGCTCATCCGGAGCGAGCCGTTGACCTGCTGATCGTCCAGCAGGGCCACCACTGTGAAGTTGCCCTCGGCGTCTCCGCTGGCATCTATCAGCACCTGGACGTGGACAGATTATCACCATATTTTGAAGAATCAACCGTGCATCCGTGTATTTGGAATCTCATAATTGAGTACAATCGAGTTTACATAGTTGCGTGTAAGCAACTATGTAAAAGTGTAGATAAGTACTAAATATGTTTTTTTTTTTGAAATTTTTAAGTAGATAAAGTACTTTTCATTTAGAAAGAACAATTGTATTAGTAACAGTCCGTTTTATAAACATGAAAGTAATACTTTATAATAATTTTTTAAAAACATTAAATAAATAAAACTCTCGGAAAAAACTCGGAAATTGAACACACAATACATACAGAGCTCAAATTTTTATTTACACGGTTTTTTTTTGCGATATATCATATATTTTTTAAATATTTTCCGTCGCTGTGTAAATGTGATAGAAATAGGGTAGACAATAATTTTATCTATACCTACATTTATGTACAGAGAAAAAAAGATTTATTGGAAAATATAATGATTTTAAGAATATTTATTTTATATAGCTTTTATAGTGTATATGTAGTTAAGTAGCTTATTTAGCTTTTATAGTACCTACGTTGTTATATATTTATAACGGTGGAAAAACCAACAAATAAACTAAGGCATAATATATGATATAATATAATATAATGGTAATAATATAAAAATACTATAAGATAACTACGTAATTAATTAAAAAATTAAATAGTATCCTAATTTACAAGGTTCTAACATTCCGTAACTAATTTTAAACGACAATCCTATCCACTCGCCAATTAAGACGCTAGGCGGCATCAATACACTGTCACATTATGTATATTACGTCTAGTATTACTCACACTAGTACAATTGTTCTTTCTAAATAAAAAGGAGTATATCATATAGGTACTAAATTCATAAGACATTTTAATTTTCGAACAAATTGAAATTTCACATTTACGGGTGAATATAATAAAATAAAATATGTGGTCACTATGGTAACGCGTACGACGTATTCGCTTGTTAATTTTTCATCATATATTTTTCTGTAGTATGAAATTGTAGAGGAATTAAAATGTTTATACATCAAAAAAAAAGTCTGTATAATCTGTGACAACTGACACTGATGATTATGGAGAAGATTGCCTCATACAAAAAAAAAACAAAATGTATTTATATTTATATAAAATATTATGACCTTACAGTATTTAATTTGATTTATTATATTTAAAAAGAAAAATATTCATCGTAAATAATACTCAGAGAAGGTCACAATTATTCAAAGCTCGCATTCCAAAAAAATAAATATAATATAGTAATTACCTAATTTATATTTTTAATTTTACATTTTAAGAGTAGGTTCATTTTAATGACTAGACTTTTAAAATATGTTTTTACAATTTTAATAATCACGTTATAATGTTTTCATTTATCTCATATAATACTTCTTATTCATTAATGATGTAGTACATATTTATTTTGTGGTTAGGTACATATAATTTATTTTTTAAACAATTTTTATTATCAGTATTTAAGTTCTCATCTGAAACAATGTTCGAAAAACCAAATTACTGTAGTTAAAAAGATTATTGATCTTTTTTTTGAACCGTAGCTAATATGTATGTACGTGTAAGGTATGAGGACCCGTATCTGTGGAATATCTCAGAGATTTATTTGAGATAAGTTGAGATCAAACCAGAGATTAGTTTGATATTGGTAGAAATAAACAAAAACTGAAACCCTTTATAGGTCGCTTGATTTTACAGCGAGACTAAACATGTGCACCCAAATGTCATCTAAAACCATAGATACTATTCTGAAAGTTTGACAAATAGAAGGCATTCAATTATAAATCAAGTGCTGCTGGGGAAATTCAAATTCACCCAATCGATGAACAGAATATCAATGGTCAATATAATGACATTTTACATTTGACGTACAAGTGTGATGTGAAGCGCGTGATGGCGAATCTCTGATACATGTGTGTACATTGGGAATATGAAAGCCGAAAGTTATCTGCAAAAATATGTTAAAAATCTCATCACAACCACAAAAAAGTTTTAATACAGTAAACATGTTCTTAATATAGTAAAAACTCTTACGTCATATCCCTGAATGGAGCGGTAGGACCTCGAGAGGATCCTCTGTAAGAGGGCGGTGCCATTCCTCGGATCCTCTCCAGCTCCCAGGGCCTCGGTGAGAGCTCTGGCGTAGATCATCACAGCATCGTACAAATGGGCCGCTTCAATTGGTACCTGTGAACAATTAAATAAATTAATGGATAGGCCTTACAGTCTTTCTCGCCTCTCCCTCGCCGCAAGTCCCATGTTTTAAATTATTACTAGCGATCAGACGTTGCTTGGGAATGGACCGCTAGCACCTGATAAAAATGAAATTATCTTCATGACATTTCTCATTTCGCCGACAATTGAAGAGTCCAGCAGCGAGCTTTTCATCAAATTTTTAACTAAGTCGGTCCATAATGCCGGTTTCACGAGCTGGTTTCTTGAATCACCAATTTTTCTATAGTGCCTTCATATGTAGTGATATTTTATATGGCTAAAATAGCTGAGTTCAGCCTCAGTCATATGGGTGAGGACAGACGTTGTTCAGATGATGTTTAATTGTTCGATAATCGATAAGTCGTCAGCACCACATTTTCAAAGGATCTATCCACTTGCATTGCTGTTTTCCTAGAGTTCATGTTTCTATAAAGATTTATTACGTACAGCATAAAGACTATAATAATAATAATATAATAAAATTAAATATTCAGAGGTACTACTAGTATGTAGGTATCAGTAGGTTTGCACGGCAAGATAACTGGTTAAATATATCTACAGGCGTCTTATATAGGCAGATTAGTATTCCTACCTACATGCTATTTACATGGTATGGTGGCCATGATACATAAGGAAACGTGTTTCGATACATAAAAAATGTGGGAACCGGTCGAACGATCGGATGCAGGTATTGCTTTTAACCCTAAAACACGTCACATAAGAAATATCGCATATGGGGCCTTACGTACTTGTTCGTTTGTGGGTAGATGAATTTCCGATTACCATAGAGAAAAATGATTCTTATTAGACTAATTTAATGATTCGGTCTTGCTAGATCTTATTAAGTTTGTCTATAGTAGACTGTCATGACGATTATCATTATCATCATCATTGGCATCATTTTTGTATGCATTAAAGAATATGTGTATTTGCGCAAGGTATTTGATTGGTAATTTGAATGCGGGATAGATGGAAGGAATTTGGACCAGGACCAGGAAAGGGAGGCATGAAACCAGAAATAAGGAAGAACACGACCTTCCTGCCAGTGTTGATTCTTCTTGTGTGAATTTCTTCACTAGCAGTGACCACATGTCTTCGGATTTCACTGTTACATACGAAACCACTCGAACACACACATCGTAGATACGCACAAAGTGAACCCAACATACAGAATAGCCAAAGAATCAATACGAATCTGATACGTACGAAGTTAACACGACAGGCACAATAGCAGTAGAATATCAAGTCATCCTCCTTCTTTACTTCATTCTTTCTCTGTTGCTGGTGTCACGGGTCCACTGTCTGTCCGCTTCCGTCCGTGTGTTATAGATCCGGCGGGACTTCGACCTGCTCAAATTTCAATATCCGATCTCCATTCAGTTACTATTTTAGTCTGTCTGCTATTCTCTCATCTCATAAGAAGCCCGGCCCACCGCCATTTCAGCTTTGCTACCCGTGGTCTACGCCTTCGAGTATGGTAAATATAAAACGTATATTAAATACAAAGATGTATTTAAATAACACACTCTTCGATGTCATTTCCCATTTTGCTGACAAACCAGCATGTCGCTAAGCCAAAACTTTCAATTTATTGTCTGTTTCGTGTACGTGTTTGTAATTCGCTGATTTATAATTATTCACGCTATGGGGATCATAACATTTTATAAATTTATCTTACTGTTTTATAAGTTTTGTCCGGGACTGTAAAACGTGCCTTGGTATCGTAAAGTACAAAAGATTTTTAAATAATCTGAGGTCGAATTAACCAGGTCGAGGCAGTGAAGAATACCATATTTTTAAATAAAATTTAGAAATATTATTTAAAATATACAAAAAATTTTTCATTCCACTGCGTAGTATGTAACATAAAATGAAATTGGCGAAATTTCGAACAAATCGCCAACCGGAAATTCCGCAAATTATTATTTAGACGCGCTTACAGTCGTATTTACTTTGGTTGGGCGCCTCACTTCTAATAGTATATTTCAACCATGCATGCATAGATAGCCGTTGATTTAATATTCATTTGACTTATTTAATTAATGTTAAGTTCGTATTTTATATTCTCGATTTTGAATTTTTATTTTGTGATGTTTAACGGGGTTTTTTATCCGGGTATATATTTTGTTCACAGTACGATCGAGAGTACTGTATTTGAGAAGACGAGAACCGTTCTTGTCTAATACAAATTGTTCGAAGCAAATGGTGTGTTATGAATAAAAGGATCTAAAGAAGTAAAATATGGCGCCCGATACTGCCAGTGGCGGTAAGTACCAATCAAAAAATTTGTATTTTATACTGATTAATTTTAATTAAAAATACTGATTATAATTTTTTTATCACACACTTTCAGTGGCTTAGAATATTCATCATCGAAATTTCAAGCAAATGAAAGAAAAAATCAATATTCATTAATCTAATTTTTAGGAGAACATAGGTCTGAGATATTTTAAATATGAAATAAATATATTAATTAGAAAGATATTCATATAAAATTAATTTTATCGAAAAATATTGTTGTTGCGCCATCGAGATTCGAACCTGGATCCTCTTTCCAAACCGGAGAAGGTGCATTATCCAACTATGTTACAACGACGATATTTTTAGCGATAAATTTTCGAACCTATGTGTTACCTTTTTAATATTAATACATTTAATATAAAAAATAATAATATCCCGGTTTGGAAAGAGATCCAGGTTCGAACCCCGGTGGCGCAACAACAATATTTTTCGATAAAATTGATTTTATATGTATACCATTCTAATTAATATATTTAATTAATATTTTTTAATATAAATTTTAATGGTATTTTCTCACAGAATGGCATTTTTTTGCACATTTTGTTAAATTTTAAGATATTATATTTATATTATTCATTAAAAGTATCAACTGTATGTAAAAATGCTTTGTTTTTCACGTAAATTTTGCGAGTGCGTAAGATTTTGAATGAGGGAGATAGATATAATGTTGATAAAAGTTATTCTTCTATCGTTCATTCATTAAAGTTTTCAGGAAATTAGAAAATATTATTTTTCGTTAAGATCAGTATGAAACTGTTCCCCTATCATATATTCTCTAAACATCTTTGAACCGATTTCAACCAAATTTTCCATAGTACTTAGGACCCTGATCTAAATATAACTACTCCCCCTCTTTTTGATATAAATATATATTATATTGAATGCCATTCGTTTCAAATTGTTGATCAGTTGCACTTCAAGACCTCAAAGAAAATATAGTCATCCCCACCTTAATTTTGCATGCGTATTTATATTTTAATGTACATATATTTTAAATTATAACTAAATCTAAATACCAAGCATGGACCTCTAGTAGTCTTATAAATAAAATTCTAAAGTACTCTAATGTCTGTTCGTCGCACATTCGCCACGAAAATGAAATATGAATTTCATACATTTTATTGAAGAGAATTAGTTTAGACGATTTTTTTGTACCGATTTTATCTATTTACATTGTCAAAAATTAGAAAATTGGAATTGAGACAGTAAAGTTTCGGATACAAGTATATTTGTTGGTAGGTAATTATACATTATTTTTTTAGAATTAAATTAAAATAATAGTTTAGTAGAATATGGTAGATATTAAATTATATTCCTATCCGAGGAAGAGGAAATTCCGCCATCGTAAACAGTAGTCAAATCGTACTATGGTAATATCATAGTGAATAATGAAATGTGGCATATATATTTAAAATAAACCCTACTTTCGTTACGTCACAATATATATATATATATATATATATGTTCTAAATGTGACATTTTAAAATTAATACATTTTGTCCCAATGCCATATTATTCAGACGCCAGCTACCATTGGTTACTTTTCTCTAAATCGCGCTCGGTGAAGATTAGGAAGTGTTTTCAGGATGCGTCCTTTTATATCTTGAACCTTACGATGATAATTCTAGTCACGTAAAAAGTGAAATATCCAACACACTATTAACCCATTGGGTGACCACGACTTTTAGATGAAATCGTTTCAGGAAATGTTTAATATTAAATTTCACGATTCTGACGATCCGTTTCCATTATATTTGAGACTAATAACTATTGGTGATTATTGTTGCTAGGCCCTGCAGACGGCTATGATACTACAAGGTACGGCAAGTGGCATGCTACCATTTTGGTATTTAATATATTTGACTGTAAATGAATAAATATATTTTTATTGTTTAATTATGTTGTATTAATTACTTGATAATAAAATTTACACATCTGGTCTGCACAACCCTTAACACTAAACTGACACAAGCGTCATGATAACAAAATGGCGCAAAACGAAATGATAGCGTGATGTGTGCCGCACCTGTGTATGGACGGTATACGGGTCACGCTATGGCTACACGGTGGCCACTGTGCGGTAATGAAGCTTAACTTTATTAATGCCAGCCTCACCATGATGTAAATCAAAAGCAATGATGCTCTTCTGATCTAGTGGTTACGATACTCGCCTATTGATCTATCGGTCGGGGGTTCGAACCTCGTTCCAGGAGGCACAAGCATTTAGTTAAGTTTAGTTAGAAAATAGTAATAATATTAATGTGACTATTAAAAAAATCCTATTTTTATAATTCACTGGTGAAAAGGCCAACACAGTTTATTGGATATTTATTATATTTCGTTTAGTATTTTATTTTATACTTACTTACCATCACGCCGTTTCCCCGTGGGGGTAGGCAGAGAGGATAGAGTGCCACACTCTTCTGTCCTGACACACAATTCTCGCCTCAACCACATTCATACATCTTCTCGTATAAGCTCGCCGATTGTTGAGGCTTCTAACAGAACCATCCTCCATTATCTCGTTTACCTGGTTGTGCCAAGTCTTCCGCGGACGTACTCTATTTCTGGTGCCATCAACACTTCCATCATATATATTTCTTACCATTCTCTCTTCATTCATCTGTTCCACACGACCGAACCACCTAAGTGATCCTTTTTTAATTTTACTCACTATACTAACATCAGCTTTACATTATTTCTTCATTTCTTCATTCTCTACTCTGTCATAAATAGATTTGCCACAAATACGTCTAGGTGATCCACTGCATTCAGTCTACTTTCGTTACTTTTCTGCCAGCTCCAGGCCTCACTTCCATACATCAGTGTCGGTACCAGGATTCCATTGTGCACCGCTAGTCTTGCCTCGGTTGACAAATTCCCATTAGATATAATTCCATTCAAAGCGCCGTTCACTTTATTTTCTGCAGTCACCCTCCTTTCGATATCATTCTCAGCCTTTCCGTTTCTATCAAACATACTTCTCAAATATACAAACTCATCAACTTGTTCCAAACATTCATTACCTACAAGTATTTTGCATGGTGTCTCGCTTTGCTCCTTCTCGAATACCATCACTTTCGACTTATTAACATTTATCATATTTTATTTTATAAGTATGTTAAAAGTTATACACGAGTCGGTAAACATCCGATTGATTTATTAAATTAATTAAATGTTGCAAATTATAACAATTGTGAAAAATTTGAAGCGTTATATTCAGCGTATTGTTACGACTTTTATTATTTTGATTATAAACTAAGTCATCTCAACCTTAAATTTTTTATTTCCTTATGAGCTGCATTAAATATTTATGTATGAAAATAAATTATAAATGTAGTAGACTAAATACATTTTGAAACGTTACGTTGTGAAATATAAAAATATTTTTTAATCAATTCAAATGCAAACCTTTGAATATCTCGAAACGAAAGAAACACTTTTATAATAATGGGCACATTTATGTAACCTACTGCATTCAACGCATAAAAAAAATTATACTAGGTTTTCTGGGTAGGTATTACTTAATTTTCTATATTCTGTGTGTGTGCATTTTCAGGGATCTAGTTAGAATAAATATTTTTTGGTTTAGTAAATCCATATTGGTATGTTATTCCTAAAATAAAATGTACACGTATTTGAAATTAATCGTAGATTTGTTTCAAATACGTGTACATTATTAAGGAGGTGAAGAGCATCCTGTTTAAATCGTTCTTCACCAGCATGTATACATGAGAGCTCTGGTCGAAATACAAGCAAGTGACGTATAACCGTCTCCGAATTCAGTACAACAACTCATACAGAATACTGTTCGGATTGGCGCGTTATTGTAGCGCATCTACAATGTTTACCGAAGGCCGTATACATGGATTCGTTCCGCTTCTAAGACATCGAGTTGCTAGCGTAAAGCGGCGTCTGGAGCTCAGCACCTATTCTCTGGTGCAAGCGGCGCTCTCATGGAAAGCTGGTTCCCTGACCAGAGAATGGCAGCGCTTACAAAATAGTTACATATACAACAATGGCCGTGACTGAAATAGTTATATATGTAATAATTATATTTTGTGTGTGTGTGAACTTTTTACTTTTTATTAATTTTTTTTTTTTTTTTTTTTTTTTCGTATTTATTAATATTTCCTTGGTTTTCTTTTTCATAGCATATATATTTCATAACCTTAAATGTATCACTTAATATGTATTATCTTTATGGCGAATCAGGTTTAAAAAAAAAAACCTGATCACGCTGGAATAAAAACATTATTATTATTATTTTTTTATTTATTTTTATTATTATAATTATACGTATGGAAATAAATAAAAAAATATTATAGCTTAAATAAAGAAACTACAATATATTATAAAATAGTTTTTTTTTACATTACTTTAAAAAAAAAAACAGTTGAATGTTCTCCACTGCTATTGAGCAGTACATATTGTGCACAGCGTAAATCGACAACAAAACCGTTCAGTGGTTTGGACGATGTAATGGACGAATGGACACTATTCACGCTTCATTAAATTGCCATAGCGTTGGAAAAGTATGCAGGATTCAAAGAATTCTAAATATAAGCTAAAAATATATTTGAATTACTGAATTTATTAAACCCTTCAGTGAATTCAGAGTATTAACCGCATAATTCTCTCTATAAAACTCTATTTTTTTAAAAGACTTATGGAGATACGAGAATTTTGTGAGTTTGATTATGTATTCCATCAGAAGGATGACATGAGAATGGTAATCTGCCTCCATAGTCGTTTTACTATTCTTTTAGTTCTATGCAATGAAAGCAATAATGGATAATTTACATTTTTAATATCGTTATACAACTTTGTCATGTTTGTTCGATAAACTGTCCATATTATTGTTTTTATAATACTTATATTAATAGTACATCGTACTGTATAAATAAATAAATAATTAAGAAGAACACATTATTATTTTGAAGATGCAGTTTTTCGGAACATAGTTTTGTGATTTTTAATACAAATTAAATGTATCAATAAGAAAGATATACAGATAAAATCAATTGAGCAAAAATGAAAAAAAAAAAAGAATTAAATATATTAATTAGAAAGAACCTATATGTTACCTTTTTGATATTAATACATTTAATCGTTCCATTATTTGAAAGAGCCATCTACCTTATTTTTACGGAATCTCAATTACCTTTGAGTAATCTGATAGCAGATGCCAGAATTATCAATTCATTTTTATTAAATTTTGGACACATTGATACATACATCCCCGCCTTGGAAAGAGATCCAGGTTCGAATCCCGGTGGCGCAACAACAATATTTTTCGATGAAATTGATTTTATATATATATCTTTCTAATTAATATATTTAATTCACATTTAAAATATCACAGATCTATGTTCTGAATAATTATAACTTCACAATAAAAATTTGTTGTCCTAAAAAAAATTGTTGCCATCCGGACTCAAACCTGGAAGCTATCCGGGGAAGTGAGCTGACCAATTGCACCACGTCATTTTTGTAAGTTAACGACAAATTTTCGACCTTATATGTTGCACTTTCAAATTGATACTCTGTTATTCCATTATTTTAAATAATTTTTCGATAAATTGATTTTATCTGTATATCTTTCTTATTAATACATTAAATAATGTGTTCGCGTAGGTATTGCTATATTTATCTTGATTAATGTGTGAGATGATGGAAGGCGGTATTGACAGAATAGGTGAATTTAACAAAAAATTAGCAAATATGAATTAAATAAATCAATTAGAAAGATATACATATAAAATCAATTTTATCGAAAAATATTGCTGTTGCGCCACCGGGATTCGAACCTAGATCTCTTTCCAAACCGGGGAAGGTGCATTATCCAACTATGCTACAGCGACAATACTTTTAGCGACAAATTATATTTTTATTAAGGATAACACATTCTTATTGCGAAGTTGTGATTATTCAGAACATAGGTCAATGATATTTTTTTAAATACAAATTAAACGTATTGTACGTATATAATTAATTTGATCAAAAAATATTGTTGTTGCTGCTACCGCGATTCGAACCTGGATCTCTTCCTGTCTGGGGAACATGCAGAACGGAGAAAGTGACTAGCGAAGCCAGCGGCGAAATGCTCGTATATTCCGCCTTCCTTCTTACTTACTGTACGGCTTATCAAAGTAGATGCAATTTATACAAGTTAAATTCATACCTACATTGTATTCGATTCCGTTTTAATTTTGAGTAATATGTCACGCCAACGATCGCGGTTATTTGGAAGCCCACTTGTGATTCCAAGGATTGGTGTTTACATTAAACAACGGGTTCTTCTTCCTCTTTTAAATAAACAATTCACCCTTCAAGAGTGATTTGTGTCATTTATCAAGTTAAAACTTCACTTTATAGAAAAAAGTTCTATAATATTATAGAATACGAAATATTACATAACAAGTCAATACCACTGTCGTTTAAAAAATTTGCTATTATATAGATTAAATGTGACGAGTTAAGGGAAAGAAGATGACACAAGTTAACCGGAAGTTTAAAATTACCATGGACGAGATTACTGAAAAAAACCTGTGATCCGCAATGGACTGGCAAAAAAGACATGGTCAATGGTTCCCTCCTCAGCACCGCACTCATGCATTGGGGAATCTATCAAGTCAATCTGAACAAATATGAGGCTAACTGACAATGCCAATTCTCATTCTAGAGATATTTGATGTTGTTCTTTTGGAGTCTTTCCTTTTGGAGAACTAGGGGGAGCTGGGAATAGATCCTTGAATTATTTTAAGTCGATCACCCTTATGATTATTTAGATCCATCCACTGTGCAGTCTAGATAGAATTCGTTTATTTTTTTACCATATTTAGTCTGTCATACATCAAGATATGGAATTGACGGGGGAAAACTCCGGAAGAGAACAGCGGGTTCAATGAACTCATAAAAAACTGTTCGGACTAAAATCTTCCCTTAAAACAAAAATGTTTATATTAACCAAGAATAAAGGATTATAGATTATAAGAGGCCCGAAACCACAGTTAGTAGATCACTGTGCTTTGGGTATCGGTCATGGGAAGTTCTTCTTAAATAAATTCATTAATTTATCTTGCAAAGTGTATAAAGGATGTACTTCTCCTTTAATTCAACACTACGCTGGTACCAGAAATATAATTTGCTTTCCTAGACTCATAGATGTGCAGCAGGCGTCCGCCACTGACTTAATAGACTTCTCCGTGGCACGGTCGCCCCCGACAAATTGTATCACCTATAATTATTTATTTATTTCTTCAACGCCCTTGTGAGCTTTTACATAAGAATGCATTTTTATTTAATTTAAAATATAACAGTACTTTTTTAATTAACATTTCAATATAACAGTATAAACATAATAGTTTAAATATAACAAAAATGTACACAATTGGACGGTTTTTCAGTATTCAGTTTTCCATTTCTGGATCTAATCTTTCTTTTATTGTGTGCTATCGACTCCTACAGGATTGTATCTTTGATATTGGTAAATAAACTACTGATAAGTGAATTAGTCTTGGTAACAATTCACAAATAACTGAGAACTGTTGATTTATTTTTAGTTGTGATTCGCATATTAACTCATATCAAAATACTTCTTATAAAACTGTCGGTCAAGACTTCAGAAGTCCTCCGACTCGTAGTTCATTTTTGCGTGGTCACACCAGATATCTTCGTACTATCGTATGCTGCCTTTTTTATTGTCATTCGTTTTATTCGCTCCATATCCCCTAATATTTTAAATTTGTCTTTTTTCATTCGTAATATATATTTTCAAGTCTGTTAGTATGATACAGATTTAAATTTTCATCGCCCGGTTCGTACGCATATGAAAAATAATTATTAAAATTTTTTGTTCTTGATATCAATCGTATTGCTAATATTGAAATATTTTTGCATAAAAATAGGTATGCATACAGGAAATAAACGTATCCCAATTCTTAAAAATAATGTTTTATTTTCTTTATTTAGGCTTCTCTCTGTCTTCCATGACTCCCGATCACGTGCGGCACTCCTTCTCACTTCTCTACTTCTCCTATCCAGTCACGGATGGCTCTGAAAGATTTCTCCGTTCCACCTCCGATCTGTCAGTCTGGCTACGTGTCCGGCATAATCCTACTACAGCACGGCGACAGTTCACACAATGGCAACCTTGGATTTTCATTTTACCCATTCGGCTTTTCTGTCTCACAAAGAGGTGCCCAGCTTGCTCTTTTCATAGATCCTTGCATAGTTGCCTATTTTGATACAATTTATTTTCTTATTAAATTATAACTAGCGCTTGTGCTATGAAATACGACCAACTTGCTGGTAACAGTACAAGAACGAGGCTCGAAATACCATCCACTCGATGGCACGTCAATTTATCTTCTTCTTCAAAGTTCTACTCTCTTCTGGAGGTCGACTAGCATTAACGCTATTTGAACTTTACAGGCAGCTGCCACGAAGAATAACTGTAAACTACAACACATGCAAGAGATGCACCGCATCTCCCTTGAAATTATTCCTTGGGTATGCCTTGTATTTCTTCATATTTTCCCGTCTCTCACACATGCACACAAATTTTATTTGTTTTTTTTTTCATATGTTTTAAGACGGCTTCGTTTCACATTTCATCTCCTCAAGAGGTTTTTAATATCTTTCCATAGTACCACACTAAAAAGTTAATTAACATTTCTAAAATTTTTATATAAATATTTTTTGTTGCTAAAAATGTATTCATTTTTAACTTTGTATAAACCACTTTGAGTTATTTTGAACTATTCCATAAAAATAAAATATTATAACGCCATCAATTACGGGGCGGGGATGGAGTTTTGGTAGGAGTAGAGGGGGTTATTTACAGGGAGATATTGAAATAGGGAACATGTTAAATAGCGGGTTGTTTGTTTAGTTCAATTGGTTATTAATTATGTAAGACTAAGTTAGTGTTGAGGGATTCATTGAGGAAAAAATTCCTCAATAGATACGTAAGTATTGAAACCGGTTGACATAAAAATAACTCACAGCGGTTTATATTATACAAAAGTTAAACACGGATACAATTTTTAATTATGTCTAACCACAAAGTTACAAATATCAACAATATTTTTGTTGCGAAGTTACAATTAAAGAACATAATTCTGTGGTTTTTTTAATACAAATTAAGTGAATCAATTACAAAGATGTACAAAAAGAATCTATTAAAAGGAATAATACACGTATCAATTATAAAAATGTACATACTATAGGTTCCAAATTTGTCGTAAACGTATCGGTTGATAGAGTGGAATGGTAACACGTTTCCCCCTATAGCAATAAGTCCAGGTTCGAATCTCGGTAGCAACAAAATATTTTTTCGATAAATAGATCTTTCTAATTGATTAATTTAATTTGTATTAGTTAACTCACAACGAAACTCTCATGGAAAGCTGGTTCCCTGACCAGAGAATGGCAACGCCTACAGAATAGCTACAGATACAATAGTGTCCGTGACTGAAATCTAGTATTTATAATTTGTTTATATTTACACATGTGTGAATTTTTATTATTATTTATTTTTTTTGCTCTTCTTTTCATAATATAAATAATATTTCGTAATATATGGCAAATCGGGTCTTCGTAATAAAATCCCGATCACGCTGAAATAAATGCATTATTATTTATCAATCGATACGAGCACGAACATCATACAAAAGGAAGAGATCGACTGAGACTGCCATTCAGGAAAAAGGCTAAATCTGAGAAATCGGTGATATACAGTGCGATGAAAATTTACAATGAAATATAAGATGTTATAAGAAAGGAGGATATACATAGATTTAAAATGAAACTAAGCAAATATGTGTAAGATAAGTTATAGTAAAAAGCATATATATATACGCTTCAGTATGCATTGTGCAACAGACAGATTTAATATTCGCTCGTAACTTGTTTGTTCTTCACTCTGTCGTATATATATATTTTCTACATATGCACTTAAGCGACCGGATTTAGAAAGACCCTATCATTTGTATAGTGTCTTGGGTTAACGACTTCGTAAAAAAAAAACAATATAATATCGTAAAATGCGTATCTTAGGTTTAAAATCTCTGTTACAAATTAGATATCTCATTTTGAAAGTGAAGAAACAATTTCTTGCCATCTCCATTCAGACATTTTAAAATTATTATTTATTTAAATACACGGTTTTTTAGCGTACACGGAATACATGTCACATACATATTCTTACTATTTTCAAACTAAGCTAAACGCTTGTACTATGAAAATAGGACTAACTTGCTGGTGTCCTGAAACGAGGCGCGAACCCCCGACCACTAGATCACTAGGCCAGCGTCTTAACCACTACATCAACAAGCTATTCCACTTTGATCACTTGTGAGAGATTTCATTGATCATTCGGTCAGCACCCTACATATTTATGTTGACGAACTCATTTAATATTATCTGTTTTTGAAAAAGCTTTCACAGTTCATTTTTCAATCCTTTATTCAAACTAGCTGAATATACTCTATCCAATAATCTCAGCACGCCTTACATACTATCGGCTACGAGGGCGGTGTCATCAGCATAGCGATCGATGTTATATTTATGCTAATTCTGTCCGTTAATGTAAGATATTGCAGCCGATGCTGACTGCAATAGTTGCAGTATGTTGATGTCTCTTCGTGGCTAGCAATTATACCACTATTTATCGATAAATCAACATGTTTTGATACCTATGGTATCTTCTTCAGAAAACAATGTAAAAAATATGTAAAATTAAAAATACGAGCATAGACAAAAACAAAACTATAAAGTATAAGTAAATAGTGGTTTAAACAAAGAGTTTTGTTTTATTATTAATATGATATGCGGCCACAAAGTAATTTTACTAACGTCGAAGAAGATTAAAAGTTATGACGCCGTGAAATGGTACACATAATGCAGTTATAAGAATTATTTCATCATATACAATAGTTTAGTCTCAGTATCTGCTCTACCCAATTTTAATAAACAATTTAAAACATTATTTTTAAAAGTTTTAATGTCACTTAAAGTTTTAATATTATTTAAAGTGACCTATCTGAATCTTTGACCTAAAGTAGTTTTCATTTTTGGAGCGATTTTAAAATTATTTGCTCTTGTGGTATAATATCTTTCAGTTTACACAGATGGAGCCCTTATTTTCCTATGAAAGCTAGTTAGTATATCCAGCACATAATAATTCTCTTACATTCAAAACCTGAAATTCCCTAAAAAGTGGCTTTGAAGGATACAAAAAGTCACGGCATCGTATTACTCTGAGCAATGCTTACTTGATGTGTACTTCCCCAGCTATCACTCCATTTAACTAGCACTCTCCCAACTATCAATGCCATAGTTCAGATGGATTGGCACAAAGCATAGTACACAGTTTTCATCTTCCGTTTATTCAGATATTTCTTCAAAACATAAATTTTTGCAATCTTTTAGCTAATCCAACTAAATGAACATTCCATTTTCTCTAATGCTTATCTGTAAATGGCTTCTAAATATTGTATAAAAGAGAAACGGAAACTCTTATTGGAGACTCTCTTTAATTGTGACGCACAATTATTTTGAAAATGAAATTTTTAGATTTTCACTTACACAATTACAATAAATAATAAAGGATGTCCCAACAAGAGCGGAAAATTTAAATTTTAAATAAAACACATTTTGATTTAATCATAAAGTATACATGTGGGAATTATGTATAAAATAACACATCTGATAAATTCCCTCATCGGCTTTGCTGGCACATTTGGAAATTTTTAATAACGGTTTGGCATAGTTGTGATAATCTCCCCCTTCAAGGCTCGGGTGATCGAGTTGACATAAGCTTTTGACTTCGAAAACTCAAGAGAAAGAAGTCCAAGGCGCACGATCTAGGCGGCCAATTCTGGTCGCCCAAACGAGAGATTACACGATGGCGAATTGTCTTCGCTGTTTCGCTTCGGCTCGAGTTGATGAGTAACTTGGGTTTTGTAGGCATGAAGACCCAAATTTTTCGTGAGAATACGCTGCATAGTGCTTCTTGAGATGTTCAATTCTTGAGCACGATGCCGAATGGATGTTCCCGGACTCTCGGACACATTTTGGAGAACTACCTGGACGAACACATGTTGATGTTTTGACATCAGTAATCGACCCAGTTTCTTCTAATTTTTTGATTATTCTCTTCACAGTTGATGCACTTGGAACATTTTGATTAACAAAAATTGGACGCAATTTGCGAATCACGACAATCAAAGCGTCACCATTTTTTAAATAATGTTTAATAATAAGAATGCATTGTTAAACAGAGCAGTTTGTTGGTGTAGTGGTTAAGACGCTGGCCTAGTGATCTAGTAGCCTAACACCAGCATGTTAAGTTCTATTTTCATAATACAAGTGTTTAGCTTGGTTTAAAAATAGTAAGAATATTTATGTGACATGTATTCCGTGTACGCATCTTTATTATTTTTAGAAAAAAAAAATGTTGTGTCGACACATTATTCGAATAGCGATTTATTTTTAATAATGACGGACTGTACCATCGAACTGTCATAATGCCATAAAAATGAGTCCAAATTTAAGTTTCACGCTCTTGTTGGGACACCTTTAGTTTTATTTAGAACAATATCGATTTTATAATTTCAAAGAATATCCATTATTATTTAGTAGGGATTCAGTTTTTATCTTAGAATAATGTTGTAGGCGATTTTAGAAATTCTAAGAAAATCCATCGTAATAATATATTTTATCAAAGACTTTTGGAAAAATATTTATTCCTACCCTAAGCCTTACGAAGACGTAATGAAGTGGTGGAAAAAAAATCGAATCTCGTTTTAATTATGATGAAACCGATTATGAACAGATTGTAAATGACCAATAGATGGTCTTAAAAAGACATAATAATAAAGTATAGTTAAAGTGAAGATAAATTGGACAAGTCATGTACAATATGAAAAATATTAAGTAATTTAAAGGATAATGTAATATTGTATAATAATAATGTGGAGGGCTATGGCTTCCACTATCATCAACTGTAAACCCCATAACAAGGCTAAACGCGCCCAGCAAGGTGGGATGAGAGACATCGATATCATCAGATATATACATTAATATAAATGAAATATAGGATCATTCTGTTGAAATCAAATGCTGCATTGAGCAAGCTCGTGCAACCTTTATCCGCATGTTCTGCAGTCATGATCTCATTCTTAGATTACGAATGCGAATGGTCAGATGCTATGTGTTTTCGTTATTATTTTATGGAATAGAAGCATGGATACTTACCGAAGAAATTATAAGGTGACTTGAAGTATTTGAGATATGGATCTACAGAAAAACGCCCAAAATAAGCTGGATGGATAGAGGTACGAATGAAGATATTATGGTTAGGATGAATGTTTAAAACGACGAGATTCCAAAAACTTCAATATCTCGGACATGAGATGAGATATCCGGAGAAGTAGGAGATCTTGCACCTCACAATGCAGGGAAAATTGCGGGAAATCGGGGCCCAAGAAGAAGGAGAACATCATGTCTGAAGGAGCTGAGGAAATGGTTTGGCCAGTCTACTGTAGAGCAGCACTGGGCCGCAGTAAACAAAGTGATGATAGTAAACATGCAAGTCAACGTTCGTTGAACGGATAGGGCACAAAAATAATAATAATAAGAAGACATCGATAGGTAGAGATTTTTTTCCTCTGTTTGATAAAAGGCGGTAATTGAACAGCTGATTCGTTTGACATTTCCTTAGTTAGGAATGCAGTCAGTGATGCCATGGACATTAAAAAAAAATACCTCAATGTCTTTTATAGTTTCCAAAATAATGGGACTAATGTACAAAAAAGTAAACTTTTCAGGAGAGCCGAATAACTAAAAAAATCCACTTTGATTTAGTAGATTTCGCGAAACGGTTTAGCATCAACTATCAATATTGTTTGTCAAAAATATCAAGATACAAAACAAGTAAGAAACTCTGAGAAGTTGGACTATGATATTAAAGGTACAATTTTAAATCTTGAAACAATAACTAAAATTTCAAGCAATTCTACTTATCGTAGAAATGTGCGGATTGAAGTTTCTCGTACAAACTTTTTATTAAATACAAATTAAATGTATTAATTAGAATGGTATACATATAAAATCAATTTTATCAAAAAATATTATTGTTTCTAACGGAATTTGAACCTGGATCTATTCCTATCCGGGAAACGTGCATTAACCGCTATAACGTTATTACCTTTGTGGTAAATGAATGAAGTAAATTCCACAATTCGTAGAATAAGATCTAGCTGAATTAGAAACGTTCAAGTAGAATAAACAGTGAATGATTACACGAAATAATTTTCGCTTTAATACATTATCGTAAGGTTCGAATTGTGATTATTAAGACATTAATCTTATTTATTAAGACAACCTTCCAGATGTTAGGGGTTGAATATGCTATTTAGGAGTTGTATAATCTGTATTCATAAAATATCTATTGGTAACGTTCGCCCCCCGATCTTAGTTAAAAATCAAGTGTAAATAAAATAAAATACTCATTTTTAATATCGTTCATAACAAAGCTGTACAAATTATCCACCGCGTTTTTTAAATAACACGTTTACACGTTGACAATGTTTTCTCAGGGTCCCAGAGCGCAATTGAAAAATATTTTTTTCCTATCATCGTCGTTAACGTGTCGAAGATGCTATCTTAATTTCTTATTATGTACAGCCATTCAAACGACATCAACCTCATTTCCCTTTTTTCATTTCGTAGACGACATTATCCTCCCACGCTGCATGTCAAACCGCAGGATGTTTCACATCAATCTATAATGAGAAATGGGGTTTTTTGTAATATTTTTTGATTTTCTTCTGTGTTTAGCTAGCACTTCCTCAATTTTCTACACAAATTTCAGTATTTCATCTCCGAAATCAAGACGTGTAGCAATCAGTGCCGAATTATTTGCAAATCGAGGAATGGGTAGCTTTATCCGCTTATTGAAATATTACCTTTCCTTACCTTTGACGCACATCTTATATTATTGTCGTATTATTTTAAATTTTTAATATACCCGGCAAATGATTCTCGAGATTCACCCAGATAAAAAAATGTTCCTTTGTTCATTGTCAGCATTCTCTCATCATCCCCGTCATCCTCGACACTTTGATCTCCAGCACATATACCTCCCTCAACTCCTTTAAGCTTCTTTGATGCAGGTATGACATAAAATTTTAATAAAATAAAATAATGATTTAGTTTTAAACCACTTTCTTATGCACTCATACTAAAATTCCTATATTATTCTGAAGAATGTTTGGTCCAACTGAAACTAGTTGGAATAAAAATTAAATGTATTAATTAGAAAGATATACATATAAAATTAATTTTATCGAAAAATACTACAGTAATATAGTAATGTATTGGTATACCATAATCGGATAATGCAAGTTCCCCGGATTAGAAAAGATTTAGGTTCATATCCCGGTAGCAACAACAATATTTTTCGATAAAATTGATTTTATATGTATATCTTTCTAATGAATACATTTAATTGGTATTTAAAATGTCACAGACCGTCTGTTCTGAATAATTACAACTTCACAATAAGAATGTGTTCTCTTTAATAATGAAACTAGTTAACTTTAGTGCACAATGAAGTAGTTTAAAACTAAAACATAATTTAATTTAATTATAATTTCAAGCCACAACGTGTTTGCTTTCTTTCAAAATTCATTTCATTTTGCCCCCTCGTCTCATCAGATGCTCCACCAACTTTGTCAAACGGTGTCTAACGTTTTAGATTGTTCAGTTCAGTTCAAATTAGCTACGAGTCTATTCACTTTTCATTCGTTAACGGAACGAAATCCCCAAAATGAATTAACAAAATTGTCATTATAGCATCCATGTTTCGCACCCGTTTATTAGAACAGATTATACGCATTGTTGAAAAGCTTTCTTTTTAAGATGTCTCGGCATCAGTGGTCGCGGAATTGAAAATTAGAGGAAATCTGCCCGTTCGACCATTGCACAGTATACATCTTGCGGTACTTCGAATTACCGCAGGAATGCCACTATGCCAGATGAAGACAGCTAATTCAAGCATCTACCAATAGAAAAGACGACACAGCAGGATTATGATCTTGTAACCAAATCTGTCAACAGTGAAGTGATCAGGAAGAACAATATACACTTCGAAAATGGATTCATCAACTTTGACCATGTTTTTCATTTAAAATTTGCGTTTAATCCAAATAAATAAATAAGTTTGTAAAAGGCATTATAAAAAGCGAAATAGTAGAGTGTTTTCACATTTATTTTTCTTTTGATGTCTTTTGAAGAAGCACTCCGACTATTGTTTGATAGACTCCAACACTTTGCGAACGAAAACTTGGCCTTAGAAATTATACCGCGCGCGCGTCATGCGTTTACAGTTTAATTTAAAGTTAGTTCTTTGTTTTAAAACATACAAGTGCCGATATTATATAACGCAAGCAAGTCTTTAAATTACTTTATGTACTAAATGATTAGAAATAATACGTCAACAATAACCGTAATAAGTATTTTTTAAAACCTTTAATAGCTATACATTTCGAACGCTTAAAACTATTTAAACACTACTTCAGTAAATGTTTAACTATCCACACCATATAGCAGGATAAGAAAACTTAACACAGTATCAACCTCATTCGGAATACAAAATGAAAGTCGTGACTACAAAAACGTTTTTATTTTAATGGTGTTTTTCTATTCTACATTTGATTCCTTTAGAGTGGTCCCAGCTCTCATACAATATGTAATAGACGATTCATTTGTTTCACTCATTTCATTTTTTTATATATATATATATATAGTTATTGTTACATTATCACGAATTTCATATTTTTGGTATCTCTAGATTTTCAAAAATATTTATTAAATATTGAGATATTGAAGTAAATTGATGATCGTACCGTTATTTTTATGAATTATGAAAAACGTATCGTTGGCCAAATCCCAAAAAAATCTGGGTTATTTAATACATACATGCTCTCTCCTGTCATACTATGTACTCGTTATTCTATGATAAAAAACGCCATATATTAAAATACAAATTATTCATAATATATGCTACGATTTTCAATATTTTTCTGTCAACTGTCTGCAGTACACACGCTCGGAAATGTTTGAATGAACCTTGTCTCCTTGACCTAAAAAGTGTCACGTATTCTTGAATAATATATTCGGATTTTTTTTTGCGTCAAAATAAATTTGAATTCGCAGAAATCTTGATTTGATACGTGAAGCTTGAGTTGCGTAATCTAATGCGAAATGTGCTTTATATAAAGGGAAGGGTTTTATCATTCAAAGCTTTACGAAATCCCTCGGAAGACTGCGCCCCTCTTGGGTTCAGTTTCAATCGAAGGGATGTCTACTAGTTATTCTCCGGTAATCAACTCAATAAAAATATCATGATTCGGTATTGATTTTTGAAGGATTTTATTTTATTTGAATTACCGTTAAATCTATTCTCTTTTAAGAATGGACAGAAATTTAAAATAATTTTTTTCAATAATAATATGGCAATAATTTTGTAGCACACAATTGCATTAACGTTATCATTATCAACTGACGAATGGCAGTGACGATTTCGTAAATTTTTTTGGCATTTTGCGAGAAGGGAAGATGAAGATAGCTTGTGGTGACCCATGTCGAAGGACAAAGAGGAAGAGGAAAATCTCCACTCGTTGGATTGACCGAGTTGAAAAAGTAACAAGTATTTTTTTGACGACAGCTTTAAGATCTGCAGGATGCCAAGAAAAGCGGAGAAGCATACTCAAAAGAGCAGAAGTTCATGGAGATCGCGATCTTTAGTCACGAGGAACCGACGTGACGGAATGGACATAGCCTAGTATAACAATTATAAAAAAAAGGCGTAAAAATGTACACGAACAAACAAAGCATTCTACATTTAAACACCAAACTCTTCCTATATAAATCTCTCATCCGCCCAGTCCTAACATTTGCCAGCCTCATCTGGGCGATGGCTAAACACACAAAAAAGCTTATAATCTTTCAGAACAAAATACTCAGATATATCATATAAGCCCCGTGGTTTATAAAAAACACCATCATCTACCGGGACACCAACACACCTCCATTAGACAAACACATCCTAGAGTTAGCCATTCAATTAATTCTTTAACAAACTGCCCTCTAACACAACCCCCTTCGGTCTCCCGAAGAATGGCTGAAAAAAGGAACTAGCCCAACTCAATTTATAAAAGTATATGTTTTAAAAAAAAATCTGCTCAATAGTGCCTAGCAAGCACCCCATTCTTCGGGGTCCTTGTTAGGCAACTTGATAACCTCTAACTCGCTATACCCTTGACCACAAAGATAAGGGGGCGCGGCCTCCGCCACTTACTAAGTCATACATAGACAAGTCAAGTACACGGAGCACTTTTGTAGAAATGTAAAACAATCCATTCTAAATTAAAACAGTACAAAATATAACAATTGTAATCGAGAACAATTGAAGCCGCGAACAGTTAAAGTCGCGAACAATTGTGGTCGCGAACAATGTTCTAGACACCGCGAAAATCATTGGTCGAAGCACGAACGAAGAGAACATATCAATTAAGTCAAGCTTTCTCAGTTTTCATCACATATCATTAAACGCTGCAGATTCGATACTAAATTATGGATTTACATCAAGACGATACCTAAGTTCACTTAGATAGTGGTAGCTAAAAACGGTAGAGAGAGCGTCACCTTTCCAAAGACTAATCGCTTCCGATATTGCTTAGCTTGGTTAGCAGATATGGGCACTCACGCCGGATAACAAGAATAATAACATCTAATAATTCCAATTAAATAAATCAACTAGAAAGATATTCAGAGAGAATCTATATATCGAAAAAATATTTAGTTACTACCGGGATATAAAATAAAATACCACAGAACTACAGGGTGAATATTATGTTCCAGGCCGATTTTGTTTAGACACTATTTAGGATAAACAAATGTTTGTCAGTTTAAATTTGATAATCATAAAAAATAGTTAATTACAATTAATTATCGAGTATACAACGTCTCAATAACGTGTTAAAGTCAATATTTTTAAAAATCTAAATAATAATGGTAATTCCGTAACTATTAATGGTGATCGCTATTGTTACATGTTGGAAAACTTCTCGGTAGCCGAATTGGGTCGATTAGACTCATAACACATGTTGTTTCAGTAGAACGGTGCCACCTCACATACAGCCCAAGCTACGCTTGAAATTTTGCGAGAAATTTTTCCCGGTCGCATGTCAAAAAGTGGTTATATCGACTGGTTTCTTCGATCACCTGATTTGACGGCTACCAATTATTTTCTGTGAAGGCACTTAAAAATAAAGATCTATTCCAATAAGTCAATAACAATTTAGATGCTACAGAATAATATTCGAAACGAAATTGCTAAAATGACATCCGAAGTGTGCAACAATGTTATGAAAAATATAGTTAAAAGAGCATGCATTTGTGTTGCTGCCAAAGGCAGCTATTTGGCTCATTTTATATTTCATACATAATTGTAATAAAAATTTTAATTGATAAATAAAAACTAAATTATTATTTTTTATTTAATATCTTAGTTATTTTAAAATAACACCGGCCTGGAACATAATACTCACTCTGTATATTCCGAATATGCAATGTCACAACAAAAATGTGTTTTCCTTAACAATTAGTAACTTTGTGTAACCTATTTATTTTTGTGATAATCTTTTAAATGTACATTTTTAATAATTTCTTGCAATTTTCATAATAAAATTATAAAATTCTTTACACGAAATTTTCAAATTACTGCAAGTCGCATTTTCAGTCGTCAATCTATTTTTCCTATTATGAGTTCATAGTAAAGAAAGTTTTTTCAATATAAGCATTGGAAAGTTGGATACAAGATATAAAATCGATCAATTTTTATTTGCTGGGAGAATTTGCTTTTAACCATAAATAAAATGTCAAACCAATACCGAAAACCATTTGACAATATTTACAGTATTGCCAACTTCGAACGAGCGGTTTTTTTGTGCAAAAGAAAAAATAAATTTAATTAATCATTTGGTCATAAGAAAAATTTTATCTCGCAATCAAATTAGAATTTAGACAAAAATTGGACGATCGCGCCATCACACCAGTAACTGATATGTCGCGTGGAAAATCAAACTGTTCACGTGAAAACTCGTGGAAACACAGTACACACCATTGGTGTTAAAACAGCGGTTAACCCTTCCTTAACCGTGCTGTAACACAGGTCTACCGCTCAAAATAAACCTGTATATTTCTGTAAATACACGCAATACAAAATTAATATATTAACCTTAAAAAAATCATTTACTCTCTGAAATGATTAATGTTTTTGTAGGATTAACTTCATGACCAATTATGTTAAAGTAATTATTATTCAATTCAATGCCATGTAAAATTGCTACGTTGAAAAAAATAGTATTTGCAGTAAGACTGAAAAAGATCAAACATTAGTTTCACAGTGAAAAGAAAAACAAACATACAAATATAATTATGTAACTTCCTCACTAATCAAATTAATAATAATAAGAAAGAATGTCGTATTGTATAGAGTTTGTGTGAATAAGTGCTACGAATAATATATATTTTTTCACTTTTATTGCTAGATATTTAGAGTAAATGTACGGCTTTAACTATTTTAAAATCGTTTAAGCTCGTAAAAGCATTTTTACTCATTAAAAATTCTAAAAACACTATAAATACTTAACGGTAACATTAGTTGACAGCATGGTAGCTTACGGATATTTTCTATCACGGTGTGGTAAAGGTTAAATTCATCTATGACGGAAGTTGTGAAGTGACATCAGCCGGTAAAGTCTTCAATATTTTATATTCCGTATACAGTCGTCCATGTCGTATTAATTTTGGTCCAGTCTAATGACATCATGACCTATTGGTCACGATGTTATTAGAGCAATCTCTTGCCGTAGACCGAACATGATAATAATCACCCACAATCAAATATTATAGTGTGTGTACACGGATAAGTCTTGCTCCAAGAAGTCGTGTAAGGAACAGTCAGAGTCAAGCGCGAAGCGAGCTGATATTCGTTGGTTTTTGTATTTTGTACACAAAATGGTACACACAGGTGCTGAGATTTTTGATCTGGATATAAACTTAAAGATTAGCTTAAGATTGATATTCGATTTGATAGCTAGTCCAGACACGTGCACACAAACGTAATGTTAATAGTAAATGCGTGTTAAGTACTTGTAATTCAGGAATATATGATTTGTAATTAATATGAAGTATGCCGACCGCCGGGCATATGGCCCGCGCGGTTGGACGAGGGAGAAGAAGGAAGGCGTGCACCGGAGGCGGCTTTTTTTTATATTTCCTTCGGCACCACTCTCGTAGCTCTATATGATATAGACTCGTAGACTGGAATATGATAATGTTACATATAATAAATTATTGTTATAAGTACGTGTTATTACTTCTTGAAGTACCTCGACAATACATCTCGCGAAGTCGAGTATAAAGACTTTACAACTGGCGCAGTCGGTAGTCTTTTCTTTTTATTCTGAAGAGTTAAACAAATAGAGGTACTAAATTACACATTAACTGTTGTTGGGGAGATTAAAATTTATCCGACAGATGAATGGAATCATCAACGCTCAATGGATTGACATTTGACGTACAATAAGCGTGAATTGAGGCACACTCTGAAAGTTAATACATGCACGGTAAACTATGAAAGCCGAGAGGTGTGTCAAAAGAATCTCACGAAACCACGAGAGCTTAATCCATGTTCAGAGATTGTCTCAAGTCGAAAATCTCGTAAAAATCTCTTATAACATATTTTTTCCTTAAAGATTCATCGTCAAACAAAATATTTTCTCATATAAAACAGGCTTTATTTAGCTTCACGCGCTTATCATATTGCAAAGGCATCTATTGCTAAAGGTGGGGGTGGCGCACTGAGTTTATTAAATAAAGTTTATATAAAGTTTGACATTCACTTGTCGGGGTAGGTCGTCTCTGACAGACACGCAGACTATTTTGACAACTTCACTTTGCAAATAAACCTACGTGGACCGCTTTTAACGACACTCACAACTTGGAATTACATATTAGAAATAAATTTTCCTTCAACGAATTAAATCAGTCAGGTGTTTGATAATGTATTTATTGTTTCAGGTGACACATAATTAGTAAAAAAAGGAGTTAAACTTATATGTGTGTATGTCAACATTTTCATAATACGTTAATATTCACTACATCATGTTTGTGATTCTCAGTCTTTAGTATTTTTGACGCTAGCAAAGATTTTTCTATTCTTATAGGCCTATGAAAAACTCCTAATAATATCTATATTGTATCCTCAGAGCTTTTCCTCGTACCACATCACACCATTACAAACATAATGTCATAGAGCTCGTTATTACAAATTTTAGAAAATATCAAAGAACTCATCATAATAAACTCACGGTTCATGTCTACCAAAATCTCTCAATGAGATTTTAATCTCTGAGAGTCGCTAAGGTGTACTGTATGCGTTATTATAATCGGCGATTATTCAAGCATCGTTGTTTTGATCGCAGATTAGAATGACACATATAGTATACACGTACCTTTAAAGACTACCAGAGATTAAAGTTATACTGAGAAAACATCGTGGACATGGTCCTTAACGGAAATAACACAAGACTCGACCGGATACGGATAGTGAATAGACACAAACTATCGTGTACTGTCGTTGTACAACGTTCTTATACACGAATCCTTCGGCACTGGCCCAAGGATTCGTATCCATAAAGTATGAGAAACGCTGAGAATAGACATAAATGTCGTTATATATCGGTTGGTTCAATCTTTCGTCTGTTTAAAACGCAATAGACATCGGCGGTGCTAGATTTTTTGCCGTCGCAGGCAAGTTTATTTTTTCTACTCTAGTAAAACTTGAAGTGATCTAAAAAAAATGGGTACGATTTAACAGGGAATTATTTTAAGAAATATACATATGCGCATTAAAATAAATACTTTGTTTCATAAAACGAATTATTTGTGTATTAAAATAATAAAAAATGAACATTAAATAAATATATGCTTATTGAATAAAAAATACCTAAGCTATCCTAACCTAATCTAACCCAATATAACATAACATATCTTAACCTTAACCTAACATTGCTAAAATTATTGTTTTATTACACAAATAATTCGTTCTAACGTATTTGTTTTATATTTCCCAAAAAAATCTTTATAAACAATTTCCAATACGATTAGTATCTATGGTCACTAGTGTAAAACTATATAATAGTATATAATATATGTTCACTTTGGATAAAATATATTAAGAATATGAGTATAATTAAGCACAGAACAAAAAACATATTTATTAATAATTCGAATAAGCTCCAAAGACATTCAAAAAACTAGAATTATTGAATTTGATTTGAAGTTTCGACAATCTTAGAAATATTTGAAGAAAATGTACTTATTTACCGATATATAAAAATTTCGAAAATTACCTAACTAGACATTGCAATAATAAAAACCACAAAATACCGCCTACAAAAAATATATTTGGGTAAAGAACCATTCAATATTATACAACAAACTGCCAATGGAAATAAAAGAATGAATAATTATTTCGAAACTAATTGCAAAAATGAATTAAAGAATTAGAATAAGAAATGTTAAAAAAGGTACTATAAAAAAATGAAAACTCATTCATTATTTTAAGAAATATTGATGAACATCTTAAATAACCCTTAATAGCCCACCTCGACACAGGATCACATCCTAGTGAGGGGGCACAATTTTTAATAACCAAAAGTAATAGAATTTTTTTAATCACATTAGTAATAAATAATAATAACGATAATCATAGGTATATTTCTTTTATGTTTGCAAAGTCTCAAAATATATCTTCGTTGTCTATTGATCTTGAAGCATTACATTCAATGGACAAAATAGACAATCCTGATGGTCGGTTTTGTGTCATAGCTAATCAAGATAAATTTTTATCAATTTAAAATGAGAACTCATTTTTCCGGTAGAAACACTCACTGGAATTGTTAATAATATCTTTATATACATTTGGAATTAATTAGACTACTACGTTTATTTTATCTATACGGTTAAGCAAGTGAGTGACATTAGAATAAATTAAAGGGGACACTGATCGAAGACTATATGAAGCCCCTATATTTAGTTCATGTTTTAGTGATTCAAAATTTTATTGCTTCCTATCATGCCGAATTATTTATGAAACTATTCAAAAATCTTCGACACAAGAAGAAACCTGGTCGCAGGTCGCACGTCGCAGGTCGCACAAAATCTATTTATATCATATAAAATGTAACAAAAATATGTTTTATGCTCAGGTGAAATATTTATATTTATTATTTATTTATATATAAATATTTTTTCACTGTGAAAAATGATAGTAGCATTATAATCGTAAAAGATAATGAAAGACCGAATTCATGGGTAAGATTTTTGTAGAAGATTCAGAAGGACAGTTCAGCACGAAGCGGTCTATGAATCATCACCTCGTTAGTTTTGCGCGTGGACTAGAAAGAATACGTTCAGTACACGTGTACGTTTACAGACTTTCAGAGATAAAAGTCTCACCGTAAATAAGATCTTTAAGGATCCTTCTAATTGTTTCATTGAAGTTATTAATGGCATTAACTTATATTGATTTATTAGGAATTTGGAAATTAAAGAAACATAACTTAAGGTTGAGATGGTTTCAATATTTATTATTTGTGAACATTTTTCACAGAAATACATCATACTAATTTATTTTTTGGTCAGTTCAATTATTTACTTAAGGGCCGGTTGTGCGAAAGTAATTTTTTTTTTTGCGAAAACGGGTTGTTTGATCGTTAGTAAAAAATATTTAATTCTTGAAAGTACATCCCGTAGTAAATTCATTTTACTCTTCGATATCCAATAGTAAAAATGAGAATCGATAGTTAAATATGGCGGACTTTTTACAGCTGTTCCAAACTGATACATGATGACTGACTACATTGATATATTAAAAGTTGCAGTATATGACAATTAATCATACTTTAGTGATGAGACGTCCGATGATAATCTCGTTGTTTAATCATTTAATAGATTAGCACATAATCCGAAAAAATTTCACCACTAAAATTTCCAATGCAAAAAAATAAATCCATAGATAATGGATAAAATAAAGTATATTTTAAGATTTATTTGCATATTCATTATTTTTAGCGTCTATAGATATCTCCATATGAGCTTTGACAGTAGTAAATTTGATGCATCAACAACCAGCAAAGGATTTTTACTACGGGCGTTAGTAAAAAATTACTATAATAAAAAGTTACGTTAAGATCAGACAGCTGGCCCTAAATATTTTAAATTATTCAGTACGTATTTAAAAAAAAGTCGTCGGAATGAGAAATGGGCTTTTATTAATTACATTACATACACTATATAATATAATATTTTATATGAAATCTAACAACGTACAACTAAAATAAGTGGGGTTATTAAAGTAAGTATAACTTTGATCAATCGTTATTTCGTTAATTTCTTTGACTGTGTAATATAAAAATATGGAAAATTTTTGTGAAATTATTTAATGATTTTGTAATATAAAGATAAATAAGTATCAAATTTATTTGATAAAAGAACCCCTTTTATACGGTATCTTATTTGCGTGTTTCAATATGTCAAAGATAATTGTTATTATAAATTATTTCCACTACGTCAATTGGTTCGTGATTCTATGAAATAATGAATTAAAGTCGTCTTAGCCTCGGAAGTTAATTTGTCTTTCATTTTACATTTAAATCTTCCATTCAATTAGTCTCGAAAAATAATTATCTCATTATATGGTACCCGAGGAAAATGAAAACAAATTGTGAATACTTTTAAATAAATTAATTTCACTTATTAAATGAATAGTTTCTCACATTAATATTAATATTACATAGTTTTTATTAAGCGAGTAGACGGTTGCTAGACGCAGATGGGTGTTTCACAAGTAGATGTTTCAAAATATAAAAATTTATTTATTTATTTTCTACATTTCGCACCTTTACTATATATTATATATGGGAATTTACAACTAACTAGGCTTCACTTTCATACATTAGTGTCGGTACCACGACTAGAGGCTGAAGCTGGTAGAAGAGGAACGAAAGTCGACTGAATGCAGTGGAAATTCCACACATACGCTCAGGCGTATGTGTGGCAGATCCATTTATGACAGAGTAAAGAATGAAGAAATAAGAAAATAATGTAAAGCAGATGTTAGTATAGTGAGTAAGATTAAGAAAGGATCATTTAGGTAGTCTGGTCAAATGGAACGGATGAATGAGGAGAAAATGGTAAGAAAGACAAATGACGCAAGTGTTGATGGTACCAGAAATAGAAACAGAGAAGACTTGGCAGAATTGTGTGTCAGGATAGAGGAGTGTGGCGCTCTATCCTCTCTGCCTACCTCCGCGGGGAAACGGCGTGATGGTAAGTAAGTAAGTAAGTAGGTAATATTATTTCGAATTATTATTAAAGCTAAATTATAGACATCAGAAAGAAAATAACAACTGTTGACTAATGTACGCTTTTCAGATTCAAAATGAGTCAGAAATACAGTTTGCAAAGTTTTTTTCTACTTACTTAAGAACAGTACAAAACAAAACAAACTACTGTGGCATTGTTTCCGTTGACTATCAAAGAAAGCAGCTTTTAAATAAAAATTCATTGCTGCAGGTTCGATAACAACAGAGACTTCATCCAAAGTGACGTTGTACTGATTATACTTTGAATTGAAAACAGACGAAAAATCAAATTTTGGTGTTAAAAATTTATTGATTTTTATATGCAGTGTTAACTCGTATACATTTCAGAAATAATGTGTTATTGTATTGTAGCGCATAAGAGCGTTAAAAAAATAATTTAAAAAGTATAGTAATTACTGTTAAATTCTAAAAAAATTACTGTAAAATACTAAAAATGATAAACCGTTAAATTATATAAATAATAAGATAAAATACTTTGTTTAAACCACTATTTATTGATAAATTATCATGTTTAGATACTTATGGTATCTTCTTCAAGAAACAATGTATACTAAAATTAAAATTAATTTGCAATGATTTCATTCATTGCAATTTATAATCATCTTCATTTCTATAAATAAAGGTGAAATATCCAAATCCTTTTTGCAAATTGTCACCTTATAATTTTTTTTTCATAGTAGTTCCTATTGCTCATCACTTATATTTTTATGTATGCTTGTATTTATAATTTTAGTATACGTTATTTCCTGAAGAAAATACCATAGGCATCGAAACATGTTGATTTACCAATAAATAGTGGTTTCAAAAAAGTATTTTATCGTATTATTTATATAAATGTGGTCACAAAGTAATTTTGCTAATATTGAAGAACATAAAGTTATAAACTCTTAAAATAGGTGTCTTCCACCATCAAACGATACATTGAATAAATAGGCATCTTTTAAAAGAAAAAAAAATTCTGCGGGGCAGAGAAAAATAATATGAATAATAATTGAAATATCAAAGACAATTTTTCATGTGAAAATGCTTAATAAGTCTACAAATTACTTACAGAGGCACATAAGAGTGTTCGCATATATACGCGGTACTCGTATCTTCTAGTATGTAATATCAAAGAGTGCGTAGGTTAGGCACATACCAATGTGTTATTTTCACAAAATTGTTTGGCAAAAACAAAATGAAGAAAACAAATGAATTGTTTATTTCTCTGTAATAAAAAAATTGTCTCCAACTGAATGCCTAACTTGTTCTGTGATCCATGACAAAAACAATTCCTACACACACACGCACGTATTAATTTCGTCTATAAATTTGATACACTTTGAGTAAACGGATTGGAAACAAATAGCAAAAAATAAGAAAGATAATAATCGCCGGCGAGTCTAGCCAAAACACAATAGTCGGTCACTCTTCGTCGAAAAAAGAAACAGCAAACGCTAAGCTAGAACGCATATATTATCAAACACAAATTTAGTATTAGACACATTGTTGAGATAAATCAATGCTGAGTTTGCTTGTAACAATTTTGATCTGAATATAAGTTCAAATATACCGCGTGACATTTGTTAGAGCGAGACAGATATTGGTTTCACGTAACAGACCTGCCAACCGACGCCGGTAGTTTGACGTTCGACAAATATAATGGCTCCTTCTTTTTTGACAGCAAAATGTATGAATTTTAAAACAAATAAATAATATATACTCTTATATTCCGCTAAAACTTTGTGGCAATTCATTATAAATACAATTAAAAACAATTCACTTTGTTTAAACACTATATCTTGTACACACTGAAGAAGGAACGATGGTTCCGAAACCGGTTGGTGACAGCAAAAATAATGTGAATTGTTTTTAATTATAAATAAATAATATTTTAAATGATAAAATGGTTGGGCTACATTTTACAACCAAACTAAAGAATTCGTCGACATTTTTTCGTTGTAGGTATCTAGAGTGATGTGTACTTTGAAAAATGTGTTCAATGACCAAAATAAATTTTAAATTAGAATATACCAAAAAACATAACATTTTTTGTGGTAGCAAGCCGTGGTCTCCAGTTTCTCGAAGGGACGAGTTTAACTATTGCCCAAAGTCTAAGATAATCGCATTCTTTGATACCACTAACCTGCCACTTATTCTGGCAGTCTAATGACAGTGATATGTCATGTTTAACTATTTTTATAGACATAACTAAATATTTTTTTATGAAGGACGTGCTTTTATAATTTATAACTGATGTTCTTTCTAAATGTTAGATTTATATAGTTTTTTGAAAATAACAGTAACTTGAAGTACCTACTGACGTGATTTGTTATTTGTTTATATGGAATTATTGATTTTTTTTAACATTATTAGTAGTACCTAGTCATATTTTTATAATCATATACATTTATAATTCACAAATAAAATAATGCAGAGAGTTCGATAATGTAGATTTTATTTTATTTCAAACGACAGCTTTTCTTATTCTCATAAAAAGCATTTTTTATTTGGTAGAAAGGAAACCATTTATTTGATCAGAGAAATCGGCATTCGATACCAATATTTAGAGTTTCTATGGCAGCGAGGATGATAATTTAAACCTCATCTAATGATAGCTCTCTCAACACTGCGCATGACGCTTAGAGTATACTATTTTAACCCATTCTTTAAGGAACAAAAAAAACTATCGATTTTGCAAGTGAGATTTCTCTAACAAGAAGTGTTTAAATATAGACACAATCACGCCCCAGATACAACAGGAGAGGGCAAAGGAGTCAGAACACACGAAAAACAAAAGTGATTTTAATAATAAGATGGTGAAATAATCCGTACGCCTAATAGTAATATATATATATATATTTGACCTTGCCTGTGGGAAAATCGTATGAAAGGTGACACATAGAGGTAGGTAAACGCGAATACCAGCGTCACTTCTAATAAATAATCCCCAATAATTCCATTATATTATGATACATTCCACAATTTCACTAATAATAACAATTCCATACAAATAAGTATATGTTTTGATATTTAAACTTATGCGTATAGTCTACAAAGTTAGTGTTCCGATTATGTTTCAGTGCGTTGGAGTAATTATTATTAATACACTACAAAAAATATCATGTGAATCATTTCAAAATTTAATCACCTGCTTAAATGGGTCATTTAAGAGAGCGGGCATTTTCGACAGGGAAACGGGTCAATATTATACAGGGTGTAACAGACCTAGTCCACAATATTTTATGGGTGGTCACCTAACTAAATTGCGAGTCTAAAATGTTCATAATGTCGCTTGCTTGATGTCACTGTCATTCCATATTCTCTACAGTTGGTTCATAGCAACTGGTGGGAATAAATCTCGTGGACTGTAATTTACGCTGGTTATGCTGTCTTAACGCAACCCGAATTGGATTAAGAAAATGACACTTGCAGAAAGAGTCTGGCCTACCTTAATCTCAGTCCTAGGTCGGACGTCAAGTTACACCTCCCGTTGACTCGCACTGTCTCGGTAGAGTGGGAAGATTTCGCGGCACATCGCGATGCTGTCGAAAAGTTGTTTTATTTCATGATTTGGATTTAACTTGTAACGGCTATACTCTCGACTGATACATCGGCGTTCGAACTGCACTCTCCTTTAGTCGGCCGAAATCCCTAGGTACCAGTTAGCCAGTACGGGACAGGTGAATTCAAGAATTATAAAAACGACAGAAAGGAAGAACAAAGTAATATTTCGACAGCAATATTTGCTAGTTGTGGGCGTCTTATTACTATTATCGGTGTTCATGATCAGTGCGCCCAAATAAATTACCTCTTGAACAATCTCACATCTTGCTAATTATAAAGTTTATTGTGATACATTAGCATGATCCACAGCCTTCTTAAGATTTTTTTTTGATTAAAAGAAGACGAACCGAGTTCTAACTCGAATGGCACTTTTTGAGAAACTGCTAAACTACATGACCATATTTCAAGTCCAACGGAAGTACATTGTCACCTACGTCCGCTCCACGAGACAGCTAAAGAATGCTTATTTTCGTGTCGAGTCACGCGTTTACGGCCTTGTATCTACATAGTATGCGATTTCCACCCTTAAAGCAGCAGCGAAATTTAAAAACTAAATTGATTTTGTTAGTTTCTTAATTCTTTTCAGGTCATATACATAAAATGTACTTACGGATATGGTGTCGAAGATCTTGTGATAGTTGGGCACACAGAATGGAGGCATGGCCGATAGCTTTCGAATATGCTCGCATACCTCTCTGAAAAGAAAATAATTAATTGTAAGACAGGCAACATTGTAGGGAAAAGTGTGGATTGCATTAAAACTCATTTATTTTTCGTGCGCCCGTACGCTTGAGAGATATGAAATATATTCGGGAACATTCGAATTACATAGTTCATATTTTGAATGTGTGTGTGTTGGTTGCGGCGCCATCTTAGTTAATTCAATTTTAGATATTACACGGTAAAAGGTATTGGTATTCAAGAATCAAATCGCTTAATTATCTGTGTCTTCGTATAAGCTTGGATGTAATTAAAATAAGCATAGAATATCAACTGATTTAGAAATGTAGCGCACATTCGTAAGTAGAGTAGTCGTATAGTCAGTCATTACTTTATATGACTCTGATCTCTGTCGATTCTACAAAATTGTAAAAGATTGAGCGCAAGTAAAATATTATATTTGGTGTTGCCGTTACAACCTCGAAGTTTACGAAATCACATTATTCTGAATATATTGCTTTAATGATTGAAATACGAAACTCATAATGTCTCACAATCTTGAAGTTCCATTATTTATTTATTTAAAGGCAAAGAAGATTTGTGGTTCCATTATCTATTAAAACACATTTCCATCAAGTATATATCGCGCAAACTGGTGTTGTAATGCGGGTAAACAATCATTGCTCTAATATTGTAATTTGACATCTTATCTACACGATGCAATATGATATACAAAGGAAATGATGGAGTTTAATTAAATATTTTTACGTAAACCATATGAATACCCTCTTCCCGCAGTTAGACGCTGGTCTAGTGAACGGGTATTACCACCCTTCCCGCCGTTATGTGTTTTAATATATAGGACATAAAGCGCCATTCAATATCGTTGGTTTTCTTCCGACTGCATGAGACTATGAAGATGTAGTACTCATGTTTTAGGTGGCCACCACTTCTTTTGGTCGGTGTAAAGTGACTCATACGAGCCGAGCGGGCAAACCCCGACCACTCGACACGTTCGCATAGACCTCACCTAGAACCGTAGTTAGCTACAACAATTTATTTTAAAAGTTTGACAAACTGAAGGCATTAAATTACGAACATTTATTATATTTTACCGACATTATTTACAGTTAAGAGGGTCGCGCCCTCTTGCTGAATCTTGGTCGAGGGTTACTCAATATACGTTTTGTTATTTATTAATGTATTCTAATTTAACTTCATATGCATTTGATAAGATAATATGATAATATAAAGGTTTATAGTCAATTTTTTTAGTGTTTTACATGAGAGGTGAACAAACAAACAATAACAATAATAAAATCAGATAACATATGTAATAGAAATAAATTGCCATTTTAAATTACGTTTTTTTTGTACGGGATACAGTGAGTATCAATTCTGATAGTTATTCATTTTTGCTACGTTGCTAGATTCTTGCCTGTGTTAAAGAAGTTAGTTTTTTTTCGTGTTGTTCAGATGATTTTTTTGTCTAAATCAACAAAATATATAATATGTACTTAATGTATCTATGTTAAACTATTATATTATAAATACAACAAAATATATAATACATGCTGTATAAAACTATTATGTATACAGTATTGACTTACGGATGTGAAGCGTGGCCAATCTCTCTTAAATTAGGAGAAATTTTAGAAAATGAGAGAAATTACTGCGGAGAATTTATGGATCTGGGTGGGACGGGGTAGTCTGAAGAGTAAGATACAATGATAAGTTATATACCATGTATCATAACCTTTATATGTTCATCGAAATAAAACTATAGTGACTCCTGAATGATGCCTGAAGTGCGGATCCAAAAAATAATCCTGGCAAAAATATGGACAGCAGATTTTGAATTAGAAGACAGTCGTTGAGAACCATAGCGTGTGGAGGTGACAGAGTTGCAGGGCCATTAAAGAAAAAATATATCGTGTAATACATAATTTTCTGTGTACAGTTTTCTGGGCTAATCTATATCTGATCTCTCTGGTCGATGTTTCGGATCCCATTGCAGGGTCCATCATCAGGGCTGATGTTCACGGTGAAAGGTCATATATAATATAAACACGGCAGATTAGCACAGAAAACTGTACACAGAAGATTCTGAACGGCCGTGAAAACCTAAGAACATTTTTAGTACATAATTTATATTCGGTATTTATGACAAGTTCACAGATCACCGATCACCGATCACCATGCACGTGTGTGGATGCTCCTTTATATTAACTTTATATATTTGTCTCTTCCCCTCCTATACCCTATACCTCAGAGCACGACTTTTGGGTATTTATATGAACTTTTGAACTGTCAAGGAGTGTGAATGTCTTACGAGCTCGTCACACTAACTTGAATTATTATTGTGTATTCAGTTTCTCATTGTGTATGCCGAAGAGTCCAATTTCTATTATGGGTGATACACAATAATTTGTGTGAAGCGGCGAAGAAGATTCTTGAAGATCAGGAGAGCTGTGACCGCAGCAGAGAAAATCCTGGTAAGTCGTGCTTCCTGGTTGGTCCTTGAGTCCTTATTATTCTATTTTCATACCAAATTACTACCACCTTCCTTCATCCAGTTTCAACCACCCCCTTGTATAAATAATTAACTTATGTTATTATACTATATTTTATATACAATATAAATAAGGTTGTGCGAATGTGCGATTTTGGCTAATTTAACTTAAGTACAGGGACAGGCTAGAATTTGGCTAATTTCCAAGATTTCAAACACACAAATTTAATATTGGCTATGGAAATGGTAAAACACAGTAATAATTTTTCACGAAATAGCATAAGTACTGAGTTATAACAGCCAAAGGCACCAATTTTTATGTTAAAATTAAATGTGTCGATTAGAAAGTTATACAATCCCGGTAGCAACAAAAATATTTTAACTGTTCAAAGGTATTTGGTGAAACTTTGTGGAGTTCCATCATTATTTTGTTTTAACACTGTTTTATTTCACTATATTGTTTATTGTGTTAAACGTTAGAACGTTCCATAGAATACTCTGCCCGATACCCAGACCACTCGACTTTTTCTCGTGGAGATACCTTAAAAATAAAATCTATGCCAGAAAACCGACGACACTGGAAGAAATAAAAGCCACAATTGAGCAAGAACGCGTCACAACACCAAATGAAATGTTTGTTGAAGTTTGTGAATTAATAGTCCACCATTATCAGAAGCGTATTGACCAGAACGGTAATAATTTTGTACATCTGCGGTAAGAGGAAAAATTATATATTTTATGAAGATTCTTTTGCAATTTAAATATTAATTATATGTGAATAAAAACTGAAGTTATAATCATTCAAACTGTGTATAGATTTTTTTGGGACATTCTGTATAATATACATATTGTACAAGAACTTTTCAAATCGCTCGCACAAATAATTAACTGTTTGAGTATTCCATACGTATTGGAACAGATGTCAAATCAAATGAAATAGGTATACAGAAATATTTTTACGGAAAGGAATGAATGCTGGCAGGTTCCAGGATATTTGAGACACATTCGAGACGTCGACCGTCATCATCATTGGGCCATATATTAATACGTGGGTGTGTATTATTATAAAACTTTTATGATTTTGGTTTTAGGAGATTCTCGATTGACAGAGAAAAAATAATTTCGATTAATTAAGATTCGTACAAAAAAACCTCTTTAGCTCTGTCTGCATGAATCGCGAATATAAAAGGTCGTTTACGATTTTTTCTCTAGTTCCAATATTAACATTAATGTTGGCTCTCCTCAATCACAAGTTGTTGCTCGAGTGTTGAAGGAGAGTCACACTAGTAGGTCGTGAAAGCCAAAGAGGGAGGTCTATGTCTAGCAATGGACTCAGTCGAGCTGAAGAAGAAGAAGAAAAGTAATTATGGTAAATCTTGATATGAAAGCCGAGATATGTACTAACTAAATTTATAGTAGAGTTTGATCGAAATCTGATAAGATCTACGAGAGTTGCCGAGTCTACAGAATTCGTTATATCCCGTATAGTATATTGAAATTTTTCGAAAGTCTCGGCAAGAAACCCTCAGTTATAGGTAGTACTTCTATCAAAATCGTTCTAAAATGAAGCGCCAAATTGTGAAAAAAATGAAACATGTTAATAAAAATACATTTTCGAAAAAATACTAAGACAGTAATCTTACTACTTCAAGAGAATATACTACATGAAGAAAAAGAAAATGAATAAGACCGTTTTAAAATACAGGGTCTTTCAATAAGGACATTCGATTTTAAAATGTAAACAAAACATATCGTGCGTGAGATATCCACTCAACTTTTTTTTCATTTCAAAGTATATTTTATAATATTAAGTGTAGAATATAAGGTCATTCAAATATCCGCCGCCGTTTTGCTTGGTGGCACGTATTCGGGAGGTCCAATTTTCAATGACTTGGTCGCATAAATCTGGCTGAATTTGCTTGATGGCGTTTTTTATTTTATTTTTGTAATATTTGCGCCGATATTTTTTAACTATATTTACTTCCAATGAATATATCTAGGGTTAAGATTTTGTAAAAAAAATCGAGTTCATGAATTAAATAAAATTCTATCGAACATTGCGAGAGAAAAATCAAAACATATAAAAATATTTTTTTGCCACATCACAAAAACAAATATATACAAAGCGACAAATAATTCAACTGAAAGAGAATAATCTGATTTATTTATTTTTCCATTTTCTACGAAAAATACACAGAGTAAGTAAATTTCTCGTCTTCTAGGAGAATGTTTATGGTCCGATCAATTCTCGGACAGCGGATTTCGAGGAATAATTTAAGATCAACAATATCAATAGCGCGATTTAGTGATTTCTCTATTCTAAAGATCTATTATTGTACATAAAAAACACAATATTCTAATTATCAATATGAATGAATAACGAAGATGGCCAACGTGTGGTCACAGTTAGCGTTTCTGTAAAACTACTGAAAACATATTTTTTCAAACAAAGGAATGATATGTAATCTAATTTAACCAATCAAATGCTCGATCAGATATATCCTTAAAATATTTAGTCGTAATAAATAGTAGTTTGAACAAAGTGTTTTATATTATTATTTATATAATATGTTTGCTAATGCTAATATTTGAGAAGTTAAAATATTTTTTATTTTAAAATACGTGAAGTGGCGTCGTGTGGAAACTTTGCTGACGGTACCTTTCATGGTTAATGGACGACTGCGACATTTACATCAATTGGCAATTCATATAAATAAAACATAATAATTTTGTTGTTTAGATTTGTATTTAAATTCACCATGAAAATAAAATATGGACTCAACGTTTCTTTTCGGAAAAACCATAATGCAAATTATTAGATAATTACAGGATAATTTAAATTTTAAAATCGTTGCTATTATTCAAATCATGGTGTAGCTTCCGATTGGCAAACATTCAACTGTCTGCTATTGATAAAGCAAGCAGATATCATAAAGAGAACTGTTTTTTTAATATAAATAATACCCTTTCAATCGACCAAATAAATAAAACATATTAACCAAATCAGTTTTAAGATTAGTACATCGCACGGGATATTTTCTTTAAAACTTATACAGATTATAGATTCTATATATAATCTCTTCAAATTCTAAAATTCAGAATTCTAAAAATAATAATTTTTAAATATCAAATAGCCAGCAGACTAATTGTCTAAATGCTAAGAACTCATATTTACATAAAATTTATTTATGCGTGCAAAATAGTTGTTTATAATATCTATAATTATGTATGGTCATGTATTTACGGTTTGAGCTAAACTCAAAATTACTAGTACTAAAAGGGCACTAAAAAGTTAAAATTTAACACATTTATAAAACAATAACATTTGATACCGTCGCGTACCACTTTAATTAAACAAGATGCTGAAACATGATGTGAACATTTTATCGTGTAACGTAAAAGAATCTCAAGTGATGGAATCTGTCGTTTTCAGATACTTTACTATTAACTTTTTTGAAAAATGTACTTTCAGAATAAAAGGTCGCATGCACATTTCAAATGTAATTGCACTTTCTCTATTGAAATATAACATAGAAAGATATTGAGGGTTTAAATATATAAGATTATAACCAGACGTTAAATAATATCGGAATTTTTTTATATTGTTGCTCACTGATCGTCCCTTTACATTTAAGAATGTTCGGTTGTAGTAGGTCTGGTGTGGAAGAGTAAATAATAATTACAGTTTAACATATGCATATAAACAATCTGTTTGAACCCTTGCCAACATAGCCGAATAAGGAAGCTTTTCCAGTTGAGGTAATAATAATTGTTTACATTCTTTAGTACGTCGCTTCAGATTTACCTCGAGATTAAGTTGATAGGGTGTAAATGGGGCCTGCAAAAACCTCACACCCCCAAAAAGTAGAAATAAGGGCCTAATAATATAAATAAGAATTTAGAATTTTAAGAAAATTTGGATAAAAACCTTGAATGGATAAATAATATATTACTTTTAAAATTAGCAATATTACGAGTCCTATTATAAAAAAAATTTTCCTAAAAATTATTCAATTAAATTTGTATTAAGTAACAATTTGAGTTAGGTACTAAATTTATTTTTTAAATAATTGTTGTTTTTTAAAAATAGATTCTGGTGAAGAAACAATAATATATGTTTTTAGTTAGTTATGACATCCTGAAGAAGAAAATGGTATTTTGGTAACCGGGAGATGTATTTAAACTCAATTCAGTGGTTAATAAAACAAAGATAATAAATACAAAATAATATATTGTTATGTTTTTTTTAAATCGTAATATTTTTGCAAGATCGTATCATTTCACGCAGCAAGCTGCCTTATTCGGGGTATCGCCTTAGAGACGCACAACGTGAACGTAAGCAGTCCGAACGTCGCATATATAATATAAAAATTGATGATTTGATGAGTCAGCAATAATTATATAATGTCCTTTAGTGCTGCATGTGTCCTGAGATAAATTTTTTATCCATGGATATTAGGTATTCTGTGTCGAGAAAACCCGAGAATAAGTTCCCAGGAATTCCGTGGTTTTTTGATGTCTCGAGTCGTGAATCTTGATACTCGAGATTTTTCTTGATGTTATTAATTTTAAACAGGTTATTTGAGTTAATCTCATCTGATCGTTGTCATACAGCAGGTAGTGACCCGGCAACGAGTGGTGCATGTGTAAGTATACAAAAAAAGGAAAGTATTCATAGTTTACATGGTCAGTCATAAAATTTGCATTATGGAAAAATTTGTTCTCAAGTATTTATGAATAATAAAAATAAAGAAAAAAATAGGGGGCCCTTCCACTTTGCATTAGGGCCCAATTTTTGTAGTTACGCCACTGGGTCCTAGGTTCTTTAATTTCCTCCATTCTCCGGTTAGGTTATCATGTATTGGTATCGTAAATCTTGTGATACGCATTTCATGTAGGTCCGTCTAATATTATAATTAAATAACTACATCTACCGAAGTTTGATCAAGTATATTTTAGATAATTTAGTCGTCCTTTTAATAAGATCGTTGCACGTTTTTAGAGAAACCCTCCATAATAATTGCTTAATTATTTAATCCACCAGTTTCAGCATTACTACTACCAGTATCACCAGTACAAGGTTATCATAATATATATTTGGGTCCTTTACCTGTAGTCGGGGTTGCTGGGATGTGAAGGGGTGAGCTTCAGCACGGAACGGAAAGCAAACAGGTCTTGACTTCCGTTCAAAAATGGATCCAGGTAAGCTGAAATAAATAAAAGTTACATTTTATTTGAGGATCTAAAATTTATTGTACGCTCACTTCAGAGTTTATGAGATGACCAGCTGAGTACACAATTTTAACATATTATTAACTAATTTTAATTTTCACCGAAACCCCGCTCTCATACCACCCCCATGTTTAGTTTTAAGTTTTAGTTTATTAAATAATAATAATGGATAATTTGTATAGCGCCATTTTCGTAAAACTTTCACCTCAAGGGCGCTTTACACATCAACTGTTTATAGTTCTACAATTATTTTTGTTTTTTAAAATTAAAAATCGTTATTTATGGAAATGATTTTTTAAAAAGGTGCGTTTTTAGTTTCTTCTTAAATAAAGTCTCTGATGCACTGTTTCTTATGACAGATGGTAAAGAGTTCCACGCTTTTGGGCCTGCCACTACTCACTAAACCTATTCACTATTCACCTGTTCACTAAATTTAAACTTCTGGCAACAGTTGGTCGGTTCTACAACCCTTCCTGCAGCTGAAGTAGAGGCTGTCCTGATGATGCAGTAAGTGTCGAAAATGTTTTTTATTTTAATTAAAGTGTAGTGTGAAGTAAACAACGTTGTTTTTTATTTTTTTTAAAAAGTTAATTTAATAAAATTTAATAACAATGGACTTCCACAAAGTTAATTACGAAAATTTTTAAATATTGATGTATCAATAAAGTGTTTATTCTTATTATGTATATAATGTATTGCCGCAAAGTAAAGACAAAATAATTATTTCGTTTCTCTACGCAAACAAGACTATAATATTATATATACATTTAAAAGGAATATTTTATAAACGTGTAAAAAAAAATTCTCATGAATGTTTGATAATGTTTGATGTACTTGTTTAGTTGAGCGGAAAGACACTTGTCAAGTGATAAAGTAGTCAGGTGTTCGAGTCTCGTCCCGGGAGACCATCAAGTTAATCCTATGTCCATAATACGTAATAGAAAAAATAGTGTCCCGTATTTCGTGTACGCATCTCTATTTTAAAAGAATATTGTAGGGTTGTCAATGTTATCGAATTTGAATTTTATATTTTGGAATTTTATTATTTAAAATGTTTTCTGTTGAGAGGCTCATCTTGTGTGGATTCGTCAATTTATTCGTCACAATAAACATCACATTTTTCCTACCATCAAGGTGACCTTACTATGGAAAAATGTACAGCTTTGAAATGAGTTGGTATATTTATGAAAACTTATTTGAATCTGCCATTTAAATTTTCTTTTCTTCTTTTTAATAATTGCATATAAATTCTTAAGAGTTACTTTTCTTGCTTTTTTTAAGAAGAACAGACCGTTCAGGAGGTGCCCAAGGTATGTCTCTGTACATGCTGATTAATTTTTTGGGAAAAATTCCCCTGTTTTTCATTGAAACTCTAGCTGTGTGTGGAGTGGCCCCGTCTTGCTGAAATTATGTTCTGTTGTTGAACCCGAGAAACAGCTGCAGTTGCGGTACCAAAAAATCATTCGGCAATGCACGTCAGCAGTGACTTACTAGTACTAGCTGATTAAAAAAATAAGGGTCAATTATCCCTCAGAAACTGCACATCACACTGTCGTTTTTGGACAATGGAATCGTTTTTGATGCCATTCCCTGGGATTGTCGGGGCACCAGTATCTCATGTTCTGTTTATTAACATAGCCATCGATATGAAAATGGGCTTCGCCAGCAAACAATATATTTCCAAGCGCTCGTGCTGTTCCAGCATCTTTCTCGCTAAGGTTTCATTTAAAGAATAGTCATTTTCATTGAGAAACTGCACGATTTACAGTTTGTATGGGTGAAGCTGTATCTCTTTTTCAAAATTACGTACACTGTTGATTTTTTTTATTCCAGTATAGGCTGCAATCTTCCTTATCGATTTACGCGGATTGCGCATAATTTCACGTCAAACTTGAGCCACATCTTCTGGCGTCGCTGCTGACGTTGATGGTTCCGGAGGAGTTTAGTTAACCATTGGCCCTTCTTGTCTGAACTTTTGAACCCAACACCAGATAAGTTGCGTGCTCGGCCCACCATTTACTTGTCGAATATTAAAGTGAGTACAAAAAGCGCGATGCGCACGAACCAATGAATCATCGCACTTTTAATGTTGCTCAACCGTGAACGCGCGGTGCGCTCCTGACTAGTGACTCATTGCGACTGCCAAATCCTCAAATCAAGCGCGTCGAACAATACCCCTCCCACTTTCCTCACCCTGATGGTTTACGAGCAATTACAATTTAATCTTGAAATTTTCCGCTGGACACCATTTACAATGTTAGTGTTCTTATACTACAACTCGGTTCAACCTATCAACCTTCTATACGAGACGGCACATGAACATTCGATAGGCACCCAGGCGAGAGACAATTTCTCAAAGAATTTTTATAAAAAACTATTTTATCAAGACACTTCTCATGTTGGGATCGTTGTCCCCGTCTGGAAATTACAATCCCGAGAGGCATTTAACTACTTCATTGATCATCGCTTCGACACGACTTGAGAAAGTAAATTCACGCAACGAGATGTTCAATGAAAACAAGAGTCCTAGTAAAAAAAGGGGGCATTGGATTTCATACATTTTCCACAGACATTCGCTTTAAAGTGAGTATCTTTTATTGAGTTTTCAGATGTTCGCTAATGCGACGTTTCTACGCTGTTCTAGACGGGATTTGATGAAATTATATTATACACTTAACATAATTAACATTTTTGATGGTTCACTGAACACGGGATACCGTGTAGCGCGTAGGCGTCGCGACATCTCAATATTCAGACAGAAAAAAAATCTTAATCCTTGAATTTTTAACGATTATTTTGTGCAAGTCTTGCATCTTGCCAAAGTGAGTACATAAAAGATTGTGAAAGATGAATCTATACATTTAAAACTGTATGTCTGTTTTCTATACAATCCTACGCACCCTTTGACGAATCTAAATTTTGCGAAATTACACTTTAGACCCTGGGCAAGCATAGTCATATCCTTTTGTTCTGTTTAGAATGCTCATTTAGAATTTTTTTGCGAAAACTTAGGCTCTAATATTTTTTTGCTACGTTATCAATTCTATGCATGATGTAGAATAAAGTTTTAGTCTCCGTGTTTGCTAATTTAGGGACATTACGCAATCATTAAGATTTGTGATTTATTTTTATAAATGTTCTTGTTTTCTTATTATTTTAATACCGTGTACATGTAATTGACCGTATCTATTTTTAAATGACATATATATATATGGTTTTGTAATAACTGTTTGTTTATTGATTAAAAATGAAAAAAAACGACTATGTACGAAAGTTGTGCAAGTATTTTTTAATCTTTACTATACCGTGATATAAAATACCCGTCCTCAGCCATGCTGTCAATTCGTGTCGAGATTAGAGCTTTTTTAGCCTCTAAAATGTGAAAGAGAGGACAGCATCGAGAGAACTTCCACAAAGTTAATTACGAAAATTTTGAAATATCAAACACATGTTTAACATTTTCACCGAGACATTATTTAAATTACATTTTTTTTACCTGGTTTCAATGTATATTGTACTGTTTTATTTTGGCATTGTGGAAACTATCATCTGTCCTTTTTAATTTCGTGATATAAATGGCAGCACTCTAAATGCCACCCACAAGGTTTTATGGTAAAGCAGACAATAAACTTGAAATAATGTAAATATTATCTAATTTAAGTAATAGTGATGGTAAAATCGTTCTTTAAACTGTTATTGTGACTGTGATTTTGTTAGATTGTAACTATGATTGATAACTGATTAATGCAATACTTGGAGCAATGACTAGAAAGTAAGTATAGTTAGTAGTGATGGTAAACCGATACGTGGCTGTGATTGTGTCGATGATTGGTAATTGAGATTTAACTATGATTGGTAACTAAGATTTAACTGTCAGAGACTTACTTTCTAGTGCCATTGCTCTAACACTACTAATCATTACTAACTAACCCACTTTCTTTGAAGGAAATCTACATTATATTTTAAGTCTCTCTAAAGTCGAAGAATAACTAATAATAGCTATAGATGACAAGTAAAAACGTTCCATCAGGAAACTGACCATTAAGCCGATAGTTTGGAGTAAAAATGGATAAAACAGAATCGACACGTAAAATACCAATTTCTGAGTTCAATTTCACGTTTCTTATTTACTGAGAGGAATAATGAATAAGCGGTCCTGTTGAAAAGATACACTAGGGATTATTCTCAGGGAAGAGAAGAGATGAAATAATTTTAATATGGATTTTATGGGGAAAATGGGGATCATGTTTACTTCACTATTCTATATAATTAAAAATTTCTAAAAACAGCGTGATGTATAATTCATTATTCGATATATATTGTATAAAACAAAAAAAATACGAACTTGCTGGAAAATGTTCGCACATTTCGAAATGAGTTTTTCTCAAACAAACTTGTTTGGTTAATGATCAAACAAAATATACAAATGTAGAGACGGCTTGTATAACCTACGTATTACGTCGTACACTCTGTGTGTCTAGTGGACGATTGTGTTGGAATATTAACATGTCACCCCGTTGACTTAATTAACAATAATAATTCAACTAAATATCTTAGAATATAGTAATATACAATCATAAGACATATTCACTGTCTTCAGAACAAGACCAAAGTCTGCTATATGAGATAGGTTCATCCGTTACATCTAAAAATATATTAAACAATTAATCTCAACCTAAACAAGAAACGTTAAATGTAATAATTTAAATAACATAGTGGAATAATTGAATAATAATAATTCGACGTGCTTGTGGTCTAGTGGTAACGATACTCGCCTAGTGATCTATTGGTAGGGAGTTCAAGCCTCGTTCCAGGAGGTCATCAAGTTAGTCCTATTTTCACAACACAAACATTTAGCTTATTTTAAAAATAATAAGAATATTGATGTGATACGTATTCTGTGTATGCTTTTGTTTAAAAAAAATATAAATCTAAAATAATTTATTTGTAATTTTTTTTAATAACAAAAATTTTCTTTAAAATATAACACAAATAAAATGACAAGAAAAATTAGAAAATTAAACACCCAATGTATATATTTATAATTAATACATTAATTTAGTATTTAAAAATATCACAGACCTATGTTCTGAATAATTACAACTTCACAATAAGAATGTGTTTTCCTTAATAATATATGTTGTATCAATGTGTCCAAAATTTAATAAAAATGAATTGATAATTCTGGCGTCTGCAGTCGGTTTACTCAAAGGTATTTGAAATTCTGTAAAAATAATGTACATGGCTTTCAAATAATGGAACGACAGGTGTATTAATTTGAAAAATGTAACATATAGGTTCGAAAATTTGTCAAGAAAAATACTGGCGTTATAGCACAATGGTAGTGGACTTCCTCGGATTGGAAATAGAGTTCCAGGTTCGAATCCCGGTGACGCAAAAACAATATTTTTCGACAAAATTGATTTTATGTGTATATATTATATATATTAATACATTAAATTAGTATTTAAAACATCACAGTCCAAACAAATTTTTATATGTATTATATAGTTACAAATAAATAAATAAATAAATAACATATGGGCAAAAAAACTACAAATATTTTGGACCTAAACTATTTAATATAGGATGCTGAAAGATTTAACCCAATTAAATTGTCCCAGTAACATGTAACTGAAAATGAAAACTTGGATTAGTAATATGGGTAGAACTAGTATTAGTGCAATCACCCAAATGTATTGACTCAAACCTTTAATAATTGTTGTCACAAAATTCTTCAAAATAATTTATTTGAAAGTCCACCTTGTAATTGTTTTTTATACTTGTAATACAATTTTATTTGTACAATTGCATATAAACTCGGAATCGTTAGAAATAAGAAAACTATGAAAAAATAATAAATTAGCCATATGACACTCTGGTCTGGTTCGGAATATTACCCACAACTACAATGACACTTGACAGTGATGTACTATATCTTTATTATATTACAGCGTGTACAGCCGGCCATACATGTACGAGTACGTGACAAAACTGGCAGGAATCCCTACCTGTACAGGCGGCCTGACAACAATTGAAAATTCATATTTCTACATGTGAGCAAGTGCTGACTTCAGGCAAACCTGAGCGTGTGTGTTACTCCAGAGCGTAAGTCTAAGTTGTTTCGTTCATCACGAAGGGAGAGGTCACGTTGCGTAGTTTGAAAAAATTGATGCAGCCAAATGGTCAAAGCTCACACGACTTCATCACGAGTCCGGCATTCTCGCCGTGAAAGAGATCGTCAAACGTTTATACGATGCACTCCCTAAGCACCAAAATCCAACTATAAACGCGTTAGCTAAATACGACCTAACCTTACCGTCACGCTTTAACCTTTTCATCACTAAGCGGCCAGAACTTCGTGTGGTCCGAAGCGCGGTATAGAAACACCCCAGATAATATTCATACAAACAATAATAAAAAGTTCATGACGGGCGACGTGGTCCCTACCGTCTCGCTGGACGTCTCTTGTCTGAATGGCGCGAGTCGCGATAAGCAATATAGCTGTCTCCCTCGTTCGCATCTGTGGTATGGGGCCACACAGTGCATTAGTTAGAGTGAAACAAATAATAAGCACAATAACTTAAAGAGAAGACACAGGGGTATGGTATCGATATGCGCAGGTGTATGTACCGCGCAAAGATCACTGCACCGAAAACAATATTTTTAAATATTATACTTTTAGAAATTTGAAAAACAAAAAATTTTCGTCTTTATTTCCGTAAAGATTACAAAAAATAAGAATGAAATCGTTTTCATAATTATTGAGCTATCGAGTTTAAAGCGATCTGTGGGGAATGTGAATAGCCCGCTTCGGTAAGGCAAGGTTAAGCGATTCAAATCCGTCCTCCTTAAGAGGTAATAAGAAAAAACCACTGCGTCAGCCACCAGTTCTCTGCCTCATTAATTGCAGATTGTTTTGATTCTAAAAATAGTTAATATATAATAATAAAAATTATCAGGCCATTGAGGCATACGCCCGATGAAGGAGCAAGGGGTCCGAAGAACCCGGTACTCCGTTGTGCCATGATACCAAAGTCAAAAGTTTGAAAAAATGGCGTCTCGCAAGCGCAGCGTAATTGTGGAAGATTCTGTTGAATTGTAAAAATCTGACCCATACATTCTTAAATAATCACAGTACTCTTGAGGCTCGACAGATAATTATATGGTAAGTTAAAAAGGTGACAGATAAATAATAATAAGGCACGATTGATAATGGCTCCTGCAGAAATCAGTCCAAAGTGAATATAGGAAGAATTTACGTTGCGCATTCGCGCCAATTCAACACATCAATCTTTGTCACTTGATCGATAATAATAATTGTTTAATTCTAACAAGGCTCTACATTTAATTTATTGGGTTCTTTTTAACAACCATTGCTTACACCACTTTCGTTGCGGTTTTCTTTCTTTCTTTCGTAGGAAATATTTTTTAGTATTAGTTATGGATTTAATATTAAATTTATCATTTTAAATAGTTTAATTAAAATAAATTACGGTTTTATCATTGTTTACACTACAGATTAAGTTAATTGTATTAAAACACAAATTAAAATTAAAAACTGAACCAAAATGTTAAAACAATAAATTAAAAATGGTTTAACACAATTCGTAAAAGTAATAATATTTAACAGAAAAACAATTTATTGTAAATATGAAAACATTCTTAATTATTTGAAATTATATGTAATTTCGTATGAGATAAATTATAATATAACATTCCGGGATGCTGATTTTTACGAATATACGAGTAAATGGGTACTTTAAGAAGCTTCGGGGGATCAAGTGCCCGGGGAATCAAGTGGCAGAGGGATCAACTGTCCAAGGGAACAACTGTCCGAGAGAAGAACTGTCCGAGGGTTCAACTGTCAGAGAGAACAACTCTCGGGGAATTAACTGTGTGGGGATCAATCGTCAGGGAATCCATTAAAAGAGCACCGTCGTTATCTAACTAGTAACAACTTTTCCGAATTCGCGAACCATATCATGGATAATAATCTTTATTTTCATTCGTGTAGCATTAAATTTCTCTATCCCGTCACGCGTAAAGGTAATAAAATTAATAAATTTAAAAGTTTAAGTTTAGTTTAAGAAATTTGAACTGGGGTATTAATTTGTTAAATTCTCGTTACAACCACTCCTACATCTTCCATCAGTAACTCTTTCTCCTCCCCTTCCTTATGTCAGTACCTAATTACTTGTATGTCTACCATCTAATCTAAGCCTTGTTTTCTATATTCGTGTGCATTTAGTTTAATATTTCCCCTGTCGATGAGAGTTACTGTTTCTCTTGAAACTCGAGTAGTGAAAATAAAGTCAAGTAGAGTTATAACACTCTTTTATTTATATCCAACTATTTTCTAAGTAGTATTATTTCTTACCTCTCTGGACAATTTCGAGCCGCCGCTGGGGATCGTAGATCTGATCGTCTACTGAAATGACGATATACTCCCCGTGGTCTAGCAACCTCCGACGCTGCAGACAAGACACGAAGTCCACCAAGGCTATGTGCTCTCCCAGGAACACGTACACTGGAAAAGTCAAAAGGTATTAATTAAAATATACACGTCATTATTACTACTTAAAAGGATTTCAGAATTCGGAAAAACAAAAACAAATGAGAACACCCCGCAACCATACTGTATATCAATTTTTGCAAATGTTGATAAATAGATTGAGCGTCGGCCATCTTAGATGATACATGTGTTGTTTACGCATTCCATCGCTTGGCAGCCCAGGATTTTGCATGTTGGTGTCTATAATTGTTCGTGCGAGTGTAAGGTTGCCGCTGTTTATGCTAGTATCAATCGCAGTCGGCCTTCTGTCTGCTGACATACAAATACTCCACGATAGTTAATTGTTTCGGCCGGTCAAAACAATACATGGAGTCAGCAGTCAGCGCATCCGGACCAGAGCGGAGTACAAGGAAGAACAATATAACCCACGACGAGCAAGAAAAAAGCATCTTTAAAATCAGGTTAGTGGTGACAATTATGCTTTCACTGATATTCATATAGTTAACAGGAAACCCGGGCATCAACGAGTTATCGAAGTGATTCTCTAGTACAAGTGTTGTTACAGGAAAGCTCGCTCAAAAATTGTGTTTAATAGTATATTTATTTTTTTATATAGCCCAAGAAGATATACGACGTTGTGGAATTCATAACTCAGATCTGCTAACATTTCTATGACGGCATACTTTATACAATAATACTTCACTCCAGTAGATGGTAGTATTACAACATACTAAAAGTGTAAATAATATTTTGCATTAAGGCCCATGTCCCCGACGAGTAGCAAATGTACGTGCATACTGGATGCGTCACTCTGGGATGATTTATAAATCGTTTTTCGCTGAATTCTGTACTGTCCTTTATACGAATTCAAGTATTTCCTTTCCGAGGAAGCGGCTCATGTTCGAATCCCGGTAGCAACAAAATATTTTTTCTATAGATAAATTTCTTTTTATATTAATTTAATCACGCAATATGATAGTAGATTTCAAGAATCAATGCACTAGACTCATCGCTAGGCAAGTCTAGAAATGCAAATACTGTAATCGACGCGTTCATTGGACCACTGTCATGAGACTTTGTCGTCTTCTCTAGACAGGCATTGCATCGAGTTGACAGATGACAGAATAATGTTCATCCGTTCAAATCGTATCTATTCAAGGATAATTATTATGCTCAATAATTGTACATCATTACACATAAATGGGTATTCTTCCACATAGCAGACGTCATCGTACCAGCCGATGTGGATGACGGGCAGTATAGAACAAGATCAACTGTCAGAGCGTTACCATTTCAAATCATTTCAGGGCTATAAACTTAGCGGATCAAGCTTTCAAAGTTAAACAAGACTAGGATGCTCTTTTAGTAATTCACCGCTATTCATTTCTGTAATTATGATTCTTTAGTTAAACGTGACGTGACGGGAAGGCGACCTTACGCGATCTACAACAGTAATTATATAAATTGATTGTACGTGGAAGGTTAGATCACTGAAGCCGTGAACAAATTAAAGATAATTCACGTTCGCATTTCAATGGTGTATATTCAAAGACTTCAAGTCATTAATGTCTGTAATTTAGTTTAGAATATAAATCATATATAATATGTGAAATAGTGGTAGAGAATGAATGTTTGGAACCAATAAAAGTGTTGTGCACTTGGAATGTAAAGGCTTAGAAAGACGTCACTAGAAGAAAATAAAGTAAATAGCATATCGGATGACTATAAACTAATATTTTTACTTTTAACTTTGTTTTGAAAAATATCATTTTCTTCTTCAGGATGTTATTAAGTTTATACGCTTTATTTATTTCCAATGATTTCAAATTATTTATTTTAAGATCAACACCATTTATATGTAAAATAGGCAACCCCAATTTTTTATCAAAAGTATGATCGTTTTATAATAAATGATTAGGAATTTCTGAAAACTGACTAAAATATTATGAGCAACCAGCTTAATTAAACCACAAGTTCCATTCTGAATTTTTTTTCCTAAAAATTATTCTAATTATTTTTTTATCAAGTAACAATTTAACTTAGATACTAAATCTATTTTGTAAATAATGATTGTTTTTTAAAAATAGATTCTGTTAAAGAAACAATATAACATATGTTTTTAATTAGTTTATGATATCCTGAAGAAGAAAATGATATTTTTCGAAACCGGTAGATGTATTTTTACTCTATAAGTGGTTAATAAAACAAAGTTAATAATAAACATAATCACAAAGTTAATTTTGCCAATTTAAAAGAAAAGACTATAAACTATACTAAATATGTGCATAATGGGGTTTTGGTTTCGACACTGACGTATAAAATTGAAACCTGGAGCACACAAAAGAGAAAATAAAGTAGAATGAATTCAGTGGAAATGACGTCAGGCGTATATGTGGTTAATCTATGTATGATAGAGTAGATAATGAACAGATTAGGATGAATGTAAAATTAATATTAGTAATATGAACAGGAACAAGAAAGAATCACTCAGGTGGTTGGTTGAAAGGTGGAAAAGAAGAAAATAATGAATAAGGAGAGAATGATATGAAAGATGTAAGACGCGAGCGAGTGTTGATACAGTCATACTAGATTGTAAGTCCTAGAAAGAAAGGTCTAACACGACCAGGTGAACCCGGAAGATGGTCCTTTTAGAAGTCCCAAAAATCGACGAGTATGCGTGAGAAGATAATATATGTCATTGTCACGGTGAAACGGCGGTGACGTTGTGTTACAATTTGACACATTTATTTTGTTGTAAAAAAAGAATATTATTCTGTAAGACGCTGTTGATTGAAAAAATAAGATAAACTGGCTCTTTTTTTGTACCTCTGGTTCTAGAGAAGGTGGCTTCCACAATCCTCTCCATGTCGGCGATGTGGCGGGGGATGTAGTCAGAGTACTGGTGCTGCGCTGTGATGGTGAGGCCGTGGACGGTCGCCAACTCCTGCGGAGAAAGATAAAAAAAAGTAATTATTAAGGAGAACACATTCTCATTGTGAAGTTGTCTGAAGAACAGACGGTCTGTGATATTTTAAATACTTATTAAACGTAGAAAGATATCCATAGAAAATCAATTTTATCGAAAATATTGTTGTTACGCTACCGGGATTCGAACCTGGATCTCTTTCCAAACCGGGGTAGGTGGATTATTCAACTATGCTATACCGACAGTAATTTTGACGACAAATTTTCGGACCATATGTTACACTTTTTCAAATTAATACATCTATCGTTCCATTATTTGAAAGTCATCTACTTTGTTTTTACGGAATCTCAAATAGCTACGTTAAAATGGTTAAAATATTCTGACAATGGTCAAAATAAATGGTGGTGATATAAAAACCTTTAGGGTAGTAGGGGCTTGAATTATAAATTCAACTCATTCCTACATGTGGCGCGCTTCAGCCCAAGATACGTACTTACTGTATTATAATTAATGATGGATAAACAGTTCAAAGACCTTAAGATGTTGGTATTTTTTAAATTATAAATGTGTTTGTTGATCTATTGGTAATTAGTAGTAAGTGGTTGAAGGTATGAGCCACTACTCAAAAAACAGACAAGTTTGTTCGATTTTCATAGGGCAAGCGCTTAGCATGGTTTGAAAATACAGTGGAATGCGCTTATTGTAATCACTATAGGAAATAGCCAGTTAAGAACATTAAGCAGAAGATACAAAATATAATTATTGAACACAATTTATTAAAAAAATAATACAACTAAAGTAGAGAAATCGCTACACGTAGCTTACACGCTGAGCACTTTGAAATTACCCATTTATAAGTTCTTTATCGTCTAATATCAATTATGTACTGAATTTAATAACACTGTTATGGTTATGCTTCAGGTAAGAATCTATTTACGTACCTACCTAATTTCTAAGAAATACTGTCGGGATTTATTTTAAGAAAGTTTCCAAAAAAATGATAATTCTGTAAGAATTTTCTAAAATATTAAATTTTTTGTATCCACGTATTGACAACAAAAGCTGATTATGATGAGCGCATTATTTTAAATAAATTTTGTATACAGGGTTTTGGGACCGACTGATAATGATAACAATAACAGATTGATAACATTATCCGTGATTACAATATCCGGATTCCACTATAGTAAGAATATTAAAACGTTAACATTGTATGCATTTCTATTTAAAAATTATATAAATATATATAAATATATATATATATATATATATATATATATATATATATATATATATTTTTTTTTTTTTTTTTTTTAAATAGAAGTGCATATATATAGTAAACTCCCTCTTACCAGGTGCTCAAATCGCCAGAACTCTAAAGTAATCGATATCCGAGTGGTGATTTTATAATTATAATGATTTTATAATATAATAATTTTTTATGCAGTCTTTAATATTTTCTGACAACCCTCCGGTTCCGGATGTAATAGATAAAAGGAAGTCTACTGTATTTATATACCATTTAATGTAATTTTAATAAACTCTTAAATATACAAATAATTATAGTACATTAAATTGATTTATAATGCGGTTCTTACGGAATACATCGTTTCTACATAGGTTTAATGTTTTAAGAATCCTAGTACTATCTAGCAAAATTCTTTTAAAAAAATATTACATTTAATATAGGTTCTCGAGAACCATTGTATTTCATTTAATTAAGGCAGAAAATAGACGCTACTGAAAAGGAGGCAACAAATAAGTCTGAAAAAAATTAACTAGCTCAGTTGAAAGAGCAGTCTTTCTGTAATTCCCAGTGGCAGATCTGATTTTTCTTCATTTGTTCATTTTTTCAATGACATCATTAACTGTAATTCTATACTTGTTTTCAATATTACTGTTAATACTGTTACTGCCGATAATATTATTCGTATTTAATTGTTATTTTAAGATAAATATACTAAAATATATATTTCTTACATTATCTTTATTGCCCATACTTTTTCCTTTATTTATTTATTTCTTCAACGCTTTTGTGGGCATACATTTTTATTTAATTTAAAATATAGCGTCACATTTTTAATTAATATTTCAATATGACAATTAAAATATAACATAAAAAATAAATAATGAAAACTAAAAACTAAGTATAATTTACTTACAAATATTTCTTCAGCTCAAGTATGCTCGAAATATGTCAACAAAACTCAACTTGTTGCCAAGCCGATGCATTCGCAATATTGGCGAGTTAACAGCATTATTTATATGAGAGAGAGAGAGAGAACTTCTAAGACAACATGTTTTGTTCTAAGACAACATTTCGTTTGAATAGGTAATTTATACGAAAACATGCTATTGATCATTTTATATAGATATACTATATCGTTCACATCCCTTCTCCAGGCTAATTTTTTCTACTTAGTATTAATAAGTACCTACATATGAGTGAAACACTGTTGTGAAATAAATATTCATGTCCTCATGAAAACGAGATGTTTGATCGTTAGTAAAAAAATATTTACTTCTCGAAAGTACATTAAAAAACTTATTTTACTCTGCGATATCCGATAGTAAAAACGAGTATCAATAGTTAAATATGGTGGACTTTTTACAGCTATTCAAAAAGTCATCTGACATATTGATACTTTGAAAGTTGCTGTACACGATAATTAATTATTCGATATCCCGCTGTTTTAGTGATGAGGGTTCGCCCGATAACGATCTCGTTGTTTAATATACATTTGCACATAATACGAAAAAAATTCACCAATGTGACAGATTTTAAATGCCTAGACGAAAAAAATCCATAGATAATGCATAAAATAAAGCATATTTCATGATTATAGATATCTGCATCACGGCTATAAACATCTCCATGTATGCTTTGACAGTAGTAAATTTGATGTATCAACAACCTGCAAAGGATTTTTACTGCGTGCGTTAGTAAAAATTTACCACTGATCACACAACCGGCCCTATAATGATATATAATAATGCTTACGCAAATTAGCAGAACTCAATATTAATATTTATTACTATTCTATTCCCCTATATTCAGGCCGATTCTCAAGATTGCAATATTGAAATGAAGGTGATTGTTACACCTCGCCTCAAAAATAGACAGTATGTAAATTAACGTCCGTGTTATATTTGAATGAGAGAGAGAGAGAGAGAGAGTGAGGGAGATAAACGTACCATAATCTGTCAAAACATAAACATGGCGACAGGATTGGCCGTGATTCTTCACTACGACGCTGTGGATGAGGAAATTAATAGGTAATTTATGAAATAAATCTTTTTCTGTGAACTTTGAATACTGTATTAGTACTTATTTTATTTAAAAACTGATATTTTAGTCGAAACTCGAGAATAGATAGACTTCGTTCGCGAGATTTTTGTAACCCGCTGGAGATTCCAAATAACTAGTTTTTATAACTTTACCGCCTCGATAAGGAAACAGTTATATATTTATTGGATGCATAACTGTTTCCTTATCAAGGCGGTAAAGATATTTGCAAGATCTCTCACGTCAAACGAAGGTAGATGTTTTAAAATAATACTCGCGTTTTTAGGTTATTTTTCGAATTTCGATTGTACCATACAAAATTTTTATAATTACGTTTTAATTATTATTTTGTTACAGATATGTGGAGCCTAGATCTTAAGATTTTGTCTTTTAATGCATTGTATCCCGGGTGCACTAACGACGCAGTAATACGGCACACATCATTAGAAGATTTTTATAGAATTGAAATGAGAGATTGGTAATTTTAATTTCAAATATATTGTGAAAATATACAAATCGCATTACGTTTTTTGGGTATTATGATGATGTATTATTGAATTTTCAGGTAATTCTGGATATCCATCAGAACCCTTGCTCCTGGCTTATCACACCTTCTGAAAATCGAGGAAGGAATACACCGGAATCCAGATACAAATAAAGCCTACATTTAATCAAGAAATGTTGTGGAAAGATGTATATGAGTTTTAAAATCAAGATTTTGGTGTATTATGAAGCACAGAGTTTTGAACTATAGTCCTACTGTTGCTGGGCGAATCTTCTATGTTCATAATAATTCATGCAGTTCTTCATGTCATTGGAAATCCTCCAACTAATGAACATTCAATAAGCATTCCAATTCAAGAACGGGGTGTTTGGAATGAAGTTATACAGGAACATTTTTCCTTTATTACATTAATAAATTAGCCTGTCTTCTTTGTTGATCCTAATTTACTGTTGTTGACCTTTATACATAACCTCTCAAGTATTATTACATTTTTATCTTGTAAACAAACGTTTGTGAATATATTGAAAGTATTATCATGTCAGTTTTTTCCCCGATTCTTTCTGACAATTGTAATAGAATCAGGGGATATTCTATACGTATTATTAAATTCATTATGTACAACTCATTTTTATTTAATTTCCCTTATTTTTAGAATGTTGTAAATAAACCGATAGCAGATATCCTTCTCATACTTTTTATTTGGAAAGAAGTGATATATATTTTGAATATTAAAACACAGGTTTAATGTTATGTTTTTATATAAACTTACAAATATTATTTCACATTTAACTGTAGTAATAATAAATCTGCCTGCGTACATTAATAAAACATGGATATAGATATGCATTATAGAAAATAAATAAAAGTGGTAAGTAAATTAAGTCAGGCAAACAGGTCGCCCACCTTGGCAGTAATTAACGATTCCTTAATCGAGGCGATCTCCGTACCTATACATGACTAGAAGCTCCCTTTTGGTTTATCATCTGAGGAGATAACTAACCAGGGTGCAGTTAAAAAATATAACAATATGATTATGTGTTCTTTTAATGGTATTGTTAGAGGTTCCATTACTTTCATTTGATCTTTGTACATGTTTAGAAGTGCAGCGGGGCTTGACATTTTCTCAGCATAACATATCATGCTGAGAAAACGGTCCGCGCCACACTTCTAAACATAATGCTCGCATCTGCATAGCTCTTTCTGCCAGGGATCTTCTAGTCGTGTAAGGCCGTGGTCGTGGGCGTGACCACGAAGGGTCTCAGTGGTTGAACTGGGCTATTTGTCACAGTGAAGATTTGTGAAGACCCTGACTGAATATGACAGTGATGGTGAAATGGACGCCTGGCTTTCTCCTTGTACATTCCCTGGTAGGCTAATGTCCGGAGATATGTTAACTCCAATCTCTTGAAGTTCTGGATTTCCATTGACTCCCAGCATCCGCTCGACTGCTAGGAATCTCTCATCCTGTTCTGAGAAAGGTAATGTGGGTGGTCCCCCTCTTGTCTTCCTGGACTTTACCAAATGATCACTTGCTCTCTTCTTGACGTTTGAACGCAATTCTATAAAAGACTGAAATGTGCTGTATTAGATCAAATTCAATGATAATCCAGGAATAAAAGCATTAACTGTTTGATCTGAGGGACACGTGTTTGATTCTAAATAAATGTGAATTAAAAAGTGATTAAATACTAGTACAGCAAAAATAATCAAATTTTGTATAAAAGTTTCAGACACATAATCTTTGTATTATTAGTAAATACAAAATATGTTCATTTAAAATCTTGACTTGGTTTCAGAATCATACAGATCAATTTCATTAAAAAACATTAAATTTGGAAAATTAAACTAACCTTACATTTATATGGAGTACACCCAATCAATGCAATTATTTAACATTTTGGCCTGATTTTCAATCCAGCATCAGGCTTCTCTGTATCGACAACATTTCAAGTCCACGGTGAGCCGACATATCCATTTGATAATTCAATAAATAACTTCGTAAATCAAAACAAAGTTTTGTTTCATTTATGTTGACAAGCAATAACCGTAGAAAATACTAGAATTCTTACTTTTCATTTAGGGATGTGCAGAATGAATGATCTCGCAAAAATAATACCGACTTTTATTGTGATAAATTTTTTTATTAGAATTATTATTTTCATATTTCATGCATTAAAGTCCTTAAAAAGTACATATTTCGGGAGATTCGATTATTTCAATGGAGATGTTCTAAATGGGCGTGCATAAATTTTTCACAGTATTCAATGTTCAAATAAAATTCGTACGATAGACAGATGGTTATTTATAATGAAAGCGTAAATATAATGGGAACTATTAAATAATGACTACGTATTAGGAAGTACAAAGGTGAAAATTATTCCTTTATTTAATCACGCATTACCCAAAGACAGTGCATGTGAATCACGTTTGTCTGTTACCCAAAGCTCATAAGCTAAGAAAGTTATTAACTTGAATTTTTGAATGGAAATTTCTTTGCCAAAACCTACATAAGAATTTAGTAAGATTAAAACTCATTAGTACCAGACCCAATAGTTTGCATTAGTGTTACAAATGTCCATATGAACACAAAATTATTGTTGCCGATGTTGGTCTCGTATTGTGTAATTTCTAAGAAAACGTTCATGTTCTTTGCATGAGTCATTCGAGTGTGGTATGCAGCTCGATCCAGACGTTCTTTCAAGATTCTGGACAATTTAGTGAAAACAATATTAATTATCAAAGTGGACGCTCATATTACGAACGAAAAAACTGTGATCCGATGTCTGAGTTAAGTATTTTTATTGCTTTGATTGATTCGAAAATCTTTTTTATTTTATAGAATGAATCATAAGTATGTAGAATTAAAATTTGAATTATAATAACTGATGTTTGTGTATTTTAATGATGCAATAAATTACCGTGAACCCAAGCGTGTCCATATGGACAAGCTTGATAGTAAACATAACAAATTAAATAATATGATTTTCAAGAAATAATATTATTTTTGTTTTTTTTTATATGAGAACGAAAAGATTACTGTCAGTAAATGGTATATTGGACGTAATAGAAGAAGAGAATAGTGATGAAGTTACTGAGTATGATATGTATATATATATATATATATATCATACTCAGTAACTTCATCACTATAATACATATAATATATCACAAATAATTATCTATTTTGCCGCCTTCGTCTTCATCATCCAAATTTTCATCGTTAAAATGGCAGGATCTGGCGGTGATATATATATATATATATCACCGCCAGATCCTGCCATTTTAACGATGAAAATTTGGATGATGAAGACGAAGGCGGCAAAATAGATAATTATTTGCCGATGATGTAATGATAATGCATGTGTATGCATAAAAATGGACCAAATTGATATTGATGATACCATAGAAGATATCGGATTATAGTTGGTTCAAAAATAAATCTACAACTCAGCTGTTTGAATTATTTTTCTATGATACTATCATAAATTAGCTTATTGAGGAGTCTAATAAATACTTACAATTCAAAAATAAACCAATCTAAACCTTCACTTCAGATGAAATTAGTTGTTTTGTTGGAATTTTAATTTTGACTGGCTATAATGTAGTTCTAAGTAAAATGTTATTTTGGAATTGTACGTTGGATATAAGAATGAACTCGTCTGTCAAGCAATGCGTCTGTTAATTCTTCCAGTTACTAGTTCTCTGGAATGTAGATATAAAAAAATAGTTTAAAAAGAAATGAAAATCTATGTCACTCAAAGATCAAAATATGTGTGTCCATATAGATACTTGTACCGCTAATGGGTTAAGACTTTTTCATGAAGACAAAAATGCGGCATATACGTTATTACGTTATCTCTTCTGCTATTGGCTGTATTCTACCCTTAAATCAGTGCGTATCAAATGTTTGTCCCGCATCGGCTCGGAATCCAAAAAAATATGTTGAATAAATAAAAACGCTGGATCGTTAAATACCCCTTTATTGTACTCTTGTAAAGTTCCCTTTGTAAAAACAAATTAGCGAATCAACAAATTAAATCAGTTGCTAACGCAAAAAGTTTGAAACATGGTATAAATTAATGAAAATACTTATTAATCATGCGTTTCAGAGAGACAGTTTACTTATTTTAGTAAGTCATTAATTATTATATATTAATAAGAATATGTATATAAGACATTTTAAAAATTATAATCCGTGTTTATTTTTCTAATAAAACAGAAAAAATAAAATCATGTACTGATGTCGATGCTTGCGAATGCACAACCCTTTTTCATGTCTATTTGGTTATCGACCAATCAGAAGCCGACCATACCATAAATAAAAATATCCAACTATAGACAACAAACATTTGCTATATTCACATAACCAATTACTAAAATTGAACCTTTGGTTTCACGTCACTCAATCGTAGAAAACATCAAAATTGACGAAGTATACAATGTTATACAATAGCGATGTAGATCATGGTTATTGACATTGATTTGAAATTGAGAATAGACCCGATTGTATTATATTATGTTAAAACGTTTTTGAGAACATCTTCCCTTTATCAACAATACAATTATGTGTTTTTAATGTTAAATAAAACACAATCGTTTTGTATGTAACCACGAATTTTATTATACACCAGGGCGTATTTAAAACTAACAATAAATACAAAAATATTGCACTTATATGTACATAAAGAGGGAGATAGAATATAAAATAACATGTAAAAGAGAGAGAGACAGAATACATACGCAGTTAGACCGAACATCAAAGGAGACAGAATATAAAAATATGTGCGAAACAGAATTCGTGGTTTCATACAAAGTAATATGTCAAACCACAAAGTGATTGTTTTCTACGAAAATATGTTTTTAACTTTAGTTGAATTGTATCATTGATAATGGGAAGATGTTCCCGAAAACGTTCAAACGTTTAATATTATAAAATACGGTGGAATAAAATAATATTTAAACTCGATTTAAAAAATTAACATGCTCATTTTTTCGTGAGTGAGTCCAAATGTCAGATTGGAAGGTTGATGCAGCATTGCGACGAGGTCAGACGGTGAGTCAAACGCTCCTCATATTCCCATCCTCTTTTTAGCCTTTTAAAAATTTCAATACTTACTGCCTCCAAATTTTGTCCCACATATTCTATAAATTCCCATAATTTAATTCTCTACCCCCTACATCTTTCTGGTTTCACCCTAATTATCATAATGCCAAGTGGGTGTGATAACGATGACGGTGCTGATCACGACATGATACCGGCGATTTATTTTTCCGATTTATGTTACAGAAACCGGAAGTTGACTATGTTTCGGCTTTTTAATTTCCGCTTGTGCCTGCCATATTTGCCTTAAGTAAACTTCAGGAACTTTTGGGTTCGTATTGAATTTTCAATCAGTTTGGTTTATCACGCCTGACATTGAAATATAAGAGATATTGAAAAGCTACCCTGGCGGCGGATTTTATAAACAATAATAATGGATGCCTTGAGCTATATCATAAAAAATATATTGACATATTTTACATTCAAAGAATAATAAGAATTTTCAACATTAATGTCGCAAAACATGAAAGAAACATCGTACGTAAGCTTCAAGAAAAATGACTATCTTTCAATCTATTATGTGTACTTAGTCCAGACAATAGATCGAATCAAGGTCAATAGGATTATTGCTGGAAGACTTTGAATGGTAGGTTACCAATAGTTTTCTATAATACCTCCCTCGTAAACGTGACAAGGTCATATAATCTCTCTCAAGATTGCTGTGTGGGATATTAAGGTTTATAAGAATGTAATAAAATGGAAAAAAATCTATCAAGAGAGATTTTGTTATTACCTAATATTATTATTTAGCATAGTTTTGATATTCAATTATGGTTCTGTTTCAGGAAGTAACGGTAACATTATAGTAATAATTCTACGTAGCCGTAGATAAAAAATATTCATTAAAAGATATCCGTTTCCCATAATAGATTGATCTGAAACATCTCGTTGGTGAATATCGACGCGGGGGGCGTATAAGACATTGTTGTCTTCGAATAATATAAAAAGAATTCACCAACTGATGGTGAACTCTGCTGTGCATAAAAATGAGAAATTAAGATGCCATAATTGAATGCAATTCGGACCACAAACAGCGAAAATGGCGATGAGACTATTGGAATACGAGTTTGTCCGACAGAGTTGACTTGCTCGCAGTCACACTGTCGAGCGAGAATGATTTGTAGTGCCGTAGAGTACGACCAGTGCAGTTAACGCTTTAAAAAATCTGCGCAGAAACTCATTTAGGGAAGGGGTGTGGCCTAATCCAGTGTGTCACCAATCAGCTCTCATTTTAATTAGTCATCGTTTGTTCTTCGAGCAGTTTGTGTGTTCTGGACGTTTCCGATCGCTTTTTAGTGCAAGTACACTCAACCTAATCGAGAGTTACGGAATTTTTAATATGTACATAATGTCTTCATCATCTTCTTTGGGACGCGGACAGTCACTACGAGGGCAAGCGCGTGAAATATTATACAAGTTCATGTCTAATGAAGCTGCCAGCATTTTTTTCAAATTGTGACCTTTGTTAAATTTTGTATTAATAAAGAGTTAAACATATTTGTGAACTGTTATTTTCTTATATATTTATTAAATAAATTGATTATCAAATAAAACTGACTTTTTATTTTACGTATCTTCCAATAATGCCCAAATTTAAAAGTCAATGAAATTCAGAAGATCGCTTTTTGGTTTACCTACTGTAAGCAATCGGCATGTGCGCCCTTTTTCCGAAGTTTTACGAATGTTTTAGTATAGATGCGCGTGGCCGAAATCTCATGCACAAACTTACATTGGTCGTACTCTATTGTGGGCTCAATGTGTACTGTGTAGCACGATTTTCGATGATTTACTCTTCCTGGTGTGCCCTAGGACATTGTGATATTTCACATCAAAAACTAAAGCATGAATAATGTGGGAAGCGATGAAGGTGTACATGACATTGTATGTCCACAATATTTTGAGTATGCCCAAATCTTTGTAGGAACCAATTACTAGAATTCATTCCTTGACGGATTGTCATGAAGATATAGATGTCTCACAGAGACGAAGCTATTATTTTTACATTGGAAGTATGGAAGTCTTAGGCATTATAGAGCTTACGACCTGTCATCGGCTGGTTTAAGTGATCACTTTACATAATGTAACGTTCACCTATTTACCCACGTTACCAAATCTATCAAATTTTTTGGAAGGATATGTTATCATGTTGAAATATTTCAAATATTTATTACTAACTATGCTGTCGCCATCCATGGATTTTTTGAAAATTTAATATTCATTCTCATGTAACAGTATAGATGTCGCTGAAGCTGAGACACTTTTGTTTGAGGTATGGAGCTATATCCTTTATGTGTATACATGAAAATCATTATAATTATTAACATATTATTAATGTCCAAGACTTCCATACTTCCTATGTAAAAAATATGACATCTATATCTTGTATGTTCTCATTCATGTACATGTTTGTGAATCTAGTACCTACACGGTACTTAACTTAAATTGTTTAATTCAATAAATAATACAATACGTACTTAGTTTCTACCTTAAAACAAATATAATGTTAAGCAACTGTATTTTAACAAATAACATTTTTCATGTCTGAAATAAATGTAATAAAATTTAAAGGTTTCCTTTATTTCCAGTGAACTATACCCACAGCACATGTACACGCGTGATGCTTATATAAATATGAGGGTACTAATTTGATTTTTACTCGACTTTTTAAATATATTTTTTTAAATGTAATAAATAGACAATAAATTTAACAACATTTGAATATGTCAAAAACACACAAATACTGGATTTTTACGTACAAAGGCACTGTTATTAAATAAATATCAGATATCTCATACAGGCGAAGCTATTTTTATTATAAAATATATAGAAATATGGAGAAATTATAGGGCTTATGACCTGTCTTCGGCTGGTTTAAGTGATTACTTTATATATATTCTATATTATTATATATTCACTAATTCTCACCCCTCAATCTCCACATTTATCAAATTTTTAAAAAGTTGTATATATGTTAGTACGTGGACTCGCTTCGAGTACCACTGCACCATTGCCGTCTATGGACCAAATTTGATAATTAATTTTCCCTTGAAACAGAATATATGTCAACTCAATGAGAATCTAAGATATTTCTATATATTATCCAATAAACTATAATAAAAATAGCTTCGTCTCTATAAGATATCTGATATTTATTTAATAAATTAAACTGTTATCTTGATCGTGTACACAAAGGAAAATGTTTTTCATTGTGTATATAATAATAAACATTAATAATGTTTATTTCCGCTCGTATGTGTCACACAGCAACATAAAAAAACATATCAAACTGTTCGTGTCGCATTTTATCACTTCAGTGCATTTTCGCGTTAAAGTAAATGATTTTCCTATTGTATTTTTGTTAATTATAAATAATGAATGCAGATTGCTCGGAAGGACTCCAGAAATCTCAATTCAGAGGGCAGAAGTCACAGAGGATTAGTAAGAGGTGCCGAGCCGGCACGTTGCAGAAAAAGTGTAAAAATCGTGCCGCAGTTGTCACCGCATGTCTGCAATGTAAATGGTTCTCAAAGTGTGATAGCTGCGAACGGGGTTGGGTATCAACGAAATTTAATCTTCTCGAGAAAGCTAAAACGAACGTGAGGTGAATTAAACTCTAGATAATTTGCTATCATATTCCGTTCTATAGTAATTACATTAGAGGAGTTGTTCCAGATCTAGGCAAGCCTCCAGGAAGGGTATGATTGACATTCGTCTGGATTTACAGAAGCGAGACTGTTAAAAGATTTATCATACCATATCGAGTCAAACTTTCTTCAATGTTCCAACGAAGTATCAGGCTAAAATTTGTAGGATTTTCTACAACCTGACTATGTTTGAATTACTCGAGAATGTTTACGAACGGCTAGACTACGAATGAGCTCGTAAAACAAATAAAAACGGAATAAATAAAGATTTTTTATTTTAATACATTTTAAGGTTACATAATGAATACTGATAAGGTTTTACGCTCATGTCCATTTCAAAATAAAATAAAATGTTGTCGTAATACATAACGGCTTAGTTTACTCCTACACGAGATGGAACTTGGGTGTTTACGCAGTATATAAAGAATACTCAAAGTAGGTCATTGATCTATGAATATTTATACGAACTGCCTCCATATGTCGACCCACCATTCGTATTGGATACTTTGATATTTGCTTCGATTTATACATGAGAGCTAAGAGGTATTTGGACACGAGGCGTGAACGAGAAAATAATAATTGAGATACGTGGATTTTATCAACCCAAGATATATAATATACAGCACGAGTATGAGTAAGTACGAGACGGAAAACAATATACATAGTTGAAGCAAAACACGGCCTAATGATGATGCTAACTAACAGCCGTGTTGATATATGTTGTGATCGCTGGATGGTGCTCTTTATTCGTTTCACATTTGTGTTGGTACTGCTCGTACCCCACAGACATGGGCGCATAAGGAAGTAACTCTACAGTCATACAATCCAACCAGTACCCACTAAACCAGACAGCAATACTCCGCGCCGCAACAGGTCTGAGTAAAGCTAGAACCGACTACTCTTCTCTTGGCCAGAGTGCCGCGACTATCTTATACTTTGTAATACAACGATCAGTGTAAATCCAATCTCTAAATAAACGCCGACCAATGAGTAATGAATGTTCTATTGTCATAACTTATCCGCTCTAGATGTACATGCAAACACAAATTAATTCATACACATACGGAAGAAGCGAGGAGATACAGGGGCTTCAATTCTCACTGTACATATACTTCTGACAGATAATTCTTATTGGTGACCTCATCGAGTCTAATCGAACATTAACCACCCAATACACCTAAAGACGCAAGCCCCTAAATATTCATAGCGTCTTGCCATTGGCGTAATGATTTATTATTATACTGGGTATTTAAAAAAAATATATTTTAGTATTATATATCGCCAACGTTATTGGTTTCATCATTATAGATCCGAAAACTCAGATGAGTCGTGGCTGCCGGTAAAATTCTTCTCCATCGGTTCTTGTTTATTTATTTGTTTCTCTCTATTCCTCTTAGATGCTATATAAAACCATATTTCTTCGTCAATTTTTAGTCAAATTGAGTCCTAACTAACTAATTTAATATCATGCTGCTTAATAGCAAGGGTAGGCAAAGAAAAAAGATCGCCACAGATCTTCTGTCTCGACATACAACTCTGACCTCATCTATAATCATGTATCTTGAGGTTGAGGTTGAGGCTTCTAACAGGACAATCTTCCAGTATCTCGCATACTTATTCATATCGGGTCATACATCATTTCTGGTGCCATAAACACGTGCGTTTCTTTTTTCTCGTATCTTTCTAAAATTTCTCCTCACATGACACATGATCAAACTACCTAAGCGATCATTTGGTCACCCTGTACTAAAATTAGCTTTGCATTCATATCGAATTTTTTCATCTTTTACTTTATAACATTTCTCTGCATTCAATTTACTTTTGTTCTTCTTTCAGTAGCTCTTAGATTAACTTTAATAAGAAAGAATTATATTGAATTGCACTAAAAGCGAATGAAGGTAGGTGGCATGTCAAAAATTGATTGAGTTATTAAGTGATTAGAACCTGTATTGGAGAAAAAAATTTTCCCTTGTGATCGCGTAGCTCTCATGGCGTCCAAGTTATAAGCGAAAAAAATAGATTAGATTAGTTAACATTATTTTTTTAACAACTTAATTAATTAATATACCAACCGATTTCAGAAAATACCATTTCCTTCTTCAGGATGTCAAATGAACTAACCAAAAACAAATATAGCACATCATTCAGATGTTTAAAAAAAAATTAGAAATTTTTTTATTTAAAAATAAATCTAGTATTTAACTTTTGGTAAAATTATGTTGATTATTTATATTTTGGTTAATTTTACAAGGTTTATTTACTTCTAATGATTTTAAATTATTCAATTTAAGGACAACAATGTTTATATGTAAAACATACAATCCCAATTTTTTGTGAAAAGTATGATTATTTTCTAATAAATGATTGGAAAATTCTGAAAACCCATTATAATTTAAACATTTTAAATGCTCTTTGACTCTTATGTTAAAAATTAGACCTGTTTTTATCAATATAAAAAGCAGTAAAATCTTTTACAGCCGAGTTTAAAAACATCGTAATTATTAAATTTATTAATTCCTTTATTATTATTCGTATAAAATACCGAGCTAATGTCTTGTAAGTGTTCAGATATTTGATTGATATTTATTTAGGAATATAATTTTTGCTAATAATCATTATTATTATTACTGAGCTATATAAAAAATGATTTGAATTTTTTTTGGGTTTGTCTGTTTTACATAAAAAAAAAGTAGATTTAAATTGAATAATTTAGAATCATTATAAATAAATAAAGCTTGTAACATTAATCAAAATATATAAAATAACCAAACCACAAGTCCTATTCCAAAACTTTCTTAAAATTTTTTTTTCTAATAATTTTGTATCATTATGCCAATTTCTACATCTTTAATTAAGCGGTTAAACAAAGTTAAATAATCTAAAAACGAATTTTAACCACAAAGTTGATTTTGATAATATTAAAAAAAAAAAATTAGATTACCTCGTTTATATTATGTACGGTTATATTTATTATGTAAGTCTGCGAGAGTTTTTTTCCAGGACGATGACAGTAATATAATTGTGTTTCCAGCCTGGAGCGGCAGTTTTACTTTCACTGAGTTTTTCGTATATTAAGTATGTATGGTTTGGCAAAATAAACAAAAATTTAATTAAAAAATTTCGCGGTTTGGCTCGCGGAACATTCGGTAACTACCAACTCAACTGAGAGGGAGTGAATATGTTTACGGAATCAATGTTCGTGACGACGGACACATTATTTCAATTTCCCTAGCACGAGCGCTTTAATTTAAATGTGTTAATGATCATTCAAAACTTTGTATAAAATATTTATTTATTTAAAACAAATTAGATGAATGAATTCAGAAGATATACGGAAAAAATCTGCCTATCGAAAAATAATTTGGTTTCCACAGGGATATGAACCCACAACTTTTCATTGCGTTAGCAATACGCAAACTATTTAGTCTTTTAAAAATAATGCATCTATTATTCCAATATAAAAATATATTAACTTTATATTTGCAATGAATCCTAAAAACTTTTGCGTAATAAACGCTAGATTATTCAATCCAAAATATGTTTTTATTCAAATAATACATATTTATTTAAAAAAAAAATATAGATGATTGCGTTACTTATTTGACTGATTTTCTCCAGCTTTTTCCGTAGTATTTCGATAGTCTGGCACCAGGTTGAATAGTTTTTGGAGCTTCGCCAGTAGCAGGGGTCGCTACCTATTATCAAGTTTCTGAAGTAATCGCATTTCCAAGAAGTTCCGTCGGCAACCAACATCCAACAAACAATTAATCAACTATGCAGTCCATAACACAAACACTAACCCTTCACATTCCACTATCATTTCTCATACACTTTAACTCTCGCACGCACATATAACATTATTGAATTTATGATTTTTTTTACTTTGGACAAAAATTATTTAAATGCAAATTAAATGTATTAATTTTAAAGATATACATATAAAATCAATTTAATCGAAAAATATTGTTGTCACCACCGGGTTCGAACCTGGATCTCTTCCGATTCGGGGAACGTGCATTATCGGATTATGTTACACCAACACAGTGGATTGACGACAAATTTTCGAACCTATGTATCACACATCTATTATTTATGTTTATGGGATTCTTTACCAAATAATTTTATATCAATGGAGAAACTTGCTAATACTCTTTTAAAAATATTTGGGTTCACATATTCGCGTGAAAAATTGTTTTCTTCAATGAATTTTGTAAAATCTACCAATAGAAATAAACTTTGAAATTAATTGACTGCGAAATGCGTTAAACTGATGAATACGGAATATGAACCTATTATTAAGAAACTATCTGAAAATAAACAACAGATGTCTCATTAAATATACTTCAACGTTATTATACATACGCACACCTGTAACTATATCTATTAATAAATAATATTTCATATTTTTTATTTATTATATTTGTTTTATTAACCACTGAATTGAGTTTAAATACATCTACCGATTTCGAAAAATACCATTTTCTTCTTCAGAATGTGATAACTAATTAAAAACATATATTATTGTTTCTTCACCAGAATCTATTTTAAAAAAAACAACAATAATTTAAAAAATAAATTTAGTACCTAACTTATATTATTACTTAATACAAATTTAGTCGAATAATATAATATAATATAATAATATAAATATGAATTTTAACCACAAAGTTAATATTGCTAATTTTAAAAGTAAATAATATTTCATAAAATATATGTGATTTTCTTCCTTTTTTGTTCATTCAGTGCAGGGGCGACTGCCGACTGGGCACGGTGCTACCTGGTGCGGTGATTCACGGTATCACCCCATTTATATAAATTTTTTGACGTCGAGCTTTATATTTTGCTCTTACAAAAGTAAAAGTTGTAAAACAAAAAGGAAACGTAAACTTTTTAGAGGATTTTGAAAGTAGTTTTTAACCATCCTCCCCTCCCCATTTCCAAGTGACGCCACTGACTTGGTAACCCATGAGTTAGTATTAAAAAAAATAATGATCAAAATTTGACCTATTTTTCAAAAAAGTTCGCCATCACTGCTATAGGGATCACTTCATTGTTATTATAAATATATTCAAAAAAGTTCGCCATCACTGTTATAGGGATCACTTCATTGTTATTATATATTCAAAAAAGTTCGCCATCACTGTTATAGGGATCACTTCATTGTTATTATATATTCAAAAAAGTTCGCCATCACTGTTAAAGGGATCACTTCATTGTTATTATATCTGGTGTCATAAAGATTTTTAAATTTTTTTTATGACATTAAGAAAAAATGTCACAACCATGAATGTTGTAAAATGCACATTTTCATTTAAATTTTTTTTTTTTAAATATAAATACCACATTAATACATTTTCCAATATCTACTATCGGGTGTTTATATTGTGATATCCATAAAAATGGTTTTAAAATGTTGTTTTTATTACCGATTTGGTAGTCAAAATAATTAAGAAAGATTTCTTAGATTATTATTGATTATTATTAATTATCAATCACTGTTGTTGTTAGTACAGTGAAATCTCGATCGATCGTTCATCGAATGATTGTTTTCCCGCATGTATCGTTTATTTATTCCAGTCTCGAATTAATTTCACACGAAACACCCAAAAATAGATCACATTGATCGATCCTTTATGCATCATTTTACAGCATTAATCGTTTCAATTATGCACCATACTTCATAGCTAAGCTTGGTTTCGATTAACGGCACTCGTAAACAATGAGCGGAACATGAGAGAGAGAGAAAATGCTGATACTGTCTGCCGCTTGACATTATAGAACACAAAGTTTAATTAGTTATTTTTTGTTTCCGTTCAGTTTTCTAATTTTATTTTTATTTAAACACATGTTAAATATGTATATTTTTTAGAACTTTTTTCTATATTCCTGCATTTATTGTTTTCCCGCATTCATAGTTTATTTCAATAGGCCCCTTCAAAAACGATAGATAGAGGTTTCACTGTATGCGTTATTTACAAAATATCATTTGAGTTTTCTAGGCCACTCATCCATGTGTCTCTGACCTCTCTGACAGACGTTAGAGATCCCATTAGAGGTTCCATAATCAGGGCTGATGTTGCCAATGTAATAAGCTACAGAAAAATTGAAACAAAGTGGGTCCTTGTTACAAATGCGATTCTGCACGGTTAAATAAAAAAAAAACCCTTAAATATGATGTATTATTCGTTATCAAAACCGGAGCCTAGTTTTTGGTTGAAAATACATTCAAAATTATTCTTACATTTTCTATGCCCACTTTTAATATTATAATATTATATAAAGGAAATATTATTTAATTCTGAAGATCAGCAAACTATGAATGTAATAATTCTTAAATGGAAATTTAATTTTATGAATGAAACAAGCGCAGAACATGTTTCTTCAGAGTAACCCATTTAAATTGCATTAGAAATAGCCCGTTAAAAAATTCTTAACATTTTTATTTATTTTCCCTTTTGCCTAGTGACAAAAAAGTGTTTTAATTTCAGGGTACCAGTAATGATTGATTAAAAAATAATTTGAGGCGCCGGGTATCGATTCCAGTACCTCTCATATGCTAAGCGAACGCTCTGTTACTCTGCTGCTCTCTGAATGTCATGTCAAATTGTCGCATATAAATATAATGTAGATTTTTTATTGTGTTAGAGTTGACATTGATTCGGTCAAAATAAAAGGCTGACTTCTCAATGGCTATAAATCTCGGCACCGCGCAAAGGCCCAAAGACGCGTATTCTGAAATGAGTGACAGTCTCTACCGGTCTCCGTTTTTCTTCCCCATATAGAAGAGGGTTGTTGCCTATGACCTCTATAATCACCTTCACGCACATGCAAATTATATCTTTCACAAATACTCTCCACTGACAATTTTGTTCTTACTATTTAATAAATAAAACTACGTAGTACTCAATATTCTTAAACTTACATAAGGGGCCTTTCTCTTTTGCATTGGAGCTCAATTTTTGTAGTTACGCCGCTGATCAAGCGAGTCTATAATCTTAACCAGTAGGGCTTGGCAACCTGCTTCCTGAATATCCTGGACGTTCGGGATCTGTGACTGACCTACAGTTTATGAAAAAGTTTTGTAGCGGCCAAACGCACAAGTTAGACTTCTCACTAGTTGAACCATATATCAGACGAAAAATGAAAAAAATAATAGTTTTCATTTTAAAAAACAATGATGATAAGTTTTTAGAAAGAAGGACCGGGAGACAAGTCAAAATCAAGCCCTTTCTCTTTATTTTACAGATGTAATTTTTGAAATATGGTTATGGTCCAATAATCAAAAGTAGGTAAATTTAAGGAACGTTATAAAAACCCCCAACGTTAGACTGAGCACTTAGCATCAGAAGGTAATACTTTCCGCCTACTTTCCATAAATTTGGAGTTCATTTTTGTTTAAAGATTTATTCAACGTTTGAAATGTGTACCAGTTTAAGTTTTTAAACAAAAATGTAATCTTCTTTTTTCGACTATTGCAGTTTGCTATTTTTTAATGGTTTTTTAATCAATATATTCATTGAACACACATTATTAATATGCGTTAAAAAGCTGTATGTCATATTTTGATAAAGCTGAAATTTTCATATAAACGTTTCGAAAATGATTTAAAATTGCGATTGAAGTCAAGTACAATGAACATTTGATTGCGGACTAGATTATGTGGTTCAACCTTAAATGAAGCAACATTGTGCGGCGTTGTATAGAGATATGTAAAGTTTTGTTAAGATTCATATTAATTTGAATTTGTATAATACGAAAATATTATTCATATTACAAGGTATGGTAGTTATATGACGCCAGAAGCAAGTTGGATATGAAAACCAAATAAGTATGGCTAAACAATTTGTAGTGTCCGTGAGTTGTATGTAAATATGTGTGTGTGTGTGTAACGAGGCCGCGGACCATGAAGTACGAGAGATGTGTGTATGTAATCTGTTATAAGTGAACGCGCGAAGTGGGCGCGCCTCTTTCTGCTCAGTCGCGATATAATTAAGATCATATCATGTATTACTGTGAATAAATCCTTGTAATTGTCACATACATAAGAGTTTCTATCATCGATTTATAGTACCATATTACGTGCCTCAACCGGTAAATATTGGTCAGCTGAGTATACCATAAAGCGCCAGTTTATTAATAGCGGGCAATACACACTTTCATTACAATGCCAAAAACAGATGCCAAAAACAAAATACGAAAAAAATATACATCATTTTTATATTTTTATGTAATATATTGTAAATATTATTTACTAAATAACAATGAGGTCAAATTTTATATTGGCAGCTGTGCGGTATCGTCCTGTCATATATGCGGGACGCCATCGAACAGCTGCTTAGTAGCATTGAAAAAAGTCAACCAGGCGGCGAATGAGTAGGACCGAGGTAGGTAAGTGGTGGGTTCGCCCTGAAGCTTTGAGTAGTGCAGGAGAAGGATAGAAATAATAAAATGGACTAAAAAAACTACAAATAATGAGCTTCTGAAAAGAGTGAAAGAAAAGAGGTCCAAAATAGATATCAACAAAAATTGAAGGACCAATAGACAGAATATTTTCTCAAAAAGAAAGAGAGGGAAATCCAGACAAATATGCACATTCACCAAATAATAAGCAATGTGCTTACTTACTTACTTACCATCACGCCGTTTCCCCGTGGGGGTAGGCAGAGAGGATAGAGCGCCACACTCTTCTGTCCTGACATACAATTCTCGCCTCATCCACATTCATACATCTTGTCATACAAGCTCGCCGATTGTTGAGGCTTCTAACAGAACCATCCTCCATTATCTGGTTTACCTGGTCGTGCCAAGTCTTCCGCGGACGTCCTCTATTTCTGGTTCCATCAACACTTGCGTCATATATCTTTCTTACCATTCTCTCCTCATTCATCCTTTCCATATGACCAAACCACCTAAGTGATCCTTTCTTAATCTTACTCACTATACTAACATCAGCTTTACATTCTTTTCTTATTTCTTCATTCTTTACTCTGTCATAAATAGATTTGCCACAAATACGCCTAAGTGATCTCATTTCCACTGCATTCAGTCTACTTTCGTTTCTTTTTTGCCAGCTCCAGGCCTCACTTCCATACATCAGTGTCGGTACCAGGATTCCATTGTGCACCGCTAGTCTTGCCTCGGTTGACATATTCCTGTTAGATATAATTCCATTCAAAGCACCGTTTACTTTATTTCCTGCAGTCACCCTCTTTTCGATATCATTCTCAGCCTTTCCGTTTCTATCAAACATACTTCCCAAATATACAAACTCATCTACTTGTTCCAAACATTCATCACCTACAAGTATTTTGCATGGTGTCTTGCTTTCCTCCTTCTCAAATACCATCACTTTCGACTTGTTAACATTCATCATGAGGTCGCTTTCCTTGCATACATCGTACATTCTACTCACCAGATTCTGTAGTTCTTGTTCATTATTCGCCATTAGTACTGCATCATCGGCGTACAATAAACAGCATACAATCAAATCGCCCATTTTTGCTCCTACATTCATACATTTTAGTTCTTTCACACATTTATCCATATATAAGTTGAACAGCCATGGAGACATTACACAACCCTGCTTGACACCCTTTGTAATGTCAAACCATGGTGTGAGTGCTCCATTTATTCTTACACACGCAGAACTTCTTTCATATAGGGATGCGATTGCGCGTATAAGTTTACTATTCACCCCGTAATCAGAAAGTACTTTCCATAACTTTTCTCTTATAACTCTATCATATGCTTTCTGTAGATCTACGAAGGCACAAAAAAGTTTTAGGTTTTTCGCCAAAAACTTTTCCGTCATCACTCGTAGAGAAAAGATCTGATCCATGCATCCTCTTCCACCCACAAATGCCCCTTGCACGTCCCATACCTTTTCTTTCGTCACCATTCTTGCTCTTTCTATTAAAATTCTTCCATACAGTTTACCTACAGAGCTCAGTAGACTAATAGCCCTATAGTTACCACATTCCATTTTCGACCCTTTGCCTTTGTAAAGAGGCATGATAACAGCCCTCCTCCAATCTAACGGGGTGTGGTTCTCTTCCAAACATCGATTGAAGAGCGTATGAAGCCACAAGATAACTAATGGTCCACCAGCCTTGATATACTCTGCAGCAACGTTATCATACCCCACAGCCTTACCATTCTTCATATGTTTTATTGCACACTTTATTTCTTCCATACTTATTGCATTTATATCGTTTTCCTCATTCATACTAACCCCAGAGAGCCTCTCAGGTGCTTCGTCATTTGCATTCTCTACACTTTCATACGTTTCCTGGAAATATTTCATCCATCTATCTTTTATTTCATCCTCATTCGTTAACATCTCTCCATTTACTGACTTAATAGCTTTCATACTACTGCTTTCAGCACCACATCGAGATTTTTTGACCGCCTTCCAGAAGAATTTTATATTATCCTGAAAATTCTCAGTCATTTTCACCGCTTCTTTTCTTTTAAGCCGCTCTTTCCTTTCTTTCACACCAGATTTAACTTTTTCCTTACAGACATTGTACAGGACTTTTGCTCTCGTATATTCATCCCCATTTACTGTCAACAGATAGCGCCACGCATTCTTCTTTTCTTTCACAAGTTCCTTTATGCCATCGTCCCACCATGCATCACCTTTCTTCCTTCCTTGGATAGCTATCCCACAGGTTTCTTTCGCTGATTCGCATAAAGTAACCTTAATGTATTCCCATGCAGTGTCTATATTCAGATCACTCGCTCCTTGTTCACTCAGTTTTTCATACACTTTCCTTTCAAATTTTTCTCTGACATCATCCCTTTGCAGGTTCTCAATTTTGACTCTAGATGGTGCCGATACTGTTTTTTTCATGGACCGCCATCCTTGGAATAAAATTATTCTTGAAACAACAAGGAAATGGTCAGTTTCCATCTCGGCGCCCCGAAACACTCAAGTATCAACAGTAGCGGATCTCAGTCTAGAATCAACCACCACAAAATCAATCCTCGACCTTTCATTTCCTCTCTCCCATGTGTACTGGTGGATTTCTTTATGATCAAAAAATGTGTTTGAGATAAAACACATTTTTTGATCACAAAGAAATCCACCAGTACACATGGGAGAGAGGAAATGAAAGGTCGAGGATTGATTTTGTGGTGGTTGATTCTAGACTGAATACGTAAAAACTTCTGGATGTAGTGCTGGGTAAAGAAGTGTGGCTCAGGAACATAGTTATTTAATATGAAAGAATGAAAAATAAGCTATACATGACAAGAGTCTACGCAAGAATATGAAAATCTCAGAACTGCAGTCGGTAACAATTTTACATAGTAATTTAAAAAATCTGTAAAATATTGATATTTCATGTTACAGTTAAAGTGTTAAATTTCAATAATGTATACATTAACTAGTCAATGTATGCACTAACTATGAGTTTTAGTTACAGCTTATATTGCAGCATTTTGTGTATACTTTCACGTATGACAACTAGTGAGTGCATGAACTCGCCGACGCGAGCTGGTCACATTGTGAACAAATAAGATCTGTCAAACGAGCGTGTTTGACGACTAACGAAATGCGAGCGTGTTTACAATTACTCTACCACATATTAACAATTCGAATGATAATTATACAACGAATTAATAAAATAAATTGTTATCGTCATTGTAAGCACATTGTATTTTTACATACCTTATAGTTGAATAACAGAAAAGAAATGTGATTTAAGTTGAAACTTTGAAGTTACGTCGGACAACAATAATAGCACGCATGGACTCTACAGCCAGTAATAATGTTGCCAATGTAAAATATTGCTAGGAATTGCAATCCTCGAATGTCACTCGAAACAATTACAAGTGTTAAAAAACGATAACATTACTTTATTTGCGGGCATATTTTTATTAAAAAAATATTTTATATTCACTAAAAATAATATTGGTTCCTACGTTCGATTTTTTCCAAAAATAAGTAAACACATAGCTTTTTTTTTATATGGCAACTTCAATGTAAGGAACGCTAGGTGAACATTGTGAATACTTTGACAAACACCGAACAGTGAATGCATATAAGAACTAATGAGAGTGTTCATAAATTCGTTTGTGTATACTGTAACTAAAACTCATGGTTGGTGCATACATTGACTAGTTAACGCATACATTTTCAAAGTTTACATTTTGTCTGTAACAAATATAATATTTAGTGATAATACCATTCTCCTATATTCTTACATTTATCCATCTTCGATGATCGCATTATGACAAGTTAGCGTCTTCTGTGCGAGATTATATACAAAACAAAATATTCCGTTAGCATTACAATTTTTATCGTAATAACAAATTAGCAGTAATTAATTAATTCATTTGAAAACGGTGGTTCACCCAAAGAAGTAAGAAATACACAAAGTAAATTAATTATGCCATAATTTAATTTCTGCATTGTACCAACAATATCTTGGCATCATTTCATGGCGGAAATTTTCAGAAGAAAAGTCTTTGTTCATAATATTAAAAATATATGCAGAGTTTAAAAAATTATTTGTAAGCTAGGCGTAAATAAGGCAAAATAAAGTATGTGCTGGTATACGGATTAAAAGAGAATAAGATAGTAGTAGTCGTGTAATATATACATTAGAAAAGGTTGAAAGCAGGCTTGGCTCCCTTAAAGTGCGCCTTCATTCTGAACTAAGAATATTTAAAGATGTAAATTAGTACTCACAATATAATACTTGCTATGTTAAACGCTCGATAAGTATTGTATATACATTTTTCTTAAAGATAATCCCATAGTGAAATTATATAATAAGGTAGTGCTTTCACAATATCACTTGAAATATGAATTCGTTTAAATGGTTTAACTACCGTACACCATTTAAATTATTTAACCTAAACTGATAAAGAATCTAGTTAGCTTGACAAGTGTGCACCAATAAACTGCATAAACTAGGCTAATAGAATAGCAAATTAAACGCAAGGTGGGTATCATTCTATTTAAATTATAAAAGGACGTGTTTTAAAAATACTATTATTTGATGTAATCCAGTCTAGTCTTTAGTTTTCACATTACAATTAATGAATGATATACTAATAATTTTTCACAAATTTTATTATTGTTTGATCCACCCCTAACAGTATAAAATAGAACCTCTTTAAAATAGCTCAATTTTACTTTTAAAAAAAGAGATGAGCGTATCAATTACAATTGAAATTCTCTTTCAGCTTTAACTTTCTTCATATAGTACCTACATACCTAGTCAACCCTGGGCCTTTTTATTTGTCCACAACCCAACGCCGTTTATCAGAAAGCTTTCATATATTGAAAAAAATCAATAAAACTCAAGAGATTAACAGTTTGATAGTTTTTACGTTTCAACGTTAAACTTTTTCCGTTAATACGAAAGAATTTAAAGTAAATTCATCTTCAAGAAAATTACTACGTAGTTGTTAATTCTAGTTACGTTAAAAAATGTAAAAATTTAAAAATAAAATGAATATTTAAACTCTGTCCAATAAAAGAAAAATACTCACCGTAAATTATTATAAATTCTGAATGCAATTTGTTAATGGATGATTAAAAAAGTCCACGAATAATGGATATTTATCGAAATGAAGATGCTACGCTGGGCCGGGGGTGAGACAAGACTGGACTATATAAGAAACAAGGATATTCAAAACAATATTTCGGCATTCATGCACTCTGAACATTTACGTACCTACTCATTTTAACTCTCAGTCACTGAATATTTTTAGAGACATTGTGCTTTCAGTCACTCTAAACATTCATATAACTACTTTTTTTGGCTCTAATAAGTCTGACCACGCACTTTTTTTGTCCGAGTTGATAATGATCGGTGGAAAACTAGTTAAAGCGGGATACCGGGTGGGTAGCTTTATCAAATAAACAAGTTTTTTCTCCTGACGTGAATTTTCGGGTAGACGCCATGATAAAAATAGGATAAAATAAAAATAGCACGAAGGTAAAAAATTCTTTAACAGCTTATCTGAAAATATTAGGAAAATTAGTGATTCTAAAGAACTATTCAATACTATTAAAAACATTTCAAAGTGACCCTTAAAATTATTAAGTATTCCCAAAAATGATTTATATCCCTAATCCTATCATTTTTATTATATTTTAAATATTAATTTTTATTTATATATAATCCACTTCTCTACATAAGCACTTTCAATAGAAACGAAAAAAATAATATTGAACCTACCATGAATATTCTATCATAATTAATGAATAATAATGAAAAATAAAAATAAATAAAACTTACAGCGCAATAGCTGTCATTTAGTTCCATAAGTGGATAATTCGTATAACACAGTGCTAAATCATAGATAATTAGACTCAAAGACGATTGCATCTTAATCGGGACGTGGAATTTATGAACACCCGAAATTTACTCAAGGTTTCAGACCTTTGTCAAGGCGTGCACTCTAAAATGCCATTTTGAAACTTGATTGTGAATACAGGCCTGAGACTTATGAATATCTATAGATTATTATTATTATTATCATATAAATTCTGCTTCTCGTTCATTCTGGATATCGGTGTCAGATATTTACAAATTCTGGCTCTCATTCATTCTGGATATCGGTGTCAGATATTCACAAATTAGGGCTCTCATTCATTCTGCATATCGGTGTCAGATATTCACAAATTCTGGCTCTCATTCATTCTGGATATCGGTGTCAGATATTCATAAATTGGGCTCTCATTCATTCTAGATATCGGTGTCAGATATTCACAAATTCTGGCTCTCATTCATTCTGGATATCGGTGTCAGATATTCACAAATTCTGGCTCTCATTCATTCTGGATATCGGTGTCAGATATTCACAAATTTTGGCTCTCATTCACTTTAAATTTTATTCAAATTCATTTAAAAACAATAAGATCATCTTCAACGAGAAATGACTATCGTTATCGTAACCAGAAAATAAGCTATATCTGCTTGTTGAGAGAAGCGACCTTAAGGAGATGAGAAGAGGTAAAGAAAAAAGAAATTATACTTTTAAAATTAGCAATATTAACTTTGTGGTTAAAATTCATATTTTTTATGTATTATTTTTGTTTTATTAACCACTTGAATTGTGTTTAAATACATCTACCGGTTTCGAAAAATACCATTTTCTTCTTCAGGATGTCGGTAGATGTATTTAAACTCAATTCAAGTGGTTAATAAAAATAAGATAATACATAAAAAATAAAAAATAAAAAATAAAAAAGTAATGATCTAATTGTGGTTAGAATAAAATAAAAATTGGTCTCGTTATAGAATTATTCACTTCCAGAACATAATGGATTGGCTGCTCAACGTAAACACTAGACACGTTCCTGTAACCGAGCAGGTACCTAGTCGCATTCGCAGTCCACCATGTTGTTTGTTTACGAGCGTCCTGGGAAAGTTCTGGTAGCTTTCGGAATTCTAGGTACTCTCACATGCAAAAATCCCTTTACGATTCATGTTGAATTTGCCACGTGAACAGTTCGTTGACTTCATCGCCATACTTACAATTATGTAAGTGTGACAGAGGAATTACTAAGTTTTTATGAAATGGGTGTGGCGCGGCGTAGAATATTCGCCCTTAAGGTGTAAATGTATCTTTATTTCATAGCATAATCGGTAAAATTAAATTAAAAGTTATATTACATTATATGCAGACGGCTCAGGAGTTCTAGTCGAATTTTAGCACACTTTTATTATAGAGGAATACTCTACTCTGGTACTTACGGAAAATAAAATAATAATATAGAAATATAAACATTTAACGTACTTATGAACCGTCTTGATCTTCTGATACTTAATATTATGTATAATATCTAAAATATATAGAAACTAATTTTGCAAGATTGTATAAAACATTAAAATTCCCTAGAGATCATTTCACTTCCTTCCGCTCCCGTTCTCCTCCAATCAAATAAATTTGAAACAAATTTAAATAAATATTTTTTCGGACGATAAGATGCACCGAATCATAAACACCATGAGATAATTGTAGAAAATTCACGAGCGAGCCAATGAGCATTATTTGTTTTGCGCGCTAAATAAACTATGAAATGAATATTAAAGTATGAAATAAAGTAAAAGAGTGAACAAAAAATATAACACAGGGTGAATATTATGTTCTAAGCTGATTTTGTTTGGCCACTGTTTTGACTTGGCAGTTATTTGTCAGTTTGTATTTTATAGTCAGAGAGTAGCAAATTACAATCTGTTATGGAATATTTAACGCTTCAACAACGTGTCATTAAAACATTTTATATAAATGTTAATGGCAACAATGCAGTAACCATTAATGTTGATCGCCATCGTTACATGGTGGCAAACTTTTTGATAGCCGAATTGGGTTTATTAGGCTTGCAGCACATGTGGTTTCAACATGATGGTGCCCCCTCATACACAGCCCGAACTACGCTTGAAATTTGGTGAAAAATTTTTCTAGCCGCGTAATGTCACAAAGTCGTGATATCGACTTGCCTCCTCGATCATCTGATTTGACGGCTCCTAACTATTTTTTGTGGGGGTGCTTGAATGGAAAAGTCTTCGCCAATAAGCCAATAACAATACCGATGCTACAGGACAATATTCGAAATGAAATTGCTCCAAATAACACGCGAAGTGTGCGAGAATGTTATGAAAAGTATGGTTAAAAGAGCACGCATTCGGGCCGCTGCCAGAGAGGTGACCACTTGGCCGACGTCATATTAATAATGATAATAATAAAAACCAAATTAAAAAAATTGTGTTTTATTTCTTAGTTATTCAAAAACAAATCGGGTTGGAACATAATATTCACCTGTACGTGCAAATAAAAATTAAATACACGCATTGGTATATACATTTTTATGTATAAAAAGCGTTATTGTGTAAAGCATCGAACTACGAGAATTATGCATCTCTCAAGTATATATTCAATGTAATTTTATTCTACAAGTGTGTCAAAATAGTCCAGTTCTTAGAAATAGTCGTTAATATTGCGATATAAAAGAATACAATGAATTTTCTATGTTCTTATCAGATCGCAATCTAGTAAAATTGGTATAAATTTATAAGTAGGTTATTATTAGACCTAGAGAAAACATTAAAAAAATACACTTTCACAAACAGATGAAATATACCTTATTCTTGCCGCTAGTGCCAAAAGGGATTTTTCTATTTTACTTTAATACAAAATGATAACGATAATGTCTAAAAATGCGCACTCATGATAAACGGATATTTTTAACCGGTGGTGTTTTGGTAAACATATTTTGGCACGTTTTAGGCCAAGGTCGCAATCAAAGATCTTTTGTATATGAAATTGTGAGGGAATAATATGATTTTGTGGTGGAAATGGGGCTGTCGATGTGTGTGCGGAATTTCACGAAAATAAGAGCTATTTGCGACTAGATCTAAATCTAATAGAGTGTCTACTGGATAAGGTAAACGATTCTTGGTATTATAATATTTCGTTATTCGGTATGCGAAGTTTTTAGTTCTCAGTTCGTAATTGTGTCTAGCAATTTTCAACTAGGCCACAATACTGCTAATCATGTATAAGTACGAGTATAGTACATCAATCTTGAAAAAGTATAGAGAAACGATGAGGGTAGATAAGTATGTGAATGGGTTGTGAGCGACGTAGGTATAAATAATAGAGGGAGAGATATTTTGAACATGAGTTTTCGTAAATGGATCGAATACACGTGGTAAAACACTGCTGAAAAGATAGCGAATAATACTCAAAGGTACTTTAGATTTTCGCAATAGAAGGCTTTTAAATTCGGAATAATAAATGTGTTAGAGTTGTTAAATATAATTGACTTGTGATTGTGTCTGAAGGTTTTGTTGCTGTGAGACAGAAACTCCTAACAGCTTCTAGTCTCACGCGTGTTGTTTGAATGTCGCAATGTAGTAGTCGGTCTGTTGTAGTAACTAGAGTAGGGTGTAGAAATGAAAGAGCACTTACAAAATTTCGTTTATTGATGTTATGAATTATACTGTTAAATGCGCGTTGAACTCTGGAGTGGCTCGCTCGAGATGCTGTCGAATGGAGATGTCTATGAGAGAACGGTTTGCGGAAGAGTGATCGCTAGCTGCTTGGGCAGTGTCCGTCTCTGGTGCATATTGTCTTATTGAGTCTGCTGATTGGTCGCTTTGGTTTGGGCCCTATTTGGTTGATAGGTGAGTCCTTACACGGCCATGTCTATGGGCGCGTACAGGGTCACCGCAGATGTATCAATTTGAAATAACTGCAGCATACAAGTTTATCGCCAACTCACTCTGTCAGCTAAGTCTATGTACCCAATACCTATTTATTTGTAATAAAGTATGTGAAACAAAAAAGGCATATTCATATTTTTTGGTTTTCTTCTCAATAACTATATCCGAAATGTTTTCTGACACTTTTGTCCGTACTATACATACATTTTGTTCAGATATTAACGTCGTAATTTGTATTAAAAATTCCACAGAACTATGATCTGAAATACTGCAACTTCACAATAATAATGTGTTCTCTTTAAAAATATGTAAGTTGTATCAAAGTTTATCCAAAATTTAATAAAAATGGATTGATTTAATTCTGGCATCTCCTAGAGTGTATTACTCAAATGTATTTGAGATTCGTAGCGAAACTTTTTAAAAAATGAATTAACAGACGTATCAATTTTAAAGAGCTGCAGAATATAAGTTCAAAAATTTGTCGTAAACCTACTTAGTTGATGTAGCGAATTTGGATAACGCATTTCCCCGGATAGGAAAAGATCCAGGTTCAAATCGCGGTAGCAATAAAAATATTTTTTAGATAAATTTAATTTTCCTGTATATCTTCCTAATTGATGCATTTAATTTGTATTAAATATTGTCATCCAAAAATTCAAAATATTGTATTGGTTAACGAGTATTGGCCATTGAAGTAAATATATACAAATTCCTGAGTACCAAATGTTTATATTTGTAAAAGCAAAGTATAATATTTTTGTACTGCAGCGTATTCGTAATAAATAATTCTATTTCTTTTTATAATATGTATTGTATATATTATACATAAATATTCTCACGTCCCACGCTGTTTTGTTTATAAATACCTGCGTATTTGGACCCTTGAATTTTGTAAGATAAAAACTGTTTTTAATGATGTTTCAAATATCAATTTGTATAATATATATTACAAAATAAACAACGAATTCTAAGAAATTCGTCATCACCTCATTAATAACTTTATTCCTACTCCTCTTGAAATAAGTTGCAGAATTGAAGGAGAACGATGTACAGTGGCAGCCAAAACTTCAAAGTAGAACGCCAAAAGCATGCTGCAAATATGAGAAGTTAACGAAAAGATAAAGAAGAACATATAGGGCAAAGAAGTTAACTACTGTATTCTCACGCCGAAGATGCCCAGATCTTGTAGATCCAGGATTGGACTCTTCAGCTACCTGAAGATTCGCCAACGTGATGAACAGTATTTACTGTTTCAAAGGTTTGTAGAACACCATAATCACACATGTGAAAATAATAATAATTTGTTTCGCCTTGTATTAGATTGATAATGCCCTTATAAGGCGAAACGCGTTTCAAGTAAAGTATATGAGTAGAATTAAAAAACAAGTGTTTTATTTTCACATATGATAATGATGATATTAAAACTTATATGCCAAGAATACAGTTGAGTTTATCGGCATGTTCGGAAAATCAGTGATCAGTTTAAGGAACTTTAAGTTAAAAATAGACATTGTAATTAGTAGAATGGACGTACGAGTATTTGACCTAAATGTCGTTTTTTAGAGTTTTCAAAAATAAATTTTGTGGACACGTGTCATAAAATAAATTTTGGATGTATGTCGGGAAAATGTTGAATATTCATGTTAAAAAGCTTTCATTTTATATACCTCTTACGTTCTTTTATGAAGATATTTATGAGTAACTGCAGATGCTTTCAAATTTTGTAAAGATATCAACCCTTCCTGCGATACACGGTGGTAGAGAAATTCACGCTAAAAATGTACAATTTCAGGTTTTTGTCAACATTTGCATTTGTGGTAACCGGATGGATCTTTTTTTTTACCATATCCGTAAAAATTTCCCGAAGTCGTTGTAATATATATTTTGAAGGGTTGGATGAATTCCATGTGAATATAGATTGACAAGGGCGTGGAAATTTTTGCGGTCAAGAAAAACGTGGGATTTAGTCATGTCTCTTTAAGCGTGCGGCTGCGGTATATGGAAGGTCGGTATATGAAGCCAGTCACGACTTTAGAACGATTAATTGTACTGAATAATAGTCTAGTTAACTACGATTAAATTAAATGAGTATAGGAAATTTACTCATAAATTCTTTAAGACAAATATGATAAATTTAATAATTCTGGTGTCTATAAACTTAGTTGCAAGGATTGTGCTGCATTTTATATTGGTAAAACGGGTAGAAATTTTAATATAAGAGTAAGGGAGCATTTGAGATGTTTGAATAATAGTGGATTTTCAGAATTTTCTCATCATTTGATAGAAAATGGTCATGGTTTTGATAAAAAATTGGGATTGTCAATTTTGCATGTAAACGGTGTTGGTCACAAATTAAATAATTTGGAATCGTTGGAGATAAATAAAGCGTGTAAAACTAATCAAAAAATTATAAACAACCAACTAAATTTAACTACGAGTCCCATTCTAAAATTTTTTCCTAAAAATTATTCGAGTAAATTTGTATTAAGTAACAATTTGAGTTAGGCACTAAATTTATTTTTTAAATAATTGTGTTTTTTTTAAAATAGATTCTGGTAAAGAAACAATAATATATGTTTTTAGTTAGTTATGACATCCTGAAGAAGAAAATGGTATTTTTCGAAACCGGTAGATGTATTTAAACTCAATTAAGTGGTTAATAAAACAAAGATAATAAATAAAAATATGAATTTTAACCACAAAGTTAATATTGATAATTTTAAAAGTATTAAATGAGTTTCGCCTACACAAAACTTTAATTTTAACTTTCTCATTTTTCCATTATCCATTGATTTACGTTTATTCAGCGGGTACGCCAGTAAAATTTGTCACCAAAACTGAGTCAGAAATATCGTGTCTAAATCAAAAAAATTTTGGGGGCACCGAATATGGATCCCGGTAATTCTCAAATGCTAGGCGCAAAATTATCACATAACATGCTATTTTTTGTGTGTTGAAATTGAATGCATCGATTTGTATTTTTTGTAAACTGACATTTTCAAATCCCATTGATTTCTTTGTTAGTATTCTCGCCTATCACGCGTGAGACCTGGAATCGGTTTTCCACCAGTGGGATATATTTCGAACAAGAAAAACATATTCTATGCAGGGGTGGTATGATACATATATCTTATATATATTTTTTCTGATATAATAAATATCGATCCGTTTATTGTGGCGAGACTGTCCGTCCGTTATTACAATGGCGCCTAATCTATTGACTCGATGATAATTCTACACCGTAACGGGATGCTTTCCAAGCTCTTTCAATTAGAAAATTATTTAAATATTTTGGGAGATAACATTTTTAACGTTACAATATATACTAAATATCCGTAACAATATTATCTTATATTACACTCTCTCACGTGAACCTCATACGAACTGGTACGAGATTTTCTATCGCGCTGTTTTTAAGGTAGTTTAATGATACATTTAACTCGGAGAGTTTAGAAATAAAAGTTTAATAAATATAATATTCTTTTAAAATTAGCAATATTAACTTTGTGGTTAAAATTCATATTTTTTATTTATTATCTTTGTTTTATTAACCACTGAATTGAGTTTAAATACATTTACCGGTTTCGAAAATTACCATTTTCTTCTTCAGCATGTCATAACTAACTAAAAACATATATTATTGTTTCTTTACCAGAATGTATTTAAAAAAAAAAAAAACAATTATTTAAAAAATAAATTTAGTACCTAACTCAAATTGGTGCTTAATACAAATTATTCGAATAAATTTGTATTAAGCAACAATTTGAGTTAGGTACTAAATTTATTTTTTAAATAATTGTTGTATTTTTTTTCTTTTTAAAAATATTTTTTGAAAATAGATTCTGGTGAAGAAACAATGATATATGTTTTTAGTTGGTTATGACATCCTGAAAAAGAAAATGGTATTTTTCGAAACCGGTAGATGTATTTAAACTCAATTCAGTGGTTAATAAAACAAAGATAATAAATAAAAAATATAATATAATATTCAATACGAAAAATAATTTTTGTCAGTAGCTATCAATAATTATCGAAAATACCCAGCGGTTTGCTAATTTACGTAGTTGTATTCGCAAGGGGAGAAAAGTTTCTACCGCAGACCCATAAACTTTACAATTCACCTCATTCCGCAACAAGGGATGGAGGTGAAAGTTTTTACTACATTTTTTTCAGTTGAGTGGGGTTACTAGATCTCATTAACACTCGCTAAAGGCGATCAATAAGTCTATAAAAACAATGAAATATATCATCTACACATTAATGGAAGGTTATCCTCATAACCTCTCACGGTCAGAGTGATTAACCGATTATTATTAATAATCCCTGTCTTTCGACCAAATGAAAATCTCACCTTTTGTATATTTTATTAATATATAAGTTGTATCAATGCATCCAAAAATGTAATAAAAATGAATTGTTAATTCTGGCGTCTGCTATCGGTTTACTCAAAGGTATTTGAGATTCCGTAAAAACAAAGTAGATCGCTTTCAAATAATGGAACGATAGATGTATTCAATTGAAAAAGTGTTCGAAAATTTGTCGCTGTAGCATAGTTGGCGCAACAACAATATTTTTCGATAAAATTGGTTTTATATGTATATCTTTCTTATCAATACATTGAATTAGTATTTTGTATATTTAAATAAATATCAGATATCTCATAGAGACGAAGCTATTTCCATTAAAAATATATGAGACATCTGATATTTATTTAATAACAGTACCTTTATAGGTAAAAATCCAGTAACTTGTGTGTTCTTTAACATATTCGAATATTTTTGTATATTTGTTTGAAAAATATTTTAAGTCGTTTGTTCGTTGATTTTGGTTTATAAAGAATTTGTATTTAATTTGATTGACGAATCCTATCACGCTGAATAGGATTTTCATAATTCCTAGAGATTTCAATGCGTTTGTTTCGTTAATTTTTATTGTATTTTAGTAAGAATTCGTATTTTATCAACAAATTCAAATTTTTATGTAATAAGGATATTGAAATAAATAAGAAATTTGTTTGATGGCTGTGCTCCATTAGGTTTACTATACCTATGTTCCTCTCTCTCATTTTTCCCTGTGCCTCAGAGTACGACTTTTCTGCGTGTATGGTTTATGTCTTTGAACTGTAAAGAAGTGTGAAATAACTATCAATACCCATGAATCTGCCAATAAATATGATGTACACTTAGATATTATTGTGAGTTACCAAAAGAGACACAACATATAATTTACTTTATATGATAAAATATCCAAGCTTTATTCACACTTTGGCAAAATCTGACAGTCGTATAACATTTTAAATATATCTCTATATGAAACGCAAAATTTTCATAAACAAAAAAAAAACATTTGACTTGAAGGTTCCGTGAACTGTTTGCGCGACCTCATGTTTGTTTATATAAACTTTTACTTTATTTGAATTGAAAATTATTATTTTATTTGAAAACCGAACTCATCATTACGTCTTATCTTTAGGAAAGAACAGTATTGTGACTACTAAGAGTTTCCAAGTATTCGTTACTTTGAACTACTCGAACATCAAATAGTAAAAGATAAAATATTTTTTATTTATTATCTTAGTTTTATTAACCACAATTGAGTTTAAAAAACATCTACTGGTTTCGGAAAACACTTTTCCTTCTTCAGGATGTCATAACTAACTAAAAATATAGTATTGTTTCTTCACCAGAATCTATTTTTAAATTTTTTAAAAAACAATTATTTAAAAAAATAAATTTAGTACCTAACTCAAATTACTGCTCAATATAAATTTAGTCGAATAATTTTTAGGAAAAAATTTTAGAATAGGACTCGTAGTTAAATTTAGTTAGCTGTTTAGAATTTCCTGATTACTTTTACATGCTTTATTTATCTCCAACGATTCCACATTATTTAATTTGTGACCTACACCGTATATATATTAAAACTATTATTATATTAAAACTAAGATAATAAATAAAAAATATGAATCTTAACCACCAAGTTAATATTGCTAATTTTAAAAGTAAAAGATAAAATATTCGAATATATTTGTAAAGTTATGAATCTAAAAAAACAATTTAACCGTTTTAGTGCTAAGCAATTTTCGATACAAACGATCGCAGCGCTTTTGCGACGCGTAGCATTCAAACGGTTAAATAATAAATACAGGTACATTGTGACATTTCAAATATACGCACCAAGACCGTGGGCGCTATCTACCGATGCGAGTAAGCGCGGGCGGTGGAGAGTGAGGTCGGAGGAAGGTAGCGGGGTACTTCGTAGCGAGCGCGCGCCGAAGGTAGAGCGCCATGGCGGCGTCTCGCCAGGCGGTATGGCGAAATTAAGGATAATACACAAATCTTGGATGTGGTGAATTGAAGGGGTCAAAGCATCGATCTACCTGCGCGTGACTGTTCGCGGGTACTGGCGCGGAGACTGCTGGTAAGCGATGGCAGACGGATGGGCTCGAGGGACTCCACAGTAACCGAATGGCATCGAGGTGACCTTCGGGAAGAAGAGTTCACTTCTGGAACGGAGCGTGGCAAACTGGGCAGTGGTCGTATCGCTAAATCGGTGACACGGTGTGTCCCCACAAGGAGAAGAGCGTGACGGGAAGAAAGGAGATCTTAAAGACAATAACCGTGCTTACAGTGTCGGGCTTTGTGTTTTATGTGTGATTAAATTGTTCAAAGTGCATAAAGTGTTTCCATTGTTCAGACCATCTGAGACAGGCACTCCGACAACAATGGTTGTTTATTATTTTTAATAGAAATTAAATGTATTAATTAGAAATATATATATATATATATATAAAATCAATTTTATCGAAAAATATTGTTGTCGCTACCTAGATCTCTTCCAATCCGAGGAACGTGCATTAACCAACTATGCTACAGCAGACAGTACTTTTGACGACAAATTTTCGAATCCATATGTTACACTTTTCAAATGAATACATCTATCGTTCCATTATTACATTATTTTATATATAAATTACTTTTTCTTTCCTCCTTTATGTCAGTACTGGCGCATAGCAGCCGCGAACAGCTGAGACTCGGCTCATAATGCTCCTTCATAAGTCTCGGTCCTGGTCGCGTACATATAATACATCGCGAGGCAACCGGTTCGAGAAGCCATCACTTTATCCCTGGCCACCTTCTCGGACGCACCTCTTGGAACGACCGCCAGTAAGCTTCGCCACTCACGAAATTTAACTTTCAAACAGTATTAACTAATTTGTACATCATTCGACAATAAACGAAAAAACTATTTTACCACGTTCCTCGAATAGGATCCTCCAAAAAATCATACGTCATTGTTGTTACCTCATATGTTGGAGACAAAAGTGCTCAGCCCTTATCCCTCCCCCCTTTAACAATCAAATCAGAGATCCGAGTGACTCTCACAATATACAATCAATACAATTCCGAAAGGCCCAAAGTTGTTCCATTTCTATGTTGTTAATTGACGTATAATGTGGGTGAAAAATTAGAAAAATCCTTTGTTCACGGCTGTAGTTTGCTGTTGGATTTGTTACAGAATTAAGGCATTCATTCGTCGCGCTGTCTACGGGTACGTAACATCTTCACCAGCAATCTATTTTGAAGGTGTCTATTTTACGCTTGTCGCTATTGCGAACTGTGAACCGCGAACACGGGTTTAAATCAATATAATTTTAGTTTTCTACTTGATATAAAAACGCGCATTGCGGTGCTATTAAATCAGTGTACATGTAGACTTTTGCGACTTTCAAGTCGGATAAATATGAATATTTTACATTTATTATTTATTTTATAATAATTGACACATATATAAGTGAATATTTACATAAATTATTGTGTAAAAGTGCTAAAAATGAGAAAAGACATCACGAACGACAACATAATACACGTCTAACTTGGCCGGCGCACGCTATGCCACTAAGTGACGATCGGCATCCGGCACCCCGCGCCCCGCGCACTGCGCTGACCGCACCAATCCGCACGTCGGGTACTTCGAGAAAACATTTTTTATTGTTGCGTATGGTAAATACTTATATATTGTAATTATTTTATCCAATACATAAATATATTACGGAGAAATCCTAAAATATGAACTCTGTATTTAGTATATTTACAGATATATTCACATAATTAGAGGCAATGTTAACAGTTAAGCTAGTTATAAGCGTCTTTGAATTTCTTGCCGACTGTCACTAATATTCGTGATCAGCGCGTCCAAACAAATCGGGAGTTCGTTGTGATGCATGAGCACGATCCACAGCTGGTTTTTTTAACATATGTGCCAATTATTATGAAAATGGTCTAAGTCAAGAAATTGAAAAAATATGAGTTTATGAATTATTTGCGTCACATTGTTTTAAATTAATATATTATGATTCAAATTGCAACAATTGTAAAAAATTTGGAGCGTTATATTTGGTGTATTGTTACGGCATTCAACGGAATTCCGTTAAGGTTTATTTTGATAATAAAGTAAGTCAATTCAACTTAAAATTTTTAATTTCCTTATAAGCTACATGCAACATTTATTTGCCGAAATAAATTATAAATATAGTAGACTAAATAAATTTTGAAATATAAAAATATTTTTTAATCAATTCAAACGCAAACCTTTAAATATCTTGAAATTAAAGAAACATGACTAAAACCACTTTCATAATAATAGCCACATATGCAGGGGTCCCTCTCATTATACACTGGGGGCTCAATTATTTTTAATTACGTCATGATATAGGTCCAGTCTGTAGTTTTTTGGTTGTAGGGTAGTTCAGGATTAATTAATACATATAAGTTCAATTAGGGAGTTGAATGTTGTATCGTAGATGCGTAGGTGCCGGATAGTAACGTCTTAATGAAGAGACAAGAAGACAAAATTTTCACGCAATGGTGGGCGTAGGTTGTATGTACGATAAAATAAATCATAACGGTTAAATAATTTTCTTAATTGAATCTTAATTCCTTTCGCTGTCTTGTCTTTAATTTTTGCTTCACACAGGTACTTAAGGACGTTCCCAAAGAGCAGTCGTAGTCAGTCTTCAAGAAGATTCCCCCGTATGTAAACTACTATGAATATAATAAAAAACAGTTGAGGTACAGTGTACTTTTTCGCTTCCGCTCACATGCGCAGAAGTTCAAAAATCTCACTATTCAAATTATAAAAGGAAACGTCAAAACCATTCAAAAGTAGCTCACTTTTAACATTTTTTATAAAAAAACGAATACTGCTTGTTTTAGTTATTTTTACAGAAAGATATTTGTTAAATTTCCAATTAATGATTCTCAGTTTTCCAAAACGATCGTAAGAAAATGACTATTGCTATTCAATTAAACGTGCGCTACAACATCGATCGGGGTATGGTTCGTATGTTAAATATGCACATTTTAATAGTCAATATTTACAAATTTACTACCGCAAAGACTATTGAAAAAAAATTCTACGTATAAAAGACACTCATAAGTATGTGTATTCAAAGTTTCAAAAGGATTGTAAGAAAAGTGATTTTTTTGGGAACGTCCTTAAGTTATTATCATAAATTTGTTATAAAATACACGCGTGGAGAACATTTCTCAAATCCTATAAAATACAAGCACTTATATTCCCGGGAAAATTAATTATTTCCTAGTACTCCGAACTTTACTGCGTAGAAAAGGCTTTTAAAGCAAAACAAATTTAATTTATAAATGCTCGGAGGAGAGGATTTCGTAAAAACACCTAGATCAATAAACTGGACAGTACCTATTAAACGACATTAGATGTGTACATAAAGTATTTTTTCTACGATTAGCAAGTTTTTCTAGATCTTGCTATAATTGCCACCTTAAGGCTCTGCCAGTGTTTCTGGAATTGATAATATAAAATTGTTTATTATCCCATGTACAAATTTGAGTGAAACATTAAAAATAAGTGTACCAAAATATATTTCAAATTACTTAATATTTATATGATACTGTTGATCAATTTGTTGAAATTAATTTAAATCAATTTTTAAATGATGAAAACTTAATTTAGTACGAAAAAAGCACAGTGGTGTATTATCAGTACAACCTATCTTAATTTTGCCAGTTAACACAAATAAAAACCATTCTAAAAATAAAAATCGATATAAATAGGTTAAATTACTTGAGTACCGTTTAGACACTAATATGACGTAACAGATGTGCAACACATTTCACGGCTAACGACCGACTGGCGATGCCAAGTGGCTCCAATACATAGCAGCTGCTGCCACAAAGGTTTGGTTTGTTCACAGTAGATTCTTGAAATCTTTAACTTTTTCCTAGAATTGCTAATCTAATCTAACCTAACCCAACCTTCACAGAAATAGGTGTACAGTACGATATTATATAGATATCAAAGGCTGACAAAAGATAACTTGATCTATTATTATGGGTAAACTTTTCCTAAAATTGCCAACGCAAACGATGTTGATATCATAATAATTCATATAAAATCTTATTTTTATTATGTAGATGAGAATTTTATATGTAATAATATGTACTCGTATCGTAGGTGATTTATGTAATGGAACAGTTGGTAATGTTTCTTTATTTTGATCGGACTGTATTATAAATTACGCAGATAAAGAAGTTCACATGTTTTATTTGCACCCTCCACGAAACATACATATATAAAATAATAAAACGAAATTATATCTATCACTTAGAAAGATATACAGAAAAACCTTTGTTTCGAAAAAATATTGTCATCACTGTGAACGCAAACCCAAAAATTTCTATTGCCGGTAGACAACTGTATAAATTACAGAAAAAAAATCTTTTATATGTGAAATTTTTTTTTTTAAATCATTCAAAATACATTCTACGGTATTTTAAAACAAATTAAATGAGTCAACTAGAAAGACAAACAGAAAAAAAAAATTGTTGACCCCGGTTGCAACTAAATATTTTTTCATTTAATTAGTATTTATACATTTTTTGATATATTGACTTTTCATGTATATTGTCACGTTACGAATTCTTGGCAGAAGAATAATGTGACGAGAGTACCTAATTACAAATGTGAACACCCTGGTTTCATATTTTTACGCTCGGCTAAAATCGCATAGTGTTAATTTCAATGTTGGCCGCGGGATTCGCGACAGTCGCTTCGTATCGGAGAGCCATCGGTAGCTAGGTACATTCATTCTACTCGCGGCTTCGAGCTGAGGGGGTTTGCTAACGGCGGCGCTGTGCGGCTGCCGCTGTGCCCGTTAATCCGCGTATTTGGAAATACTGGAAGGATGGAGCCCTCAAATCTAAAGGAAATTTCTAGATGAAGAGCCAACGTCAATGAGCGGTGTTTAGAGAATCCGAGATGGAGATAATTGAAGCGTATAAATCCATTTAATTTATCAATTTTAAAAGCACTCATTTTCTAGTATTTCGAATCCTAATTGTGTCGTAAAAATTTATATTGTTGGAGGAAATAATTAAATTTACCTTCTTTTTATTACTCCTTCTTTTCTTTTCATTACGTCTTCTTTTTTTGTTTATTTCTTACTTCAACTTCTTACTTCCGTCTGATTATCGACTTGCATCAACATCCTTAATTCACACCTGGACAAACTTAAAAATAAAATTTAACGTAATATTTGTTTACACTCTTTTATTCTGAAATATCACCTTTCAAATTTTGTTGATTTTAGAAAAGATTTATTTTCCCAGAAAATGTTTAAGATGGATTTCAACATGATAGTGAGCTTTTGGTTCATGTACCCACATTCATGCTCTCCGCTGATTCTAGTCGGTGGAGGATAGTCCACCAGAATACACCTCACAATATTAAGTAATTTATCTAAATTTTATTTAATCATGATGGGACTATGTTCTGAAAAATTGTAACATTAATTTTATATTTACGAATTGTTAAAAAATAATTGTTTAAAGTTTTTAACAATGTAATAAATATAAACATTTTCTTACTTTGATCGCTTCCATTTGGTTGCTGCCCCACGCGGGTCTGGAGCCAGACACCACGGCGAACTGATTCCATTCGAAAGCTCTCAGCAGCGCCACAACGCTTTTGGAAACTTTACTAGAAGGTGGTAATGTCCTTGCAAAAGTTTTGTACACCAGCTTGTCACTCACTCCGGTCTCGGAACATTTCTGAAAACACCAAATATTTACAATAATTATAATATTCTGAACAACATACGCCACTGGTGACTTTTCCTATACTAATATCATTAATTGACATGGCTGTTACTTTTTGGTGTAACATAATTATTATAATTTTCACAACTAAACTTTGTACTACGCACACGTTGAGTTATTATTACTACTATAGTCCTTCTGATTATCAGGTGATAACTAAACTAAATACAGTACTGTAGTCTAGTTTTGTCGTTACCGCTACGGATTCGAACCTGGATCTTTTTAATAAAGGTTAATACCTGAAAAAATGCGATTTTTCGATAAACTGAAATTTTTTGTATATCTTTCTAATTGATACACTTAATTTGTATTAAAATGAATTAAGTGGAAAAAAAAAGTTAAATAATCTAAATTTGAATTAAAACCGCAAAGTTGATTTAGCTAATATTGAAAATATTTATTTATTGTTAAAACTAAAATAAAGATTTGTCAAAGAGATGATGCATGGTGTGGGAGGAAGGTCGTTAAATGGACGGTAGAATAAGCAAATCGATGAAGCGACGATATCAGAAGAGTGGTGGGTAAGGACAGATGAGAGAGGCAGAGGCGATTCTTTACCTATTTTCGGAGAGAACGGTGGATTACATGAAAAAAATAATATTAAATAACTTAAAAACTACTTATTACTGATTATAAATTAATTAGAAAAGGAATAAATATAATCTTTATAAATACAATTTTGAATATATGGTATATTGGACAATAGCAGTAACACCGATTTATAGAAAACGGGTAGGCAATTTGTTTGAAGATCAGATTCAGTTATACAATAATTGTTAGATTTCAGCAAAATTTCATATACTTAGGGATAAAAAACTTCAATAGCTTCTTTATATAAATTAAAGAGATAAAAGATAGAAAAGAACTAAAAAATAAATTAAATGAACACTCCAGAAGCACTCAATATACAATAAATAATATTATACATTACAAATGTATAACTTCTAACTATATAAATTATTACAGTGTAAGTCCCTCTCTAAACACAAGAGCTAGTCTCTTTTTTGGAGAGGTAAGCGATTTAAAAAAAATATACAATTTTCAAGTAACTCATGTATAATAAATAATTGTAAAAATTTATGAATATCTAATGAACGTTGGTCGACACGTGCACGCAGTATGAATGCGACATACAGAATAGTTCAAGTCTATTACTTATCCACTACCCCCTCCCCCTATACCAAGAAAACGACATTTTTCTGTGAAGTGTGAACTGTCAGTTATTGTTTACTAGTGGTACAGGTAGGCTATAAAATGGTGAATTATGTGGAAATAATAGATTGGCGGAGAGTGTATGGTGTGTGTTCGGTTTCTCGTTAATGTGCGCGCCGAAACTGTTACACTTCGCGCCATCACCGAAGTGTATGAACAAGAGTACTTCGTGCGGAACAACGGAATACGTGTTCTGAAGTCAGAAGACTTGTGGCTCCAGTAAAGAAAATCCAGATACCTAATTGCTTCATATATCATACTACTCCTGCATGGATATGCTTTTCAAGATATGCAATAAACTCTAGATTGCATGTTCAGTAATGTAAGAAGAGTTGTCACAGTGAGACAGAAGCCTCTAGCCTCTTCTAGTCTCACGCGTGTCGGTGCATGTCGCAGTGTATGTGAATATGTATGTGTGTGAGTATCTATCCTATATCTAGAGCAAGGTATTTAAATAAAAGAGAATTTACAAAAGTTGTCGTTTACTGCGGGATAATTACAATGGCAGGTACGACGTTAAAGTACAAAGTTAAATGTGCGAATAAAGACTGGAGTGGCTCGCTCGAGATGTTGACGAAAGAACGATCTGCGGAGAAGTGGTCGACTAGCTCTTCAGACTCGTTTGTCACGATGTATTGACATCGATTTATTGGTCAGTTCGCTTCGACCTTATGTGGCTATCAGATGAGTCATTACACGGCTGTGTCTGCGGAGCGCGTGCGGAACCGCCACACTCTTCTATTTTTGTACTCATCAAAATTTGCGTCAACTAACTTTCTTACTCATTCATTCTATTTATACGATCACCTAAGATACTCTTTTTTAATACTCGAGTAGCTTGTTGGTTTTGTAGTTAGTGGCTGGCTAGTGATGTAGTGGTTGGGGGTTCGCGCTTCGTTTCAAGAGACCAGCGAGTCAGCTTAGCTTAACTATGCTACAGCGCTAGTAATTAGTATTTAAAACATCACATACTTATGTTCTGAATAATTACAACTTTACAATAAGAATGTGTTCTCCTTAATAGTATGGAATTTGTACATATTCCATGATTATTTTCGACTCATAATTTATTCAGGTATCCACCAATAAAATATTGAGGACTAGGTTTATTCAATATAAAAATTTCAATATAATGCTCCTGATGGATGGATATTATGAAATTATTAGCGTATATTAAAAATATTCATGGTATGGAAATTAGCGGAAAATAATAAACGTGTTTTTTTATTCAATTAACAGAGTTTTCTTCATTATAATAATGCGCGATATACTCTCGTGCAACGTGAATGATTTATCAGAGCCACTGTGAATAATTTGTTTCCACCCTTGCGCTAACACACGCGTTAAAGATTTATTTCAAAAGATAATTAATTTGGTCATAACCTTAACGGGCATGGCGGAAACATAATTTTAATATATTTTGGTACCATGAAATGAAATATTTTCATGTTTTATATATAAACTTAATGAACTAATTTTATTCGATTAGCCTGTGAGCTTTAGTTTTTTACAATCACGCCATTTCTCGCAGTGTTAGACAGGGAGGATAACCTTTTGTCCTGACATACTAGTCTTCCTTCGTTTACTTTCTTACACGGGGCACAAAATATAAATATATTAACGAACAAAAACAGTTTCACACATATTTTTTAAATAAAAGTATGTACGAAATGTAAAGTATATAGTTTATACAGTAAACTACGCCATATCAAATAACCTGAAGTCTCAAGTAACTGGCACTCGCATTTTTGTTTTGTAGATAATTTTATTTTCATTACATACTATGAGAATAATAAAATTTGTTCTCTACTTAAATTATACTTTTATTTATTCACCAGCAGTAAGTGTATAGTATGAGTTTTCTACGGTACTACGGTTGCGTAAATAGTAATGATTAGATATCCGGGAAATTCCAGTCCCAAGGGTGTCAGATAAGAGGGAGGCAAACTTCGCAACATCCGACGCATCAGCACTTACTACGTGGAAGTATATAGTATCTGCTCGTCAAACCTCACATCTGATAAAAATAAATGCAATTGTTTGAAAACGCAGTCATCACCTCGAAGTAGTGTACGAGTATCTAATGACAATACTTCCATCAAAATGTAGAGGCAGAGCAGGAAGTTGCTTGGGTACCGAAATTAAATCAAGACTAAACGAAGCTTTGATAATGCTTCGAGCAAGTTGTTATAATAACAAATTGTTTATGTTTATTAAAAAGAACACATTATTATTGTAAAGTTGCAGTTTTTCAGAACATACAGACCACCAAATATATAAACATGAACTAATGCGATCTCCTTGATTCAATATTTTCAATTTGGTGTCACCTACGTGATAATTTGATACCACTTACGCAATCAAATAGCTCCGCGACTTTTTTTAAATATATGACTCGATTGGAACGAAAATTTAAACGCTGACAGTATAATATGCATTAATCTAAAAAATACATCTTGTTTACACAAAGATTTAATTTTCGAAGAGAAAATACTTTTTCTGTTATGTCATAAACTATTGGATTTATGTTTCCACAGATAATGTGTGTAGAATGCCCCTCGTCTCGCAACAAATTTTTCAAACCCCTCTTCTTATGTACACGTTATTTCATGTTTATTCATTTACTGTCAAATTGAATGTTCAATTAGAAAGATATACAGGAAAATTAAATTTAACGATAACATATTTTTGTTACTTATGGGTTTTTCAATAGGGACGCTCAAATTTTCTTTCAACAGGGACAAGAAACTACGCCATATTTCTTCAATTTTTTTTGAGGTTAACACTCGTACTTAGTTGGCAAATCATCATGGAGCAGTACACACCGGAGCAACGCTTGCAAATTATTCAAATCTACTACCAAAATTCGCGTTCGCTCACAATTTGAACAATTTGAAAATGATGCTGAATTCCATCGAAAAATCATCTTTAGCGACGAAGCTCATTTTTGGCTCAATGGATATGTAAACAAGCAAAATATGCGTTATTGGGCAGGCACCAATCCACACGTGCTTCACGAAACACAATTGCATCCCGGAAAAATCACTGTTTGGTGTGGATTACATGCCGGAGGTGTCATTGGACCATATTTTTTTGTTGATGATGTTAATCGTCATGTTACTGTGAATGGTAATCGTTATCGCTCCATGATAACTGATTATTTTTGGCCTCAATTGCAAGGTATGGACTTGGCCAATATGTGGTTTCAACAAGACGGCGCTACCAGTCACACGGCACACGCAACAATTGACTTATTGAAAACCAAATTTGGTGAGCGTGTTATTTCGCGAAATGGACCAATTCAATGGCCGCCTAGTTCATGCGATTTAACACCATTGGACTATTTTCTTTGGGGCTATGTTAAATCTTTGGTCTATACCAACAAGCCGGCGACGTTACAAGAGCTAAGAGAAAATATTGAACGCGAAATTGGTGCGATTCGGGCCGAATTATGTGAAAAGGTGGTGGAAAATTGGATTCAACGATTGGACTTCTGCAAACGTGCCCGCGGTGGTCATGCGAGGGAAATTGAATTTCATACATAATTGCCACTAAATGTACTTCAAAACATAATAATTTTTTTTTAGATATATATTCGTTTTTGTTTTATTTAAAAAAAAAATTTGAGCGCCCTTAATGAAAAACCCTTTACTTGCATATTTTTTAAAATTTCAGACGTCTTGTAGCAAATATGACAAGTATTTAAGATACTAAATTAATGTATTAATTATAAATATATACATATAAAATCAATTTTGTCGAAAAATATTGTTTTTGCGTCACCGGGATTCGAGCCTGGATCTATATTTCCAATCCGGGGAAGTGCACTACCTTTGTGCTATAACGCCAGTATTTTTCTTGACAAATTTTCGAACCTATATGTTACATTTTTCAAATTAATACACCTGTCGTTCCATTATTTTGAAAGCCATCTACATTATTTTTACAGAATCTCAAATACCTTTGAGTAAACCGATTGCAGACGCCAGAATTATCAATTCATTTTTATTAAATTTTGGACACATTGATACAATATATATTATTAAGGAAAACACATTCTTATTGTGAAGTTGTAATTATTCAGAACATAGGTCTGTGGATCAGAAATAGAGATTCAGGTTCGAATCCCGGTGACGCAAAAACAATATTTTTCGACAAAATTGATTTTATATGTAGATATTTATAATTAATACATTAATTTAGTATTTAAAATATCACAGACCTATGTTCTGAATAATTACAACTTCACAATAAGAATGTGTTTTCCTTAATAGTATTTGAGATATTCGCGATAAAACGTGATGGCTTTTAAATTAAAAATAATAGATGTATCAATTTGAAAGAACTATAGCATATAAGTACGATAATTTGTCGTCAACTTACTATGTCGGTGTAGTGTAATCGGTTAACACATTACAGGAAAGGATCCTGGTTCGAATACCGGTAGCGACAAAAATATTTTTTCGGTAAATTGAATTTTCAAATGGATATATTTAATTTGTATTCACTTCTTCTATGTTATTTTTGTTCCCAGATTCGTAACTTACTTAAATATAAATTGTTTACACGAAATGTAGATGTCAAATAGCATAATATAACATTAATATTGAAACTAGTCTCGGCACTCTGGGATGGCAATTTATCCTAGTTACGATAATGAAAAAAATATATATCGCTAATCTATTGAGACTAGTCTCCAATTCGAGTTCTCAAGTATTCGATACTCGAGTGTACTCATCTATTTTTAAGTACTAATAAAAAAAATAAAAATGTTACATATTTAGCTGCGTCCTACATTCGGTCTTTATTGACCGGATTATAGGGATTATAGTCAGGTATGCTTTTTTGCATAGTTTCGGTCATCGGATATGCTAATGTGATACGACGGAAAAATTTATTTTGTGTCTTTGTGTCCTCCTGACTTATGTTATCAATGATAACAGATAATATAAAATATCGAAAAAAATTCTTTCGGATTTGCCGACTAATGAATTTAGCAGCTGTGAAGTAAACTATCGAAATTATATTTGTTTGTATTCGTCAGTGGAAATTAAAATGAAAATAAATACATTAAGTTTACTTTTTAGATTTAGTTTAGAAGAATTTCATGAAAGTATCTGAATAGTTGACTACTGTCTTGGATTCATATCACTTGCCGTGAGTTACTACGACTCGCCAAAAAGTTAAAATTACTGTCTTGTCAAGTGAAGAATGGAACAAACGAACGATAGTTTTGATAATTATGTAATTTAATTATAAGAAGTCACATTGATAAGGAACGTTAGAACGGTATAATAATAATTATGTAGATTGTCAAAATGCTAAGTTTGTCGGTTTCTGTTAATAAAATTTGTATAATATGAGAGAAAGACTTTAATTATTATTCCAAGAAGCAACATCCGATTTTGAAGGCTGTGTTATACAATATTCATGAACATTTTCCTCTTAATATTCACTCATCCTTCATATTAATTCATCTCCACGTTTCGTTATCGGAGAATTATTTTTAGAGTTTCATTATTTCTTCACCGATCACGTTGTCATTTTGTTGAAACAAGGTAGTGAAATTTAATTTCCGATAAATCTGCATTACGCGCTCGGAGCGCAATGTAATTAAAGATTTTAAGAAAATGGCAATATCATCAATCTCTGCTGTGCAGGTGGTGTTTAATGAATTAGAAAAAAAAACTTAAGTAATCGCTCCGGAGGATTTTGGAGTATCTACAGATACGACAAAGCTGTCCGGGGAAATATTAAACTAGGTGCCTACGACACCTGCGTGCAATAGAAACAGTCGTGGTAAATAAAGATGTTCAGCCGCAGGATTGTAAATAGTATTGAAAGAAGAAAGGGACTTTTTCTCGGATCTGAGTGAGTTAGATATCTTCAAATGTTACAAGATCTTCAAACGTAACACGTGATGCGCGACAATACTCGGCGTTTGAAAGCGAAACAGTGCGAACTCGGCTGTAAGGTAGGCTTGTATTACACGCTTCAACCATTTCGCCTTTAAACTAAGCTTGTGTAGGATTATAGTCTAGCCACGCTAGATTATGATATATTTTTTATTTATTATCTTAGTTTTATTAACCACAATTGAGTTTAAAAAAAAAAAATTCCATTGTGGTTAATAAAACTAAGATAATAAATAAAAAATATGAATTTTAACCACCAAGTTAATATTGCTAATTTTAAAAGTAGATTATGATATATTTAACTATATTATGTAGCGTGAATAATAACATAGTGTAAGGCTCCACAAAAATAAATAAGTACGTAGTGGGAAGGTATAGGAAACGGCATGAATTTTGATCTTTTATTAGGTAGATTTCGATAGAAATATTGTTCATTGCAGAGTGCAACACGGGGAAAAGTTTCTCCCAACTATCTTTCGTTAAAATGTTTGTATTTATTAAAAATTCGTTATATAGGTTATATGGGAAATAATGGATTTTATGGACATGATTATTATCGGAAATGGCAGCTGTTCAAAAACTTTGAGATAAAATTGAGAAAAATACATTGAGATAAAAGGAAAAATCAATTTTTTTACACATATGAAATATATCTGATTCTTGCGGTAAGCACCAAAAGAATAAAAAAATATGTATTATTCATGTGTTCATTTCATATTACATATTTTTCAATTATTTTAAACAATACAGTCAAAATGTATATTTTTTTCTAATTCTTAATACCTTTCTTGGTAACTCTGCAAGGGATCCACTGAAAAAATATTTCACAATCTTTCGTTTATTTAAAATGAATTAAAAACATTTAACTGTTTATTTTATGAATAAGCGAAAAAATAAAATAAATTTCTTAATGAATGAAATACGTATAATACAAAGCGTATTCATTCAAATTTATAAAAAAGATTTCTGAGCTTCGCTGCCAACCGGATATTAAATTAGAAAAATAATAAGCCTGAGAAGTAAGTAAGAAGAGTAGTTTCTCGAGGGTGGTATAAATACCGGATAGTGGATTGACACAGATTCGAGTAGCAGAACAGGAGGTCAATGATCTTAAGAACCTGGAGGGAAAAGACTGACCTTTATCACGTTTTGATATATCAGTGCGGAAGTTCCGATTTACCGACTCAATAGTTTTATTCTATTGTAAATAAAGTCAGTAAAAAAAAATTGTACGCATATTTCGAATAAAATAATTCTATAACCGTCTGGTCAGTGGCGTAACTACACAAATTGGGCCCCAATGCAAAATGGAAAAAAGGGCCCCCTAAATAAGTATGATATATTTAAAATTTAATTTAAAAAGTCAAATTTTAATAAATATTATTATCGAGTTCGCGTAAGCATTAAGATCACAAGGGTGGCTATATCAGCCACCTTCAATTTATTTATTATTATTGTGTTTAGTTTGTAGAACTCCATGTTTATTTTTAATTTAATTTAAAATTGTGATTTGAATCCTTACGCAAACTAGTAGAAATCGACAATAATATTTATTATAATTTGACTTTTTGAATTAAATTAAAAATAAACATGGTGTTCTACAAACTAAACACAATAACATTAAACAAGTATGAGATATATGAATATTAGTATTGCTTGGTTTACCCAATAAATAATAAGACCAAAATTATAATATAATATTTTTTATTTATTATCTTAATTTTATTAACCACAATTGAGTTTAAAAAACATCTACCGGTTTCGGAAAACACTTTTCCTTCTTCAGGATGCCATAACTAACTAAAAATATAGTATTGTTTCTTCACCAGAAACTATTTTTAAAATTTTTTAAAAAACAATTATTTAAAAAAATAAATTTAGTACCTAACTCAAATTACTGCTCAATACAAACTTAGTCGAATAATTTTTAGGAAAAAATTTTAGAATAGGACTCGTAGTTAAATTTAGTTGGCTGTTTAGAATTTTCTGATTACTTTTACATGCTTTATTTATCTCCAACGATTCCAAATTATTTAATTTGTGACCTACACCGTTTATATGCAAAATTGACAATCCCAATTTTTTATCAAAACCATGACTATTTTCTATCAAATGATTAGAAAATTCTGAAAACCCACTATTGTATTTTTAAAAGTATTGTAATATAATATTCACACTTTCATTAAAAAAAAAAACCACGCGTGTTTTTAGACATTTATAACAATTAAAAAAATATTTTTCCCTTTACGGCGATGGTCTGGTCCCTAACTCGACATAGTAGTGGAGTACTACTACTGTATACAGAGATAATTTTTTCATAATACACGTGACAAATGATTTTTAATTCCATTTCATACTGTGGATTACAATTAAAGCTGGAAAAGGTGTAGATTTGACGTGGGCCCCAATGCTCTGCATTGCCATAGTTACGCTACTACGTCTGGCACTTTGTCACTTGATTGGATTTGAAAGGATATTGCATTTTTTAAAACAAATAAACTGAGCATTGCATATCTAGGTAAGTGCCTGTTCACTATTTGATAATAATTTAATTCGATACCAGAACCTATCAACTATGTTGTGTAAATTAATTTTTTCCTGTCATTATTGACGAGTTTTACCTATAATATTTTTTTTTTTTTTTATTTATTTATATTTTGACATCCATATTTTTGTAGTTACAGAGGTGGATACATAATAAACATACATAATACATAGTTTAATGTGTGGGATGGAGTAGACTTCACCTCTGATATATACAGCGTTGTCCTGGCTACTTTGCTAGACTAAAGTCTGTGTTAAAGTAGCCAATATATATATATATAATAAGAACATTCATATGTATGTCGGTAATATCGATATCGATTTCATCTTCTGTTAGATCGCAAAGGTATTTGGATCTGAAAATATTTTGACGAGAAATTCATAATATTTGTGACCGACGCAAGTCGCCGCTCACAGTGGTGGATGATGATGGAATCGGACGGGATGGAATAGGAGGAAATGAGTGAACGATGAAGAATGGGGCAATCCTTCGATCGCGGACCAGATAAGGAGGACAGCTCGACTAATCTGATGATGACGCCGTCACTGGTTTATCCTGAAGTTGACCCCAAAAACAAAACAGCCGCGGCACAAAAAAACTGTGATTAGTTCCAACGATCACAACATATCAACATCACAGCGGAATTGATTCAACACGAATAATCACATGAGAACACTTCCTCTCCTCGAATTCAAAAACAACCAGTCGTGCCAAAGAAACAATGTATATTGGGAGTGGGCTAAGGGGTAGGAACTAAACTAAAACTGGTGAGATTACATTTAACAATAATGATTTTGATTCAAGTCGTTGAATATGGTGGAAATACGAGGAAGAAAGGAATGCAATTACTTTTCGTCTGCCGGATGCTGGTTCATTTGTTGTTCCTCTCCACCACAAATACAAGCGTCGTGGGGTGTATACTAACGGTCACGAAAAGGATTATTATGCTTGTAGATTAACTGTATGTATAAATGTATAAATTATGTGTTCACCTATCAAAAGATGATTAGAAATACGGAACATCTGTATTTTTTTTAAATACGATTTTAATCATTCTACATTTATTAAAGATTTTGATTCGCGTCCTCACAGCCGCTCATTAAAAAGTTAGAGATATTATATTCGCACAGGTCCTTTGCCAACTATCTTGGTGTATAAGGAGACATAATATATCAATTTTAGGACGTGCAAATATTGTGACTTTTCGAAAGATAAAATTTTTTTTGTCTAAACGATAAAATTTGTCTAAACGGGGTTATGGGTACTAAATAAAATGTGTAGTCCTCATGGCAACGTAACATTTATGATATAATATTTGTGAACGGACTATGATTCTACACATCAAAAAAAAATCTATATGTTTGCATAGAACCTGTGTCATTTATTTTTTACTTTACTTGGAATAATTCAATTATTACTGTAACCGCAATTGAAAACAAAAAAAATGTTTTTGTTTCGTGAAAATAGTCAATATTTTTGTATTCATTGCAGACTGAGTTTCATTATAATTTTGAGCACGATGTTAACAAATAGTTTTATAAATCTCGGGTTCAATTACACAATCAAACTCCATATTGTTCAGTGCAACGGAATAAACATTGGCGGACAATTTAATTTACGTGGAATTAATAGTTATTATTAGCAATTATTATGCATTCAAATTTTTGTATTCCGATTCGAAGTCATTCATATTCATGAAACTGTTTCATATTCATAGTATTCATTAATATTCATATAAAATCATGTAAAAACAATGGAGTTTACGATGAAGTAAGAATAATTGTTACATCCATGTTTTCAATTTTTTTTATTATTTTTATTAACAAAACGCGATGCGGGAACGAGAGTTTCTCGCTACTATTTCATATAAATAGAGGTTAAATTACTATTGTTGCATACCTTGTGCATGATATGTTTAGGGGTAGATATATATTAAAGATATAAGACGAAAATGTTCAAGCTAGATGTGCCTAATCACGTCGATTAATATCGATTAATTTAAATATTTTATTGATTCCACAGATTAGTAAATTAATGTTCAAAATCAGAATTAGTTTCAAAATATCCCAAAACAGTAAGTTGATATTCCCTCTAAAATGAAATTAGCCAATCACAATGCTTATTGATGATCACGTGATCTAAAATCCAGTATGTCTGCCAGAACGATATATACAGAGAAATAAAATTATCATTGCAGATTTGTCTCTTTAAAAAATGGTGATGTAAAAATAAACATTTTGTACATTTGCTTTCAAAATATATGTTTTCATCCATAACTCAAAAACACAAAGTCGTTTTAGGAGGTTTTGGAATTAGGCGCTACGTTTATTCTTTTTTCCTAAATCAGTTTTTATTTGAGAAAGCAATACACCATGACATTATTTATTCTCCGAATTAGAGTTGATTTACTCACTACCCATCGAGATAAAAGAGACTTTTCTTCCTACTGAGTTACCCTGAATTCGTTAGAACAAAAGACATTACACTGAGCTGACGTTTCGGAAATGCATAGAACCGGTTTCTTTTCTAGGTTTCTTGCCATGCCGAAATGTCGGCCTAGGTTTTCTTAAGGAAACCATCTATAAAAAATGCGATCTAAACTAGAAGAGACCAGTTTTATACACTAGTGCATGCGGACAACTTAATTACAAATACAAAAGTTAGACTTCCGGACGTTTTCGGGACGAATGATTTTTTAAAAATATAAATTTATATATATATATATATATATATGTACACCTAACACGGAATGTAGGAAGGGTGGTAGGAATTTTGAATAGAGACAGAACAATAAGGGCTCAAGAACCAACCAGGAAGCACAACTTACCTGGATTTTCTCTGCTGTATTCACAACTCTCCTGAACTTCAGGATACTTCTTCGATGATTAGCACGAAGTACTGTGATACACAATAGCAGTTTCGGTGCGCACTGCGAGATAACTCAAACACAATAACATTAAGTTGTAATAACTTTAAGTCAGTGACGAGCACGAGCAAGATGTTCACTCTTTTTGATAGTTCACAAGTTATAGACAACACACAGATAAAATTCGTGTTCTGAGGTATAGGATATAGGGGGGAGGGGCAGACAAGTAAAGCAAAGATAATGGAGCATCTACATGTGCATGGCCATCGGCGATTTGTGGATCTGTAATAAATACCGAAAAAATACAGACAGTAAATTTATTTACTTTTTTACATTATTAATTCGTTTCTTATTGTTTTTATTGCTTTTTACGTTCGTCTTTATTAAAGATTTTTTTATATACCTATATGTAGTTAAATCAACATTCAATTTAAATTTAGTATTCATTTCTTGAGATTATATTTCACCGTGCTGCTATTTCCCCACGTCCGAAGGGTTGGTTGATATTGGTTTTATATGTGTGTCTTTACGTGATTATTTCATCACTCGTGCACTCGGCGGTGTAGAATGCGTTATTTTTTATGATGTCTATCGAGATCCATTAATCTTTAGTCGTCGAATAAAATGCCCCAAGATCAGAGGTTTCCGTTGAACCAAGCCAAAGTTTATAGTCTTATTAAGATGTCAAATATTTGATGTTCAATGGTTAAATAAGATTAATCTAGCAGAAACATCACGATTATTGGACTTTTGATTACTTTTGTTGAATTAATATGACTGTTTTTAAGTCCAAGGAATCAAGAGAAAGAATCTAATAATAACAGACTCCTAGGGGACGTTTTCCCTTTGAAGTGTCGTGGATTTAATCAATTTCTTTTGGCTTTGGGAGATCAAATACGATTTATAATAATGGAGATTGCCTAAAAATGATGAAATGTTTAGACCATCGCCGCAAAAACAAGATATCATTAGGTTCTAAGGGCGGTTCAATAACTTTTCACAATTTTCTTAAATACTAACTTAATTACAAAATAAAGAAATGTGACTGTTTTGCGGTGTATGTAATTTTTTTTTGTTTAGCGATTTTGTGAAACATAGGAACTAAATAAGAACTTGAGTCGTAAGATGCCGAAAATATCTAAAAAATAAGTAACGTCGGGCACAAGTAAGTACGATAAAAATATTATTATACACGTATATATAAAACAATTAGTACATTATTTAAATATACATTAATGTATATATTTTGATACGGAACCTTTGGGAGCAGAGGTCGGCAGACTTTTACGTAAACAGAATCTCAAAATTTTCATCGAGCCAGAGCCGCAACATACATTTTCACTGTAAAAAAAAAACGAGGAAAAAACAGGATTTTTATTTAAAACTCAAATTTACAATACAGACACGGGCTACTTAGAAAAATATCATATATGGGAGTTATAAGCTTCAGTAGTTCAGTGCTCTATTTATAAAATAGAAGGCCCTAAATAATTAAACACTTTTTGGACTTTGTAAAGCTTACTAGTTTGCACGAGGCAATTTTGGGCACGATTGTGGATTATCGTCGATTAATTAGCTTCCTATCTTATTTTTTATTCGATTCATGGGAGAGAATGTTTGTTCGCATAAATAGGTAGAGCCGAAGATTATGAGGATGGCAAATACTAGTTCTTTTATTGTCATTTGTTGCAGGCAAACTATTCCATGTATCAAATATGATTGCAGATGAAAATATGAGGTGGAGTCGAAGAGTAGCAAATGCCTATGAAAAGAGTCGCATACATTTATAATTTTTTTAATCCTTCAGAAATGTGATTAAAAAAAGTAGTATTACATGTAATTTTTTTATATGTATAAGTATGCAATGTTTACCATGAGGTGAAGGAACCATTTCTGAATGAACGGTGATGATTTGAAGGTTCAAGGAAAATAAATGTAAGTCTTAAAGGTGAAGACAATCGAGGATGCCATGCTACTGTTGAAAACGACCAATTAAAACCTTTAGTAGAAGAAAATAAAACAAATAATTCATCTTACTTCATAACATTCAGCTTTTTAAGCACCTCGATAACTATTTACGGCAAAACAAATCAACATCAGGGAAGCTGCAGAAAATGCCTTTAAATAATTATTGGATTTAATCTGCGTAAGTTTTATTCTACGTGTCTAAATAAACTTGCAATTCGTTGGTAAACGTGTTTCGAATCGAATGACTTTTACTTCGATTAATAAAGTTTTTTTATTTTTAAATTGTTTAATTATATTTAAAGATTGAAAATGGCCATTATTTTTGGAAAAATCTAATATTTAGTCATGTACATCATCGGCACTGATTTTGTATATTCTTTTCAAGGTGCAAAAAACTCCTATCTGTTGTAGTGACGGGAAAGTGGGTTGTTTATCTACTCTAAAAGAGCGTAGTATTATTAGATAGTTGTACAGAGTAAAATGTTTTTAAAAATAATACTCGATGCATTAACAGCTGCATTATTTAAATATTCATATAATTTCCTTGCTAGCGCTCAGCAGGTCGTTGGCAGCTTCCATTTCCATCCGGCACTTAAGATTATATGAATATTTGCCAAGATGCAAGAAGGAACATAAATATTTTAAAGTTTTCTGTTCTAAATAAATCTGGTTTAATTTAGAGATTGCTAGTAAAGTTATTTTACAATAATGTACTCATGATGAAGTTTAAAAAAAATACACGTTTGAAATGTACGCTAATTATATTAATTTATTTATGAAATATAATAAAAAATATAGTTCTGAAATAGACATATCTTCCATTTTTCGTTAAAAAAGCCTACCATCTCCATCGAACGTAGTCTTGATGATAGACACGGATTGAGGATTGTCGTTTTATAAGAAGAGCTTGAGTTTTTTAGTCACGTGCATTGTCTATCTGTAACATCGATTGTCTATCTGTCTATCTGTATCATTGTCTATCTGTAACATGGATTTATTCATCATTCAGTACTTTCTCCGCTATTCTGGTAAATGTTTGAAGTTACATGAATGATATTTTTTTAGAATCAGAAACCAATCACGAAGAAATTACCTCATCATGTCACGGTGTCCACGGAAGTCTAACAACATTTAAAAAATAAAATACTAGTTGTTGCGTACAAGCATAGATGTCGGAAGAATCTCAGGACGGAAGGAATTTGGCACTCACCACAATCCAGATTCTGGTAACACCTCCAGAATGTGGACTGTATAGCGTTTAACTCATTATTTCCGTCAAGGTTTCCATAAAGTATAAACGCGAAGTCTCGAAATTAGAATAAGATTGTAAACTGTTCTACACACGTTGTAACTGTACTGGTTCAAGGTCGCCGATCGACTGGTCGGCGACGAAGCCGGGAGGAAAACCGAAGGGGGGAGGAAAGGCACAGTGCATTATTTTCGTTCAATAATTTATTTATTTATACACACATAAATATATGCCCCAAACACTGATGCATACATATGATTATATATCATACCAATTACTTGACTTATTTACTTGTATCGAATCTTCGACCATGTATCGATACTTACACAGGGGTGTGTTTTATACTTTACGCAATCAAAAAAGCTGTTTATAACGTATATAAAACTTGCTAAATAAATCTAATTATAAAATCCATGCGCAAATAATTCAATGTTTCCATGTTGATGTGTTAAACAAGAACTAATCAGCAAAATAAACAAATGAAGCTGTGTATGTGTTTAACATAGTTTCTCGCAAAATCTAACCCAAATGCGTACAAACTAAACGCAGTATTTTAGAATTCGCGCCACGCAGTGTTTTGAATACATGGCTTCACTTGAACGTACGTGTTGCAAAATGCCGCAAATATATATTTGGATCGGACTTGACTGTATGCGTTCCAATATACTTTAAACGTGGTGTTATTCAGCCTAAAAATATTTTAGCCCTTCACTTAAAACTTGAAGTTGAATTTGAATCCAAAAAATATAAGACTATCATTTGAACAGTCAGCATAATATGTTTTCTGTAATTGTAAAATGCTTTCTGCTGGCAAATATAGTCAGTCGAGCCGCCACTTGTGGTCAGCAAGAAGAACAAGATTGATCAGCAAATAATGCTATATTAGGTAGTTTTAAATTTATTTTCATAGTTAATTAAATGTATTTGCAGCAATGTAAGTAATAAAGGGGCAAATCTTGAGTCAGGTTTAATTAAATTTTAGCAGGCTGTAAAATTTATTTTATTCTGCTAAACTTAACCTAACCTTTTTGTGACTGATCAATTTTATAATCGTGCTAAATAAGTGATAACTTTGCTTCAAGACTATTTGGAATACGCATAAATATTAACCCGACTAAAGATGCGTTTACTTGGTGATAAAATTTAATTTGTTTGCTAACCGCGTACTGAGGCTGATTTTTTTTACTACTGAACATAGTATGATGTCCAAATGATTTAATAGCTGTTTTTTATTGCTAACCTAATAGTTAAATGGATAATCATTTAATTACTTCTCGGAATATTTAATAATAATACACTTTCACAAAAACATTATTCTGATCGAGTATAATTCTTTTATATATAAAATACAACCTCTAGTGACAGTATAACAATATATCATACAACGTACCGACTTCTATAACTTCTATATTAGCAGCATAACCTAAGTCCATGCTTAGTGCACGCCACTGATATCTTACAACTAGACTAAGAAGTACGTCACAAATATATATTTTTATAATAGATGATTTGTGAACCTTTTATTTAAAAATGAATAGCATTATAGTATCAGAATCACTTGAGAGTAATATATAAAAGACTCACGTAAGAGATGATTGGTAAGTTCCACGCGGTGGCAACGAGAGCCTCCGAAGAGCAGGTGTCGTCTGGTCCAATAAAAGCGACGGCTCCTCGGTCTCTCATCTGCGTCATGGCTCTGAAACAAGCAATAAAATATCTGTCAGGACGATATTTTTAATCATCATATTTCACCATATTTGTAATAAGCTTCAATGAAATGTACCGGGTGCACACAAAAATCTCCTTCAATCACTTGAATGGTTACAGGCTGATCCACCAATAAGTTAAGTATTATTAATGGAAAAGCATACATAAATTATTATAATGCATTACATATTTGCAATAAAGATTATATAACTTTAAGCCCGTGTTCACGGATGAGATTTTTGTCTTCGTTCTGTGATCTAGACAGCTGCTGGTAAAATGGTAGTGGTGGCACACACAGGTAAAATGAAATAATTGGGCGTTTATATGCAAAAGTAAAACAGGCATCTTAGCTGTCAGGCCAGATCATTTAAAATTTCATTTTCAGACTTTCGTAGGATCCTTTATAGGCTCGTAGGCCCTAGGCACAGTACCTACTGGGCCTAATAGATAAGATGGTCCTGCTTACACATGGTACTGTGTGAATCCTGGAATAGACACTAAGCTATTCTAGAAGCTTCAAATGACATAGCGTAGTATGAAAAGAAACGTGGATTAGTGTGCATGTCAGTATCATAGCTCGAAAACGTGAACGGCAATGGATGGGCCATATTGAAAGATTTAGATATATTCGATGAACAAAGAGTATTATTGGATTATTGGAGTAGGAGACATGGGGAGGATTGATAATGGCTCACAATGATAATAATAAAGGGCGTTTGATCAAACCTAAGTACTGAGGTTGTGAACATTTTTAAAGGTATTTTATGACAATCGGTTTATTTACATAATAAAAAGTATTGAATTTTTAAGAAAACAATTTTTATTTCAGTCATCGCATCGCTAATAATAAATGATTGCAACAAGATCTCCAAGATATAAATTTGTCCAATAATGTAATAGCAATGACAGCAACTCCCAAGGAAACCAAATAACTTTAGAAAATCATTATCCTACATATAGCGTACAGTGAGGCAAGATGAAAGGTTTTTGGTCAATATTGGAAATATTGAAAGTAAGAGTGAAATATTAGGGAACATGGTGTTATTAATTTGTGTTTTTGCGTTCCAAATACCTTTTTTTTAGACAATGACGATCTTATTTTATTCTCTTATTTAAATTTTTCGCGGTTTAGTTTGTGTATTTTTTGTCGCAGTCTCCATAAACTAGCAGTAAAGTTGCTAGGCCCTGCGGCGGCTATTATGGCCGCTATGTGGCCAGTGGTAATGGCTGCGCAGCCAAGGCTTCCATAGAAATCCCTTATTATATTATATCAATGCGGAAATCTCTTATTATATTGCTTTAAGAATGGTGCATTGGGCATCCTTATTATATTGGTTTAGATGAAATATAATAAAGATTCTACGGAAGCCCTGGCCGCGCAGAGCCGATTGCTTTTCTGATAGTAGTGCATTTTGTATTACTCTCCCTGGAATTGTAAAAACGATGTTCTTATGTAACAAATTCGAATTATATTATATACAAATAATTATTTTTCGTCATTCCTCTTAAAGACATTCTTGAAAAAACTGAGATCATGTGTACAATAAATCATTACTGAACAAACATAAACATTACGAGCATATATTTGACAGATGCTTAACTATGCAAAATAACAGATAGTCAAAACACTTGTCAGTCGGAAAAATTCATACAATTTCGCTAATATATTTATTTAAATTGAATATATATAGCGTATTTGATATAAAATAAGTAAAAAATGTACATTAAAAAAACTCTTCAGAACAAAATAAGTAATCTTAACCTAGAGATATTAAAAACACGTCTAACATATTCGCTTCTTTGGTATTTTTTCTCACTGGCAATGACACTTACATATCCAATATAAATCCAGTAGTTTAGGAGTATTTTATTTATCACCCTTTATTCTAGCGTACTAGTTTTAGTATTGGTGATAAGAAGAATTTTCTCGTTATTGTAATTAGTATAAACACATTTTTGCTGTGAAGTTACATAATATTTAATTTATATATAATTTTACTAATGTTTTTTTTTGTTTTGTTGAGATAATCTAAAATTTTTATATTCTTCCGTAAACGTTCTTTCTGTACACGGGCTGTTACTATTCCTTTTAATAAAATACAATTATTTAACTAATAAATTTATATTTTAAGAATTTAACAATTCCCAAAATCATCAATAAGTATAGATCGAGGATGTTAGAATTTGTTGTTACTACACTGAAAAATAAACTACCTGGGTCTTTACGAAAAAGTAAGCTTTCTCCCAATTTGAAAGAAGTGATAAAAAGTGGCTTATCAATAATGATTTGTCTTCCTTGTAAGTATGAAATGGATTGTTGAACTGTGCCACTGATAATTTATTATGTTTGATTATATTAAATATAATAAAATTGATATACATGCAACTGCAGACAAACGTCTAGTAAGATGATTTGTGGTTCTAGTTTAATTACAAATATATATATGCAGCACACACAGAGAAACAGGTTAACATTCCATAAAATTTCTAACGTTCGTTATGAATTACTGTTGAAAAAATGAAATTTGAATTCGAATATATATGTAGTCTAAATAATTCACTGTCACTAGTACGTGGAGTCTGAATAATTATTGAAGCTTTGTTATCGTATTTCGCAGTTTGGTGGTTATTCTGCACAGCGTCGAAAATACAATGACACAATGTTCTCAACTCTGCATTATCCTTTACGTGAGTTTTGAAATAAAAGATTCATCTGTGCATGGTCCCCTTTCTCGTTATTTATAGTAATTTACAGCATCAATGCATTTGGAGCAGGTCCCGAGAGAATTTGTATAATAGGACAATGGCACAGTAGTTTCGTTCCAGTTAGGGTTTGCACTCTGATAGCTTTTCAACACCGGGATTATCGGAATAGATGTTCGAAACGATTATTGTTTTATTATTGTTTTGGTGTAGTGCAGGTAGTAATTTCGATTGATCTTCATGACCATTCTCACACGGATTTGAAATGAAAATTATTGTCATTTTGGTTTATCAAAAGTAAAACACAAAATAGTAGCCATACTTTTGTAATCGCGTAAATAATTTCCACTCAGTGTTGCTTTTGTAAATCACGACGCTAACGACATTGTAACGTTGTAAAATTGTTACGATCTTGCAATATTCCTGATTGAATAACGTTAAACGTTGGTGGGGACATTCGACTCTGACTCGCATTCACCCTGAATATTGTTTAGGGCTGAAACGAATTTACAATGAACATTCTTATTCAATATGTCCAAAAAAGATGTTCACCACAGACCAGTTAATGAATAGATATGAAATAAAGTGTACATATAAGAGAAGGGTTTGGAACATTAGTTACGGGACGAGGGATATTCATCATACATTCTTGGTGGAAACATAAATCCAATAGTTTATGATACATTTACGCAACAGTAAAAGTATTTACCTGAAAATGAAATTTTTGTGTAAACAAGACGTATTTTTTACATTAATGCATGTTATATTGTTAGTCTTTGAATTTTCTTTCCAATCGAGTCATATATTTAAGAAAAGTCGCCGAGCTATTTGATTGCTTAAGTGGTACCAAAGTGATGTCGTGAGTTTTACCAAATTAAAAATATTGAAACAAGGAATTTCCGTTAGTATATGTTTATATATTTGGTAGTCTGCGTTCTAAAACTAATCTCGTAAGATTATCTTCATCTTAGTTAATTTAACCAATTAGTTGCTTTTCTTTTAAATACTACAGTAAATGAATTTACAGGTTCTTTCGATACTTGGTAAATAAACATTTACTAAATGTTAATCTCAAAAGAGAATTTCATCTCCTCGTCGATTAATCAAACTGTGAAAATAAAATGAATAGAGTTTTTTTAACACTTATCCTCAATCGCGATTCGTTTTTCGAATAGTAGTAGATACATTTAAAGGACACGTCGTTAATTCTCTTTCTTATATTTTTTGCCAACCCTAGTCCCAGCGTAATGACTGCATCTGAGCAATTTGACTCCAACCGCCTTTTTATGAAACCCTTCTGCCATAAAGCCTTATTTGTAAGGGTTTATGATGAAGGTAGCATCTTTACAAATTTTCCCGACGATTGTAAAGTTCCCGGGATTATTTTCTTGTTTTGCTTCTTGAAAGAGTGTCCTCACGACTGCGTCAGTAATTGCGAGGGTTTGAACTAGTCTCAGTTTTCAATTTTCAATTTAATTTATACGAAACTTACTCATAAATAATAAATCCGTAAAAATACATACTTTTAAAAAAATAGAGATAAATTATTTTAAAAAATTTCTTAAACGTAAAAAGTATTAAATGAATTATGTTGGATCTATTGGGTTTTTGAAATATCCCATCTCATTTTAATAGTGATTAGTGAACTGAAAGATACCTTTATACAGTTCAAATACAATTCCTCAAATTTAATAATAAATATCTACAGGGAGGTGTCCACCCTATCATGCTCGAGTTATTTACCTTTTTTAAAAAAATTGTACTTGTACCTCGTTGATTGAATTAATTATTTTTATTCATTTAGCTGGTAAATAAAGTTCAAAGGAATGATAATTGCTATTTTTTAGGTAATTGTAAAAATTTAACAAGTTTTTTTTGGGTGAATGTTTTTGTATTTTTAAGCAAATAATTTATTTCGTATAATAATTAATGTTCTAGGAAAAAAAAAGTTAAAATTGTGTCAGCCATAACCATAGCGTCACTAGGGTTGAATTATAACTCATCCACCTCCTCCAGTATCAGTCCATATAGAATCCTTTCGATTTTCGTACTAATGCACTAGTGAATCGTAATTCCCTTATATCTATTACAAAATGTATTGACAATAGCCTTATTTACTCTTTGGAGACAGTTAATAAATTAACACATCTAAAATCCCTATTAACAGATGTTAAGAAAACTGACGTAGAAATAAAAACTCGTACGTTGCTATTTCGGCCTACAAAAACAGTTGAAGTTAAACATGGTGACCAGAAAAATTTCCACTTTCTCGAATATATTAATTTAATTTTTAATTTGATGGTAGAATGTATGCCTTTACATTTTTTACGTTTTATTTGGTATATTCGGAACTATATTTTGAAATAATATTATTACATGTATTGCTATGCGTTCACGTAGCCAAGCTTTTATCGGCAGCACTTTACGTATAAATGTATACCATTGTGACTGGCGAGTAGCGTAATATAATAAAAAATGGTTATGTGAATCAAATTTAAAAAGGATTGCGCAAAACTAAAGTAAATACATGTACGTATTTTGTTTTAAAAACTGCAAAATTAAAAAATCTCGCAACCGATAGAATTCAAACCTATGCTCTCGGAGAGAGTGTGATTGCTAGTTAGAGGTGCCATTATGTGACAGGTATTATGACAAAATTCTATCCGTTATTAACCGGATTAGCGTAACTTTGTCTATGACGTAACTCAAGACCTTTTTCTAGCCGTGGGTTATTTAGAAAAAAGGTGAGTCATTTGTAAAAACTTCATGTGCATGCTGGTCAGCAAATTGCCAGGACGTGCGTGTTCATGTAATTTGTTTGTTCAATCTCCATAATAATCCTACTAAACTAAATATTTTCTTAATGAAGTTACATTGGCATCATTATGTTTGGGAATTTTTTTCATTTTTAAAACAATTTTTTGCTTAATTTTGTTGTCATTGAAAGGGATTAATCCTTACTGAAAAATACGTGGAATGAAATTTCTACGTATTTGTTTTACTTGACAAACTAAACGTTTTGTTTTCATAGTGTATTCCAACGTTTTTCAGTATTTCTGTATTTGCGTAGATAAAAATTATAGGTTGTAATTTATTATCTGCCAAGCGAGCGAATTTGTATTATTCGGAATATTATTTAGCTTACATACACCATGTCTATTAGCAAGTGTTAACATAAAATACATTAATAAGTTATAATGCTTTATAAAATAAATAATACACGTGATATATAATTTGTATACGTGTGCTCCTTGTAGCCAAATTAAATAATGAAAACATACATTTTCCTCTTAAACAATACATACTCGTAGACCCACGACACGGCCATATTAATACATCTCAAATGTGTGAGAACCTTAATACATTATGCACACTGTTACACGCACTCTTACCTAGCTGTATTCCTGGTACCCAAACACATAATGAAAAAGGTTTTCCTCTATAACTAACTATGTTTATTTCTTGTAGTCTGTGTCTGAGTACGAATGAAATTTTTATGAGATTTTCGTTCCGAGACAATATATGAAATAAAGATTATGCTTCCATGATTTTCTTTGGAGTAAACACTCGATATGTTAGTCACACACTCATGTGTGTCATTTGCCTAACATTTTTCTTCGCGCTTGTTACATGCGAAACGTCAAATGTTAGTTCATTGACCGTTGGTGTTCCGTTCGTCCATTGAGTGATTTTAAATCTCCCCTGCAGTTTAAAATAAATAAATAATTTGAATTTAATGTTTTCGTGTATTAACTTTGTCAGAATAAAAAGTTGTAGGTGACTGTGGTTGTAGTGTCTAAGCCAAAATTAATTTTCTAAAACAGATCCGAAGACTAAGTTATCTGAAATTCAATAGTTTAGAAGTAATTCGAAGTTTTGTGATTTTCAAGAAATTTGAAATCTGTCTTGAAAATGAGCACTTTGCCATAAATGCTCAACCCATCATGATGAAAATTTGCACAAGTATGGTGTGAAAATTTACGGCTAATTAAAATAAGTTGTTTCAACTTTTTTGCTGAAAATCACAAAAATTCAAATAATTTCTAAACCGTTGAATTTCAGATAATTCTATTAGACACACTGTGAGTTGCTGGTGATATCCCTTAACAATAGGCTCTGTTTTAACTACTGTCTCTGGGATATTATATATAATATAATAATAATATGGAATTGTTACGAGTATAAATTAATATTACTTACTTACTTATTAATAGTACTTAATCCACCCACTATGTGCAACTGACAGCCTGAATTAAATAATCCCAATGGAAGTAACATTAATTAAGTAAACACTTTTTTAAAAAAAAAATTTTGCCATTTAAAATTATGATATACAAAACACAGACTGTTTTTAATAAATCAACTGTTCTTAACAAACTTACAAAAAAAAACATTCAAGTTTTTTCAAACATCATAAATTTTTATAAAATACATGTATAGGAGGGTGTCCAGCGGAAAAATTTCAATATTACATTGTAATTGCTCGTAACCATCAGAGTGAGGTAAGTGGGAGGGGTATTGTTCGACGCGCGTGATTTGCTGATTTGCCAGTCGCAAAGAGTCACTGGTCAGAAACGCACCGCGCATTCGCCGTTGAACAATATTTCAAGTGCGGTGATTCATTGGTTCGTGCGCGTCGTGCTTTTTGTAATCACTTTAATATTCGACGAGTAAGTGATGGCCGAGCACGCAACTTATCTGGTGTTGGGTCCAAAAGTTCAGACAAGAAGGGACAATGGTTAACCAATCTCGTTCGACGTGAAATTATGCGCAATTCACGTAAATCGATAAGGAAGATTTCAGCATTTACTGGAATAAAAAAATCAACAATGTACAGTTTTACCCATACAAACTGCAAGTCGTATAGTTTCTCAACGAAAATGACTATTCTTTACGTGAAATCTTAGCGAGAACGATGCTGGAACGTTTTGGAACTGCACGAACGCTTGGAAACATATTATTTACTGACGAAACACATTTTCATATCGATGGCTACGTTAATAAAAAGAAAATGAGATACTGGCGCCTCGATGATTCAAGAGAATGCCATCAAAAAAGTTTGTATTGTCCAAAAACGACAGTGTGGTGTGCAATTTCTGTCCGAGGGATAATTGGTCCTTATTATTTAATTAGCGAGAGACAGTCACTGCTGAAGTGTATTGCCGAATGATCGACGAGTTTTTGGTACCGCAACTGCAGCTGTTTCCCGAGTTCAATAGCAGAACACAATTTCGGCAAGACGGGGCTACTTTCCACATAGCCAGACTTTTAATGGAGAAGCTGGGGAGAATTTTTCCCAATAAATTAATCAGCAAGTACAGAGACATACCTTGGGTACCTCGGTCACCAGACCTTACAACGTGCGACTTTTTTTTGTGGAGATACCTTAATTGGAGAGTTTACAGCAACAATCCTCGAACAGTTCAGGCCCTACAAGAAAATATTCGCCGTGAAGTTGCTGCCATTGAACCAACGCTTTGCTCTCGCGTGTTCGCAAATTTAAGAGTCCGATTGCAAGAGTGTCTTGAGAGAAATGGATGGCATTTAGAAAATATTGTTTATAAAACGTTAAATTAGCATCGTTAATCTTCATTTTGTTTAAATAAAATATGAGAATAATATTGTAGTTTTTTTTAAAATTTAATATTAAACTTGAAAATTATCCGCTGGGACACCTTTATAATATATTATTTTTAACATCATCTGGATTTACGAGTCACTTTAAATTCAGATAATGTTTTATGAATTTATTTCGCTTTTACTGTAAAGTTGTAAATTTACTTTATACCCGATACAACGTTATTAATAGTTAATTATATAAGGAATAATAATAGATATTTAAATCAGCAATAAGGGCGAGTCAAAGTATTTTACCGGCGCACAAAATTTTAATAATTATTTTTGCGGTGCGTATCGACCGCGGGGGCGGGTGTTTTATTTTTACACTTTCACGAAAGCATTGAACGTAGGACGAGGAGGATAGTGAAAGGATGTATGACACAATATTTATATACAGTCTTTGTACAGCCGAGGTTTGAGCACATTGAGCAGAAGATTTAAAAATTGCATTTTTATTGCGCGCGAGATGATACTCGTGTAGTTTAGTTACAAGGCAGACACTCGATAACATAAGAAAAATATATTTTCAAAAATGAAAAAGAAATCCGGTCGCAAGTATTAAAAAAATATTATAAAGTTTTGAATTTTCACGATACTTTTTGACATTTCGTAGGCTTTGTCTGTGGAAATGACGAATTCACTCAAATCATAGACGAGTCAAAAACATTATGAATACAAATGTTCTTAGGTTTTTATCGGCGTTCAGAATCTATTGTGTATAGTTTTTTGGGCTAATTTACCGTGTATATCTGACCTTTCTGTACTTCAATACAAAACGTTTAAAATAATACAGGCATGAATATTTTTTTCACGTCTTCTTTCACAAAACTGTGTAAATTTGCCAAGTGCTACTATGAATTTAAATATTATCACTTATCCGTTATATGAATAAAAATATTTTCAGATTTTCACGGCCGTTCTTTTCTGGACTGTTTCGGATCCCATCGCGGGAACATTTTTGGGATGTAAAATTTTAAGAAACATTTAACGTAACATAACGCCAAGTCACAGCGAGAGGTAACAGAGTGATAAAGAGACAATTCTACACAATTGATCTGCAGATCATCACGGGTGACCCAGGATTAGGGCATCGGTTCGGTTCCGGTTCTGGGCAATTTTTGTCCACTATTATAATAAAGTTTAGATACATATTACACATGTAAAATATATACAAAGAATGATTTCAGTACATATCAATAGAAAATTGAAAGAGTTGTATAATTGTTAATATTTAATTCAATCAAAATAGTTATTGTGGTAACTTTCGTAGTACCACCAGATTTCCCTCGGTGTTCTATCGTCTCTTTAATGTCGAGTTACTTGGGTTCCGTTCCTTGCAATAATAACTCCGTGTCCAAGTAACAATTGTACGTTTATTATAAGAAGAATTTACAGTAATTTATAATTATACAATTCAGAGATGGACTAGTAATTATTGAGAAGTTGCGATGGAAAGAGACTCGTTCCTCTAGAGATGGCCTCTTATAATCATTGTCCCCCACCACTTATCTACTCACTCCTCTGACATACACACATACACATACATGTCCAAGGTGACAGTTCTCACATCTATGTACACTCATATCATTTAAACAAAAAGGGGATAATAATAGACAAGACAGAAGACGAAAACAAATATATATTATTTAATTACATACACTAAAAATTTATATTCTATTACATTACTTACATTACATTACATATACATTTATTAAGCACATTACATACATTATAAATGTCAAAGTCTTCTTCTATAAGCCTGTGTGATTCGGCATTAGATATCTCTGACTAGTTTAGGTAAATATTCATTTGAATGAACAGTCTGTATTGGTTTCTCACAATAGACTTGCGGGTTGTGGGTCGGGTATCTACTGAGGGTGGACTTACGAGTTGAAACTGCTAAAAGCAATATTCGATAAATATGAAAGCAGAAAGTCTCGCATTTTAAATTAAATATGTTTCGGTTGTATTTATGATAACGTTTTCTATATTCTCATACCTGAACGCCACGAAAATAATAATATATTAGCGTATCAAAAGATGTTTCATTTGGAAAAATCAAATATTAAAAAAAAATTTAAAGGAACCCGTAAAAATTATCCGGTTATTTTTATAACACGCGGGTATTCGGTTCTCTGATTCCGAAGCCCTACCCAGAATGAATCTGTGCAGCGTGGAGTATTTGTCGCTATTTCCTTCTTGTGGCGGCACCCCTTTTTCAGTTTATTACACCCAGAGCACGACAGTTAACTACTGCACATGTCAGTGTTCCACATTAAATCTTTAACTAAATTCGACAGTGAATTTTTATTTTGAAATTCTTAACATCGTTGTTATGTTGATCTATAAATCAGGACATTATTATATATAATAGAATTCTTCTTTCATTAATAATATTGGGTCTCCAGATTTATGTAATTCACAATTCTTGGAATTTTTATGACACATATTTAATGATTTTGTATGGCTAACAACTTGGATAATGAAATCCATTTTTTAAGTCATTCAACAAGTGTACATTGAGCAATTAATACCAATGTGTATTTTATTTTTACCCTTTTATTAGATCACTAAAAAATATATTTACTCCTTTTTACTGTACAAGTTCAATCTTTATTTCATCCATCAGAGATCTACACAAAAATTAGTTCTTCATTCGGAATAAACGTAGAATGTTATAGAGTGCTCGATATTGGTCTCAAACATTTACTTTTGAATGACGAGACTCTCACGGATGCACCTCGATTCTATAGGAATCGTAATCGTATATCGAGTTTCTAAAAGTAAAATAAAACATGACTGTTAGCATCCAACTTTAACGAGTTCAGGAGAACTTGTTGAAAAATAGACAGTATTGGAAAACATGAATAAAGTTTTGTTTTCAAGATAAGATAATGAAACTTGGTTAATTGAAGTATCTGAATCATTCAACATACCTCTCACCAACAGTCTGAACAACCATATAAGAGAGAAACAGTTCAATAATGACAGTGATTTGAATATTAATACTAATTATACGGAAAAATCAATTTATCAAAAAAATAGTTATTATTTATCAATTTGAAAGAACTGGAGATTATAAGCTCGAAAATTTGTCGTCAACTTACTCTCTTGGTGTGGTGTAACCGGTAATCGCATTTCCCCGGATAGGAAAAAACCCAAAATATTTTTACTGTTGCATAAATGTGTCATAAACTATCATATTTATGTTTCCACCAAGAACGTGTGTAGAATGCCTCTCGTGCCGCAACTAATGTTCCAAACCTCTTTTCTTTACGTACACTTTATTTCATGTATATTTATTAACTGGTCTGTGCACGGAACTATGTTCTGAAAAAACTGCAACATCACAATAATAAAATAATAATGTGTTCTCTTAACAAAACTAAATATTTATAAAAATGTAATTAATAATTCGTTAGGCAACTGGTTGAAGGCTATTTATTATAATGTTTAATATTTTGATATAAAATAACGTTAACAATTGTTTACATCAAAAACTTTTCTGGGGACCTGATAATACGAAATATAAAATTATAGGTTTCCACAGTAATGGTGTCTCGTGCTATATATAGCAATCAGATTTTCCACTGGAGGGGCAAAGCGAGGCCGTGACCGAGTGTAATTAGTAATTCTATTACGATGTGATTCACACATGCCAATACGATACCGTGCACACACAACAATATGTACCGAACAGAACATGCGGCCGTCTAAATACAATTCTCGTGCATAGCGTAATACTAATTACATGGTGCTTCAGATAAAATCAAAAATGTTCATTTGGCTCTCAAATTACAAAATAAATTATTACCAACGAAATGTTAATTTTACCATAGCCCAAACATTCCTTTAGCAAATATTACCTCAGTGAAATTGCGCGCGCTTTGCTAAAAACCAGCCGAAGTGAAAATTTAAATTTCCTAACGCAGTCGATTGATTATTCGAAAACATACATTTAAAATGTGGAAATATGATTTTTAAACAAATATCAGATATTTCATATAGACAAAGCTATTTTTATGAAAAATATATAAAAGTATGAGGTAATTACAGGTCTTCGGTGGCTTAAGTGATCACTTTATATATATATATATATATATATATATATATATATATAACGCTCACCAATTCTCACCCCTCAATCTCCATATTTATCAAAATTGTTGAAAGTTGTATATATGATATCACATGGAAAAATGAATTGTAAGTTTATTATTCCAATAATTCTCACGTTACTGAAATTTGTACATAATACATGTACATGTACGAAATGCTTCACTGAAGTCATTCATATCCGTTGTTGGTTCTGTTCCCATCCTCGTGATAGTCTGTAGCGGATGATGAGTTTATAGTTTATGATAGTTTTCCCCAAAACAAACCACACGTAAATAAAATCTTGATGTAATCAAAATTATTCCACCTTTGTAATGTAACTATTAAAACGAACAAAAATGACATCTAAATGATGATAAATAATAATCGCGGATAAACAATAATAAACACAAAAACACTACTTTATCAGTATAAATGGTTATCTCAGCAGATTTTGGTAAATATTATGTCGCAGACATAACCAAAAACCGTCGCTTTGACATTGTGAATAAGAAAGTGCTGTATTCTATTGTAAGAGATCTCTTTTACCATACATTTAGATCTATTCACGCCTCATATACCTGAGCGTTTAACCAAGCACTTTAGAGCCACAAATGATACTACATCCAATAGTTCAGTAAGTCATAGATGTGAAGTGTAATATATAGTAAGGATACACAATGAATTACAGCTCGCTCCGCGCTCAACTTTGGATTGTAATCTACGCGACTTTCGAGTGTCGAGACATCTCTCATCCATTACAACGTGTGCCTTCAACATACATATGATTATTATTTATGAAAAAAGTTTGGTATTCGACTAGTAATCAAAATAATAGAATTATGAACGTGTGGCAGCGTTTCTTTACAATTCAAACAGAATTTGCCTTACTGCTATTTCATGAAGAGTTGTGTACCTTTCGTCGTCGCACATTCGCACGCACAATTACGCATGTGGTTTTAAAAAGGTTGCTCTTTCAACGGTTTGAATATAGACGATATTTTATAGATCGGATTGAAACTTCAAACACATTTTTCGCACAAAGTGGTAATGCGAGTAAACAGTTATTACTCTTATATATTAATTTGATATCTTATCCATACGATGCAATATGATATCCAAAGGAAATGATCGAGTTTTATTACACTTTTTCAATTAAAAAAAGCTAGACGCTAGTCCAGTGAACGGGTATTCCACAGGAACTACACATTCAAGAAAGACCCGCAAACATTTGCCTATGATGAGTACTTCAAATTTTTGGGCATCTGGTGAGAAAATAATCTAGGTTGAAGATGCTTGTTGTGGTGGGCCACGAAGAAGAGTGGAGAGGAAGAGAGAGATCCTCCACCTTTTGGACCGATCAAATGGAAAAAGCAACAGGCACGTTTTTGGTGACAGCCCTTAGATCAGAGTTCATGAATTGACAACAGTTCGACGTGATTGATATTAGTGATAACTGATGATCAGTGAAGTCATCTATTATTGTGAATCGACAAAGGTCAAATCTCAAGATGCTCAGGGGCTTAGTTCTAACTTCTCGGGATAATTTATTAAACTGCGCTATTCCTTCTTTCTTTACATATTTTCTAGTATAATTATTTTGGTTGGTATTAGAGATACAACAGAATTGTTATTTCGGATTCAAAGATGTATTCTCAGTATACACTTTATGAAATCAGAGATGTTCTAGTTGAAATTCCTGATTTTTAGACATATTATTTTTAACATGTCGTTAATGAGGCGGAGAGATAATATTAAGCAAAGATATCAAAGTAAAATGTAAAAATATATAGATATTAGCAGAATCAAATTTTACAGAATATAATTCCCTTATGGTAATATAAAAACATAACATATTATTACAAGTTGACAATTGAAGAGAATGAACAAGATATAAAAACTAAAGAACAAGTACAGAACGTATGGTTTCCAAGGTCAACGTTGCCGGAACACGAGACGTGAGATAATTAATCCTCAGCGTTTGTAACAGAATTTAACTTTTTTTACAAATTAAATAAATCAACTAGAAAGATAAACATATTTATATTAAGTTATATATGATTAGATATTAGGTTCGGTCTCGGTATCCGAAGTGCGAGGTGAGGTGTGACAGCGAATTTCTGGGAGTTGTTGTTTACATGATGAACTTTGTGCATTTAGTGTTTATCGCCAGCGCATTTAAACCAATTATATTTTCCAGTTTTTAATTGTAATTTGACAAATACCAAGTCAAATGAATGTGTCATATCAAGCATGAGCGATGTTGGCACATTTTTCAACCAACAGGAGTAAAGTAGAAATCTTTACTAAAACCAATTAGGAACCCCAAAAGTGTTTCCGTAATCGTATTTTGTACAATCGATTGCCTACATACAGGAGTTGACAAATTGATGGAACAAGTGACAGGTGTCGGAACACAATTGGCTGGATGACGAATGAGTTTATGAATGAAATATAATGAGTTTGCGTTATCCCGCGTTTAGTCACACCTGAGTCACTGTTAAAGTCCTGTGCATAGACGAAAAAGTCTACGAAATACTCGTCTCGGACCACCCTTGCCATTGGAGGACCGAGCACTCCATTATCCTAAGAGTGCGTGTGGGCGGTACTGTGCAATATCAGTTACATCTTAAACAATTCCACGCACAGGCCTCTGCCATGGCTAACCCATGAAATCATGGCAGACGTTATCCTCGTAACGAGGGACCGCCGAAGAAGACGAATATGTATTTATTTTACTTAATATTTTGCGCATATTCTTCAATTTCTTTTACGAATACAATTTTTTGTCGACACTCGATGTATGATAAAGAAAATATATAACACGAGTTCTTCTTTATATATTATACGAAACACTCTGTATATGAAGAAACAAAGATTTCGCAGCCTAAGCAGACGTTATTAAGATCTTGTTTACTTTTATCCCCTGGTGGTGTTGTTGTCAATTATGGCAGATTTGTGTCCAACATTAAACTTGGACGCTTCATATATTTTATTACCTTTTAATTCACAAACCTTTATACATCATACTAGACCTTTGTACATAATCATAGACAGTGAGATCATTTACGAGGGAGTTGACTGTATAGAAACGGGAATACAATAATTGACGTGTTTGTTGGTCTAGTAGTCAAGACACTTATCTAGTGATCCAGTGGTTGGTAATTCGAGTCTTATTCTGGGAGATCAACAAGTTAGTCCTATTTCCATAACACAAGCGTTTAGCTTCTTGAAAGTAATTATTGAATGTTAACGTAATATGTATTTTATGTAGTCTTATCTCTATTTAACACAATCATTTTATTTTTCAATCAAAACTTCTTAAAACGAGGAACGCAATAATTAATTCGCCTTCTAAAGATACTGTTTTTTGCAGTTTAAAGATAATAATAAAAATATTATTGTAGAGAAATTAATGAGGCAATTGAGTTAACGCGCTTTTGTTCCTTCGGCTGGCACCCCTGGGATTTCTTGTTACTATTGCTCATTTATGTGAATATTGCCGCTGAAGAGCGCGGAAAACGACAAGGCGCAATTGCATCCAGTATTTCGTCCAGTAAGGAACTCTTAATGAACAGTGCGCATTTAGGTCGGTCGGAAATCTATTCAGAAGAAGAAGAATAACATCGGACCAGTTAAAATGCCAGAGAACCAGTACTTTTAATCGAAGGTTAGTGGCAGTATTCATATTGCATGTGTGACTGTATTATCAATGGGAAACTCGGGAACAACAGCTGTTGAAGGTATTCACGGGAAGAGGATCATTGGGCCGATTTTAGAATGAGGATTTTAGCGTAGGCACTACAATAATCTTAATGAGTACTTCAAAATTAGTAAAATGAAGAAAACTTCATTAGTTGAGTGATGTGGAAAGAATAGAGGTGCGGAACACCAGATCAACAGGACGCAGAACCTCGAGAAAACCTATAATAATAAGATTAAGCGAATATATATCTTCTTTAGAGATCCAAAACCGGGAATCAGAGTAATGCAAAGGGAGATCACTGAAAGAATACTCTAAGGAAGATCGATCAATAGAGCCAATAGTATTAGCGGTAATTACTGAAATAACTATTTTGCAGTCATCCGATTTTGCAATATGCTATATTTAAACTAAAACCACTTGCGACTAACGCAAGTCGCCGATCACAGTGGTGGGTGATGAAATTGAAAAGGATGGGTAGATGGAAAATACGGAATGGAAATAGGGATATGGTAATCCATCGATAGCGGATCAGGATGAACTCATGGAACCAAAGGGACAGCTCGACTCACTTGGTTGATGAAGTAGTCACTATGAACTTCCGGAAGTTCATCCAACGTAAGAAACTGTCACGGTACTAAAACTCAGATGAGTTTCAAAGTCCACAATATACTAAAATCACAGCGGTATATGAACTAGCGATCCAACAAATCTATATATCGAAAAATATCCCGGTATCAATTAAATATTTTTTTGATACATGGATTTTTTCTGTATATCTTTCTAATTGATTAATTTAATTTGTATTAAAATACTACAGAACCATGTTCTGAAAATGCAACTTCATAGAAAAAAAATGTATTCTCCATAAGATTATTAGATGTTTAAGCATTTTGATAACTTATAGGGTAAGACAAATCAAGTCGGTGCCAAAAGTACGAGAAATTTTATCAATTCAAGAATTTCGGAATTTTACACTACCGGAATAAATACGTGACGAATGTCGTGAAATTACATATTTTAATTTTTGTACGTGTGAATGTCGTGATCCTTAACCGAAATTATTTTCCTCTTTTCAAAACTTTTCTGAACACATTATTGAAACATATACGTGTCAATGTAAAATGTCTGTTGGGCCTCCGGAAATATAGACCTTTTGCTTCGGGTTGTGAAACAGGAATTTGAGCGAGGTTCTTTGACTTCTCATAGGATCGCATCTGAGAAAGCAGGTTCATAATGTGACAAGGAATATATGTCACATGCCTTTACAATAATGTCAGCCTTTGATAAAATAAAGCTACTCAAAATAGAAATTCAAGTATCTGTTGATGTTTTCACGTGATTGAAGTTCGGTTTTATTTTATATTTATTTACCATTCATATTATATTTAAACTAACTTAACATCACGCCGTTCTCCCGCAGGAGTATGCAGAGATGATATAGCGCCACACTATTCTGTTCTGACACACAATTCTCGCCTCATCCATATTTATACATCTTCACATACAAGCTCGCCGATTATTATTGAGGCTTCTAATAGGACCATCCTCTAGTATCTGATTCGCCTAGTCATGCCAAGTCTTCCGAGGGCGTCCACTATTTCTGGTGCCATCACACTTGCGTCATATATCTTTCTTACCATTTTCCCCTCATACATCTATTACATATGACCAAATTACCTAAGTGATCCTTTATTAATCTTACTCATTATACTAAGATCAGCTTTCTTTACTTATTTCTTCATTCTTCACTCTGTCATAAATATATCTGCCACATATACGCCGAAGTGATTTCATTTCCACTGCATTCTGTCTACTTTCGTTCCTTTTCTGACAGCTCCAGGCCTCACTTCTATACATCAGTATCGGTACCAGGACTCCATTATGTACCGTTAGTTTTGCCTTTGTTGACAAGTTCCCGTTAAGATATAGTAATAAATTCTGATGAAAATCAGACTGATATTTTAAACTATATAAATAAATACTTCTCCTCAATAGGTAAAAAAATTTCAGATGAACACTTACTTAGAATGAACACAAATGAATTACAGTTATGTAATAATGTCCGCCTAAATTCGCAAACATCAAACTCACTATTTTTAATTCCGACTACACCACATGAAATTAACATAGTTATACAGGGATTAAAAACTAATAGTACTCTTGTAAAAGAAATTCAGATATACTTAACCGCTTTTATTACTAACCTGAGTTTACATACTGGAGTCTTTCCAATCGTGCTAAAAGATTCGTTGCTATGCCCAATTTATAAAAGCGGAAACCCTTGTGATATATCCAACTATAGACCGATTTCTCTTCTAAATGTTTTTTCAAAAATTCTAGAAAAAGTTGTTAAACGGAAGTTCCTTAAATTTCTAGATGTAAATAACATTCTATCCACTCAACAATTTGGTTTCCGATCGAAACGCAATACAGAAGATGCCCTCATGTCTCTCGTGGAATATATCGTATCGAACCTGGACAAGGGAAATAAATGCATGGGGATTTTCCTTGATCTTGCAAAAGCATTTGACACCGTACCGCACCTACTATTGCTAAAAAAACCTGAAATCATATAAGTGGTTTAAGGATTACTTAACAAATAGATGTCAAATTGTCCAAAATAATGAAAAATACAGCAATCCATCATTGATTACACACAGTGTTCCACAGGGAAGCATTTTAGGTCCAATATTATTTCTAGTATACATTAACGACTTTTGTAATACGACCCTAAATAATGGAAAAATAATCACTTTCGCGGATGACACCGTGCTTTGCTTTGAGGGTAAGTCTTGGGAAGAGGTCAATACTCGTGCACAGGATGGTTTGAACAAGGCGAAAAAATGGTTTGACACGAACCTCCTATCACTTAACACAAAAAAATCAAAATATGTATGTTTCTGTATTAACGAAAGAACAACAGCACATCAAAGTCCTACACTCATCGTATACGATTGCAAAGCAAACAAGAACACGGCTTCCGCATGTCAATGTGAAAAACTGACAAGAGTCAAAATTATTCGACATCTGGGAGTACTGATCGATGATCATCTTAACTGGAAAGAACACATATCGAACCTAGCAAAACGAATAAGAAAACTAATTTACTTTTTTTAAGGAATACGATGTATAGTTGATTACAAACTCTTGAGATCGATGTACTTTGCACTGTGCTACTCCTTAATTAATTATGCTATTTTAGTTTGGGGAGGAGCAGCAAAAAAAATATTGGAGTCGGCTAAAAAAGCACAAAAAACAATTCTCAAGGTAATAATTGGTCGTCCCTTTAGATATCCATCAGATCTTATATTTAAAGAGTACAATGTCCTTGATATAAGATAAATCTTTATGTTGAGACTCGTTACAACTAACAACTAACGTTATACTAACAACAACTCTCCTCAAGCAATAAATCATGGACACAACACAAGACAAACAACAAACATCTACACACCAGTTCCGTGAGCAACAACGACATTTTATCAAAGATTCTACATGTTCCTAGCTCCGAAACTATACAATACACTCAGTACCAACTAGAAATCGTACAATTCCTATAAGATTACACAAATATGGACCCACTATATGATTCAATAAGGTAGAGATGAATCAGAAGCATGGATATCCAACATTCTAATATAATTTATACATTTCTTTTACTAATAATTCACTAGTCCTACAACACTCCCACTCCATATACTTTTATTATATTTTTATTTTATTTTTATTTTTTTATTCATATTTGAATTCTCTTTTATAACTCTCTTTTATATTCCAAATAACACCACAACAGCACGAAAAAAAAAACTGGCTACTTTAACACAGACTTTAGTCTAGCAAAGTAGCCAGGACAACGCTGTATATATCAGAGGTTAAGTCTACTCCATCCCACACAATAAACTATCTATTATGTATGTTTATTATGTATCCACCTCTGTTAGTACAAAAATATGAATGTCAAAATATATATAAATAAATAAATAAATAGTTCCATTGAAAGCGCCATTCACTTTATTCCCTGCTGTCACCCTCCTTTCGATATGTTTCTCAGCCTTACCGTTTCTATCAAACATACTTCCCAAATACACAAACTCATCTACTTATTCCAAACGTTCATTACCTACAAGTATTATACACGGTGCCTTATTTTCCTCCTTCTCGAATAACATCACTTTCGACTTGTTAACATTTGTAATAAGGTCGCTTTCTTTGCACATATCGTACATTCTACTCACTAGACTTCTTGTTCATTATTCTCCATTAGTACTGCATCATCGACGTACAATAAACTGCATACAATCAAATCGCCTAATTTAGCTCCTACATTCATACGTTCTAGTTCTTTCACACAATATCCATTTACAAGTTGAACAGCCGTGGAAACATTACACAACCCTGTTCGACACTCTTTGTATTGTCAAACCATGGTTTGAATGATTAATTCATTCTTACACAAGCAGATCTTCCTTCATATAGAGATGCGATTGCGTATATAAAATTACTATTCACCCTGTAACCAGAGAGTACCCTCCATAACCATTCTCTTCAATATAATATAATTTTAATATAACAATATATCGTTTTATATTGAACTTATTTGTTTAAATTATTTTTTTTTAAATTTGAATTGTGCATTGATAGAAGTAGATGATAAAGTGCCACACTCTTTTGTCCTAACACAACTTTTGCCTTATTCACGATCATAATTATTTTCATTCACAGTCGTCGAATTTTGAAGTGTCTAATATAACCATCTTCCAGTATCTGATTACCTGGTCTTGCCAAGTCTTTCGTGAACGTCCTGTACTTTTGGTCTATTACTTCTGGTGTATTTACTTTTATAATACATACTCAATTAATTTATCGTATTGTCAGATCAAATCAGTACCTAACTGCAATTTCTGTAGATGGTTTAAATGTACATATTATGAAGCACAAGACTTTGTTGCTTTTTGAAATTTCTCATAAAATAAATTTATTTCGTGTATATATTAAGTGCTTTGTACCATCGTTTACTAAGGAGAACTTCAGTTTTAATCCAGTTTTGAAATATGATATTGGAGCGAAAAGAATAGTATCTATTTCTGCGTCAATCTTGGAACTCTTCACTCTTGCAATTAAAGGTAGGTAAGTACATTTTTCAGCTATTGATATGAATTATTTTACGGTATATTGTGTATTGTTACAGTAGCATTCGATTGCCTTAATAATAATTGCGTACAAGAGTGATAAAAAATCTGTTCCTTCTCTAGAACACCATGAATAGCTCTGAGATCAAGCGAACCCTTTGTTAACGAATTGGCAGTCCACCGCTGGTTATGTGCACACATCGCGCACGCGCATGTGTGTTTGTTATGTATTCAATTCAATGGGAAGAAAAGAAAGAATTACATTTTATATATTTTTTTTCATTTTAAAAATTTCATTGAATTCACAAATAAGTTTACTACCCACCTACAGGGACGCGAAATGCCATATGTGCGAGTATTGTGGCTTTTCGAAAAAGAAAATTTTATTAAGTATCAAAAGATCAGTTTGATCTGTATGTGTAAAATATATATTCAACACGGTACGAATGATTTATTTGGTCACTTTATCGTCGAAATTATTCTAATATCAAATTTTTAGGTGGGACGCAAACTGAAATGTTTACACGTAAAAAATATGTTTTTACCAGATTGTGTGTAGGGTAGGTACATTGAGTTATTTAAAAGTATAATTTGATAGCCTGCAAACAAATAGCGAAGGAAAGAGTTTGTGAATAATTATTTATGACCTTTTATCAGCTGGTCAAATAATGAAATATTTGAAAGAAAACGTAATTAATTTTCAACAGACTCCAGGCTGGGTTCACAATTTTAAGTGACAGATCTTCCGAGAGTACGTACAAATTAGAATAATTTTAAATTATTTTTTGGTAAGCCGCGACACGTGGTGTAATAAGAGAACGTGTCCATGGGATGATTTTTTTGTCTCGAGACAGATCCATCAAACAGATTTTTTGTCTCGAGACAGAACCATTGAAAGGGCTTTCTTGTTAACCTTTATGTTCCCAAGCGTGATTTGATCCGACCACAAATTATCTTGTCTAAAGGTCAAGCATGACATATTGATAAAATGTTGGTACTCTTGTACAAAATATTTATTTTTAATAATATATTGTTCATAGTTTAAAATAACCCATGAATAGTTTGTCATTATTTTGTCAAATTTCGTTTTTATGAAGCTTTTCCAAAGAATAAATCTATAAGAAATACGAGAATTACATCTAAAAATAATAAATGTCTCAAAATATTTCTTTCATTAGGGTGGAATAAATTTATTTTAAAAGCAGAAAAAACATTATTCATGTAAAACATGAAACTGTGCAAAGTAAGCAAAAATAAGTTAACTGTAATTCGTGGAGTATCCCAGCAACTTCTATTGGTATCTGACGTCATTTTTATATCGTGAGTATCTCGAAGGTTAATTTAATTGTTTATTTGAATCAAATATAACACATTTTTCTCAATAAAAATGTAGGTAAACGTACATCAATCATATTTTAATATTATATTACATACGTTAATATAACAATGAAAAAAGAAAGCAAATATTAAAAATCAAATTGAGTTGTATAATATCTGGGAATACCTTATAGCAAGGGCTGCCAGAGACGAAGCTTTCCTCCCCCTGCCGACAGCGGTGTTAGTGCCAATGTCTGCAGCCAAAAATTTCAGCCTTCTGTTGGGCAGGAGGGTGGGGTCTCTGTTCACTGCCGAGATAGCGAGGGGAAGAGCACCGAGCACCACCTGGCGGCAACAAATAACAAACTTTAATTCAAAATTTTAAATTAAAACATGTTTTTTAATAAATGTATCCTCGATCAGATTTCAGTACAAAATATTTCCTCACAGTGAGTATTTTTTAGAGGTTTGTTTTTCGAATTGGCAACACTTTTTCCAGCGACAGCCAATTTCACAGCTGACAGCTGATTTGCCATTTCACCATGACTTACTTACATTTGCCACAACTGACAGTTTGATTTGCCATTTCACCATGACTTACGCCAGAACAAAGCTTGCAAATTGGGCAAATTTATTTCGGAAATCGTCATTCAGTAGGCGAAGCTTATCGTGCGTTGCGTCCATTTTACGGTCTACATAATTGTTCATCCGAGCAAGTAATTCGAATAACCATGGATCGTTTTCACACCGCGCATACTCTAATTGATAATACGCATTCGCAGAGACGTCGTACAGTGAGCACCGAAGAAGCTGTTGTATTGTGGAGCGTAGTACCCGAATGAGTCGATTTGTCATCGTGCACAGCAATAGATTCCATGATTAATGTCTTTTTCGTTCCCCAATTGAATGCGATTGATGTGAAAGAGCTATGGTTTCAACATGACAGCACAAAATGCCAGACAGCGTGTACTATAATAAATTTATTAAAGAAAACATTCGATGAGCGCATAATTTCGCGTAATTGACCTGTGAATTGGGGCCTTCACGATCGTGTGATTTACCACCTTAGGATTATTTTCTGTGGGGATATATAAAGTCGCTAGTCTACGCCGATAAACCAGAGACGACAGACGACTTGGATGCCAACATTCGTTTCGTTATTGCCGATATACGACCCCAGCTGCTCCAAAAAGTGGTCAAAAGTTGCACTTTATTCGAGCCTTATGAATGAGTAATATGAAGAATTGCCTAATTTAATTTTGAAAAGGAGAAAAAAAATATATTGTCAAGATTTTTTATATAATATGCTTTATGAAAATATACATATCGGTGCAACATATGTCTTTAAATTCTATTGCGTTCCATGATTCCTAAATATAGTTCAATTAATTTTGTGTTTTGATTTATTCAGACGTACACCGAAATATTTCATTGTTCATGTAATTAATATCGACGTACATCGTGTATCCACACCCAAAATAAATAACATTGGTTTAAGCGTACGGTGAGTACGTGTGAGTAAGCGGTTTTATGAAACGTAATTAATTGTCATATTTTATAAACGCGACCACATAAAAACATTAAATGTTCTGTGCAATAATTAATTAATATAAATAAATAAAAATAATGAAATAAATAAATGCTAGATATTTTTGTATAATATTATACAATAGTGATGGTAAAATCGTTATTTAAAGCGTTATTTTGACTGTTTTTGTGACTGTGATTGTGTTCGATTGAAACGATGATTAATAACTGATTAACGTAATTCTTCGAGCAATGAATGGTACACTAGAAAGTAAACCTCCGACAGTTAAATCTTAGTTACCAATCATCGTTCAATATCAATTGCCAATTATCGACTCAATCACAGTCACGTAACGGTTTACCATCACTATTATATAATATATTCTTGTTACCTGGAATATTTTTGGAACACACTAACTTATTTTATACTAACGTTTCCGTACTCGTACATCATTTGCCTATGAACACATAAATACAGATACTATTTTTATAATAGTGTTAATGTGTGTGCTTGTTGTTCTAGTGGTTAAGACATTTGCCCAGTGTTCCGGTGGTCGGGGGTTCAAGGCTCATTCCAAGACACCAGCTAGTTAGTTTTATTTTCGCAGCACGAGCGTTTAGATTAGTTTGAAAATAGTAAGAATATTGACGTGACATGTATTCTGCGTGTGCATCTGTATTTAATATAAATAATAAAATATTGATCATATATGGATGTACATAATTTCAGTTTTCTTATTCGAGTAACTTTAGAAAGATATGTAACGAAATAGTGACCAAACAAATATGTCATTATTATTGTTTTATTAACCACTTAATTGAGTTTAAAGACATCTACCGGTTTAGAAAAATACCATTTTCTTTTTCAGGATGTCAATACTAACTAAAAACATATATTATTGTTTCTTTACCAGAATCTATTTTTAAAAAACCAACAATTATTTAAAAAATAAATTCAGTGTCTATAAACGTAGTTGCAAGGATTGTGCTGCATTTTATATTGGTAAAACGGGTAGAAATTTTAATATAAAGGTAATGGAGCATTTGAGGCGTTTGAACAATAGTGGGTTTTCAGAATTTGCTAATCATTTGATAGAAAATAGTCATGGTTTTGATAAAAAATTGGGATTGTCAATTTTGCATACAAAAGGTGTTGGTCACAAATTAAATAATTTGGAATCGTTGGAGATAAATAACTAATCAAAAAAGTTATAAACAACTTACAAAATTTAACTACGAGTCCCACTCTAAAATGTTTTCCTAAAAATTATTCGAGTAAATTTGTATATAATTGTAACAGTTTGAATTAGGTACTAAATTTATTTTGTGTCTTCGTGTCCTTCTGACTTGTCTTATTAATGGCAATGTATCAACAAACAATATAAAATATCGAAAAAAAATATTTTGGATTTGCTGCCTAATGAATGCAGCTGTAGCGTAAACTATAAACTGTTGTAAAACCTGTAGAAATTATAAATTATTATAAAATCAGTAGAAATTATAAACCAAAACATTTCTATATTTTAGGCATCGGTACCTTGTGAATCGTCGAGAGTAAAAGAGGTGTGTGAAATATTCTGTGTTGTGTTTTGTGGTGTACTGGATTTGATAATTATGTCAAGTGAGACAATTTATTATTTATTATATATTATTTATTTATTATATGTGCATAATAGCTATTTTGGTAGATTGAAAAGCTACTCGAGTACGTAATGATTTTATTACTATTATTATTTATATTTATTTTAATATTAGAAGATATAATACATTCTTAAAGTAATTAGTAGGATATGTGTATATTTCTTTTAACATTTATTTCTTCTCTATGAGAGTAAGACTCGCGCATAGAGAAAGTGTATATATGAGAGTGTATAATTTATGTCAGTTAGACTGTGTACAAATTTTTTGATTTCAGATACAAATTTATATTAGTCTGTAATTTTTCTAATTGTGATGGGGAGATCGTTAAAAAATTTGATGCTTTGATAAATATAGTGATTTTGAGTTGCGGTATATTTTAGTTTTAGAATATCAATTTGTTCTCTAAAATTGTAGATTGAAATTCCCTTATAATTTTTAATTTATTTTTAATTTTAAAAATTTGAATTATTGATTTTTTTATACATGTCTATTATTTTTGGTGCCTTGAAATCTGTGAAGAGTTGGATACTTAAATAATAATTATTTTTTTAAAATAATTTTTATCGTAATTTTTTCAGTGATTTCTAATTGTGATATTGAAGTTTTATATGCTCCTCCCCATCCAATAATACCGTATTGCAAATGAGACTGTACAAACGCGTAATATATTATTTTCAGATTTGTAAGTGATTCATAATAATATTGGATAATTTGTATAGCGTTATTTTTGTAAAAACTTTCATCTAATGTTGTTTCACACTCTTGTCTTTTCGATTTTCATGTATGCAATGGTAACTTGGACAGTCCAAAATAGCGACACGCATAAAATAGACGCTATCGAAAAATATTGTTGCAGAAAGATGTTAAGTATTCCGTGTATATAGTGACGTATGAACAAGGTGGGAACAAAAGATTATTTAAATTCTCCGGCCATGTTGTGCATCAAAGTGACAACCTAGAAAAGGATATTATCCTAGGCATAACTGGCAGAGCGCTACAACGGTGGATAGATGCATTGCGTCTAGCTTGTGATCCAGTGATCCACGGTACTTGTGAAGAAGGTATATTACGAGCTGAGCATCAACTGATTGAGGCTACTAGATATATGACAAATTGAGGAAAGAAGTAGAAATATCGTCAAACTTACGTTTTGATACTTTATATAATATTTGATTATTTAGAGAGTTCTTGTTCCTACGCCCTGCTATGTATATTTTACTTTATAAGATAATATGGAATAAATGCTTTAAGAATTCCAAATTAAATACATTAAGACAAAATGTTAAGATTACGGAAATATAAAAGTATGCATATTTATTTCAGTTACATAAATTTGGTTTACAAGTAGTGTGGTCTGCAATATTTTTATAAAAGTACTTAATAAATAAGTAACAGTAACAATAAAAAAAATACTAGCAAAGTTGACTAATCATATAATAAATATTAAGTAGTATACTATTACACGATGTAGCAGAATAGTAAGCAAATAATAGTATTTTAAAATCATGATATCTATGCTCGTAAAATCTTAAATTATTCATATGAAAAGTATGGATCTCAGATGATATCCTTTTCATTTATTTTTTTTAGTTACCTAATACATACTTCAGATTTGACCCCATCAAGAGACTGGTTGCTGATAAACTAAGCAAACGCTTGTTTTCCGATCGCTTTCGTATGGATTATAATTATGAAATATTATAAAAATTCACAAACATTACGTAATATTTACGATATACAGAAAAAACCCCATGCAGAATAGGTTTTTCTGGTTCGCCATGGAAATTTGTTTTGATCTCTACAAACATCGTCTGAATTTTATTTCAAATTCAGATGGTGTTATTTTATTTTATAGAAAATAAAAACGGTATAATTTTTATACATTTCTATTATATTTTGTTATTTGCATTATTTTCATAAAACTTAATTTTTAACACACTTTTTATCATATTACTAAGGGTTATTCTATAATTTAATTAAGCAAATAAGATGATAAATGTAAATAAAAATCACGTTTTATAACAGACGTATTGTAACCTAACCTTACTTTCATGGGAAGCAGTGTATTTTTAATGTAATTATTTATCCACGTAAGTAACATACCACTCATCCCTAATACATGTAATTTTGTTAATATAATTGACTTTTGGGAATTGTATCTCGGGTAATTCAATTTTCATTGTACTTGAAAACAACGAATACAAAGAAAGAGTGGGGCTGGAGCAATATATTACGAGATTTTAATACCAACAAAACTAAAATAGGCATTATTATTATTAACTTAAAATAATAAAAATTAATTAATTAACCAAATAAAACACGATGTGGTTTACTTCACACTATAACTCTAATTAAGTATTAAAATTTAAACGTTTACAATGCTTACTGCATCATCTTCAGTAATAAACTAAATCGACTACAAGGGAGGGGGGGTGGGGGGTATTAATATTGCAATATTGTTAATAATAATGTAATTGGTAATAAGCAAAACAACGCGCTCGACCTTCCGGACTGAGATGCACACAGTAGCGTACAACTTTGTAAAAATAAATATAATATTTTAAGTGGAATATTAATTTATTTTAGTAACCTTATAATAATTATACTAGAATAAAGCAGCATTGTACATAAAGTGTTGTGCCTTATTAATTTGAAGCACTTAACTTACAGTAAATTGTCTAGGGAGTTTTTTATTATATTATTAATATAATAAAAATGTTGTTTATTATAATGAAATAGTTGGATGTAACATATGATGTTTATTACAATAAGATAGTCAGTAAAAGTGTCAAAGCGACCAGCATTGATGCAATTGTAGTGGTAGATTAGGTGATCTAGCCGCATGTAGAGTACTCAGAGTATCGTTGGCTCTACAATTGGACGATTGTATGAATAAATTTATAATACCGAATTATCAGAATTTAAACTATAATACTCCATATACGTATCTAAGTAGTCTAGATTTGGTTTATTTTAAGTAAAAGTGTTAAAAAAATATGACTTTTCCTAAAAATAAAGATTCCAATTTTAATATTTATTTTAAAATGAAATACAAAGTACATTTTTAACGAGTTTCTTTTATAGGTAAAAATAATTTTTTTAAAAGTTTTTCATGACCATTCAGGTTGAGACGTTTTTGATGAGATAAAATGAGAACTACAAATTAATTGAGATACTTCCATGTACACTATTCTTTTTATAAACTACTGTAAGGTTATAAAGAAATAATATTGTATTTTTATAAATTTCATTTAAACATATATCAATATTAAAATAATTCTCGCCGTTTGTGTCTCAGTCTTACTTTTAATAACGTAAGCCACAAGCGTGCGCATTTCGAATAAAATATTTTTATCATCGTCAGACACTTTATCACTAGACTAAATGTGAAAAATATTGCTATTTGGACGTTACATTTTTTTAAAGGAATCAATTGAGTTTTGCGTATCCAACCTAGATAGGTACCTAGTTCCATGAATGCATATATATCATCATAGAGGAATATCTTACTTTGACATAGAGTACATATCAACCGTGTCAATTCAAACATTTTTTTTTTCTATTATTATTGAAGGACGTTCATTTGAGATAGTTTTAATATTTCAACTCGCAAAATATTTGGTTTCCACCGAGACACAAACCTAAAACTTTATCTTGTCAGGAAATGATAACAATTTTGCTATGTAAACCATATACGATTCCAACAAAATTAATACTTATGAATGCAGTCTTATGTAAAATGATGTACGCATTATTCAATTTTTACAAATAGTTGTTATCAACTGTAATATACTATAAATTCCAAAAATCTTTGAGTAGTACATGACATCGTAGAACTATTTTTTATAAATTGCAACTTTATAATAAATAAACAAAAGCTAATAAATTTGATAGAAGTTTTCATTAATATTTTTATTAGAACTAGACGGTACAGTAAGCGAGATTAATTTTATTGCATAACTATATATGATCTACTTTAGCAAATATAGTATAGTTCTCCTCGTGTATACGTGACATCTTAGCCTCAAGGGGGAACTTATTGGATCTAGACCAAGCTAAGTACTCACTGTATGGAGTTGTTTTGAAGTGATAATTTGTCCAATCTACGTTGCTTAACTTGCAGTATGTGTATAAGCTATAGAATTAGATACACTATTCAAGCGATTCGAACAAAACTGATTTTGGCAAAGATATTTGAAATGTGTCTTCCCTGATCTAACACATAAAATTCAAAACTTTTAGAGAAAATCTATAGCCTCTAGGATGGAGAAGTGTAACCTGAAAATAATTTTTTTTACGCATACTTCATTATGAATAGGAAAATTGTGCAAAAAATGTACATACCATAGACTAATAAATTAATATACATAATATGAAGTGTATATAGGTTTGGAACATTATTTGTGGGACGAGGGGCATTCTACACACATTTATCCAACAAACATATGATAGATTATGACACATTTATGCAGCAGTAAAAGTATTTACTCTTCGCAAATTAAATATTTGTGTAAACAAGACGTATTTTTTACATTAATGGATATTAGATATATTTGTCAGCGTTAAAATTTTCATTAAAATAGTCATATTTTAAAAAAAAGTCAGGGAGCTCTTTGATTGTGTAAGTAGCACCAACATGAAAATATTGAAGCAAGGAGTTTACGGTAGTTTATGTTTATTTATCTGGTGGTCAGTGAGTGGTACATGAAATATTCTACAAGATAATTTCGACGTCATGTAATATTTTTAAGCTGATCGTTGATGACAATATAGATATAAATATTATATATAAATAGTGTCATACACAATATAGATATAAATATATAAATAGTGTCAGGGAATCGATTTTGTTAGTGGTCGTAAATTAGTTAATGGCACATCGACATGATTTGAAAATTTACATAATTTAATTTATTTATTTTACAAGAAAATTTTTATAGGTTAAGTAATTTATGTCAACCTGTTTTCAAATTTCGTAGGTCAAAGATAAAAAAAAGAAATTTTTGCACTCCGGGAATTAAAATATATTTTTAATATAATTTATCTTTTTTTTTTATATATAAAGATACGTGCACGGAGTACGTGTCACACATCAATATTCTTTTAATTTTCACAGATAATGACGCGCAATATAATTTTTTTTTTGAAATGTTATTTTTCGGCTACATTGTTTTTAGTGACAAAAAATTACATAATTTGATGGCACCTTTTCTGCTCTAAAACGTCAGTGTAGCCGTTTTACTGTATCTTGTAGTAATTATTAATTTTTGGGCTTAAATAATGGAGTGTGAGAAAAACGAACATTTTCGACACATACTTCATTTCGCCTTCACTTCGCATCAAGGTTAAAACGGCCATCCAGGAGCTTAATTAGGAAATTCTGCCGCATCCACCTTACAGTCCTGACCTCGCTCCGTCAGATTGTCGGCTTTTTGTCAAATGCGTGGCGTTAAGTTCAACAACGACGATGACCTAAGAAATTGGCTCGATAACTATTTCGAGCTGGCTGCTAAGTAGAGCCTCCAATCCGAATATTCGAACCCCGAATATATTCGCCTACTTTCAAGTATTCGTTATTCGAATACTTGAAAAAGTACTCGTAGAGCATTCGCTTATATTTATATTATAAGATTTTAAATATTTTTCTAAACGAAACAAAGGTTTACGAACCCTGGAAGTCATATGCAAGCATTCATTAATTCATTCAGTTATACGATTCTTTTAACCAATCAGGACCTGATTGGTTAAAAACTATGTGCAACGTGCTACGCGCAAATTGGTTAAAAATGGGATGAAGTCATGAACGATAATAGAAAAAGCATAATTGATTGCAATGTTGTAATTTTTGTTCAAAAATTTGATAAATAATTGAATCAAGCCTCAAAGACTTATAAGACAATCCAATATATATTAAAAATAAAAAAAGGTATAAAAAAATAAAACATCTTCGTCAATTTCTCCGAAAAATTTATAACACAATAATTTTGAGAACGGGCAGCTTGACCTTGTACTATAAATTAAATTTGGTTTAAACTAAATAACATTGGATATCAACAAATTTTTTTGATTGATGTTGATATTCCGTAAACCAATAAAGAGTTAATATATAACACTTTAAGTAACGAGATATTATGTCGGTAAAATTTTTTAAATTTAATCAATCCAAAAAAAAATTGAATCAAGAACTTATGTCGAAAGTATAGAATCCAGCTCCTCTAAGGATTTCCGATAATGACAGTTTCTTTTCCCCCGTCACGGAAAGGTTTTTCGCTGACATTAAATTCCCCACCCCCCACCCCCCGCATTTAAATATCAATAAATATTTACGTATTGCACTACCCTCAACATAAAAGTAGTTTCACACGACATTAAAATTTTTAGTTCGCTCATTGTGGCATTCAAATATTTATAAAAAAATACGATAAAATATAACACGTGGCACATTTTGTGACTGATTATAATTTGAAGTTAAGATTGAGTGTAAGGCTTAACACGAATTAAGTATTTTACATTATTCAAATTACGTTTTTTTTTCCGCTTACCTTTCCAAAAAAGAGACTAGTTTTTGTGCTTAGAGAAGGAGTTACACTATAATAATTATATATATATTATTAATTGTCTATTTGTGTGCTTTTGAAGTGTTCATTTAATTTATTTCTAAACTCTTTTATATATTTTATTTCTTTAATTTGTGTAGAGAGGCTATTAAATTTTTTTATTCCTAAATATATAAAATTTTGCTGATAGTGTTTGGTGTTACATTTAAAGTTATTTTTAAACCTTAATGATGTGCTTGTTTCAAATTCTAAAGTGTTATTTTCTTGAATTAATTGATTAATTGAAATTTTTTGTAAATGTTTTCTATTTTGGAAACTGGGAATTTTTCAAAAAGTGTTTTTGTTGAAAAAGTTGATATTTTAAAAAATATTACTTTGATTATTGTTCTCTGTATTATTTTTACCGAGTTTATTATATTATTTTATGCTCCTCCTCACCCAATTATTCTATACTGGAGTAGTGAGTGAACAATAGCAAAATATACCTTTTTAAAATTATTTATAGTTAAAATGTTACTTAATCTTATGAATATATAAATACATTTTCTTATTATTTTCACTAATTCGATAATTCGACTGTGCCATTTTAAATGTTGATCAATAATTACACCGAGATATTTGGTTTCTTTTTTTGGGCTTAAGCTTGTACATAAGTCGTTACAGGTAATTTTGTTACAGTTGTCGTTATGGATAGTAATTTTTATATGGGGCGGTGTTTTAAGACTTTTGATTGACAAGGGAATGTAATAGGTTTCTTCGGAGTTTAAAGAAAGTAAATTACTATCGAACCAGGATTTGAGTGTGTTTATGACGTTATTTGCATATTCCTTTGTAGTGTTCCAGTCTTGTCTGTCAACAATGATAGTAGTGTCGTCGGCGTATGATATAATTTTCCCGGTCAATTTTACTGATTTACTGACTTCTTACAAATCTTTACCGGGAGTAAAGATTTAAAAAAAAAATTAACTAAATATTAGATTTAAGTTTGATGTCAACAAGTTATAAATAATAAAGTTATTTATATGCAACGTATAAAGAGTAAATTTGATGTCAACAAAGTATAAATATATCAAAAAAATACCCACCATGGAGGGATGAATGTTACAAAGCTTTCCAAAAATAATTAACGTAGTTTTAGTGACAAATTTTACTGGAGGAGTCTCTAAAAAAACACTACTTTCATTGTTAAATATTGAATCTGAATTAAAATTTGATCGCTAATCATTAGTAATACTTATTAATGTATTGGTGTTAATATCAGAAGCATGGATATCCAACAATTTAATGTAATTTACACAATACCTTCACTAATAATTCACTAGTCCTACAACATTCCCACTACATATATTTTTATTTTATTTTTACTTTTTCATACATATTTGTAATTCTTTTTTTATTCCTGTTTATAAATAACAGCACGAAAAAAAAAACTGGCTACTTTAACACAGACTTCAGTCTAGAAAAGTAGCCAGGACAACGCCGTATATATCAGAGGTGAAGTCTACTCCATCCCACACAATAAACTATCAGAATGTCTTATGTTTATTATGTATCCACCTCTGTTAGTACAAAAATATGGATGTCAATATATATATAAATAAATAAATAAAGACTCTTAAAGGAAGATAAAATGGAAAAGAGTATTTCTTTTCGTTTATATTTAAAGTTCATCTTTTATATTTTAAATGATTCAATTCACAATTTACTGAACGGCTAGATGTTATGAAAATAGTGAAAAAGCATTTTAAATAGGCAGTGCTACAGCCTCAACCTGGCCGAAGGACGCAGCCTTATAAAAACTTGCGAAAACTTGTAAGGCCGAATAGTTCCCCAAGTGTAAACAATTTGGTAAATGGTGTAACTCGGGAAGATAATTTTTGTTTACAACAATTTTCGATTGGTTTGTGCCCACGATTATTTCCAAGTAAAAGTTGTTTGAATCTTTGGAAACTATTATAATTTTACTTCCATCTCAAACAATTAATATAAAATAATAATTTTAATTCCACGAGTTCGTTCTTTGTATCCTAAGGCTATGAAGAACACATTTTAACGAAGAGCTACGTATGCCAAGTTGGATGCTTATTAAAATGTTCTATTAAAGATTCTAAAAGTTTGAATCTTCTCCGTCACGCGTGGGTCGTCATTATAAATAAATAGTGCTCCAATCAGAGGCGTAACTAAATAAGTCCAGCCCTAATGCAACATGGATGAAAAGGCGTCGAGCTCCAATGTAAAATGAAAGGGCCCATGTAAGTACGAGGCGCATTTTTTAAGTAAGTCTATTGCCAGATATTCCCGGTGTAGCGCTGCGGTTGCGCTGATGTTGCGAATACGTAATGGTTTTATTCATCTATTTACTCAGCACATGCAATATTAGAGATATTCACATTCAGTGTAGTTATCTTGTAGTAAATGGTTGAAATGTTCAAGACAATAGATCAGCCCGCCAACTGTGAGATACGGTCCGTGATTCGTTTCTTGAATGCACTGACATTCATTGCCATGTGTGCTCTATTTTATCCTGATTTGGCGAGACTACCGAGTTAAAAAGTATTTTCTTTCATAGCACAAGCATTTAGCTTAGTTTGAATAGTAGAAGAATCGTAAGAAAAAAGAATGCACTGATTGGTTCCAATTATCCATATTTGCTTCCATCTCTTTAGCTGTTATCATCATCATAACCTCAACAATTCAGGATTGAGTCTCCACCTGTCTCTGTTCAATGTTAATTACTGCCAGATAATCTCGAATTCGGTCTGCTTATTTGCTCTTCTGAGTAACTGAATAGGACTTGGCTGGATCCTGCTCCTCTATTTGCGGTACTTAGCTAATTCAGCATAGTTAGGGTACCTTTTACTGACATGATTCGATAGTGTTGTAGTATAGTGCGCTGAGAGATATGATCAATAAATTATTTTTTCTACTTTTAAAATTAGCAATATTAACTTGGTGGTTAAGATTCATATTTTTTTTATTTATTATCTTAGTTTAATAACCACAATTGAGTTTAAAAAACATCTACCGTTTTCCGAAACCGGTAGATGTTTTTTAAACTCAATTGTGGTTATTAAACTAAGATAATAAATAAAAAAAAATAAAAATATTTTTTCAATTTCATTAAAATATGTCTTTCTTCATTTATATTTGTAACGCATCTGTTTACGCGCCTTGTTACTCCGATTGGCACCACTGGATTTCCTGGTTGATAATATTGAGCATATGTGTGTGTGGATATTGGCGCCTTTTTTTGGAGAATGCAAAAACGGTAAAAGACAGGTGGATTAATTACATTCCGTGCTTCGACCAGTCTGGAGGTCCTAATAAACCGATCGTCGGGAGTACGCACTTCGGTCGGTCGAAATCTACCCAGCCAAAATAACTACAACATCGGACTAAAAAATCAGCACGTACAGTAAAAAGGTTAGTGCAGTGTTCATGTGTCATATGTGACCTTATTGTCAATCGAAAACCTGGGAACTAGCTGTCAAATGAAATTACAGGAACAGCGTCTGTAATACAATATAAAGATTAAAAAAAAAACGATATTTTTAGAATTGTTAGCCAGTAACCATAGAAAAAAAGCAAATAAATTTATTGAAATTATAATTACTATTTATTAGATTCACAGCTCGGTTTCAAGTTTCCTTGAAAAACAAGGTTTTTGTTATGCTCAAGTATTAGATATCGAGCATATTGTTTTAATCAAATATTTCGGATACAATTTATACTATTTAATAAAAACTAATCAGTTTCAATAAACTCATAATTTTTTATATAGCGAACCATCGTTTGAAAGAAAAGTCTATTCAAATTTGATTAAAAATTAGAAAAAATACCGGATCACCGAGAAAAAAAATCTTTGTTTTCAAAGTTAATTGAATAGTTACAATTGAAGTTAAGATCGATGCGTGATTTATCGTGAGTATAAAACGAATATTAATAAAGTAAATGGAATGGCATAGTTATAATCACGAATTTTTCGACCTGTATGAAAGTCACAAAATTCATGACATGCCAGGTCATAGTGTATGAATGATGCGCAACCCCCGAAAATGGCTACTCAATAAAATGTAAAATAGGCACACCCAAAAAATAAGTAGCAGGACGATGTATAAAAATACCTGTTCATTATTGACGTCAACAATTGACGGGAAACAGCTCAGTGCAACGACCGGTGGTGAAAAAACCAGGACCTACCTATGTCGGAATGTAGAGCCGTGGATCATGATCATGATCACTATTAAAATTCTGATAACAACGTATTATGTTTTATGTCGATGAATGGTAACTCACCGCTTACCTAGAACCGATTTATGAACAAAAGCTCCCATATCGGTCCTTCACATTCACCACCAGGTTGGTATTTTTTAACGCTACTTGGCAACTACGCTATACCGCAATGTCGCATAACGGTAATGCAACACGGCATGGCTGCCAACCAAAGACCATTCGTTGCCCGTACAAAGCGAAAAAAAATTCATTCAATAAAATAGAAATAAATCGAATGCACACAAAAGTAAAAGAAAAAATATACACACAGGAGCCACTGAGTGTTATAGCAAATGGCGGTTCCTAAATCCTCACACATGCCTTAAAGGGAACAAGAAGACAATACACAAAAACAATTAAGATGTCTTCCGGCAAAGAGAAACCAGGACAGAGATATTACAATTTTTTTTTTTTGAGTAAGGTGATAGGCAAATGGCCCTCATCCTCTTTCTAAACAGCTGTCTGTTTCTAAATCTCCCAGCGAGACACCCACACACTCATGAAAACCCTGGAAAGTCCGAAATTCCTTTTGTTCCTTATCAGGTCATCGTTCCGAGTCGGAGCCATGCTTGCATGTTTTGTACCAGTAATTATTAAATAAAGGAATATTATTCAACCACCGATAACCATCTTTGATGCATTCACACCAGTCTATAATTTATTACGTACGAGGTTGCTAATATGGGGCGGAGCGGCAAAATATAATAAAAATCCATTTACTTTACTTAATAAAAAACTCAAAAAAATGCTTCTTCTTCCACAGTACTATATTCCGGGGTTGGAGTCGTCCTGTTACACAACTACTCTACATTGACTTTTATCCCTGGTCATTCTTCTCAATAGTTAGCTCACTGTCCGCTGGGGTATCTACATGATCATAATCTTTGGTGTCCTGTCATTCTTTCAATACTCCCAGTCCATCGTAGACTTTAGTACTTTAGAATCTTACGATTGTTTATACCTCAATTAAATTGTTGTCCTCACGGTTCATTGTTAATCTACAAGTTCTATTTTCTATTGTAGGTTTATAATATTTTTTCAATATTTGTAAAATTATTTTGAGGCCACAATTACATAAATAATAAAACAAAACACTTTGTTTAAACCACTATTTATTAATTATTCTACATGTTTCGATACCTATGGTATCATCTTCAGAAAAACAATGTATACTGAAATTAAAAATACAAGCATAGATAAAAACAAAACTATAAAATGGTGAATAAGTAAGAACTAATATGAAAACAAATTTAAAAAGAGACTATTTGCAAAAACGATTAGGTTATTTATAATATTTAGCTTGCTAGTAAACTTTTTCTTATTTCTAAAATTTCAAATTTATCTAACTGTAAAGTATTATAAAATGTATACTTTCTAAACCCTTGTTAATGTCAAAAGGATGGTTTGTTTCCAAAAAAGGATTGGCGAATTCAGAATAGTTGTAGCTATTTAAGCATCTCAAGCAAACCTTAATTCTAATAAAAAAAATTCTGCAAGTGTTACCAGAAAATAGTGGCTTAAACAAAGGGTTTTGTATAATTTTCTCTTTGTATTTTGTATTCAAACTTATGTGTATCCATCCATCCGATCTCCATTTCCGAGAACGCTTTGTTTGTAATCAGGTATTTAGCTTTAGAAAACAATATTTCCTACGAAACTATTAAACATTAATATATTGGGGTTATAAATCATTGCCATGACACCAGAAACAGCATAAGCGATAAATTTATTACACTTAAGATGAAAGCTAAATTCTGTGAACCAAATGCTGTCTCTCTCACACCATTGCTATGTAATGGATTGTTAATAAAACAGAAATGAATAAGAAGTTTATAGCTATGTTTCGGCACTGAGAATTCTAAATATGACAGATTCAAATAATTATATTTAGAACTTAACCAGGCACTTTTTCATATTCCTCGTTCTTATTTAACTTCATTTACGTGTAATACACTAATAATTCTTCGTTTATTTTTTATTTATGAAAATATTGGTGTTCATATATATGTTTTACATGTACAGTAATACCAATAATCGATAACAGGTATCTCTAAAATATTGTTAAAATCAAAAAGATTTTTGAAGGTACCGATTATTGATACTAGTCCAGTGCTCTGTCATCTTAACTATTCCCCAAATAGACTGTGGTGTCAAATAGCCATATAAATATATAAAGCAGATTTTTTTGGTAGAATTGAATGCATTAATTTATACTTTTTTTATACTTTATTATTTGCACATTCGCAAAGCTAATATTTAAATTAATTTAAAAAATAGTTACCCTTGATAAACTTTGTAACAAGCTAGTATTAATAAATTATACTAGCTTAAATATTTATAGATCAGCACGTCGGGTTTTTCAGGACAGAACAAAAGATGTTAGTATTGGTGGTACTTGTTACCCTCACCCCTATAACTGGAACTGTTAGCCCCACGAATGGGATTAAAAGTTCCATCTGACTAATCTGATTCATTTTTAATTAAAAAGAAAACTGAATGCCATTAAATTATTTTTGATGTATTCAACGAGTCTCACATATATCTTCTTCAACACACATTAAGTATTGTATAACATAAAAGCTCTATAATCACGTTATCCTGTCATCTGTAAAAAGTGGCTCTTTCATCCCCACCCTACCCTATTAATGATTTTCTATGCCGTTACATATTGTATCGAAACAATGCCGCTAATTTTCAGCATCATTCTAGAATTTCATAGTTTAATATAACCAAAACAGAATGTCTTTGAACTGTCTACAAAATACTAGAACTCAGAGCAAATACACTGTGGTCGCGGAAAGTTAAAATTAAAACATATTGTATTGCTTTCAGAATCACGATATATGATTACCCATGACCCATTTTTCGAACAAGGTGCAGCGTAATTTAAAACAAATATAATAATAATTAGATACGATCCATGGTCCGAAGGTAGGTGAGTTAAATAGAATTTTAAGTACCAAAATTATATTTTTTATTCAGTCGTTTTACTTTATTTCATATTTATTCTACACCGCGTGAATTTCTTCATATTAATTCGATAATTCATTTAGCGCGCAAAATAAATATAGACGTTCAACACCACCGATAAATCGGCGTAAATTGTTTCTCGTCAGCTCACTATATTTTTTTTGTGTAATAAAATATACGTTTCCTAAATTTCTCTCAAAAATATTGGGTACGTCTTATGAATCTTATCGTCTGAAAAATCATTTTTTAAAATAATAATTATTTTTTTCCCTATACGATTGTTTGTCGATCATGAGTTGTGTGTTAGGTATGATAAAGCAATCATTCTTTGAAAAATCTGAAATCGTTAGTATATTGGATACATTTGTAAGTAAGATAATCTGTACAAAAACATACCTTACCCTTCCACAAACCTAAAGTTACACCATCTTCTTTGATGTTTAGCGAAATTTTGTCACGAAACCTGCTCCAATCTCAGAAGTATGTATATAAGCATTAACTTCTCATTAAGGTGTTGTCGATCCTTTAAACGGGATGATGTCAAGTTATATTATTTACTTCATGTGTGTCGCATTACTGTAATACGAACTCCATCTCGCGAGTTTTCAGAAAAGCTCCTGGAGTAAATGAAGGTATTTCACCAGAGAATACTATGTCAGTAAATGATTATTATCTGTGCATGAAAACAAAACAATTGTTTTTTTTATTCAACTCGTTTAATTTATTTGAGATCCGTTTCACATTATGACGGGAATATCAATCGAACAATTTAAACTCAACAACTTGTATTTATATTATTGTAATTCTATAGTATAGAACGGATATATAATTTTTCATACATGAGATAAAAAAAATCATTATTCATGAGGGTTTATATAGATTTATGCATAATTTTAAGAAACAATTATAAATTGATAATTATACAAAATACTTTATTTAAACCACTATTTATTCATTATACTACATGTTTCGATATCTATTAATTGAAAGCTTAATATTATAAATAACAAAATCCTCTTTGCAAATAGTCACCTTTTAAATTTTTTTTCATATTAATTCTTACTTATTCACCATTTTATAGTTTTGTTTTTATCTATGCTTGTATTTTTAATTTTAGTATATATTGTTTTCCCGAAGATGATACCATAGGTATCGAAACATGTAGAATAATTAATAAATAGTGGTTTAAACAAAGTACTTTGTATAATTATTAATATAAAATGAGGCCACATAGTAATTTTGCCAATATTGAAGAAATAATTATAAATTGCCTTAGCTGCAACACGAGTATTAAGGTATATTATCTCTACAGCCACTTAGATCGATTTTCTGTTAATTTTTGTGATTTATTTTTAATCAAGATATTAAAATTATGAATGAGAAGTATCGGTGGCGGATTGCTGCTTGAGCCAACCAATTAGTCGTTTTTAGTTTGTTTTATTATGTGTGAACATATAATTACTATATATAATATATATGTCACGTCTCAAAAACTGAAAAACACGAAATCACTTGAAATTGTGCAAAACATTTATATAAACCCTTCCAATGAATAATGTGGTATTTTTTCATCTAACGTACATAAAATTATATAGATATCCTTTACATTATGTATATTAATATAAATACAAGCTGTCGAGTTGTTATGTTAGGCGAAATGCGTCTCAAATCAAAAACCAAGTGTTTATTTTCACATATGTGATTATGAAGTTCTAAAAATTTACTTCGGAAATAATAAACCCCAGTATACGCAGAAATAGGTACAACTCTTTAGGCACCAAAATGTGTGTTGACTAGAGTTATCATTTAACTTCTATATTCATAGATACAACCATGGTGACTGAACTATTTGACGTGTTTTTTACAGATGGATAACGCCATTTTACATTACACGACTCTATTCAAAGCGACGATAGTGATACTTGTTCATAAAATATATTAAGGCAGAATTAAACAAAAGTCTAGGTTCAATACTCTCTATTAGCACACAATGTGAAACAAATATTGAGAAGGCCATTGTACTCCAAATTCAATGGCGAACATTCCAATAGTACGATTAATTTCCAAAGCCCCCATCTACGTTAATTGAAACATACGGTATTAACACTTTCAATAAGGGCGGCCGTAGTGTTTAATTAGTTTAGTGCACATGAAAAAAATGGTGATAACTTTAATACTTATAAAATTTGCCGACTCGGAATCTTGTGACGTTGCGTTGGGAGCCAAAATGTGACGTGCAATGTCCACTGGTTCGCCCAAGGTAAAGCATGAGATACGTGGATCCGATGCACAGAATTCGCCATACGGTCTCCCATCCACTTCAGTAGTCATTCTCAAGGAAAAATAATAAAATAAGTTTGAGATTTACAACATTGTAATTAATTATGTTTTTATTATTCAAAGATTGATCATAAATAGGAGAAAAAATGTTAACGTCGACAAAGTATTATAGTATAAAATAATATTACAACAGCGGTACTTCAACAAAAGATTTAAACAAATTATCTTCATCAAAATAGCAACAAGGCATTAAAAGATGAATGAATAAAAACTATAAATTTCGACCTCTTAACTTCACAACAGTAAAACACAATGAACCTTTGGTCTACAGGAGCAATTCACAATTTAAATTCAGTTTTTAATGGTTTGAGCGACCATGTCGTATTCACTTGACGACTCCTTCCATCGCAAACGTCACAAAAGTTTGGTTACTTGCTTATATTGGCGTAGTTCCTGATGAAGCGCACAAATTATGATATCCTCATGTTGTAAAAATCAGATTGAGCAAATTAGAACCTAATAGTATTCTCATCGTGCTCTGGTTCATGAGTAATCCTTCACGAAAATTTTTATTGTCGTCACATTTCCATGTCTTGTGATGACCGTTAACTCCAAAAACACACCTCCGGAGGTCATATCACGGAGGTCGAAGTAGGAAGGGATTTTTAATCTCTTCCTTTCACATTTTGTGATATTTAATAGCACGAGTTGCTTGCTGCGCTCCCTCTCGTCCGTTATCGGAAAGTGCCATAGACCAAATTCCTTTCAGCGATGGAGTGCCATTGTTCGATCGTCAACACAAACCAATCTAGTCACGTGCAGGTACTATAACATAATGTTATAATATATTGAAGCGAAATAGGTATAATAATATCTCTATTTCCTTTACAATAAACGAATACGTGTAGTACCTAATTCCAAAACCCCCTAAAACGGATTGCGGATAATTTGAGTTAAATATGCAGTTTTGTAGATTTGTCAGCTACACGAAGAACACATTATTTCTTGTAAAAGCCATTGATATTGCATGTTCAAAATCAGGGTTAGTTCCAAAATATACCAAAGCATAAGTTGCTATTCGAAATCAGCCAATAACAACGCTTGTTTATGATCACGTGATCTAAAATAAAATAAAGCTGCTAGAACGATATATATATAAAAAAAAATTATATTACAGAATTGTCTCTTTAAAAAAAAGGTGATATAAAAACAAACATTTTGTACATTTGCCTTCAAAATATATACGTTTTCATTTATAACTCAAAAACACAAAGTTAAATTAAGTAGGTACTACATATGTTCGCCAGCGAGAATAAATACCTGCACTCAATTATGTTGCAGCCAGCGTTTCCGTAAAACTTATTTTTCAATGTTGAAAATGATTAGGATTACTTTTTAAGATCATGTAAAATAATATTAATAACTATAAATGCGTACTTTAAGCGCGAATAGCGGTTATTTTCGCCTGACTGTTTTGAGAAAAATTCTTGAGTGGACCAAGATCCACTAGAGGTTTGAGAACCAATAATGATGATGTGATGTACCGCGATACACAACAGCAACGCCGCCTGGCATCATACTCGGGATTTGATAAATAAAGCGGTTTGTGTTTTGGCTAAAAAAAAAAATAACTGACTTGTGTGAAACTGCGCTCCCAGAATTATGGTTTCTGAATCTGACGGCATAGTACACTCGCCTATTACCAGTAATATGAAATGCGTCGATATTATTGCTTACTTACTTACTATCACGCCGTTTCCCGCGGGGGTAGGCAGAGATGATAAAGCGCCACACTCTTCTGTCCTGACACACAATTCTCGCCTCACCCATATTCATACATCTTCTCATACAAGCTCGCCGATTGTTGAGGCTTCTAACAGAACCATCCTCCATTATCTTGTTTACCTGGTCGTGCCAAGTCATCCGCGGACGTCCTCTATTTCTGGTGCCATCAACACTTGCATCATATATCTTTCTTAACATTCTCTCCTCATTCATCTGTTCCATATGACCGAACCACCTAAGTGATCCTTTTTTAATTTTACTCACTTTACTAACATCAGCTTTACATTCTTTCTTTATTTCTTCATACTTTACTCTGTCATAAATAATCTATTAATAATAGGCAAATAATAGGCAAATCTTGCCACAAATACGTCTACGTGATCCACTGCATTCAGTCTACTTTCATTCCTTTTCTGCCAGCTCCAGGCCTCACTTCCATACATCAGTGTTGGTACCAGGATTCCATTGTGCACCGCTTGTCTTGCCTCGGTTGACAAATTGCCGTTAGATATAATTCCATTCAAAGCGCCGTTCACTTTATTTTCTGCAGTCACCCTCCTTTCGATATCATTCTCAGCCTTTCCGTTTCTATCAAACATACTTCCCAAATATACAAACTCATCAACTTGTTCCAAACATTCATTACCTACAAGTATTTTGCACGGGTCTTGCTTTCCTCGACTTCGACTTGTTAACATTCATCATGAGGTCGCTTTCCTTGCATACATCGTACATTCTAATCACCGGATTCTGTAGTTCTTGTTCATTATTCTCCATTAGTACTGCATTATCGGCGTACAATAAACAGCATACAATCAAATCGCCCATTTTTGCTCCTACATTCATACATATTATCATATTTATAATAAATGTACAACATCGTATATTGGCATGCCACTTACGTCTAATAACGCAATAAGGAAATAACAGAAAAATCTCCATTCACTGATGTAATACGTTCAATTCCATTCCATATTGCGTATTTAATGCCGGCAACAGCACGATGTTAAAATGTTTACGAATTAGCACAAAACTTAATTAATGCTTATTTATCTTTCCTTTGGTTTAAATGTACATTAACGAGAAGTAAATTTTCCGTTTCTAAGGGTGAGTATTTTGCATTTAATTCTACCCGTTTTATTTGGTGAAATCTAGTTGACAAATACACTCCTTAATTTCTCAGACAATTTCTTTACTTGGGAATTTCTATCAAGTTACGAAATAGTCCTCAAGACATCCTCGAGGGACAGGAACTAATGTGCCGCCATTAGGAATTGATTATAAATACAGTTTAGAGGGAATGTTTGATTAAGTTTGGAGTAATGTTTTAAGAAAACATAGGCGGTTCAGTAAAAAGTAATTAGCGGACGGCAAATGGCAGCCCGCGGTACGACGATTTCAAAAATTCTCTGCGAAATGTTTTTGAGACTTTAATCTTCTGTAATACAATGTAAATCTCATATTTGTTCTGGATCAACGTAGCCGAAGTGTAATATTCCTGCGGCATACGGAATTCACGAACAATATTTCAATATTGTGTAAATTAAGTTAAAACACTGTTTTATTCCATTATATTTTATTGTATTTAAACGTTTTCGGGAATATCTTCCCATTATCAATAATATGATTCAACTAAAATTAAAAACACTTTCAGACAGTAATAACGAGTGTGTTCGGAGTTAACGGTGGTGGGGGTGGGGGTGGAGTTAAAGTGGATAAGAGAGGAGGTGCAATGGGCGGTATTTGAATGTTTATTTTGTTTTATTGTTATTCTTATTATTAAATATTTCTAAAATGTCTAACTTTCGTTCTTTGACGCAACTGTGCGTTAGTTTTAAATGACTGTTGTCAAATGAATGGCCTTCAGCCATTTCGCAGTTTAGACCGAAGTTTTTTATGGCTTTCTTATGTTCTTTCAATCTTTTATTTATTCTTCTTCCGCTTTGTCCAATATAAAATACGTTACAATCCTTCCAACTCAACTCATGGACCCAACTTTTTTCTTTTGGGGTATTTTTTGAACATTTAATATTTTAGTATGCAGAGATATCTGAGAGCGACTGCATGTTTCATTAATATCTTTCTGAATAAAAAATATCGCAGTTCAATTGCATTACGGTTTTATTAATGCGGTTTGGCATAGTTCACCGACAGCAGGGCTGTATTAAGGAAATTGGGCCCCTAAACCGGGGCCTTCAAAAAATAATAATTCCTCACATTATACATGTATTATCATCCTACACCTATGCCATTAAGGAAGACCAAATTAATCATTAATTTAATTATATATCAAAATAACTAACAAGTCAGCATTAAATCAATCAAAAATAATAACTTTAACAAAATTAACAAAATATTTTCTTTGATTCCACGAGAACTGCACACCACTCACACAAGACAGTTGTACACAAAACAACTGCACATATAAAACTACACATAACCATCATATTAGGTACTCTGATGCTAAAAATATGTATTAAATAATCTCACTTAACCTAACTTAATGAACTCGTAATTTAACGTAACCTATCTTAAAGGAATGTAAGCTATTGCAAGGTAAATTATTTTAATCTACCTGATTTTTTTTTACTTTCTGTTCAGTATTCTACGTGTGCATTAGTTTATGTGTACACTTGTCACGGTGTGTAGTTGCTTATGTATGCACTTGTATTGTGTGCAGTTCCCATGTGCAAATATGTTGTGTATATTAATTATCTGGTCACTTTTAGTTTGTTTATACTATTTTTTTCTCACGTTTGTTATAATTAAGTTAATTAATAATATTAAATAAAACTATAATCTCGTCACAGAATGGCGATAATAGCAAAGTAATAGATTATATTGGCAGGAAACTTCCACAATATGAAAACCCAAGAATATCGAAGAAAACGTGCTGACCAAATACGTATCTTTAAATTACTGCAAGGCCATATTGAATGCCCCAGCCAATTAGAAATATTATTCTTCCGCATACCATTTAGATCAACCCGGCAGTCCGCACTCTTTCATGTTCCTAGAAGTAGAACATTTTACACACAAAATTAATTTATTCACCGTTCATGCAAATATTATAATGAATAGTTAACAGAAATTGACTTTTTTAGCCTTAATATTGGCCTTGAAGAGTTCATTTTATGAACTACCACAATATCAGTTTTACCCAATCATTCTACCGACAAACACATCTTACTCTCCCTTTACTACAACAAAAGTTTCAACCACCCTACCCTTTCTCCCACCTTTTATCTATTTTTTTTATCTTCTGCTATATTATGAGCCTGAACATTTCTGCGAATTTTCATAATTAGTATTATATGTTACATAATTATTATGTTAGTTCTATTATGTTTATTTACACTCTTAAAATCCCTTAATTAATTAAATTAAATTACTGACCACTTAACAATTTTCTTGAAGTCTGAGGTAAGAGATATGCACTTTTGTTTAATTCGGTGTTGGGCCCTAGTGCCAATGATTCCTAGGCTGGGCCTGGACAGGATGCTTACGTAAGCGTTTTAGCACTTACCGAGAACGTAATGCCATCTGCTAAGTTATGCCGAGAGAAAGAGAATTGAATTAAAACCCTTTTTTGTTGTCTCTAATTAAAACCCTGTTTTGTTCTGCTCAGTCTAACCTTTTGTATTAATCAAATATGAGCCAATTTTGTCATCATTAAACATTTATTTTGAAGAAGGCGTAATCTATAAAACCTTTAATTTAGCTAACGCAAACTTTGAATGTAAAAAAAAAAGTTTAATGAGTATTAGAACCAAATACAGTAGTACATAGTCTGGTATTGGTGGATGGCATCTACCTGTAATGACCCCTTTTAAACAAATAAAAATTTACAAATAATTAAAAGCAACAAATAATATAATATAACTTGTTTGTATATCTTGTCAAATAAGTTATAGAGAAAAATCTGAGAATTGTGTAAAGACTATCGCGAATGTTATTATTTTGATGAGAAAATCATAATATGTTTGACACAACCAATCACAAGTTTGAGATGTAAATGGAATAATTTAAGCAGTTGGAATAATAGATACAATACAACTGTTTTCATCTATTTTAACTGTGGCCGTGGCCGCGCAGCAACCGCCATGCTCGCAAAGCGGCCATTATTGTTACCTGCGGTGCCCAACACTGCATATCCACTGTATATTAAATAAAGTTACATTAAAATTTTAAATAAACAAAAACGAATAAGAGAATTTCGAACCTGAACGAAATCGAGCGTATCCATCGTACGAGAATAAAACCTTTAAGGTCACTGAAGAAGCCTGGTTATATTTTTTACAATCTCAAGTGTACATTTCTTGTTAAGTAACAAACTGAAGAGACAGTATGTATATTTAACCTATTTAAAATATATTTCAACCTCAACAAGGGTTGAAATTGTTGAAAATAAAATGCACATTCAATTAATGTTTTCACAAAAAATAAAACATTTATCATGTGGCATTATGAATTATGCGTACGGTGACCGTTACTTTCTCATCCCTTAAATATTATTTTAGTTGATTTTATAAAATACGGCACCTGAGTGAAGAATTTATTGCGTAGAGTTTGGCGACAAATTTTCATGACAACCATATTTCACTGTGTTTTGAGTTAAGAAGCAAAACAAAGCATTTCGTTTCAAAGTAAAAAAAATACTTTTAAAGTACACGGTCTACGGTCTCTTTACATTAATGCCTGGATAAATAATTTCTTGCATAAATGACAAATGCTAATTCTCAATGAAGATAATACAAAAAGTTACTTTCTTTTAAGACTCGATCATCTTGGGTATATTATAAATCGAAACCACATTCGCTAAGTTTAGTATTTTATGAGGTGAATGTTCATGCACGCATCACATGAATTTTGCGGACACAAATATTTTTTAACGTAAACATTATAATTGTTAAATTTTCAACTCCCGAGCTCAATGTAACTTAACCTAATCTAACCTAACCTAACCTAATCTAACCTCCGGAATAATTTGTATTACGTTAAAATATATATTTTTGAAATATAATATAATAAATATTTTTAATCTATGTCCGGAATATTCAATATCCGGAAAATCAGTGTTTGGAATAGTCAGTGTCAAAAATATTTCCGCATAATTCGTGTCTGGAAAAATACGAGCACCAATTTACGTATATTCGTTCATCCGTTTGCTCGCCAGTTCAAATCGCAAGGCAACATAAAACAACGGCTATCCGTTCGGCATTGTTGTGTTTACAAAAGAGCAAAAATACTATGGCAGTTTAATGAAGCAGATTTCGAGTATTTCACAATAATTTTGAATAGTAGGTACTTAAGATTAAGATTTTTAAGAAATCTCAAAACATATTCTTGTTCAGAAAAAATGTAATTTATGGGTAAATTGATATACGAGTGTACATATATTTAAATGTTTATTATTTATGCTAATGTATTGCTATTGTTTTTTTAATAAAAGAAGACACTAACAATAATTAATTTCCCGTCGTGTATTTCTAGAATAGTTATAGTCATTTTATTGTAAAAGTAATTCGTATTTGGCTTAGAAGTACCTAAGTATTTATAAACCAAATTGTATTATTATTGTACTATATATTGTAGGTACAATATATCAATTTTATTTGAAATGCAGATTCTTTCTTGTTGAGAAAAATGATAACAGATTTTTAAATCTTTCGTTTTATAGAAATCTCTTGCATACAGTTTTATGGCTTCAGGGCTTTGATACAACAGACTTGGTTTTAATAGTAGAAACATGGGGTCAACCACCTTATTCTTGATATACTTTCCAGAGGTGTCTGAAACGTAACTGAAAATCATTGGTGAACTGACCTCGTTTGCAATATTGACAGACAACCGATTGAGTTCTGGATTAACAGCATGAAAATACAAACGTTAATTAAATTAAATACAAAGCGTTTTTAAATTACGTTTTATTTTACTTATTCCAATAAAACAATTTGTAAATGTTGTCTTATCATTAACTATAATAATTTTTAAACATTGATCAGATCATAAAATAATAATCGTATATAAAAAAGTATGTAGCCTAAATAATAATGATTTAAATTATTATATAATTTGTGCGCGCGTTAAACCGTATGATTTAATATTATATAATAAACACCCAGATTTAAATAAAATATATATTAAAAAATCTTGAAAATATAAAACAGATGTCGCTCTAATAACGCATTATTTTCGATATTAATTTAGATATTTTCACTGTTTAATGTAAAATGAAATCCAAAAATTTTAATAAATTATTTTTATCTTCTGATGTAACGTTGAACAAATAATAGTTGCGTAATATGATATTTATTATTTTTTGAGATAAATACATTTTTCGTTTTATGCCGGTTAAGAACCAACTCTGAAACCGTATATGGCACGGGTAAGAATCGAGTAGTCTACTAAAAAAGTAAGATTTGTGCCCATTATTATGAAAGTGGTCTAAGTCATGTTTCTTTCGTTTCGAGATATTTAAAGGTTTGCGTTAGAATTGATTGAAAAATATTTTTATATTACACAACACAATGTTTCAAAATTTATTTAGATATACTAGATTTATAATTTATTTTAACATATAAATTATGCATGTAGCTTATTAGGAAATAAAAAATTTCAAGGTTGAAATGACTTACTCTATTATCAAAATAAATACTAGCGGAAAACCGTTGAACGTCAGAACAATACACTAAATATAACCCTTGAAATTTTTCACAATTGTTACAATTTGCATCGTATTATATTAATTTAAAACAATGTGACGCGAAATAATTGATAAACTAATTTTTTCAATTTCTTGACTAGTCCACTTTCATAATAATGGGCAAAATTAAATTCCAATTTATGGTTATTTGGTTCATTTTGAATATATATATATATATATATATATAGGCACAATTTTCAATTTTGATTACGACTTTCTTCAAACAACTATCCAAAAACAAATTATAGAAATACTTTTTTTTACATGACATTTAAAGTTTTTTTTATTTCTGTATTTGTTTTACCCTTTTCGTTCCACCTATGCTGGGAGGTGTTTACCGTCTGGTCTAGCTGAAGGGAATTCGTCGAATATTGGGGGTGTAAAATACGGTTAAAGATATTTTCTCTGCCGCTCCCGCGTGACCGCATCCAAGGCCAATCAATGGAACCTCATCAAACAAGGACCCGAGGCAAGGTAACCAATGGGACCTCGAATGAAATTTGTTCACTGGATGAAATACACTAACATATTATATAGTAGAAAGCTTAAGCAAAACGATATTTAAATATTTGAAAATGAATGCTTCAGGTACTCTCATTAATTATTAGGAGAACACATTCTTATTGTGAAGTTGTAATTATTCAGAGCATAGATCTGTGATATTTTAAATATGAATTAAATATATTAATTTAAAATATGTACATATAAAATTAATTTTATCGAAAAATATTGTTGTTGCGCCACCGAATTTATAGCGACAATTTTTTTTCGAACTTATATGTTACCTTTTTGATACATTTAATCGTTCCGTTATTTGAATGAGCTATCTACCTTATTTTTACGGAATCTCGAATAAATATTGAATAAATAAATAATATAAAATGTTGTCGCTGTAGCATAGTTGGATAATGCACCTCTCCCGGTTTGGAAAGAGATCCAGGTTCGAATCCCGGTGGCGCAACAACAATATTTTTCGATAAAACTGATTTTATTTGTTTATCTTTCTAATTAATATATTTAATTCGTTTTTAAAACTTTCATTAATGTATGTATTTATGAATCATGGACGTTTAAACCGTAAATTGTAAAAACATAAAAATGTTCTCACGGTTGTACAGTCTTTTATAGTTTTTTAGGTTAATCTATCATGTACGAGGCGCGTTTTTTTAAGTAAATACCGGATTTTTTTAAAAGAAACGCAACCTCATTTTTACAACACTACTTTCTTCGGACGCCTACACACAATAAACTACTTCTCAACATAGTCACCACCATTATTAAGGCATTTGTCATAATGGGATTCCAATTTTTGATGCTCCGTTATCGTTCATGGCGCCTGGGATAAAAAACAGTATTTCGTCTTTCGAGTTCATCATCGTCATCAAAACGCTTGCCACCAAGGAACAGCTTCTGATGAAGGAAAATATGGAAATCACTTGGCGCCAAATCACGACACACTTGACGATGAATGTCAGCTGGTTTCATGTTTCGTGCATTCAAGAAACGAATCACGGACCGATTTCACAGTCGGAGGGTTGATCTATAGTTTTAAATATTTCAACCATTCACCACAAGATGGCTACACTATGTGAATGTCTCTAACGTTGCACGCGGTGAGTCAACAGATGAAGGAAACCATTGCCCATGGGCAACATCGCAACTGCAGTATTAGTAGCACTGGAGTATCCGGCATCAGTATTTATTTTTAAATGCGCCTCATGTATCTGACCTTTCTGGCCGACGTTTTAGATCCTATTGCAGGGTTCATCATTAGGGCTATGTAATGTGTGACTGTCGGTGGTGTGATTAGTCGAAAGCAGAGTGTGTCATTTTTAGGTACAGGCCTGCAATACCGTGTCAATGTATTATATGTGAGTTCATCTACTGTCGGGTCACTGTTTATGGGGACTCTTCGATTGTTGCAGAAAACAAATTTTTGTTGTGAAGTTGTAATTTCATAAATGTACCTGACTGATATAGCGGAATTGGTAAAGGTGTTTCCTCGGATAGCTAAAGATCCAGATTCGAATCTCGGTAACAACAAAAATATTTTTGGATAAATAGATTTTTTCTGTATACCTATACATATTTTTAGTTAATTCATTTAATTTGTATTGATCATTATTGATATTATTAATATGATAATAAAAAACTAATAAATAATTGTAAATAAGCACATTTATTAAAGAATCTTGGAAAACAGTTAATGATTGAGACTGCAAAGTAAAAACTTAAATTATGGACGTAATTGAAAGATGTTTAGTAGAAAGAGCGGAAACTACTGCAGGTACTACCAGGAAACCATCATGTGACAAAAATATTTCCAACACTGTATATTTTGAACAATTGTTCTTAAGATAATATGACTGACTGATCATTCTATAAATGTGAAATATTTGCATAAACATAACTATGAACATAAAAATATATATAAATAAAAGAATGCCGTAACATGACAACTGAACGAGGGTTAACGTATAACAATTTTCGAAATAGTAAACTGTTAATATTTTTGTTCGATTTGCATGTATACAAATAGAGGGTAAAAGGTCTACGAAAGAGGCACTGAAGCACGTCACGTTTCCTGGTAGGGTATGGAATCTCCATGCCAGCGCTGAAAATACATATCTTTATTTTGGTTTCCCAAGCTGATGTTTATGTTGTTTTACAACAAGCGTATCGTAGGTAATTTTATATGTGAGGATTTTTTTATATTTCACATTGAACTATTATGTATATCTGAACTCAATTGTACGTTTAGATATAAAGGCTATATTTGCAATACTGATTTATTCCAGTTTTCACTAAATGTATGTGAATATGAATATAATATTTTTTGCACAACATGAATATTATGTACAGGGTGATTATTATGTTCCAGGTCGATTTTGTTTGATCACCATTTTAATTTGGCAAATATTTGTCAATTTAAATTTAGTAGTCGGAAAGAATAGTTAATTACAATTTATTGTGAAGCATTTAACGTCTCAACAATGTGTTAAAGTCATTAAAACATTTTATCTAAATAATAATGGTAGTGCTGTAACCATTAATGGTGATCGCTATCGTGCCCTAGTTGGGTCAATTGTGCAATTGCAACACATGTAGTTTCAACAGAACGGTACCACCTCACATACAGGCCGAGCTATGTTTGATATTTTGCGAGAAGTTTTTCCTTGTCGGATAATGTCAAAAAGTGGTGATATGGACTGGCCTCCTCGATCACCTAATTTGACGCTCCCGACTATTTTCTGTAAGGGTACTTGAAAAGAAAGGTCTACGCCAATAAGCCAATAATAATTCCGATGCCACAGGATAATATGCGAAATGAAATTGCTGAAATAACACGCGAGGTATGCGAGAATGTTATGATAAATATGTTAAAAATAGCACGCATTTATGCCGCTGCCAGATGTTTAAAAATTACTCATTAAATGATTCATTTGTTAAATAATCTATAATATAATGAACACAATAAATCACATAGTTAATTTTGCTAATATTGAAAAAAAAAAAAAAAAAAATCTTAATTCGATTACAATTATATCTACTTACCGTTAAGTCTATCGTTATTGTTTAGATTTAATAGTCTTTGAAGCAATCTTGTCGCCATAGATATTGTAACATTTTATTAATGTTTTATTAGTTATATAATTTTACTTCTATTATATTGTATAAACCTAATTCTATTCCTCCTCTTCTGATCCCCTGCTCTTAGCTCGTCTTATCGTTGATTTTTATTTTAAAATTACTCTACAATTTTTGTGTCTATTTTCTCAATTCTACGTTTTGAAATATTTGTCATAATAAGTTATATTAATGCGTATAAACTACATTATTGATGTAAGTATAATGTGATATTTTTATCTTATCTAATACGTAATAATGAATCTGCGCACAAACATTATAAAAAGTCAGTTTTCAGATAGTTTTTGATGAAAAATAAAATTTAGACACCTAGGCCCTAAATTAAAATAAAATGTTAGAAAGTGTATCAAAATTTAGGTATCCGAAGAATCTAAAAATTAGGATTAAAACTTTCGTTAGGGAGATGGGTCGACCTGTTATTGGGACACTTATCCAAATATAGTGCAAACTCGAATATCGGTTGCCAGGTAATATATTATATTAAGGTATTCAAAGATTTTAAGTATGTTATGTATATTTGTGGTAGAAGGCAGTCGACGAATTATCAGTTTTTATTAAATAGATTTGTATTGTATTTGTACTTGTATCAATTTATACTTGTCCTAATTGTAAACTTTGTCTGTCTCAACACTGAGTTTTCTAGCGAGATAGGCATAGTAAAACTAAAACCTAATTAAATATAAAAAATGTATAAATAGCACAGAAATAAATTAAGATCTTGTAGAAGTAAGTGGGTGTAACGTTGGGATGAGAGAAATCCCAGGAAATGGAAGCTTTAATAAGGATGTCCACATTGATGTGGGGTGTCATGGTTAGGAAGTTGTGGGTGTTGTTTCATCAGAGTCTAACGGAACGGAAGGGGAATTAGAAGTTTAATTAAAGATACCGCAAACTTAACGTTGTTTCCGGGTTTTGAATTTGACTGATATTAGACTATTGAATTAATTGCTTAGATCGTAAGTAAAGCGAATTACTTAAATTATAATGAACAGTGACTATTTCATAATCGAGGAAGTTTGAAATTTAATGAAATAATTTACTCATTATGGTTCGAACTCCCGACGAATCACTAGGTGAGTATCGCAACCACTAGACCACAGGCACGTCAATTCATTGTTTATGTTTATTTTAAGACACATTTTCCCCTTTATCCATTTACTTTCTTCCTTATGTTTCTTCATATTATTCTATAAAAATTGAAATACGAGAATTTGTGTAATCGATTAAGGAACCAATCACTAAATTTAAAGTTTTAAATAAGTAACTAAAAATAAATATATACAGTATCCAAATCGAGGGTGGTATTTTGAAGAGAGTCCGTTGGAATAGTTTTAATTGTTGATGAGGAGGGGTTTTGTTTCTACACCTTCCTACTACCGTAATAATTTATGTGACAATTTTGATGAAAATCTGCTGAAAATATAGATTATGTGAAGTAGCACCGAAAACCCCACGTTCTCCAGACTTCATGTTACTGAACTTTTTTACATGTGTAAGTTAAAAATTGCATGGTGCAATTAAAATACTGTTGAGATATAATGAATCCAAATACAAATTGAAATATTTGTAATTCCATTAATTTGCATTATCAGTATAGACCACCAAATACATAGATATAAACTGACGCAAATTTTTTGTCCCAATATTTTCATTTTGGTATCACCCACGTGATCCACTCTGGTACCACTTACGTAATCAAATAGCTTCGCAACTTTAAAAAACATATAACTGGATTGGAACAAAAATTTTAATGATGACAATATAATACGCATTCATATAAAAATTATGTCTTGTTTATACAAAGATTTCGAAAATTAAATACTTGTTGCATAAATGTATCATAAACTATCGGATTTATGTTTCCATCAAGAATGGGTGTAGAATGCCCCTCGTCCCGCAACTAATATTCCAAACCCCTCTCCTATATGTACACTTTATTTCATGTCTATTCATTTTTGAACATCTTGATAAGAATGTTCATTGTAAATACATCTTAGTACTAACCAATATTCAGGGTGAATGCGAGTCCGAATCGAATATCCCCTGCCAACGTTCAACGTTATTCAATCAGGGATATTGGCACATCGTAACAAGTCACGCGTGAAATAAATTGTTGGAAAACAAAATGGTGAGTAGTTAGTCTTTGTAGGAAAATATTATTTTTATAAATAAATTCAACACCAAAGTGAAATTTACCCGACTCATCGAAATGGTGACTCAGTTGTTTTGAATCATTCCAACGAACTGCTGAAGTTACAAAGGAGAACTGAGGAGTTATCGACACGATGGTAAAGCTAATCAATTACATTGTCTGGACCGTAAACCGCTAACGCGAAAAACAACGCATTTGCATTAAGTGGTTAAGTCCCCCGTTTTTTACGTCACTCTGACGTCAGGGGAGAGATTTTCGAAAAAGCATCATTATTACGTGACCTCGGAACGACAGAGTTCATCATCTGACATTTTGGTCATCAAAATTCTGACAATAATTTACTCTTAAAACCGTCATGTCATACATGACATATGTTAATTTGACAAGCGTTACAAATATGTCAAATTTCAAATAGTTTAGGACATAAACAGAAATTTAATATATATTAAAGGAACTTTAACTCTAATATTTTTTAAGACAGCAACTGTTGATTTGATTACAAATAAAATATATCGTGCAATATGTTATAATTCAGGAATCAGTTAATTATTTTACTTCAAATTATATAATGGCATTTTTATAAAAATTTCATTTCATGGACGACGACGAACAAAACTCCGCCGAGGAAAAAATCCAAACTTAAATGGTCGATATATCTCAGTTTTACATAGATGTCAGAAGATACTATACTATTCCAAGGGCACGATTTGTAACGATATTAAATACGGGCGTAAAAGGTGCTTATCATAATTTTTTGAAATGCAATATTTTGAAAATTGAACAGATAAATACATCACAGATTAAAATATTACCGTGGTTTAGATATTGGACAAAATATTACAGAGTATTCTGAAAATAAATATTCTCACTGTAGCATAGTTGGATAATGCATCTTCCCCGGTTTGGAAAGAGATCCAGGTTCGAATCCTGGTGACACGAAAACAATATTTTTCTATAAAATTGATTTTATATGTATATCTTTCTAATTATTTCTATCTATTTAATTCATATTTAAAAATTATCATTCGCAGATGCTATTGTTGAAACAATACGTAATTCAATTGAGATAATACTCGTATATTCGAAATATTCTACCTGCATTGGCATCTTTTAAAGTGATGCGCGATTTTGAGAGTCCTTGCAAGATGGGTCAGAGTTTACATAATGTATGCGCTGCTACGTAATGATTATATATTTATTATCTCTCCCTGGTCGAGGGTTCGCTGGATTTCTCCCTAAACTGTTATTTTTGAAAACCCTGTTTAACCTAAAATTCCTAAACTTCGTAATCCAAGCATACCCCAGTAGTGGAGAATCGCGCTAGCGTCGCATATTATATATTAACGCATATATTAACGTGTAATTTAACGATGGATATAGTGTTCGGAATGCTTCACCCGGAACGAGACTGCCGATCCGATTACTTATAATATAATAGTCGATTAAATTAAAAAACGGTCGCTGAGATGGTTTGGCCACGTGGAACGTGCGAGCGAGGAGAGGATGATAAAGAAAATGTGGGCAGCAGGAACAGAAGGCGTTTATGTAAATGCCTTCGATAGCTGGTTCCCAGGTTTAAGCAGACATGTGATATATGAACTGCACTAACCTTTTATTTTTACTATCTTTCTGATCCAATGTTGCTGTTCTTTTAGCTGGGATGTCTTCTTTATATTTCGACCGATCGATGCGCGCACTGGTGATTAATTTGGACCGCTCTAATGGTCGAAGCACGCTATGTAAAAAGAGTAACACCTGTCGGTTACCGTCTTCTCAGCTTTCCGAAAAAAGGGCGGCAATACACACACACCTAGTGGTGCCAATCGAAGTAACAAGGGGCGTAAATAGAGGGCAACTGCGAAAATCATATTTGAGTATTGCAATGCTTAGACGTCGTCCAAGGGTGGGTTTTGAACACTACTATTATATAATAATGTGGATAATTTTGAATACAAATATCTTTTATTAAAAATTCCTAACATATAATCTCATTCCGCATAAATCTGTACCTTCAAATATTCTACATACATTCTGGAAAGGTATCTTAATGAATTTAAGGGTTGCGAGAAAATTTGCTATTTCGTAGAAAATTAATAAGAGTCACATAAATTCATATAATACTACATTTTATTAAGAAAAATCTTCCATTAAAATATGCAGTATGTTATTTTTTAACTCTAGTCTAGTTCATTTTTAACTCGTTTTTTGATGGAAGTTTTAATTTGTTTATGGTAAAAAAAAATTTCACGTACGTAGATTTCATCTGCGTGTAAAAGTCTGTTTTTACTTTTTTTCTCTAAGACAAATATTAATGAAGTTAAAAAAAATTGAATACTCGTCACTTTGAACCAGAATGTTAAATTAGGCTGGTTAACGAATTTAGTCGAGATGTCTAAAAGATCGGCATTTCAGAAAAGATTGATTAAATATGTCCACAAAATTCGTTTTATGGTTACGTCATGAGACCCTCTGCAATTCGTTGATTTCTTTCGAAATTTACCTTAAATATCAGTTACAGAGTGGCGACTTTTTTGCAGATTTGAAACCTAATCGGACGATTTACTTACTTATTTTTAATGAAAATACATTTTTATTGTGAAGTTACAATTTCGAATTTTGAAGTTCTGTTAATATTTTTAATAAAAATGAAATTATTCAATTAGAAATATACGGTTATGCGTTTCCCCAGTTAGGAAAGATTCGAAGTTCGTATCAGAGTAGTAATCAAATATTTTTCGATAGATTATTTCTGTATATCTTTCTAATTGATTAATTTTTATAATTATTTAATTGTGACTTGATATTATAGTAAAATAGAAAAACATTTAGTTTTAAACCACTTTATTATGTACATACACTAATGTCAATTAGTTTCGGCCAGATCTATAAAATAGTATAGTCTATACTACATTGTCCTGAAGAAAGTTGGGATATTAGTTATTATTATTATTTAATTGTATATTTTTATTAGACTTGTTTCACATTAGATATTAGCCCATCTCAAATAGATAAAGATCCTGTCGAGGTGGGTAGTGTTTTTCTCGAGTACAATGAATTATTTAAGACTAAAAATATTAATTAAATATATTAATTAGAAAAATATACATATAAAATCAATTTTATCGAAAAATGTTGTTGTTGCGCCACCGGGATTAGAACCTGGATCTCTTTCCTAACCGGGGAAGGTGCATAAAAATAAAAACAATAAAAAATAAAACACGTGATTAAAGTGAGTGTTTAAAAATGTTACATTTCCTAATGCTAAGTAGTTTCACTTATTAAGCATTTTCCACGACAAAAAATTGTTAAAGGTCATAATTTTGAAGTTTTTTTATCGCGATAGATTGAATATTGATGGCGTAGCGTTCATTTTAGTAATGATAGGTTGCAAATTTTTCGAAAAATCACAAATTTTTTAAATCGTTGATTTTCGAATAGCTCTATTTGACTACTAATGAGTTATTGTTCCCTAATCTTAGACTCTGTTGGAAATCGTGTACAAACACATATTTGTATTTATGCCTCTACAGTTTGTAAGATAAAGACAAACACTAAACATCATGGATTAATACATTATTTTTTTTTTTAAACATTTTGACCACGATTTTGAAAAAAAATATCTCTTTTATGTTTTGCCTAAAACAGTCAGACCGCTTTCATACAAATATTCATAATAATCCGCCTTCCGAAAAATTTGATTATCACAAATACCCCATTTTAAAATCTAAATTTTTTTCATAATATGCATATAAAAATATCTAAAATCTACTCATATGTAATAGATCGTATTAAAGTCATACAAAATTTGTTCCCTATATATTATTTATCATTTTAAAGAAATTTTAAAAACATTCAAGTTGTATAGATTTGATTATACTCGTACACACTTTTCACATAAGCGTTTTTATCTCGAATTGAGTTTTCTATAGTTAGTTGCTTTTTGTAAAACTATGATCAAATTATCTCAACACTGGCCGTGATACACATTTTATATCAATTTCTTGATAAAAACCGCATTAAATTCAACAATACCACACCCGTACATCAACTGACAGCGGAATGTCAAACAATGAAATCTTCACGCGCGGCTGTTATTTATTTAGGACGTAGGTAGAAAAACGGTTATTCAGGGCGTAGGTTCAAATCTGAACGTAGAACAAAAATGAATTGATTTCATTTACAGTGCGTGCCTCAATAATGCGACATCTATTATAATTATATAAAATCAAAACAATTCAAATTATTATGGACAATAAAGCGCTATCTGAGCGACACCTGTTTTAACATTTCAGATTTTTTTTAATATTCATATTTTCAAATCAGATGAAGGTATATAATGTTTCAGACAAGTCTGGGCGATAATATAAATCAGACTATCATTTTATTTTTCACGTTTTAAAAACAGCAATGAAATTTAGTTTTGTAGTAAATAGAGAAACGAGAGAAACAGATCACAAGTAGTGCATGATGGTGGAATCGGAAAGATGGGTAGATGAGAAAATAGGAAATCGGAATGCGGGAATGGAAATACAGAATTGGGGGACCTTCGATAGTGGACCAGGATGGACAAAAGACAGCTCGACTCGATGCCGTCTCGATGCTCTTCCGGAACCTTCTCGAACCGGCGAATTTGATGAATCCACCGCACGCTATTCACTAAATTCACATACAAATACGCTGTCGTGTATGTCCAAAATGATCGCCAATAACACGGATACAATGACGAAATTTCACTCTGAATCTCGGAGTATTTCCACACAAGGAAACACCAAACTGAGTTAAGAACAAACATGTACTTTAGAAGTGATCTAATACGGCTGATCACATCGTGGACGATACTTCCTCTCCATCTTGTCTTGACTTGACGATTGCTTGACGATCTTGACGAATTACAATTTCAAAACAACCAGTCGAGCCAAAGGAACAATGTGTACTGATTGGAAATAGGCTAAGGGGTAGGAATAAACTAAAAACTGATGACAATATACTCCATTTAACAGTAATCATTTAGGGTTAAATATGAAAGTATACGTGTTCACCTATATCAAAAAAAAAAATTACGAATACGGAACAACTTGGATATTTTGCTTAAATATTATTTAAAATCAAACAAGAAGTGGGTATGTTAAATTATAAGCGTACTTATAATACCGGCAATATGACATAATCGGAAATATGTAAAATAATACACATTTTGCAACAAACGAAGAATGCAATAGATAAACGAAGTACAAACGAAAAATTAAAAACATTTTTTCAATTTGAGAAATAAAATGGAAAAGAGTTTACACAAATAACAATTGGCAGTATATATTTGAATGGAGAGTAGTATAAATACGCCACTTTTTTCACGAGTAACTACTTGTAGATCAACTGCAAATATTATTCTTTATTAGATCATCCGACAAATAGCCAATTCATTGTGACAAAAAACCGTCGAAATCCACTTAAAGTTTAAATAAGCAGAACCATAAAAAGTGATTCGACATTTTTGTATTGATAAGCTAATTTGTTATTTTAGCACGACCGATATATATATATATATATATTTCTGTTATTTACATTATAGAAAACTAATTTATTTTTTGTCAATATTATTTATATTTTTATACCTATTATGTGTTACTCTTACACTTACTTTATGTGTATAACTAATTTAATTACAATATAATAATATCATCATCAGTGATCAATTCACATCAGACTTTCCTATCCCTGTCGCCCAGAGTGATGTTGAATTGACCGTTGACTCCAATTTCCAATTCAACTTTTTAATAGATATACACGAAATACGTGACACTTACTAATTACTTAACATTCTCAATATTTTTAAACTAAGCTTAACCCTCAACCGCTGTCATAATCTCATTGATAATGTCATTCATAATCAATGAGATTATGACTGACTAGGATTGCTAGTCTTCTGAATTGAGGCTCAAACCCTCGACCGCCGTTCCATTAGGTGAGTATCTTTTTTATTAGACCAATAATCACGTCAGAATATACTTACTGTATCGCACAGGATTACTCGCCGAGGAGGCGCCAATTAATTGATACTATAAGACGCGTGTCAATAATTTAAAGGTGTAATCATCTGCGTGGCGCCAAAAAAACAAAGACGTCTTAGTAAAACATCACAAGCGGCGGCCTGTCACTGAGTAGGTACTTGCAAATATGACAATGTATTGTAATAAATCTGAATAAAACAGGGTATTCTGCGTGCGGCGGACATTCTCGATTTTGCCGTAGTGTGCTTATATTGAAAATATTTTTTGTTTAATTTCTTTTGACCATCACACATCACGTTGACATCATCATCGCCGGTTGAGAGAAGCTGAGATCGGCGAACCACCCTTGTCTACATTTATGTACCTATATATATTGGATTCATTAATTTATAAATAAATATTTATATCTCAAACATTTATTATTATTATTTATATACAATACATTAAATCCATAAAACTAAACGTATAAACAGTGATGATAATTTACTAGTTTTCTTTATCGATGTATAAAAAAGTCTCACTTAAATAAAAATTTGTATGGGCGATAATTTGTCTTTAAAAATCATGAATAATTAGAAATTCCCCTTGCCTTTATGTTCTTCTTTAAAAGTAATATTAGCTAATTTTAAATATATATTGCATAGCCTCAAACAGAAAATTTAAGTTTCACCCTTATTCTAAGAAATGATACCCTTTAAGCCATTGTACGTGCGGAAAATTGCGTCAAATATTGACGGGTCAGTGACCGGTGGCGCTAGGCCGCCATCTATCGTCAGATACGTAAAATACACAAAGGAGAAAAGAAATTAATTTAGAAAATAAATTAAAATATCAAAAAGTGGTTTTGTGGCTAAGAGTTGTTCGATTGTAAATTTAAATTATTAATTCGTTCGGTAATGGACGTACCTACATATGATTGAACATTTATATTTAAATATTAATATATAAATGTTCAATCATATGTAGGTATATACATAATATATTTAAATCATATCAACATAATATATTTAAATTAAAAAACGTATCGTAAATGAAATATTACAAAATATTAAAATTTATACAAAGCATAAATAAAAACGATTTTTTTATGTCATCACATTTTATTTGTGACAATTTTACAGAAATTCCGTATTTGTGTCTCGGTGATAAATATATTTTTCGATAGATAAATTGTGTCTATAAAATTGCTTAATATTTTTATTTTAAAAAGTCGCTATTGGGTGTGAATTGTTGAAAATCTTGGCCACAGAAATTTTGTGCTTATAATTAGAGTGTAAAATACTATATTTTTTAATATAATTACCAAATTTCTACCAAAATTATAGAACAAACAAATACAAATCACGTATTTTAATGCAATCGGAATTGTAAAAATAATTTGTTATAATGTTATTGTGCTGTCTGAGAGAAAGTATTGAATATATTAATATTGCATATATAGACCCTTTAAAATTATTTTTGCTTATCAGAATACACCAAAGATTTAAACTTTCTAAATAATTAGTTTATATTAAATTTATCGTCATATAATAATTGTAATATGGACCGTTGTTGATAATTTTGGCAAGGTTATCCGAGACAGACAAAGACATGAATTAATTTGTATAACTTAATAACAATATGATGAAAATTCAGTAAGAGATATCACTTTTAAGAACAAAAGGCATATTAGTGATGATATAAATCTTCGTAAGTCAATTGTGTAGAATCTGAACACTCAATGTACAGAACTATTTTTCTATTGCTACTCTTATGGGGAATATAAAATCAATTAACCATATATTCACGATGTATATAAGACGATTGGTATCGATAGTTTTAAAATTGATCGAGAACTTTGTGCGAGACGCCTCATCCGTCAATATTCCTGACAGTTTCAATTTATCCATTATACAGGTCCTCCGATTAAAAATTTATAGTTTGATTTAGTTCTGTCGCCTGCGTCGTGAAGCGTAAATGAAAAATTGTGGACTCGAGGCCAGAGCAGCCTGGTTTCCATTTCTCAGAAAGCAGAGTGAATATTATGTTAGAGGTCGATTTGTTTGGCTGCCATTTTGGTTTGGAAAATATTTATCTATTTGCATTTGGTAGTCGTAGAGAATAGTTAATTACAATTTATTATGGAGCATTTAATGCTTCAACAACGTGTTGAAGTCATTAAAACATTTTATTTAAATTATTTAGTGCTGTAACCATTAATGGAGATCGCTATCGTCACATGTAGGAAAATTTATTGGTGGCCGAATTGGGTTGATTCCACCTGCAACACATGCGGTTTCAACAGGACGGTGCCACCACGTACACAGCCGGAGCTACGATCGAAATTTTTCCCGGCTGCATAATGTCAAACAGTGGTAATATCGACTGGCCTTCTCGATCACCTGATATGACGACTTTCAGGTGACTATTTTTTGTGAAAGTACTTGAAAGGTATTGTCTATGCCAACAATTCCGATGCTACAGGACAATATTCGAACTGAAATTTCTGAAATAACACGCGAAGTGTGCGAGAATGTTACGAAAAATATGGTTAAAAGGGCACACATTTGTGCAGCTGCCAGAGGCGGCCACTTGGCCGATATCATACATAATTGTAATAAACCAAATAATTATAAATAAAATCCAAATTAAAAAAATGTGTTTATATTCCTAGTTATTTACCGATCATCCTTCTACAAAAATGTAAAACAAACAAACATCGCAAGCGTAATACACTAACTATATCTCATCTCATCAATTAATGCTAATCTGGACGTATTATTTACGACACGCTCATCAAAAAAGATAAACTGTGTTATACGGGGTTGATATGGTGATAACAGTTATTGATAATAGTGACCTATTGAATAGGTTGAATTTTTGTATTACATGCTTACCGAAGTCAAGTTCACACTATGTATTTGCTTTTGAAACGCCAAAGACGATCCGATCTTGGAATCTATGTGTTTCTGTACTTTTGCAGTAATTTATTAATTTAATATCTTATTCGCTATCCAAAATTGTAAATATATAACGCATTTTTTGTTTTTTAACAGTGTTTTTAGTTTTTCAACAACAAAAAGAGTATTCTATAACATGTTATTCCACTAATTGTTTTTAAAAATTTTACATTATACTTCAACATTGTTGCAAGACTATATTTAATAAACCGAATCATTAACAACCGATTGATAATATGTCAATTAAAATAAAACGCTCGGACTGCTCACGTCGAACGTTATGCGTGGCTAGTGAGAAACCCGGAATAAGACTGTAAATTACCGACTCAACCAAGTGAAAGAAAAAGTTGGATGCATACACAATTTTGATTGCCTAACCTAACCAGTTACCCCCGCCCGCAATATATTTAATACGCACCAAGACAAAAAAGTACATAAAAATGAAACGTGCTTCTATTTGGTGGTGTATGAACGAACTTTGAATTTAGGTATGTCATAATATTTTTAATAAAAAATGTTACATTTAAATTTGTTTTATCGTAAATTGCTCCGTTACCGAGAAATAAATATTAAATTGTGGTTTGTAAATATTGTAGTTTTTTACTTCGACGCATTTATTGCGGCATTAAATTATAATGGAATATGCTGGAGGGTTTTTCTTTGTAGTCTTATTTCATTAGTGACCACTTTTTCGCAGACTTTGTTTTAGGTGTCCCCAAAGATGGAGTAATATGGACGAGGAGGCCATGAAACTGGTCTTTGTCGTTCAATCAGTCTAGGTAATGGATTATTTTTTTAATACATTTTTTTAATCTTTTTTACAATACTTTAACAACTATTGGCAATTCTCCCTCAGTAGGATAATCCGATATTGAGGTGGGGCTATTATTCGACTTTTTATTTATATTTGTAAGAGAATTTGATTATTTCATTTACTTTCATTTTAGATAGATCAAATCAAAGTGTAGGTACCTACCTACATTCAAAGCTAAGCACGTTTCGATTTGAACATCCTGAATACTGGGCGTCCTAAGTGATTAATAAAGTTGGTACATTACTACGTCTAACCTCTTAATGGCAACTGAAGGAATGTCCCGAATGACCAAAGTTTTAAATATTTCAAATGTATTCCTCTTTTTCATCTCTCTTATATGCAAGGTTATAAAAATAGGTTATATTCAATGCAACTGGTTTATTTTGGTTTAACTGTAAAAATTTTACAATTTGATGAAATTTAATCTAGTTTTATTTTAAGAAAAGCTAGCGATCACCGATCATCCTTCGAGGGGTTGAAATAAAAAGTGAGCATGGAGCGACAAAACCTTCGATCATGAGATACGGATACGAACCGAATCTACGAATTACATATTAAATAGCAATTATGATAGACAATGCAAATACATTGATATAATTGATACATTTTAATTTTTATGACAATATTATTTTATTATGGATAACGCTTTATTACTGTGACGTTGTAATTATTCAAAACATAGGTCTATGATGTTTTTAATACAAATTTAATGTATTAATTAGAAACATACATATATATATATATATTTAAAATATTAATCTAATATTAAATTTCACTTTTACACACCTTTAGGTATAGCTTTACACAAAATACTGCCATAATGGATAAAAGTTTTGTAGACTTTTCCTAATAAATGTTTTATAACAAAAATCACAAAAGTACTTGTTAAGGTCGAATGGAATTGCCAAGTTTGACTACCGAGTATTCGTACAAATTTGTGGGATAAATTTTAACATTTAATTTTTATTGGAGTTAAAATATAAATAAATTGTGTTAAATTTATGATAAAATTTTCATTCTGTTCAACATTTTTAGAGAGATACTTGCAAACTACATTATTTAAAACCACACAAAATTTCGTTTATTTTTTGTTTTAGATTCTAAAAACATAATTTTGATAAACCGTTCACTGTTCTCGTTATAATAATACATTTTAAAAGATTAATATAACATGATTATGAACAAGGTAGGTATGAGGCTTAATAAATATAACAGTAATAAAACAAACGACACTAAAAGATACAAACATGTGATTTAGATTGCCGACACATATATACAACTATTCAAAGGTTTTTGGTGAAACTTTGTGGAATTTCATGATTATTTTGTAAATTGACTCAAAACTCTGTTTTATTCCACTGCACTTTTCATTGTCTTAATATAACTTTTTATCAACTAAAATTAAACCCACCCCCACCTCCGTTAACTCCAAACACACCATATATTACTGCCTGAAAGTGCTTTTAATTTTAGTTGAACTATAATATTGATAGTGAGATGATATTCCCGAAAACGTTATATCATTTAACACAGTGAAAAGTGTAGTGGAATAAAACAGAGTTTTGATCCAATTTACAAAATACATATTATATATTATGTCAATGTCCAGTACTAAAAAGCGTAAATGGTCGCGGGCCATATTTTAAGATGCACACAAATAATCGATAATTAATGAATATTCTTAAAAAGTCTTCACGATTTATTATCATATATTATATTCTTATAGTTCTAATTATTCTACCTTTAATTAATTATAAATTATTATTATTTATTGTGATGTCCTTGAATTTGTATGTATGTGTGTGCGCGTATGTGTCAGAGCGCCGTACCGCCGGGGCGGGATGTACATCTGAGCGCGCTCTCTCTGCTGCGTGCTCTTCTGCATTACCGTTTGACTTGTTACTAATGATATGCCTTGTATCATATTGTAATAAATATATAATTGTCACAAAAAGTTTATTTTTCAACATCTACGAGGTGTGGAATGAGCACGTGCTTAAGTACGAAAGCGAGTACGTGACATTTATATTATATTATTGTATCAATTCATGTAGTATGCTTATTACAAAAGATTGAATAAAAAGTACTAAATTATGGTATAAAATAATTTTAAAATTCAAATAAAAACATTTAATAATTAATCGGGAGCTGAACCGAAAACCGAATACCGAAAAAATCGTTAATTTTTCCGGAACGAAAATCGTAAAGGGTATAAATAACTTTCACCTTAAACAGATCGTATTCTTTTTCATAAGGAACATTCCTATACTTCAGCTTATGGGTGTATTCCTCGGCCACCCTTGAATTTTTCTTATCGCTATATATTCTTTTATCACTCTCGTTACGAATGTGTTATGCTGGAGGATATGACCCGAACACTTTCCGCGACTATTAGCCATTGTCTTCGGAGTAAATCTATTTTACTCGATTAATTCCAAAATGTCGTTAATTCGTCTTCGTCTGACTAATTTTCATAATTTTCACCAGTCTCTTTGTTTCTATTAGAATAGATACTCATTTTTGAATAAATACGAGTATATCACTTATACGGTACAAAACATTCAACGCCGACTAGAAATCAATTACTTACAAAAAAAACGCTAATATGGACTCAATATATGATTAAATTGGGTAGAGATTAGTCACAAACATCGCTATCCAACATTTCAACTTAATCACAATACGATACACTAATAATTAACTTTAGATTTGCAACATATTCACTGTATTTTTTTAATATCTCTGTCGACTTGTTTTTTTAATTAAATAACACCACAACAGTGCGAAAAAAATTCACTACTCTAATACAGACGGCAGTCCAGAAAAGTATTCAGGACAATGCTGCATATATCAGAGGTGGATACCTGCTGCATCCCACACAACTACGAGTATTATTATACTTAATAGCAATATAATTGTAATAAATTTATCCTGTGTTTATCATATTATTTCATACCCGCCTCTGTTACAACAATAACATGAATGTCGATAAAATCTTATAAATAAAGAAATACTTGGTATGAGACTTGTGTTGTATTTTGCCCAACTTTTTTTTAATATTTGAAGAAATAACTTTGTAGTAGCAACATTTTAAAAATTAATATAAAATAATTTCAGAAATGACTTTCTTATCGAGTCAGTCGTTTTGTCAACCTTTTTAAACTGTAACATTATACTAGTATTGATGATGTAAACCGACAGTCACCGCATATTGTGTTGGAAACCGTTGCTTACCACTGGTCGTTTCAGCCGTAACTTAATACCGACAAGAGAGGAATGAGTCCCTTTTGCAAATATTGTTGAACCGCTGTAATACAACCCCAACCCCTCCAGGGAAACAAAACTCACAAGATTTTCCCTACTTTTCGATGACCACTTATTTACATCTACTTTAAACACCACAGCGCTCTTATATTGTTTGATATAGGATAGGCACAGTTAGTCCAAAATATTTAAGTATGTTTTAGTTAGCGTAACTTTTTTGGAAAGGTTATTAGAATGCAAAATTACCCAAAACAATATTTTGTTCAAGGATGCAAAAACAATTACTCGAAGTAAGGGACGGAGAGCAATAAACATCTGTATTGTTAGATTCACGATGCGGCGTGGGAACGGCAATAAAAAAAACCGGCGTATGTGACTTTAGTCACGTAGGCAAATGCATCATAAGGGATGCATCACCCTCATGCGTCAGTATTTCTCCCAATCTCAGCCGGGAGAGATCGCTCCATAAACACGATTTAGTTTTCAACTCTGATATAATAAGCAAGCGTTTGTAATTTGTAATTCCGGGGAAATGTAAACTGTGCGCCTCGAGTTTAAGCTTAAACTGTGATGTTCTCTGTGTTTAATCGTTGATGTAGTGAGAATGACTTGTCACTATCAAAAGAGACGATATCATATACGACACGCGCAAATTGCAAAAGCACGTCACGTCCAGAGTCCCGGTTTGCCTGGATAATTGGACATCGTCTGGTGGTCAATCCTGAACTCCGTCACTCTACCCCGGCACCACAACTATCGGCCACACTTCACCTCCAGGACCATCATCTACACGTGGAAGGCGTCTCCTAAAAGGTGAGGGACCTGAATACTCAATATTAGAGAAGAATCGACACAGAAAATTTGGTAGTTAGCTTTATGTTAGCATGATGGGCACATATATAATGTTAATTTAATTGTAATTATCTTTGAATTGTCTTATTAATAATTAATTAGGTAAAATGCTTTTTTTCAACTTTTAATACATGCAAGTCACAAATAATAAACTTTATTGTAAACAATGGCATTTTGTAATTTCATTTAATAACCATTTGACTTGATGATAAAATTAGTTGGCAAAGTAGATAGAATATCATTGTTTGATTTGGAAGTTACTTTGTGGTGTAAAATTTAATTAAAGAAATATATATATATTATCACTCTGTTAAGTGAATCGGGGTAAATGCGACATATAAATCATCGACATTTGAATTGTTCTCAAACTTTATAAGATTATTCTATGACGGAAAATATATCTCGTGCAGGGATGGCAGGTGCTTAAAATATGCATCGTACCATATACTTATATCTATGATACGTATGACAGACATACAACGTAACTCGTTTTTTTACAAATATTTTTACATACGAGCTGCTACGACAATTTCAGGAACTTTTTAATTATTTAAAAGCTTATTTATATATATTCATATGCAGAATATGCCTGTTAATATAATTTGACATTAATACAATCTCTGATAATAATCAAAATTTAATATTTTCACTAGGCTAACTTCGTGAAGGTTAATTCAAAATACAAATAATTTCATAGTATACATACTAAATCACCTTCATGGTGCGAGAAGAGTAAATCTATTAAAAAATACTAGTAGAAAACTGCATTATCAATACTGCATTATAAGGATGTAATCAAAACATTTTCGCCATACTAAAATTATTACCTATTAAAGGAAAAAAGAAAAGAAATTATTACCTATTAAAGGATAAGAGGAGCCTATTGAGTTCTTATCTTAATTGAGATGTGATCAGATGACATCAAATGCATGTACAAATATACGTTTGACTAAATACGTATATGTAAACTAACTTAATTTGGGTTTTGTTAAACTGACCAACACCGCTTAGAAATTTGAATTTTATATATATATGATATTATATTAAATTATGATTCTTAATGTAAAAATAACATGTCTCCTTTGCTTAATGTTACATCAATGGTACTTCCCAATATAATATCCCCTACCAAACAACAAAAATCAAAATATATTTTTTTAATGTTGTAACATGGTATTTATACTTAGTTGTATTTTTTTTCTAAGCCGATTGACAAATTGAAAAGATATGTTCTCCTCGGGTGATGTTACCTCCCACGATTCGCATTAGGCGTAATATTTTTGCCATACTTGAAAGTATACAAGAGATCACTGAATATGAAAGACATTCACAAAACAATATTTTTTAGCAATCAATGAATCTGTATACTGTCTTTATCTATGATTTTTTATGGACGTTCTGTTTTCACATTAGTTAAAAAAAATAGTCTACTAGATAAACATATCGAAACTGATCCAAGGCGTAGACCAGTTTTTATTTAGAAAAAAATTGTATTAGTGTTATACACACTAATACGATTTCGAAAACATGTAATACTTTTTTTGAAATATTATATAAATAAGGACGCCGGAAAACTCGTGGGAAATAGAACACACAACATATAGAGAGCTCAAATTTTAATGTACACCTTTTTTTGCTATTCATTTTTTATATTTACCGTCACCGTATATATATGTGATATAAATAGGGTTAAGTATATTTATGTACAGAGAAAAAATCATTTATTAAAACATATAATGCTTTTAAGAATATTTATTTTTAATATGTGGCTTTTATAGTATAATCCTTAAGTACGTAATCATATATTTATAATAATGAAAAAACCAACAAATGCATTCAGCTAAGACAAATGTTGATAATAAAAAAATTAACACATAAAAAAATTAACAGATATAAATATAATTATAAACTTTCCTAATTTACAAAATTCATACATTCCGTACATTTGGCAAGGGTCATCAATACATTGTTACTATGTGCATATTACGCATGGTATTACGCACACTAATACAATTGTTTTTAATAAATAGAAAGTACCTTCATTTTTGGCGCTTGGAGCTGGTTTCATACAGCATAATATTAACAATGTACCAAACAAATCATACATGGAAAAAAGTAAAAAAAAACAGTTTTTTTTTATCTAGTTTCCAATGAAAGTTAAACTTTATAATAAATATTAATCACTATTGTGTGTCAAATCTTAAAACTCTTTGTATTATATTTTATATATAGATAAGATTGAATTAACGGATATGGATCGATCTTTACTGCTTCTGCATGCATAGAGGGCCCGTGGGTACCCAAACTTAGGTCATTTCTCGGCGTCAACACTACGTTCAATACTCAAACACACTAACTGCGGGAAGAATATTAATACCGTTTATGTAAAAGCTTTTTTTAATTAAAAAAAAAATTAATCTCGATTATTTCCTTTGGTGGTCATATTGCATCGTGTAAATAAGATATCAAATTAATATGTTAGAACAATAGATGTTTACCCGCATTACGTCACTAGTTTACGCGAAAAGTATCTGACGGAAATGTGTTTTAATCGATTGTAACCAATAGTTAAAATATTTGTAATACAATTAATAATATGTTATAAATTGTCATAAATTAAATAAAATACTTTTTAATATTGTAATAAAAACAAAACGACCAGAATGTTATACCAGATGTGTGCTGGTGTATAAATTTCACATCATATAACCATATTTTAATTATTAAGGAGAACATATTCTTATTGTGAACATGAAATTATTTAGAACATAGGTCTGTGATATTTTAAATACTAATTAAATATACATATAAGATCAATTTTATCGAAAAAATATTTTGGTTGCCACCAGCATTTGAAATAGGAACTTTTCCTATCCGCGGAAATGCACTAACCATTACACCACGTTAATCTAGTAAATAAACGACGTTTTAAAAATTATAATTAATTAAATACTAACTAATTCGCTTAACGATCACCGCTCCTCTCCGCATTCAGCTACTTCTTGCAATATTTATTTAACTAGCCATAGTGAAACTAAAAGCGGGATCTCGGTATCTTATTATTTGCCATTAACAGGTCACACTGGCGAAGCGGCTTGAGTATTGTTTTGATTTAATTTAAGGAACGTATTCACCATTAGAGAGTCTATCATATTTGTAGAGATCCCGAGACTCCGTCTACACCCCGTAATCAACTTTATACAGGGTGAATATTATGTTCTAGGCCGATGCTGTTTCGTTCATCAAAATTTCAAGGTAGCTCGGGCTGTATGTGATTTTATCTATGTATCTTTATCTATATCCTGTATATATTATACATTTCATTTGTATTAATTATAATTATATTTAATATCTACATATTTCTGAATGCTGCAGTGAAAAGCGTGCAGGCTTGTTAGATTAGTTAGTGTTCGTACGTTCTTTAAGAAGTTACAGAGATATTCAAACCGGTCGCCACCACGTTAATCAAAATGGTCTATATAAAATGAGTATTTTTAAAATTAATAACTTTCTAATTACAAAATTATCGCTGTAATTTAAAAAAATTAAAAATTCTAATTCATGAATCTAATTTAGTATTACATCTTATTATAATGTACCTGGTAATATTAACTCTTTAATGGGTTTTTTAAGTGAAAAGTGTGAAGTTGTATTTTTGACTTCCCGTAATATTTATTTATATTTTTATTTACTGCAAGTATTAATTAATTTAGTTAGGTAATATTATTTAATTTGTTTTGTAATTTTAAATATCTTCGAAACTTTCCCATTTTTTTATAATTTACTTTCCAAGAACCTGTCTACCACATAACCGAATATTAATCAAAATCTAATCATTTCGCTTTCAAGAATAATATTCTACGGTGAATTTTGAAATGTGAATTATTTATTTATTTATTTTAATTTGTTGAATTGCGCCTGAAACTTTCAACATTTAGTAAACAAATAATATTTAATTTTAGGAATATAGTGTAATTACCTACAAAAACTTTTTCTTTTAATATAGAAAGATGTATAAAAGGGGAAAATGAGGAATAAGGTGAGCAATAAAGTGAGGGAGTTGTAAGGGTGGATTTATATCTTATAAACAACACTGTATATAAACAGCTACTTACATTTTTAATTTATCTTCTCTTCGAGGCTTTAAACATGACAATGTCCTAAAATATTGACATACTTTTTCGTCCAGATATTTATTATTCAGTTGCGTATCTTTACGTATGGCGCCTGGAGCAGATTTCATTATTGCGCAGCCCACTTTCTACACTGATGATAAAAAATGGGTTATTTGTCTCAAACATATGTATCACACTATTAACCCTGCATAGATGTTTCTATATACTCATATTTTTTGTCGTTGGTGTCTACAAAGATACTAATTACTCATAAGAACGTTCTTATATAAAACAGTCCACCCGCAAACCTTCTTTCAGATATTCAGAAATCTATTTCAAACACGCTATTTCTTTAATTTTATTTATATTGTTGTGTCAAAGCCTCCAATAAAAAATATAATATTTTTAAATAGAAACACGCTTTAACTTATTTTTAAAATTAATAATTAATTTAGTTAAAAATTCATGGGTGTAATTAAATCAATCAAAAATAATTCAAAGATGTAATCAGCAGTAAAATATGAAATTATTATAATATTCTTATATAATAATTTGGCAAGGCAGTCAATTGCTGCTGACGCGTGCGAAAGGATTCTCGGAAATTTTGAAAAGAACGTGAAAAATAAAACACAGAATAAAATTGAGAGTACAAATGATGTAAAACTTTTCAACTCAGTTTTTTGTAACAAATTTTCGTACCATAATAACTCTTGTATGATACGTTAAAAAGATGAAAGCTACTGTGATAAAATAATGTATTGCGAATTTAATTGAGCGAATTGTTGCAACATTCTGTGCAAAAAAAAAATGGCCGCAAGTTGTTCCAACAGTAGAGCAATTTAATTCAATAACCAATGCATTGTTAATATCAATGACTCACTTGAAATACGATATGATTTATTCCAGAAAATAGAGTTATCAAAGGTAAAATATACAAGTTTTAAATAAAAAATTTCATTATTTCAATAATGTTGCTGTCTATTTAATATTTCCTGGAGTAAAGTAATATTTAACACAAAAACCTTTGCCTTGTGTTTTTCAAATATATTTAAAAATCAAAGTATTTTGTTGACGATCACGCGAGAATTCATATTGCTAAGTCTTCTGATTTTAATCTATTTTTAGTTTTAATTTACAATACTCCCTGTAAAGGCTCAGCCATCCGAATCATACTACCTGTCGATAATATAGTTTTCTGGTTTTCTTCACTCTATCTCACATACATATCGTGGTATTTTGTTTCTGTTTCCTTCAAACGCTGTCTGAATTTTATTCTAAATTCAGACAATTTTTCTTCGTTGGTGTTCACTAAGATACTAAATTTAATTAAGTTATTATATTATATATTACAGTTCTACAAGCGAATCTCCTATAAAATATTGTGCACTTGTCGAACGCGCTTTTCTGAATGCAGTTCCGTGAAAAATTTTACCCCAAAAGCCTCCAAAATATCTATTTTTCAAATAGAGATGTGTCCACAGAATACCAGTCGCATAAATATTCTTGCTATTGTACTATTAAAATCGGACTTAATTGGTAGTCTCCTACGATGAGACTTGAATCTTCTACAACGTGACGACTAGACTAATAAGCACGCCAAGGATCCATGCTAGACTTGTATTCTTTGTTAAAAATAACTTCCACAGGAATACGTGGATGAGAGGAGAGAATTTTTAACGACAAATTGCTATATGTGAAGTGAAACATCATATTCGATATTTTACCATCCGGTCTTGTAAAAAGTGTAATTATACTTGGTAACAAAAATTCTCGTGCTTCTATGTATTCATACCTGATTGGCATTGTGAAATTTTTCTGTTCTAAAAACGTAGTTTCAATTTTCACTTACGGCATTTTTTAACTGATGGCTTTTTTACACTAGGCAAAATTTTAATAGTTGATATGTGGTATTAAGGCCAATATAATTATATTTACAGGACGGCGTAAGATAACGATATCGTGAGATCCCCATGCGGGTGAACCAGCGTGAATATGGAGGTACTAAGGACAAATGTTGCGGTAGCCCTTATTAATTTGATCTCATGAAGTCACAAGGTAAAGAATGTACCTCAAATAGCATACTGCAGTTTACACGGAAGCTGGATCAAGGGGAAATCTATACATCGTCGAAGAATTTCAAATTCTTTGCCTTTTTTGTATACTAAATTGAAAACTTTCTTTATGATAATTTTAATTTATTAACAAACAAATTTTGTAGAAATTAAATTTTCTTCGAGTTAGTAATTATAACCCGTCTTCACATTTATCCATATTTAATAATTACTTTTTTCCACAAGTGATGGAGGTAAAACTTCGTTGACAAAAGGTGAGTAAGTGATTCTGAGGAAAGTGACCCACAAATCTTATGCTCTCGGCTGAAGTTGTCGGAGGAGGAGTGAGACCCTCATCACACTCCTACACTATCTGAAATACTAATATTATTTAATACTAGCGTTCCCTATCCGGTTTGTGCTTTCCGTAGACTCCCGTAAATAATATCGATGTATGCAAAATTTGGTCCAGGTAAAGAGAAGGTAATATGTCCGAGGGAGCGAAATGTGGTGTTTTTTATCCTCAGGATTCTAGGTGACAGAACAAATTTGGATGGCGTTTAATATAATATACATTAAGGAGAAAGGTGTCTGTATTTTACAGGTTTCTAAAAGTAACTATGCAAAATTTGTAACAGATGGCATTCAATATAATATGACCACACTTATATCGGCGAGAAGAGGAAGCAGCATATCTATACATTACGTAGGATCCTAAAGAGTAAATACGCAAAATTTGGTTTAGATCGGTAAAAGACAGAGAGATATTTAGTATTTTTTATATAAAGTTTCATACGCTATTTCAATTCCGAATGTGTTGATAAATTCCAAACTTTCAAAGTATTTTCATACTGCGGCGTGCCGATCATAAATTATATCTTGAGGCACGCGTGCCACGTATTTGCCATCCTTACTTCACTGGGGTATACTGTAACGGGGCTTCATTTGAATTCCAAACAACCGAATCAATAAATATTTTTTATGAAATATCCGTGACCGTACCACATATGAGCATTGTAGGTCACCGGGTGACTGTTAAGATAATGGCATGATGAGAATTTAATATCAGTTATACCCTGTAACTGATCGATGGGTTATATTAAAATCTACCCTCATATACAAATAGTCGAAAATATTGAACCTGTAATCTTTAAATCTCAACTAGAGAGTGAATCAGTTTGTATTTAATAGTCGTAAAGAATAATTGATTACAATTTAATGTGAAGCATTTAATGACTCAATAACGTATTGAAGTCATTAAAACATTTTATATAAATAATCATTATTAAGGAGAACGCATTCTTATTGTGAAGTTGTAATTATTCAGAACATAGGTCTGTGATATTTTAAATATTAATCAAATGTATTAATTAGAAAGATATACATATAAAATCAATTTTATCGAAAAATATTGTTGTTGCGCCACTGGAATTCAAACCTGGATCTCTTTCCTAACCGAGGAAGGTGCATTATCCAATTATGCTACAGCGATAATATTTTTAGTTTATTTATTTTGTTCTCCTAATAATAAAGATGAATCAATGTGTCCAAAATTTAATAAAAATGAATTTATAATTCTGGCGTCCGCTATCAGATTACTCAAAGGTATTTGAGATTCTGTAAAAATAAGGCAGATGGCTCTTTCAAATAATGGAACGATTAAATGTATTAATATCAAAAAGGTAACATATAGGTTCGAAAATTTGTCACTGAAAATATTGTCGCTGTAGCATAGTTGGATAATGTACCTTACCCGGTTAGAAAAGAGATCTAGGTTCGAATCCCAGTGGCGCAATAACAAAATTTTTCGATGAAATTGTTTTTATATGTATATCTTTCTAATTAATATATTTAATTCATATTTAAAAAAAATTTCGATAAATATATTTTTTCTGTTTATTTTCTAGTGGATTAATTTAATTTGTATTAGTTGATATTTGTTCTAGCGGGCGATACATGTTTGCCATGTAGCCATACACTATCCCGTAAACACATATAATAAATGTAATACAATAATCTTAAATTACGATACATAACGCGGCCCGCCCATTTTTAAAAAATAACTAGTATGAAATTATGACTATATACAACGAGTGTGTAACCACATTGGATCCGAAAATATATGAAAAACATTTTTAATATTGTTCGTTACAAACTATTAATCTCTGAAAAATGCTTGGCTTTATCAGCTAAATTGAAATAATTGTGTGAGTTACTCAGATGGTTTAAGGTTATGTATATCAGAAAGATTATTTAAGGTGATAACCGAGGGCCCTATTCTTCATAGAATTCTCCCGCATGTGTATGAAATATCGTAGTGTATATTAATGTTACTAAGTGTGCGTGCGAGTATAGGTGTTGGTGTTTCGGCTAGAGCAGGTTGATTATAACGAAACAGTACTTATACTTACTTACAGTAAAAGATTGCGTTTGTTGTCAAATAATGCACGAAATAAATTTACACTGTTAGTTAAATTGTACGTTATCAGTGAAGTTCACTGGAGGAGGTACCGAGCGATACGTCCGAGGAGATGGCTAGGAGAAGAATGATTGGAGCTTGTATGGGAAGATGTATGAATGCGGATGAGGCGAAAATTGTGTGCAGGATAGAAAAGTGTGGCTATCTCTCCTCTCTTCCTATTCCCGCGGGGAAACGGCGTTATGGTAAGTAAGTAAGTAAGTATCAATGTGTTATATTTTCTTTTATTTTATATAAATTATATTAAAGGCGCAATACACTGAGTGCGGTGTACACAACAAATATTATGCATCAACTGACGTCAAGTGTGTTGTTGCATTACCGTCAAGCGTGAAGCAGTCATATAACTTTAGCTCGTTCTCGCTTAGATAGCGTCACACACACATTGATATGTATCGGTACTGTTAAAATGCAAAATCACCCAAAACAATATTTTGGTGTTCAAGGTTGTAAAAGCACTTAGTTAAAGTAAGGGACGAACCAGCCATAAAAGTCGGTATTTTTAGACCCCTAAGGCGGCGTGGGAACGCCAATAAAATCCGGCGTACACGATTTTCGGCACGTAGTGAAATGCACCATAAGGGATGCATCACCTTCATGTGGCAGTCTTTCCACCAAGCTCAACCGGGAGAGATCGCTCCGTAAATGCGATCTAATTTTCAGTTAGAAAACGAAATTAGGATCGTCTCTGTAATTTGTAATTACGGGGTAAATGTAAACTGTGCGCCTCGAGTTTAAGCTTAGACTATGATGTTCTCTGCGTTTAATCGTTTGTGTGAAAGCACTCAAGTTTCATGATCCGATCAAGTCAAGGTCCCGTAAAAAGCCAAGACAAATCATATACGGTACGCGCAAATTGTGATTGAGAAAATCGCGTCCAGAGTCCCGGTTTGCCTAGTTAATTGGACATCGTCTGGTGTTCAATCCCGAACTTCGTCACTCTACCCTGGCATCACATCTATTGGCGACAAATTACTTCAAGGACCATCACCAGCACGTGGAAGACATCACCGGAAAGGTAATCCCTTACGTGAGGGACCTGCAGTAAATATTAAACAAGAGTCACACACAAAATTTGGCAATTAACTTCATGTTGGCATGATGGGCTCACAAATAGTGCTAAATTAATACTCGTAGTTATCATTTTTTTTAATTTGTATTTTTAATAGTAATTGGTTAAATTGCTTTTTTTATTGTTCTAATTAATACATGCAAGTCACAGATATTAAACTTTATTATAAACCATGGATTTTTGTGATTTCATTTAATAACCCTTTGACTTGAGGATAATAATTTCAAAAGAACCAGTTAGGCTATATGCCTCCCCTCTGACCATGAAGCCGAGGCAGAAGGAAGAAATTTTGTAACAAAAATGTCGCCCAACGTTCAGGCAATTATTAAAAAAATTTTAATAATATCGTGTTTTTCAACCTATAGGTATCAAGTCAAACGGTTATAATTTGAAAATAATATCTTATAGATATGTAGTATATTTATTTTGAATAGTTTAAAATGGTGTTTCTTAAGTGCTAGTTGTTAATGTAGTCTGTAAAACTACACGAGAGGTGTCCTTGGACATCACTTGTCAAATTTTTGTAGGCGTAAATCACGGTGGTTGCCATGCATCGGTGGCACTAACATGTTATAGAGGTTAGTTGAGTTTCATCTTGGGCCGGATCTGGACAAGAGGAATCATTCAAAATGGGATATGGACATGTGGAATACATAGTCTGATATGAACGCGGCCATGGGCTTCGTTAGAAACTTGGAATATGGACATGTGGAATACATAGTCTGATATGAACGCGGCCATGGGCTTCGTTAGATACTTGGAATATGGACATGTGGAATACATAGTCTGATATGAAACGCGGCCATGAGCTTCGTTAGAAACTTGGAATATGGACATGTGGAATACATAGTCTGATATGAAACGCGGCCATGAGCTTCGTTAGAAACGTGGAATATGGACATGTGGGACACATGGTCTGTTTGGCCACGCGGTATGGAACTCAGACCTGAGATTCATTTTGTGCACTCTCGCCCAATCTTTCTCGCGAGTTGCGACTGTATTAAGTCACCATGAGGACAGGCGGGTGAATAATTTGTTATTAGCTGTGTTGGAACGGCTTTAGAATATTTCAACCGGAGTAGTATTCACTTTCATTCCATTTTTGTTCCCTCCGAGCAGTAAAAATCTGCGAATCAAAGGAAATAGATTAGGCAAGCGCACTAACATCTCAGCCGCTATTATTTTGTATATATTTAATTTATATGGGGCAATTCACTTTAGGAGTACACGCCGACAGTGAGGTGCCCTAATTGTTTAATTTTCGTAATTCATTCATGTGTGATGGTTTCTGTCCAAAGCTTCTCTGTATGACAGCGTAAGCAGGCAAAGAAAGAGCCAACAGACGCCGTCGATCATGAGTAATTTAATAATTAGTTAAAATTTCAGCCTGAGGTTTCGTTTTTAAAAGTCCCAAACAAAGGATGTAGATTATCAAAGACCTATTTACATAACGTGTATATATATCATGTGTAGGATAATGTTAGTTTTTGTAATATATTATATATAGATATGTCTCTTGCTATACATTACTCGTCGTAGTTCAGGTTAAGTTTATTTAAGTTTAACACCTAGATAGAATTTTATGTTCTTATTTAGTTAGTTTTTATTGTTATTGTTAAGCTGCAATTCTATTATGTCAGTCGAATGATTTTGATCGAATAAAACTGTGTCATTTATTAAGTTCAAGCTAATTTCCTGCTCTGTGCGAGTATGGACCGATCAACATAGAGATCACTTGAAGACTTAATGATACGCATTCAGTTGCTCGCTTCTAGTTTAGTTAGTTTTTATTGTTATTGTTAAGCTGCGATTCCATTATATCAGTCGAATGATTTTGATCGACTAAAACTGTATAATTCATTAAATTCAAGCTAGTTTCCTGCTCTGTGCGAGTATGGACCGATCAACATAGAGATCACTTGAAGACTTGATGAATATTCATCGGTAATGTTGTATGTATATATATAGGTAATAAATGATAAAGTAATGGTGAAATTGTGTAACCATGTAATGAATGGTTAGTTAACTATAAGGCAGTTTCCCGCTCTGCGACGAGTGTGGACCAACCAATAGAGTGGTTACTTGTAGTAAAACTAATAGGCACAAAAATTATGGTATAAACCAAAACATTTCTAGTATGTAAACAAATGTTATGTAATGTAGATAGATTCGTGCTGGAATATCTCGACTAGTTACTTCACTGCGCAAACCAGTGATTGTAGGTCAATTCAGGACCATCGGATTATTTTCATGTGCGAATTTGTTTATTTGATAACATAATAAAGTAGTTATAAGGTAAATCTGTTATACGGTGACTTGCATGATGTCCAAATATGTATGTATAAAAAAAATAAAATAATAATAATAAGAATCAGATGTTAAAATTTAATCTGTGTATTTATGTTAAAATTTATGTATATTCGATAAGATAATTAAGCCAGTCCATCATGCCAGATATTCTAAACCATTATTGCCAAATGTGTATTGACAGTTTCTTGAATTTGCTTGAATCCATGGAGCTTCGACAAGAATATCATATCCACCCAACGATCGCCTTGCCCTCGTGCAGGCCAACCATCACCATCGAGACATCAATAATATTTACAAAAGTGCAGTGAATGGGCATTCTTGCAAGGTCAGTGCCAATAGACCAACATATGTAGAGTCAGTGATGGTGAAACTTCATATCAGCTTAATGTTATAGAAGAAGCTCTATTGTAAACGGTTCACATTGTATGCTTTGTTTATGTATTTATTTCACATGTACTATGTATTTTTTATGATGTGTAAATTGCCATTCTGTTCAGCCATGCCAGCATAATTGCCTACTCCGAGCTTCAGTCATAAGGGTCAAGTCTTTTGTTAAATTTGTTCATAAAAAAAAAAAAAAAAATTAAGTTTACTACTAGGAAGATTTAATTTTTTTTTCGTGGTTTTGGGGATGATGTTAAAATGCAAAATCACCCAAAACAATATTTTGGTGTTCAAGGTTGTAAAAGCACTTAGTTAAAGTAAGGGACGAACCAGCCATAAAAGTCGGTATTTTTAGACCCCTAAGGCGGCGTGGGAACGCCAATAAAATCCGGCGTACACGATTTTCGGCACGTAGTGAAATGCACCATAAGGGATGCATCACCTTCATGTGGCAGTCTTTCCACCAAGCTCAACCGGGAGAGATCGCTCCGTAAATGCGATCTAATTTTCAGTTAGAAAACGAAATTAGGATCGTCTCTGTAATTTGTAATTACGGGGTAAATGTAAACTGTGCGCCTCGAGTTTAAGCTTAGACTATGATGTTCTCTGCGTTTAATCGTTTGTGTGAAAGCACTCAAGTTTCATGATCCGATCAAGTCAAGGTCCCGTAAAAAGCCAAGACAAATCATATACGGTACGCGCAAATTGTGATTGAGAAAATCGCGTCCAGAGTCCCGGTTTGCCTAGTTAATTGGACATCGTCTGGTGTTCAATCCCGAACTTCGTCACTCTACCCTGGCATCACATCTATTGGCGACAAATTACTTCAAGGACCATCACCAGCACGTGGAAGACATCACCGGAAAGGTAATCCCTTACGTGAGGGACCTGCAGTAAATATTAAACAAGAGTCACACACAAAATTTGGCAATTAACTTCATGTTGGCATGATGGGCTCACAAATAGTGCTAAATTAATACTCGTAGTTATCATTTTTTTTAATTTGTATTTTTAATAGTAATTGGTTAAATTGCTTTTTTTATTGTTCTAATTAATACATGCAAGTCACAGATATTAAACTTTATTATAAACCATGGATTTTTGTGATTTCATTTAATAACCCTTTGACTTGAGGATAATAATTTCAAAAGAACCAGTTAGGCTATATGCCTCCCCCCTGACCATGAAGCCGAGGCAGAAGGAAGAAATTTTGTAACAGTACATAACACATTCTTGAAGTGCCTGTAGTCGCAGTTCAATCCTTGTCGCGGGAAACCAAGCTAGTCCTACATTAGTATAACAATCTGTAATATTATTGTGATATTGACTTACTTCACGTCATGCTCCTGGTACCACTAGCCTTCTTCATTTTCTCATACACGCGTTCCCCAGTAGTAATCTAATAGGGGCATTCTCTAATACCTATTCATCTCAGATATTTGGCGGGCGCCCACTATTTCCGTTACTTTCAACACTCACCTCATATATTTTCTTCGCCATCCTCTTTGTTCATACGTTCCACCATACCCAAATCATCTTAATGACTGTCTTATTTATATTAACTACTGGCTGAAGTACCCGGCGTTGCCTGGGCTTTAAGCAAAGTGAAGAGGCTTCATTTAGGGAGATGGGGATAGTTTTTTTTCAAAATCAGATATAGGCAGTAGTATTCCTCTTATAAGAGTGCAAAATTTCATCAAAGAATACCAAAATTTTACTTTAAAGGGTGGGAAAGGGGGATGGAGGTGGTTTTTCGAAATCTCATGTAAACAGTGACCTTCCTCTTTTTTCAAGCTCAAGGAAAAAACTGTAGATTTGTATAAAAAACAAACACACCCACCCAGAGACACTCTTCTAGTATATAAATAGATACTACATTCAGATCTATACTCGCTTCTATCATTTCCATTTAGGATTATCCTATCATTAATTTATAAGATTATCATCATACAATCATCCTATCACTATCCCGATCCCACAATCCTATCATTTTCTTATCCTTATTATCCTATCATTATTATACTATCATTATTATTATCCTATCATTATCCTATCGTTATCCTATCATCCTATCATTATCCTATTCTATTTGATTACTTTTCACTCTAGATTTTCATACGTGCACCTGAGCGACCATATTTCTACTATATTCAGTATCCTTCTGTTCCTCTCTTGCTAATTGCAGGCTTTATCTCCACACATTAGTGTTAGCGCCAGAACTTCACTACGCACCGCTATTCTTGTTTTAGATGACAAATTTCTATTAGTGATAATTGTGTTCAAAGCACCGTTTACTTTATTTCCAGCAGGCACTTTCATTTCGATGTACGTTACTGTCTTTTTCGTATATTTAGCCATTGAATGACATTGTTGTATACACCAATATAAATTTTATAGTGTTGCATTTGATTAAATATTTATTGCCTCACGTACCGTGGCGCGTACTGAAATTATTAAATACCACTCATATTTAACTCATATTTACGACGATAATGACGTCATGTATTCCAAAAGCATTTTAATACGGGTTCAAATTAATTATAACTATTAATTAATCTGTTTGTATTTTTTCATTAAAACGTCGTTTAAAAAACTTAATAGTTTCGATAAAAACATATATATAAAAAATTCGCATGCCTTCTAGTGTTTATATACAATAAATATAATTTAAATTGTATTATTATTGAGATAATTATGCTGATCCACGACGTCATATTAAAAGTTGTTTAAATTACATTTTTATTTATAAATATTAAAAAATTAAAACGCCACGCCATTCATCAACATGTTTGACCAATGATGTCTTGCGTACAATAAAAAAATCATTTTCTTTTGTTTAATAAATATCATATGTCGTCATTCGTGTATCCAAGATGATTTAAATCAATGAAACAGAATCGAGAATTGTATATATATTCCTGCTGCAAAGTTCTTTGAAAACTTAACTATTAAGTCAAAAAAAAGGTCAATACATATTTATACGGCCAAAGACCGATTGCGACTGTAACCCTGAAAGCGGAATTTTGAGAAATTACGTGTTGCTGAGGACCGCCGTCGGTGTCGTTCGCCAAAAAAATAAACTATAGTATAGAATATATGGATATATATAAGCATACTATGAAATTTTAAATAATTATAGAAGATTTATTACTCAAGGTTCATCGTTTTTCTTACATCTGTTTTATCTCTTCCAGCGTACATGCTTAGCAGTAGAAGCCAAAAAGGAGAAACTGATGTAACCAGGTTTTCAATTTGAATCATGAAAAATATACTTTTCGTCATGATTTATGATAACGGTAGTCATATTTTGATAGCAAAATAAAATAAATTTGGTTGCTGTTTTGCAAGATAGAGATATTATAGGAAGACTGTTGACATTAGATGGCAAAAATGATTGTTTGCAACCGCTAACAGTACCAGTAGCAAGTATATCGAACTTAAAAAGTAAGAGAATAAAAAGTTTAAGTTCGAACAGGTATAGAAAAAAGATTCCATGTTACTGATTTTTTCACGCGAAAATTTTTTGTACTTTAAAATTATTAACTCTGGTATTGTATAACAATGAAAAAATTATTGTCACAACTTCGATCGATAATACATGAAGGGATTTTTATAAATATCGTATGGTTTAAAATGTATGGAAATGTTATTATCATTACATAATGTGCTCGTAATACAGATAATAATTAAGATAATATTTATATAGACGTGTATGTTAATAATGAAATATCTCGGTAGGAATCCTACCATTATTTATTCTACCTGAAAACATATACGTTTATAAAACCGTATTCATAAATTAATTTCATTTTTAGTGTACGCAGTCCTAGACATAATAATTTTTAGCGGCATAAATCATAATTACATAATTTTATTAAACACATTATAAAACTATCTATGATAAAACTATCGTGTTAAAATAAACTCACCTGCGTCTGTCCGTAAGCCCCCAGGAATCCAATGGTGATGGTTTCGTTGAAGTTGTGCGCCCCGACGCCGGTGAGGTAGTCGTAAAGGAAGCTGTAGTCGTCGGATCCGCGTCGCGGCGAGTCCGAACTCAGCGCGATAACATCGTAAGTGGCTTCCTCGTCTTCGTGCATCTCCGGATTACCAGAGCCGAAGCCGAAGATGTCAGAAGTGAGATTGAAGCCGTCCTCGTGACGTCCCCCGAGCAGGAGGGGACAGGTCCGGTTGCCGACGGCGGGCGCGCCGAGCACCGCGGTCGCCACGGCGGCCATGACGGCGAACAGGAGAGCGGCGCTCTGGCGGTGAGATTCTCCGGCTGTTTCCGCGAGATGGCGGCTCGCGACATTTGTTTTTTGACGTCTCTTCAACTTTCCCATTTTGCGGGCCGACTAGATCGGTTTTTGTGTCAATTCACTGTTCATCATCGTTAACCGTATTGGTTTTCACTATTATTGTTTTGATCTAGATATTTGTTTGAAATAAAGTAAATATTGTTTCGGTATAGTTCACAAATATACAATCGATCTAGAATGACATGCAACAATAAAGGTAATGAGTTATGAGAATGTAATATTATTTCTTTTTAATCAATTTCAACAAATGATGAAATAAACGCGTGTTAAAAATTTAACTCCACAAATTAATAGCGTAACCATAGCGTCATATGATCTACAATACAAATTTAACATTTTATACCTTCTGTTAAAAATGTATTGTAACTTTAATGCACTTTGTTATAAAAATATTTTCCCTCTTTCAAAAAGTTAACATCTTTTAAAAAGGTTTCCAATGGACCGTTTAATTTATTTATATAGTGAAATTGGACACCGGAATCTACCATTTAAATTTAATTGTGAATATTTTCTTATTATTACAGCAGTCTGAATATATTATTATTCCATAATGACAAGAAAAAAAATATTGCAAAAGGAAATCGTAAGTGGAATAAGTATCCAGACTACAACAATAATAGTAGTCGGAACATGTAAGTATTATGGATGGTATCATTTTAAGTGATATTTTTACATTTTAACTTGTTACCTATCATTAGTTTCTTCACCGAATAATAAAAAATGTTTCTATAATCGTATTTTAAGGTTTTCCTGTTCGTCGTTTAAAAACATAATACTTGTTGATCAACGATAACATATTGTATATAACAGTTATAAATAGTGGAGTGTAACATATTTTAACGATGACTTCATTTATCTTAAAAATAAAAATTACAGTCAAATTTGGTTAAAACAAACACGCTTATAACAAGATCACGGCTATAACGAGCGAAAGGCCACTATGATTTAATTTGACGCATATTTCCATAGAATCAGTCACGGATATAATGAACGATTTTTGATATCTAATGAAACACTGCATATATTCGTAATTGCAATCCCCAATAATTGGAATAAAAGACAAACATAAAATGGCCATTGTATTGGATTACGGCTTAGTTGGAAACTTAACCGAGGTTTGACAGGTATTATATTTTGGCGATGATCTCATTAAAATGACAATGGTAACCGCAAATTGATTGCCTAATGTTCGGTAAACATTTAATTTATTTCGAGATTTCTCAGCATTCTTGAAATGATCATTTTAGACGCTTTAGAACAAAATTATTATCCATGTTTGCTAATAAAAGGAGCTTTTCAATTCGCGAAAAACTTAACAATATTTGAGTTAGATAGTGGCGTAAAAAATGGGGTAAAAAGTTTTCCTTTTTTTCAAAAGTGTCAACACTGCGGAAGTAAAGATGTTTACATATCGGATATAGCGAGTGGCGAAAAGTTTTAATGCTTCTCTGGTCCTCGTTATATACGTGAATTTTATTTTATAAAATTTTACTACCTCTTTAATTTTAGAGTGGCACAGAAGCACAGCTGGATTTAAGTTGTACGTCAATGTAATAATTAACTATTCATCATAAATATACCCAACTTCTCCCAGCCCGCGGGCGATTTTTGAAAACTCAGTTTGTGTCACCTCAACAGCTATTTTATTTATGCAAAAAAATAATACAACTAAAAATAATTAAAAATATCAGGCCGTAGTTGTTGGTAAATAATTTATTTTATTTACGTATCAATATTTGTTGTAAGTAAATCATACTATTGATACTATCGTAGTGCTTGTGAGTTTTGGTCAAAAAAACACATTAGTTGAAATACAGATATATTTTAGAATTATTCGCGGGTCGTATAAATATTTTCGCGGGGCGCTAGTTGGACGATGCTTGTGTTTCTGTGACAAATGAACGCGTGAAGTAATAAAGAAGTCGTTAGTAATATATTATAGTATAATGAGTGTGCAGTGAAGCGGATTGCTTTAGTACACACGCACCGGTTTTAATAATTAGAAAAGCTACATATCTTGACAAAATAAGGAAATATATTTTAAAGGGTTTATAAAAATTGCATTAAAATGTTAACCGTGTTCCGTGTTAAGAATATTTACATCAAAATAAAACATAATTTCTTAGCTGCTGTTTTTTTTATTTTAATAATCTATATTAGAAATAAAAACAAAGCTATGTCAAGAATTTTTTAAATAAGATAAATTAAAGGTTTTATAATTAAAGTAGCTGTTCATTCTCTGTGTGGGGAGAGGGGGGTGCTTTTGTTTTACGCAGGCCCTGAAGAGTAACGATGTACGCAAAATTTGGTCCAGGGCGGTGGAAGGAGAAACATACGAGGTGGGTTGGGGTGACTAGGTTTTCCCCAGTGTCTTGAATTCTAATACAGACCAAAATTTGGAATCGTCGGTAGAATACATATTTATATCGTAGGCAATGGTGGGGTAAGTTGAGAGAGAAAGATGCGTTTGTTATCTATATATATATATATACGTAAAAGTTTACATCGGTGAAAATGTGTAGAATTGTATAGAAACTTAAGAAAATATAGGTTTTTTTTTTTTTTTTGTTCGTTTCGACGTTTTTGCTCGATAACACGTGCCATTATCAAGGCTTTGCCTTAAAAAATATTGTATAATCGTACTTATAAATCTCCCACAATTGAGTTTAATATACTAGTGTCGCGGAAACCTTAAAACAAAAGTTTCTTTCATATTGATACATAAACGGATCCGCGTGATTTAATTACACATTTTATGTTACATGATACCTGTCAGTGGTTTATTAATTACAGGAGAATTTATAGCAGCAAATTAATCGAATGTAGCCTTAATGTAAAATGTGCACGTGTCACGGTGACCCGGGAAAGCCCGGCAGCGATCACATTTCAGATAAATAAATGATGTTCATATTTTTTAATAACACTAAAATATCACTCTCTACAAAATTTGTTATTTGCACAATGAAAGCATGCAAAGCATTTTCCATAATATTGGGTACACTTCCATAGACATACTACTTATTGTGGAAAGGCTAACTTTTCTGATAAATTTATCTGATAAGAATATATACCTCGTTAACAAACTTAGTCCGCCATGTTGTTACAAAATGTGTTTTTAGAATATAGCCGATTCCGCTTAATTGGGATACATTGGGTCCAAACATTTTGTCTCAAATAAGTGGGTGGCTCTGATAAGCGAAGCTTAAGGTAAATTAAAAAATAATGTGTACATATTTCTGAACTTTATTAAATTATTGAAAAAAATATTAAATTACAGAAAAATAATATTAGGTATACATATAAATATGAAAAAATAAAATAATTAATAATGCCAAAAAAAAATTTAACAAAATTATAATAACAATAACTTAAAAAAATAGTCATGAAAATAACGTACATAATACATTTATAACAATAAAATAAATATTTCTGCAGGAATTCATCAATTATAGTCTGTCTTGTATTTTTGTAGAATTGCAATTGTACTAAATCAGCGCAGGCGTTCAGTGCGGATGTTGGGCATTTATTAACTTATTTATTTTAGTTTTTAATTCATTGTCCCAAATAACCGAAGTAAATTACTATTAGTTACTTTATTTGGTTTCTGTTCCTTGGGATTTGGCCCAAATAACCGGCTGTCCCGATAAACCGGTGGTCCAATTAAGCGTAATCGGGCGTATATGCATTTATTATTCCGCTGCAAATAGTTGCTCACGCAAATATACAACGCATTGATTTCACATTCACATTCACATCAAATAAAATAAACATAATATACTAAAAAATAGTAAATATTAAAGAAAAACAAAAAAGTGTTTTTAAACTGAACATACAAAGAGAAAAGGGTAAGGAGGGGAGGAAAATGTGATACAATATATACCAACAATTTATGTTAATAATTATTGAAAAGTTGGCGTAGCTAAATTTTAAAGGGAAGCAATTTATCGTTGAAAATGTCCAAGTTATTAGAAGAATTTACGGCATTATATTTTGATGTAGAGCGGATCACAAAACATTTTTTTATGTAATTACTTCCAAAATTCGGGAATAAAAGATTATTTGTTGGTGTTGGGGGTGTGGGACAGTTTAAAGTTATTAGTTCTAATAAATAGGGCGAGTCAACTATTATTACAATTTTATATAGGTAGGATAAATCTTGTGTTTCTTCTATTAAAGAGGAGAGGGGGGGATTTTATGTTGAAGTGATTGCTAATTGAGATTCAATTTGATTAAATAATTCGCCAAACAATCAATGTCGCAAATATTGAAAGTATGGACATAAAATAGCAATGGATTGGACACCCCTACTGAAGTGAACAAAAAATCGTCCACCAGCTTGATGGTTCCAACATTTATGTAGGATATTTATAACACTAAACAAATCAAAAGTTTCCAAATTTGAAAATACTAGTAAGAAATATCACAAATTTTTAAACTATATATATATATATACACATATTAATTTCAGTTCAGATATTTGTAAACGATAGAAAACTGGACTAAAACAGTAATAAAATGAGTACCTATATTATGAACCATAATTCACTCACCATAGAGGTACACGAATTAAATAGTATAGATATTCAATAATCATAATATATTAGGTATTTATTTTCGAAGAATGTTTGAAATGGTCACCACCACACCTTCTCAAATTAACATCACCAATCTACCAATTTCCCAAATCTGTAGCTATACAATTCACACTATGAAGCATTTCTTTTGTAATTTTACTGCGTTCCGTTTTATATCTTTTTTATAATCATTCGAGGATAATTTAATTTAATTTTTTTATTCCAACTTTATTTTATACAATTATTATTTTTTTCCAAACTGCATAGCAATTTTACGGCAAGTATTGACCTTTAATTAAAGTAATTTACATATTAAATTAAGGTAAACGAATATTTTATCAACATAATTGTTTAATGTAACTAATAAATTCTAGTTTGATAATTTTTTCTCTATTCAATTATTTTTTTCCATACAATGCGGGACTTATGGTTCGCACTACATAGTGTACCAATACCGTGATTAGAAAGTTCTAATAATGGAAAATCTGAAAAGGAAAATACAAGTAGATATTATAAGGTGAAAGGTAATACAAATCTTGTTTTAATATGTTGGTTTATGTTTTAATGTTTTGAATAGTTGGGGATGAGATTTGTAGATGTTAAATGTTTTAAATATTTGGGGATAAGATTTGTCGAAGGATGGGGAAAAGTGGATGAATTTACAATAAATGCGCGGAATCACCGGTGGGGTGTTTGAACTTCTGAATACGTCAGACGTGCGGTCATCAAAACAATTTCTGAATTAATTAAAAATTTTCATCTGAAATGTAACAAAGTAACAACAAATGTAACAACGAATTAATAAAATACATACATTTAAAAATCTGTTTTATTGACTATTTTTACTTTTTGTGACTATTTTATAATAGCGATCGAAGATCACTCTTAGATTTATATCACAGCTTTGAAGAATTTCAAACATTTTCAAATCAATTTTTAATATTGTATATCTGTCTATGTAGGGAAGAAATTGTTAAATTAGATATAGATTTTAAAATAGCATAAGTAGTGTTTGTAGATATAAATAATTGGAAATATCCTATATAACTTGATATTCAACAATGGAATAATAATGAAACTCAATACCGTTGTTAAATTGTGTGGTGTATAAAAAATATTTTTATGAAAAACAAAATGTTGTCTTTACAAATATCTGGTCGAATCAATATCATTATTTTATATACTGTTTATTATTTATGTAGTAAAATAAATAGTACAAAATTGTTAGATATTACGTAAGTACTAATTTATAATTATTTTTATAAATTAGTACGACAAGAAACATATTTTTTTTATAATTTAGCCAAAAATGATTAACAATTATTCCAATAAAGTTGTGGTGAAAATAGTAAGCCTGTCATAACATTATAATAAATAGTATTTGCATTAAAGTAAAAATTTGGAAAAAAGGTTGTATTAGTAATATGGGTCCAAAAAATTAAAAGAAACATGGAAAGATATATGCTAGGCATCTTACAAAGAAACAGGAAAATAAACCTTGTCGATAAGTAAACAGGCAGATTATTTTGCGACATTGGGTAGGCTACATCGCTTGTAGGATGAACAATTGTTAAATAAATGCAGTCAGTAAATATCCAATATATTATGATTATTGAACATCTATATATATATAGTCTCACGAAATTATCAACCTTCGCGAAAATAAGTAGCAACGAGTAGTAATGGATAAAAAATTGAAAGACAGCTGATGATGACTTAGACATGCTCATAGACAAGTATACAAATATTTTAAAATATAGAAAAGGTTCGGCGATTTCGCACACATTTACATAATTGCATATAATACTTTCACTCCTCTGTTGTTTATGCTATTTCAGAGCGCACAAGCCTATTAAATTTCTATTATTTTTCCAGAAATAGCTCACCTCTTTATAACAGCATTCACCTTTTCTGAGATGAATATTCACATACCTCAAATTTCACAGAATCATTTCAAACGTTCATTGTTGACATTACATAACACTAATTCTTTTCAAAGCACCATCACTATAGATTCTATTATAGAGTGATACGTATCACATAAAATAATACATGACAGCAATACAATTAATCATTAATTTACGTTCAATTTGCGAAGTTGTGATTCTTAAGAACACACCAACAAAATTAATATGTTACTAAAATAAAATAATAAGAGTGCGGTCACTACTATATACTTTATTTAAATGCATTATATTAAATAATACAGCTTAAAATTTCCAACATTAATGAATAAAATTCGATTTAAAATTTATCAAAAAAATAAAACAAATTGTATGTTTTATTAAACCTTACACGTATTTAAAACTCACGAGCTTCACCGTCAAATAAATTTTAACATACAATGATATGAATAACATTTGTTAAGAATAATTGAGAAATTTATTTGTCAGTTTTGCAAATTAACATATAACATGAAACTTTTCATTTCATTCAGAGCAAGTAACGAACTTTTCCAAAGCTCCGTACGACTTCGTTTTCAGCGAACGTAGCGTGTCTACGCTTCGGATGTCTATATGAAACTGGATTCGGCCGCGTAGAGCATCCCCAACTGACATCGGTCGCAAACAACATCCCTTGTCAGTGTTGCGCGTCTACAGCTCTACGCGGATCGGCCTACGACAACTCTACAAGATTTGTGTGTGGTATTTTCGTTTAATTACGTTTCGAAAAGGTTAAATAAATACGTAGAATCTAAAAAAGTGATTTCTTATGAGTTAAATGAAATAATCGAACCTTCCAGGCATTTTTTATATTAAAAATTATATTATTTTAGCGTTTCGTGGTCGACATTTGCTCCAAAAATTATTGAATTTACTTTTCGAAAAATCATCGAGTCGAATCAAAATCGATTTTGTTGATTGCTTTTGCTAGGTGGTGGCCGCATCGTGATCAATAGTAGCCGCAGTATTTTCGTAGAATCTATTTTTCAACGATTAAATTATAATATATACAAAAAAGGTCTATTATAGTACAACTAACGCAAACAAATAACTGATTGGATATATTCTTTAAATGTGTAATTTACCATTCCGGCGATTTGACGCAACACAACTGCTACGCCTGGAAAAAATTGTCTAGCTGTGGATTTGAACCTGCACTCCCAGAATCCAAAATCTAGTCAAACGTCTTAGCCTACTCAGCCGATGTCATATATTTGTGTCTCATCCAAAGTGTACAGCACCGAACGACACATGGTGATGGTAATTATTTGCAATTCTGGGGTAACATAATATAATTAAAATTTGTTACATTTAAAGGATATTTTATCTGTGATGATTTAAATTACTTAATTATTAAGATTTCAAATAAAGGTTGGATTAATATTTTTTTTAAATTTCTTAAATTATTTTTTCAAAATGAATCACAATAAATTAGAAGTTGAAAAATGATTTAATCATGAATTTGAAATAAAAATTAAAGACTTCTTTGCGGTTCATTAATTTTTACAGAATGTATGAATATATTAAATCACGAAAATATGTCTTACGCGATATTGAAAAATCTTTTTGCAATCTGGTGCAAATCTTATATTTCTTTAATACACCCTATTCAATTTGAAAATTAAAATGATAAATGGGCTCATTATTATTAAGGTGTTCCAAGTCATGTTTCTTTCGTTTCGAGATATTTAAAGGTTTACGTTTGATTTGATTAAAAAATATTTTTATATTATACAACACAATGTTTCAAAATATATTTAGTCTACTAAATTTATAATTTATTTCGACATATGAATGTTGCATGTAGCTTATAAGGGAATAAAAAAATTATGGTTGAAATGGCTTAAAACTATTATTAAAATAAACACTAGCGGAATACTAGTTGAACGTCGTAACAATAAACTAAATATAGCTTTTCAAAATTTTCACAATTAAAATAATGTGACGCGAAATAATTGATAATCTAATTTTTTTCAATTTCTTTTCTTAGACCACTTTCATAAAAATGGGGAAATTAATAGTTCAGGAACTTAAATATCTAGGACAGATGACGAATACCTAATATTATATATATATATATACCAGAGACAAAAATATAATATTTTTCTTTTTCATAGTGTTGTTAAAATAGCGGACTAAGTTTATCTAGTTTAAGTTCTATTGCAGTCGGTTTGACATCGGATATGCCCCTGGGAGAGGGTAGATTGAGCAAGAATCCACGGTATGCTCCCACAAACCACCAAATATATAGACATGAACTAACGCAAATTTCTTGTCCCAATATTTTCATTTTGGTGTCACTCACGTGATCACTTTGGTACCACTTACGCAATGAAGTAGCTCCGTGACTTTTTTAAAAAAATGACTCTATCGGAACTAAAATTTAGACGCTGAAAATGTAATATGAATTAATTAAAAAAATACGTCTTGTTTACACATAGATTAAATAGTTTTACTGTTGCATAAATGTGTCATAAACTATCGGATTTATGTTTGTATTTATATTTATTGTAGAATACCCCTCGTTCCGCAACTAATGCTCCAAACCCTTCTACTACGTGTATACTTTATTTCATGTCTATTCATTTACTGGTCTGTGGTGTGCTCCTATGTTTCGAAAACCTGTCTCTCATATGGGTAATGTATGTTTTTACGTCCTGGTTATGTATGATACTGATTGTAGCAACTTTGTTTGTGAATCATGTTGTTCCATATCTACTTGGGAATGTAAAACACAGAGTGTCGTTGGGTTCAGCGCATGGTTTTATCTTTCTTGTTTGGGCTCTTTTATTTCCGTCTCTGTTTATCCAGATGGAGCGATATTGAGTAGTTTATCTTGTATTTTAGAGGATAAGAAGGATATTTTTGTCTTTTTAAAATACGAGAGAAGAATTTGGAAGCAGTTGTTGTCGGCATATTTATAAAGATGTTAAAAAAAACTTATATAGAGTAATCTTGGGGCAAACGGATACCCTTAACACAAAATGAGAAAAAGTACAAGAAAAAAATTTGTAAAAATATTAATTATCATCTAGGACGATTCAAAATATATAAGGTTTAGTAAATAGATGTATTTATTTCAAAAAGTATCTGTACAAATACATCAAACAAAGAAAAAACTAAGAATCTATTTAGTGTATGTTTGCCTTTTAAACAGGGACAAATAAAGATCTAATCTATCTTCAATATTACATTATTGACATTGATTCTTCACCCCGGTTATATAAATCAGATGTCCCTCTCCGATTACGTACATATACGTACATACGATCTACAACAAATAGGATGTAACTAACATAATATAAGCTATGTCCGTTTACCCCGTAAACGCAGTGTCCGTTTGCGCCTACACGCTACTGAAATTATTAAAAAAAAAAATGAATCAATGGAATTAATAACACAATTTTGCTTTCGCTAATATATTGTACTGACAATAGCTAAACATGATATAAATATAATCAAAAAATTTTTCCTTTATTTTAAAGAAAAATATTCATGTAAATAGAATGAAAATATAGTAGTTGTGGATTGGCACACACCAGTATTAAGACAGTTATCACAAATAATGATGAATTTCTCAAAATATTATTGAGATTTTAACAGACAATTGTTTTTATACGTAGCACAATATTACTAACGGGAAAAAAACACTCACAATGACGACCAACGTATATTAGTAAGTTTGGCCAGAGTTAAATGTTATGGGGGTGTCCGTTTGCCCCAATATTCATATGCCCCAGGTTTACCCTATTAACCACATATCATAATATTTACTTACCTCTGGTTACATAATATCGATATCTAGTTTTACTATATAAAATAATTAATAGCTTCCCAAATATCAAATGGATTCATGTATTGCATGTGAATTATGCAGAAACAATTTATAATTTAAATTATTTCAAAGTAGAAATATTTTTAAAGTATCTTTTAGTCTAAATAATAAAAAAAATCTAGCATGTATCGCGTCTGAAAATATTTCATAAAATGTCAAAATCACTCTTTGAACTTGAACTCTTTGTAATATCACACAATTGCATCGTTATTTGTATATTTTAGTTTCTTTGGAGATAGCAGATTTTGCATAAAATCTAAAATATGTTTACAAAAGAAATGTGCGGTGTATAAGAAAAAATTCTTTACAAATAACTCATTCAGACATTTAATGAAATAAAAGATGGCTGCCAACTCACAGATATATAAACTTAAAAACTATTCATATTATGTATTTATATTATCGATAATGTGCGCTTATGTGGTATAAATAGATTATTTAAAAATAATAATAAACAAATATTTTGCTCATCACTGTTCACGTCACATCAATATTTGAATTTTAAAAATGCATTGTGTTCTTTTTTCTACGGTTGTTACGGACGGTCCCATCAGTGGAAGTTTACACGGTTATAATTGTGATATTGTGACAGCTCTCAAAAATTGTTTAAATTAACATCGTCAAACTTAAAACCATTTCACTAGTGATGAGATAAACGTTATTGTGACTGTGATTGTGCGTTTGGTATTTATTTTATAACGATGATTGGTAACTGATATTTTACTGTTAGAGGTTCAGTTTCCAGTATATCAGTGATTGCTCGCCGAATTACGAATAATCAGTTACTTATCATCGTTACAATCGAACACAAATTTCACAATCACAGTCACAATAACGGTTTAGCTCATCACTACATTTCACCTGTTAATGCTTACCAATATATAACTATTTTTTAAACTAGTGTTAAAAAAATTAGTTTGTGAAAGTAATATAAGATATTTGATAGCTTTGTCAAGAGAAATTTTTGTTTTAAATAGCACCGCGTTATATTGAAACAATTAAGTTTTTAAGGATCGAAGTAATGACGACTCAATTCGAGAAATCATATTTAGCTTCACATTACGGTAAGCATAAAATGGACAACTCGGATAGTGGCTAGTAGAACACAAAGCATTTTCATTCAGCTGATGGTCAGAATATCTAATTTCTAAAAAACTGAAGCTTCACTTTTATTTTCTTATTAGCATCACTCCTTTGATGTCATGAAAATAGAATACGTTCTAGAGGACTGCAAAAAGAATACAAAATAACATGTTGAATGTAAAAAAAATTCATGAATATTAAAGATGTTACGTAAAAAATGTTACTTCTGAGGTGTGTGGATGTGCGTGCGCATACTATTTGGCATCACACTATTTGCATACTATTTGGCGCACACAAAAAAATATAGCGCGCATACAATTCATAACGTGATTTCATGTGCCGCCATCTATCGAAGGTTGATGACTATGTTGCATTATGATATAGATGTCTCACAGAGACGAAGCTATTATTTTTACTTGGGAAGTATAGGCATTACAGGGCTTACGACCTATCATCGGCTATCTTAAGTGATCACTTAACACAATGTAACGTTCACCTATTTACCCATGCTACCTCATCTATAATTTTTTTTGCAAGTTGTGTATATGTTATCATGTTGGAACATTTCAATTATTTTTTACCAAGTATGCTGTCGCCATCTATGCCAAAAATAATAGCTTCGTCTCTGTGAGACATCTACATCTTGATTAGAATCCCTCAGGGGATAAAATCTCAGTAATTGGTTTCTACAAAGATTTGGACACACTCAAAAATATTATGTTGCATTATGTCAATATATCACGTATAAATTCACCAACATTTTGGATATTGAACCACTTTCTGGGGTTACACAGCCAAGATAATCGTTTTCTACGCACGACTCTGCTTCTATCTACCTTCTATCTTCCCCTACATAATGAGTAGTGAAATGTGATACTTTTCATTACGGAGAACGTGTCCGAAGTATGCAGCTTTCTTTAATAGTTGTCGTTAGTTATCTTAACTTATTTATGCATCTTCGTTAGTAATATGGTCAACCCATAGTAGCCATATACTGGTATTGTAATTAATGTCTTTCTTATGTATTCCCACAGCGCACAAATAATACCATTGTTTCTTAAAATTGCACAGTAGATTTTTTATGCGCACATGATCCAAAATTATAGGGAATATTGGCCATGACACCATCTTATTTAATCACACTTTATTTATTAATCACGGATGTGCTTGGAATATTTTGGAATATTTTAGAAAAGTTGATTAGAAAAAAAAAATTGATTAACTTAGAATGATAGTTGTCAATTTACGCGCATATTTGCGATCGAATAAACAATGTTAAAATAGCCACACAAGCGAATGCAGTTCAGTTCGCGTTCAATTTGTGTATTTATGGTGACTAAATACTTTATTTGGTACCCCTGAGCGCCAAACTTACTTCATGTCATTTTTTATAAAGTCACATTCTCGCAAAGTCAACACACTCACAAGTTTTAAAAATTAAAGTATGTTTAATAAATTCAATTCAATGCCTACACGGTAGCTATCTAAAATTTTATATTAAAAAAATAGTACATACCTAGAACTCATCTACACAGAGTACAGAAAATAATTGCTAGCACTAAACTGAAAGTGAAATATTATAAATAGAAAAAAAAAATTAACTGATTAGAAGTCGTAAGAACGTCTTAGTGAGTGATTGAAGATGCTGAATCTGAAAAGTTAGTTGTTATATATGCGTTTCGAACTTATCCACCTTCTTCTAATACTCGTCCGATTATCAAACGTTAGAAATCATTATGCTATTTGCAACATGCACTGCGGACTTTTCGAACTATTATCTTAGGTTTTATCATAGATTTTTAGATTTTGACCCTATCAATGAGGCTTATTTTAGGAAGTCATCTGTAGATCCACATCTCAAACGCTTGAACTAGCTTTAGCATTGTTTCAACGAGTGTCCATGATTCCATTTCATACATAGAGAACACCTAGCATCGTACCATTCTCATTCGCAAATTATAATTTAGATTATCTAGGTACGTACGGTACTTGTTAACTAACGAACTTTTAAAATGGAAAAAATAAGTACAGTGATACCTCGGTGTACGTCCTTAATCTGTTCCAGATCTTTGGACTTATACCGAACACGACGTACACTAAACGAATTTTTCCCATAAGAAATAAAGGGAAAATAATTTTACTTTTAAAATTAGCAATATTAACTTGGTGGTTAAGATTCATATTTATTTATTATCTTAGTTTTATTAACCACAATTGAGTTTAAAAAACATCTACCGGTTTTGGAAAACACTTTTCCTTCTTCAGGATGTTATACGTTATGACATCCTGAAGAAGGAAAAGTGTTTTCCGAAACCGGTAGATGTTTTTTAAACTCAATTGTGGTTAATAAAACTAAGATAATAAATAAAAAATATGGAAAATAATTTGTTCACATGAAAAAAATCCTATTGTTATTGATATATCATACATTGATGGGTTTGTATAAAATATATTAAATACTGCTTAATACAAAAATATATAAATACAAAACCAATAAAATAAAATAAACGAACATTTAACAGGTTGAAGGTCATCAGGTTTGACGTTTAAGTACTAAAAATCTGTCCAAAGAAATTTGGTTCTGCCTTCTTCTCAGAATGTTTCGGAAATGTGACAGTATCTGATCATTCCAGGCAAAAATATTACGGCTTGTTTAAGGTGATACTTTTTGTATCGCGAAAAATCACAAAATAACGCGAAATTCAGAGTTATAGCGCTCGTTGTTCACCGAATGGTAGAAACAGTTATACTGACGCTCGTGGACAGTCGTGGCAGAGATATCCCCCTCTCCAAAAAACGAATTCAGTCGAATGAGACCGTAGACGTACCATTTGACCCACGCGAGTCGTCGCTAAATAAAAGTCGTATACCAAACAAAAAAATTCGCATTCAAACAGGACGTGCACCAAATTAGTCCTATACCAAAGCAGTCACCACTTTATACTGAAATTTAATTTTTCCCATGTTTACACATAGCCAACTAATTATATTCACTTGTTTTTTTGTCTTTTTTTGTGTTTAAGTATTTTATTGTCCTGTGATCATTTAATTCATCATTTAAACGAATTATTAATTATATCCCTCGATTAATACTAATCAGAACTCAATGAGAGTTGAAACTGTCGATTGTTACACGAGTTTTAAAATGGATTAAAGTAATAAATAAATTTGTTAATAAAAGTGACAAGAAATAATTAATTATCTTTATCTAACTTCTCAAGCAGTACCGTGGCGACGATCCGTGGAAATATGGTAATTTTTAATCTTCAAGATGTGGTTTCTTGTGAAAATGCAAATCTGAAAAGTTCGAGAACACCCCGAACTAATTATATAAAACATATTCATTACTATCAAAATAATTTATTAGTATAATATTTCACTACATTTATACGATACTTACTGTGTCGAGTAAAATACGAAAGTCGTGACTGAGATCTCTTTATATAATACACAGGAGCAAAACTTAACTAATGATGATCGAGCAGGCCAACACTCTATATAGATTAAATGCACTATGAGACTTCCACAGATTAAATTTTCTATTCGAGATAATCTTTGAGTTAGGGAAAAACAAACAAAGAAATCTATTAGGCGTTTTACACAAGGAGTGGGGAAACGGAATGTAGGAAAGGTGATAGGAATTTGGTACGGGGACAGGACAATAAAGACTCGAGGACTAACCAGAAAGAACACGAATCGCCTAGATTTTTTCTCCTATAGTCACAGCTCCTAAACTTCAAGAATCTTCTTCAATGTTTAGCATGAAGCACTGTGATCCACAATAGCGGTTTCGGTACGCACACGCGAGGAACCGAATTCGCTAGCAACAAGTAACTTTAGAAGATTTCAAGTTAGTATGAGCACATAGCAGAATATCCATTCTCCTTGACAGTTCAAAAAGAATAGACAATATGGGAGGGGGGGGGGGGGGCAGATAGGTACAGTAAACATTGTTGATTGTGGAGCATCTACGCACGTGCGTGGATTTGTCATAAATATCAAACAAGGCGTAAATTCAAAATTAAAGGACGACTGCCTTCAATGTGCATATTCCAATTTTCGACCGTATAGTATACCGTGGAGCAAGGAACGAGGAAGTTAGTGATATTGGATATTGGAGTGATAAGGTGACGGATGATATTCTAGCAAAAGTAGAAGCAAGGAGTCACTCAGAGGAAATGTTGGATTTATAAAGTCGCTGAAGTCGCAATTGCGAGTAGCCTCGCTCTCCAAAGGGCCCCCGAATCACTGAGAACTACAGAAAAAGTGAATAAATAAAAAGGAAATAATTGAAAATACAGCTAATTTAGCTTCAAAAATACTGGCAGATCACCGCACCGATTATATTTGTGACTACGCTGTTATACGCTCGGTCTTCGTCGGATCGTTCTAGGTTCCGGGTGTGTTATTGTTGATAGTTTAGCTTCATACATCGTCTATATATCTGTGTTGGCACTCCAAGTTTATGATACGTTGTGATATTATTATTTTGGGGTCCCTTGTCCCCCAAAAATGTCCAGTGAGATAGGGCCCTGCACCATAAATCCGGCCCTGCCCAGAGAACTGTAGCTTTACAGAGAGGGTCATGATTCTCAGCCATGAGGGACCATCGGAGAAGGAAAATATTATGTATTGTATTTTTAAAAAAATACATATTTTTATTAAATATTATTTTAGAACCAATGTTCCTCTGTGCGCCTGTGCGCGCGCACATAATTTGCCAACATAATAAAAAATATAGCGCATACCTAAATTTTAACCAGAAACTAACTTCTTAATATTGTAGTTTATGGTTCATAATAGTTAAAATTTTAGATATTTTAAAAAAAAGTGAAAATATCTTAGAAACGGTTTACATATGGGTATGGCAATATGGAACTAAATTGATTACTTACGACCCCTACTATTGCGTCTTTAAAGGAATGTAGTAAATTACCAGTAATCCTATAGATATATATATATATATATATATATATATCTTCTTTTATAATTTTCAACGTTTGCCAAACTGTAGAACGGTTTTAGTAATCAACGACAGAAGAAAATAAATAAAATTCAACATATATAAATGAAACAAATAATTACATGAGAATGTATTCTTTCACTTCATATTTTAGGGTACTTACTATTGGAGTATCTCTATTTTGTATAATATTTAATAAGTATTTAGCTTATTAAATTACATACAAAATTCATTCATTCACCTGTCATGCAAATACCATAATGAGAAATTTACAGACATTGACTTGTTCAACATTAGCCTTACTACGCTCAAAAGGTTATTCTTCTTATGAACCACCACAATCTAAACTTTGGCCATTCACTATACCTATAAAAACTTATGTACCCAAATATTTTTTGTGGATTTTCATTATTAGTATCGCATTTTTAATAGTTATTATATTTATTACAATATGTTTACACTGTCAAAATCCCTTAATAAAATAAAATAAAAAAATATTCGTGGCATAAAACATTCTCTCGTTCTCCCAGCGTATATATTGTTTGTGATCGGCACTGTCACGGTTCGAGCCGACGATCTGCTAGAATAGCTATGGTGATGGTCAGTATTGATATTTACATTATTTATCATATTTTATACAACTATACTATCTTTTTTTATCACTTGGTAAGATTTATCATATTGTAAATAATTATTATAATCATCTTTATACACGTTCTGTTATCCACTATAAGTTTGAAGAATCTTAATTGTGACTATTTAATTTTATCAGTATGTTTTATAAATTAGTTCATAGCTACTCATCCCGTGACATTTTGCATACATGGTGATTAAAAAATATTGCTTAAGATTCATAATACTAAGCTGTTTAAATACTTTAAGATCAATTTGAGATCATTCTGAAGGTGTGCGAAATATTGTAGGTATTGTGTGTCGTTCTATAATACATTGTCAAAGCCTGGGCATCTTAGGCACTCGTCTAGGGCCCGGGATATGACAAGGTTAAAATAAGTAATTTATCAAATTAATAATGTTTGGAGTGTACAATTCATGAAATACTTAAAGAAAAATTAAAGCACGATTCTGAAGTCGAAGAAAAGTGTTAATAAAGCAAAACAATTGATTAGTTTCATGTTACCATAGACAAATGTATTATTATCTTAACTCGTCAAATTAAAACTAACTAAGAGAAAGAAACGGACAATAAGTAGTTCATGTTCAAAGACACCCAGACTGATTAAATTAATTTATCTTGTTCTTTTTATAATGTAGTTAAATTTTGCTTTAGGTATTGTGTTATATTGCAAAAAGTTATTTTAATCTTTATGTCCTGCATAGGAATTAATTAGAAGAAGCGTAGTATTATGGATTTATAATTAATGTACGTGATTAATATACTGATTAATTAACGTAGTACATAACTTGTTTTTACCTGCGGAAAAGTGATACGCAATAAAAACCGCATGCACACTCGTGAAAGTGTGGGAACAACCTTTTCTATAATGTGTAAATAGAAAAAAAAACTTATTTACATAGCTAGTGAGCTATGTAACTGTTTGTGAGCATAATTAATAAGTGCAAGCACAGCTATTCTATATATATGTACACTTCAGAAACTGTATTCAATTCAAACATCGCAAAAGAAAATATAGGTAATATCAATTATATTTGATTAAAAAAACGATAAATAAGATATAATTTTAAACTGTCTTACAAATAGAAAAAATATATATATTTAAAAAAAAAATTGTTTCAGGTATATGTATCATACCACCCCTGTAAGATTTTTTTTTGTTTATTCTGTCTTATCTCGTTCCCAGATCATTTTATTTTGTCTTGATCATTTCAAACGTCATCTGAATTTTATTTCAAGGAGTGTAGATGGTATTCCATTATTTTTTAGAAATAATATTTCAACTTATTTGTGTCTACTTCTCTAGTCGACTTTCTCATTGCTGAGGGTCATGACCCGCTGATGTCCTTGATGATTTCCCTCCACATTTCTCTGCAGCCCACAGTTTGGATAGTCATTCCAATAGATATCCAGTAGCGTCTTTGATCTGGCCGGTCCAACAACGTTCTTATACATTATGCCCCCACCCGCGAACCTCCTATAAAATCATTAATTTTTTTATAGCGGTTTTATGACATTTCAAGATTCCGAAAAAACAGATTCTATGTACTAGTATATACAATTTTTGTATTTATATATGTTACGGGCGGAATCAAGCGGGCGGCATTCTATCCGCCATCGCATCGTTCCACCCGTTACTGGCAGTTCAATTGGAGAGCATGAAAGTGTGGGTTCGGCTGGAATGACGACCTTTCTATTTCACCTGTGGTAAATTTGTAATGTAATAATGGTGTGTTATCTGCCTGGAAGGGATTTTAAACTAATTAATGAAATAGGTTGGATTCATTGGACTTATTTAATACAAAAATATGAAGTAATGCAAACCTTACTACTCACTACAAGAATAATCCCACCTCCATGGTGGTAATTGGTCGTTAATCATATTGACATTAGCTATTAAACAAAAATGGTCACATAATCTCAAATCCCGTGTGCCGTAACCGACGCACACATTTAACGCTACAGTACAGGATCGTGTCCAATGATGGATAGCCAGGATACTCCAATTTCTTCATCCCGAATCATCGACCATCCCAGTAGCATGTGACCCTGACATCAAATTACCGGGTCATCTATCCTGTAGCCAGGAAAAGGAAATCGTCTTTCCTTTTATTCCATGATTGATTGCATAAATTGATTTACCGACCGCGCGCCCGTATGTCTTACCTCCCGGAGAACTCGCGTGCCGCTTACCGTCTCAACTACCGGTTCGCGGAATATAAACGTGGCTAGTATGAAAAAAAAATTATTCGAGGGAAACAAATCTCAACGTAACAATATATATTTCAAGGAGTGCAACTGTATGTAAAAAAAGTTTATAAACTTTTATCTTGCCACACAATGGTAGTCAACTAGGAAAATAATAAATTTGTTCACACTTTGATACTCTCAGATCAGTATATTTACATATTATAATTCACTTATCGAATTTATCTCTATTAAAATAATACATTGTGTCTTTGGAACGACAAGGTATCTGACATTTTGGTCAAAATAATTTTTTTTGTATTAAAATTTTTACATTAATTTTCTAATTCAAATTAAATGCATAAATCAGAAAGGTATACATATAAATTTATCGAAAAAATATTATTGTTGCTACCGGGATTCGAACCTGGATGTCTTCCTATCCAGGAAAATGCAATAACCGATTATGCCACACCAACACAGTAAGTTGACGACACACTTTCGAACTTGTATGTTACACTTTCAAATTGATTTTATATGTATATCATTCCAATTAAAACGTTTAGTTTGTATTAAAAATATCGCAGACCTATGTTCTGAAAAATTGAAACTTTACAATAAAAATATTTTTTTTTAAAAAAAAAATTCTATAAAATTGGGGTACAAACATGTTGAATTTATTTATTTATTTATATATATTTTGACATCCATATTTTTGTAGTTACAGAGGTGGATACATAACATACATAATACATATTTTAATGTGTGAGATGGAGTAGACTTCACCTCTGATATATACAGCGTTGTCCTGGCTACTTTGCTAGACTAAAATCTGTGTTAAAGTAGCCAGTTTTTTTTTTTTTTTTTTCGTGCTGTTGTGGTGTTATTTGGAATAAAAAAATAAATCAAATATGAATAAAAAAGTAAGAATAAAATTAAAAAAATAAAAGTATAATAAAATAAAAATATAATAAAAATATGTGGAGTGGGAGTGTTGTAGGACTAGTGAGTTATTAGTAAAAGAATTGTATACATTATAGTAAATTGTTGGATATCCATGCTTCTGATTCATCTCTACCTGATTGAATCATATATTGGGTCCATATTTGTGTAATCTTATAGTAATTGTACGATTTCCAGTTGGTACTGAGTGTATTGTATAGTTTCGGAGCTAGGAACATGTAGAATCTTTGATAAAATGTCGTTGTTGCTCTCGGAACTGGTGTGTAGATGTTTGTTGTTTGTCTAGTGTTGTGTCCATGATTTATTGCTTGGGGAGAGTTGTTATTAGTATGGAAGTATTGAACGAGTCTCAACATAAAGATTTGTCTTATATCAAGGACATTGTACTCTTTAAATATAAGGTCTGATGGATATCTAAAGGGACGACCAATTATTACCTTGAGAATTGTTTTTTGTGCTTTTTTAGCCGACTCCAATATTGTTTTTGCTGCTCCTCCCCAAACTAAAATAGCATAATTGATTAAAGAGTAGCATAGTGCAAAGTACACCGATCTCAAGAGTTTGCAATCAACTATACATCGAATTCCTTTAAAAAAGTAAATTAGTTTTCTTATGCGTTATAAATATAAATAAAATGTAAAAAAGTAAATATAAATAAAATGTAAATTTTATATTATAAAACATGTCCGAAATCAAGTATCTGTTTAAAATAAATCGTAAAATTAATTTTCAAAACTTTGAAGTTCGATGTATCAAATGTGATGTACATATGATACCTATTTTTTCCAACTGCACGGTATCATATAATAGCACTCACGAATTCTTCGTAAGGAAAATTTTTCAAAACAAAATAATATGTACGAGTTATTTATACGTTAAAAGTGTTGAAAAATGTGTAGGACGAGGGATGAAAAGATTTCCAAGGATAAAATAAATCTGGTTGTAACATTTTTTGGAAAAAGCTGAGCTTTGTGTGCCGCTGTGTATACGCTGAACATCCCTGGAAAATTTATCTACATTGACTACAAGCCTAGAGATTAATCCCTTTGTCCATTACTCTTAGTATCCACTTTTGTTTAGCTTCCTCTTACTAGTTTACGTTGTTTTCAAATGTTGAGCGGCAGAATACGTCCATCAACAAGAAGCGTGTGAGGCGATCGCGCGCGCTCCAACTCAAACACCTATTTTTTGATGATCATCTCAGATTGTATTTTAACTTTTAGAGCGCACTAGTTACAGTAAATCATCAAAAACCGACAATTGTAGCGAAGTCTTACACAAGTGACACTTATTATGTCGCTATTTGTGGTCCGATTTGGATTTAAAAAAATTAATTCAACTCGTCGGAATATACTCTACTAGCTTGGTATGCTATGATAATCGATGGATAAACAGTATCACGAGCAAGAATGAACGACACTGTTCCGTACAGGAAACAAGAAAACAAGAAAAAATTGATTCGCCGATCTCAGCTTCTCTCAACCGGCTGAGATGATGATGATTATGAGGTCGAAATAAATTAAACACAAAAAATGTTTTATATAAGCACACTACGGCTGCGCAATCGAGAATGTCTTCCGCAAGCAAAATACAAACAATAACAAATTCAAATTCATAAGAATACATGTATTATATTTGCAAGAACCTACACGGCGACAGGCCGCCGCTTGAGACGTTTTACTAAGACGTCATTGTTTCATTAAAATTTATCCCACGGATTTTTTGGCGCCACGCCGATGATTGCACCTTTAAATTATTAACATGTGTCTTATCAGATCAATTATATAGCACCTCCTTGGCGAGTAATGTGTGATAAAGACACACGTCTAGTTGGACAGCCTAAATTATCGGAGCATTTGGATCGACACGACAAAGATTAGTGGAGAACTGAAAAAAAATATGGGGAAGCTTTCATCAGGCAGTGGATTAATAATGGCCGATAATAAATGATTAATTTTGGGTAAAAAAGTAAATTATTTCAAATGATAATGATCAATTCAAGAATACGAAAACATTTAATGCCAACACATTCTTCATAACAGCGCTGATTTCCATTGAACTTGAATATCTTAGATATATGTCACCGCTAACTTTTCAGACATCTATTCAGGATTTAAATCACGCACTATGTCGATTCCATTAATAAGACTTCAGTAATTAAGTTAACCGGTTAATACAATTTTACTGCTATATTCAATATTTTATTTTCATGTTTGGTGCTACTAGGATTATTAAACTGAATATTGTAGAACTTTCATTCATTCATTCATTTTTAATAAGAAATAAATAATTCATAAAGTTTGTTTTAATTACTGAGTTAATTATATTCCCCAACTGGTTTCGAAAAATGCTCTTTACTTCGTTAGGGTGATAAAAAAAAAACCAACTGAAACTATAATAAATGTCAAATTGTTGTTTTTTTTAAACATTGGGTACCAAATTTTTTTTTTTTAACTTAGTGCCCGACTAAAATTGTAATGAAAGATGTAAAAAATGACGTAGTAATCCAAAATTATTGGTAAAATATTTAGGATTTTTTTAGGATAGGACTTGCGGTAAAATTTATTTGATTATTTATAATATTTAGGTTTTTTTTTACATGCTTTACTTATTTCCAATTCTAGATTAGTTGTCTTGTGGCTTTATACGCTCTTCAATCAATGTTTGGAGAAGAGTCACACTCCGTTAGATTGGAGGAGAGCTGTTATTATGCCTCTCTACAAAGGCAAAGGGTCGCGAATGGAATGCGGCAACTGTAGGGCAATTAGTCTACTAAGCTCAGTTGGCAAGCTCTTGGTTGCTCGATTGGATTTTAATAGAAAGAGTAAGAACGGTGACGAAAAAAAGTACGGAACGTGCAAGGGGCCTTTGTGGGTGAAGAGGATGCATGGATCAGATCTTACTCTACTTTATTGGTGAAGAGCCAAAAACTTTTTTGTGCCTTTGTAGATCTGCAAAAGGCGTACGATAGAGTTAAAAGAGAAAGGTTATGGAAGGTACTCTTTAAGTACGGGGTGAATAGTAAACTTATACAAGCAATCGCATCCGTATATGAAAGAAGTTCCGCGTGTGTAAGTATAAATAGATCATTTACACCATGGTTTGACATTACAAAGGGTGTCAAGTAGAGTTGTGAATGTCTCTACGTACAATATGGGAGTGAACATGGGCGATTTGATTTATGCTGTTTATTATATGCAGATGATGTAGTATCAATAGCGGATAGTGAACAAGGTTTACAGAGTCTAGTAAGTACGAATTATTATTTTAATTCATTTTAATATCTATATAATACAAATGTTTATTTATCTTTGGACTGTGTCCGTCTCACTAGAGAAATCTGCGTCGAGACGGGCATACGTACGTTAGGATGTACGGTGAATGGAAGGAAAAGTGACCTGTGAAAGTCGAAAATGGTATCCGAAAATAAATAAAATAAGATAACGTGAGAAATACTAGATCGTCAATATAAATAGTAGTACAGTCAAGTACGTAACAGTAATTAATGTTTAAAATAAAGTGTTGATGGCGTCAGATATAGTGGATATCCGCGGAAGACTTGAGGTGTCCAGGTAAACCAAATACTGAAAAATGGTCCTGTTATGTTATGAGAAGATGTCTGAATGTGAATGAGGCGAGAATTGTGTGTCAGGACAGAAGTCTGCAAAGTCTTCCGCGAACGTCTTCTATTTCTCGTGCCATCAACACTTGCGTCGTATATCTTTTTTAGTATTCTCTCCTCATTCATTCGTTCCATACGACCAAACCACCTAAATGATCCTTTCCAATCTTATTCACTAATGCTAAGATCAGCTTTACAACTACTCCCCACGACTATAATAATAATTTAATTTGATACTATTATTATCGACTTTCATCTAGTTTGATATAATAATATCGAAACGTTATAGTTAAGTTTGATAATACAATTAGAAAAGTGTTTTATTATCAAATAAAAAATTCTATACATAATAATGATTGATTTGCTGCATAGTTTTTTGTGAATGCTTCAATCTTCTACGAAAACATCGGTGAATTGATTTTCGACGAACCGAAGAAACATAAGACAACTTAGAATAAGAATTGACGCTGAACTAAAAGGTTTTTCAACAGGTATTAATAATATTGTCTCGTAGACTTCCGAGACATTCCCCCCAGGAAAGTACAGATTGATATGATGTTTAAAATATTTTATAATATTTCTGTTTCTGTCGTCCTGCACTGGACATATATCCTCTTCATATTTACAGCTTCATATTTATATTCAGCTTCAGGCGCGATTCATTCAGCACCTCTTCACTAGCCTCTTGGGATGGTTGAAATCCTTCAAGTCTCACACTTGCACAATACTTGTTATGTTTGTTAAATTTAAATATTATTTTTAATAAGCGGATAAATCTACTTTTACTATCTTTTATATTACTATTTTAGAAAAATAATAACGATTTTTTAACGTACAATATTTAACATCACCAACACCTTTGTCTACCATTATTATTTTAAACTTACACATTTTTGTTTATGCTGAAAAAATTACTTATCTCCTAAAAGTTCATTTTTATACTATTTCATTTAACTTAATTAAACTTACTTATATGTTTGTAGGTCTAGTTAAGTGGTTACATCCAACATTAAAAAAATATTTTTAATATACATAAAAAAACGTTATTTTAATATGGTATCATTATTAAAAGTAAATTATTTTAATGTACATTAAAAAAACTGTCTTTTAATATAGTATCGTTATTGAAAGTAAATATATACATATTATTAAGAGTAGACAGTAGATTTAGGAGTATAGTGTTCAAGTAAATTCAATGCCTGAGTACATCAGTATACCTTGAAAAGAGAAACGACAGTAATTTTATTATTCTTAAAGCAAATGTTATTTAAATACTAATTTAATGTGTCAATTAGAAAGACATCCATATAAAATCAATTTCATTGAAAAATATTGTTGTTATTTTCTGAGAACCAAGACTTCTCATAATATTATATAAATTCTGCCCCTATATTTGAATAATTTTATTGATTTATTTTATTTTATCACTCTGTTAAATAAAGTTATTTAAAATGGAGCCAGGTACAAGAATTCGCTCAATTATTTATGTAATATAACAGTACAATTATAAAATCATCATCATCTTCAGCTGCTTTCGATTCACCGTTGGAAGAACGCTTTCCCATGACACTGTCACTCTCTTTTTCGTCCGCTGATCTTTCCCATATCATTTTATCAACTTTGTTTCGTCTAATCACCATAATGAGATTATTTAAATAATATTAGAAAATTAGTAAAATATCTATTTGTGTTCGGCAACAAAAATAGCTGCACCCCCTAATAAGGTACAAAAATTCCCATGAAGCGTTAATAAAACCCAAAGTAGGTGTAAGAGAAAGCGGTCCGCTTCCAGGAAGGGCAATTCGCTTATCAGGAACCTGAAAAAACCTACATTTCTTCACTGTAGTACCCGTTTTTGCAGTGAGTGGTCGTTTTATTAGTGTGTTACTAGTTTTACCGAATTGAAATGTCTACGAGACTATGTCTAAGTGAGCAAAAAAAATCAATGATAGTTGAGTTATCAAAACAAAACTATTCTAATTGTGCTATAGCAAGGCAAATTCAGTGTAATGTCATCGATAACAAGATTTGGTAAGAAATAATTTTTTTTGAAAAATCGTTTTGCTTCTGATTCGAGAACTCCGAGACCTTACCAGTGCTAGTGTTAGTGACAGAACTATTCAAAATAGGGTCAACGATATGGCTTTACAAGCAAGAAGACCCCCCAAAAATCTCTATTGACCAATGAAATAAGGAAAAAACGACTGCAATGGGCCAAGGAAAAAGTATATTGGTCTGTGAGTGATGGGAGAGGGTTGTTTTTTTTTTGACGAAATAAAATTTAACTTGATTAGTCTAGACGGTTTGCAGACAGTGCATTGAAGATCCGGAGAGAGATACAGCGATGAATGCATCGCACCCACAGTGAAACATTCTCTATATGCCATGGTGTGGTGTGGAGATGCATCGCATCACAATAATCAATAATAATAAGGATTAGTGGATGCCGAGAAATACAAAAAAACAGTCTTGAAGGTGTTTTGCCAATAATTGAGAATTTGACTAAAATAATTGAAGATCCAATATTTTAAGACGATTCTGCACCTTGCTATCGTGCCCGCTCTGTAAGTTAATTTTCATGAATCTTTGAAATTTATTTGATTTTTTTATTTGGTGAACATTCTCAACACTAAATTCCTTTAAATTTTTTCACATGCATCACAGTTCAAATAGTTGTTGGGATTGAAATCACTTGCATGGCCATAAAACAGTCCCGATTTAAATATTATTAAAAATCTGTAGTCCATAATGAGTAAAATATCTGCAAAAAATCACCCAAAACTATTGAAGAATTAAAAAAATTGTAGAATACGTGTGATATTAAGAAATTACAGTGGAATACATACACAATCTTTATAAATCACTGCTGAGACGTATTCAGTGTAATCCGTTCCAAAGAGGGACAAAAAAATTATTGATTTGATGTTTAAAATAATAAACTCGCTTTAAAATGTTTCTATTTTTTTATAATTTAAAATATTAGTTTCAAGATTAAATAACACATTGATATAGAAACGACGTAGAAAAAATTTTGAATTAAGAATGACTGATTTAGTTGGAAGAAATATCAATGGAAGTTTTTCCTAATAAATGCAGTCTTCAATAGTGAAACCCTTGATGCTGTTATTATGCTACAAAATGTGTATTTATTAAAACTAAAGTGTGTACATATGTTGCTTTATTAACATAAAATATAACGGTTAGCAAAACACGCCTGACAAAGTGAACAAAACTGCCGAAATTTTTGTTGCGCTTTGTGTATTAGAGATTCCAACCCGAATATTCGATATTCGAATATATTCGGCCTTTTTCTACTATTCGATAATCGAATATTTGTGCAGCTATTCGAATAGTGCAGTTGTTCGAATATTAAACAATTCTCAGGATTCTGATTCGAACGTGGTAGAGATACCTGTTGCTTATTCGAAGAGTTCATCGACGTCTGAATTGCAGACTGAATTAGGAAGCACTCCTTAAGCAATCCCTCGTAGAAATTAAAAATGTTAGTCCAAATAATCTTAAGAAAGATTTTAGATATTTTGACAATTTCATAAATAGGACAGAAACGTTAGACCTACTATTTAAAACACTTTTAACAGTTATGCAGCGACGATAAAAACAAAATTAAGAACACATTTAAAATACGAAACGTTCAGTGCGTTGCTATTTTTAAAACTACAATAAATAAATAGTTTATGGTAAATTAGCTCGTTTTCTTATAAATTTTGATGTACTTAGGTATAATACGATTTATTTGAAATATTCAAAATTAATTTCATACTGTTATCATACTTTAGAAACTATTTGAATATTTTTAGTTTTACTATTCGATATTCGAATAGTTGATGAAGTCAAATAGTTAGAATCTTTAGTATATACAGACTTGTATTAACGCGAATCGGCGCGTAGATAGGTAGAAATGTTACTAAAATATAAGAAATAACTAATAATGCTATTCCTCCCATAATTTAAATTGGTTTGAGGAATGTGGATAATGGGCAAAAGAGATGTTCGCCCTCTTACTTTATTTAAAGACCATTTAACGCAAAATGTTCTATATTTTCCTAAATATACCACACACAAACATTTTCCCGGTGAGTGTCCGCTTTACATCTGTTTATAAGAAAACTTCCGTTTTCCGCGAGCTTTCAATGTATTTATCCTATCGGAAACACCCACTGCATGAGCCGTGATTGTATATTTAAATCCATCCCTCTCATATCTTCCCTGCTCAACAATTTGACATTTAAATAGATTTGTTTGGTTTGAATTATTTTTATATATATTTATATTTTATAAAATTTATATTATAATTAGTTATTAATATTGTAAAATTTCACATTATTAATGATTAATTATTGTCACGTGTATGTTGCAAAAACTACTGTTTGTTCAACTCAAACAGCGACTACACGATTGTTGAAACACGTGTTATAAAAGATATTTTCAATTAGTGAAGTAATAAAGATATTTTTTATGGTATCATATCGTAAGTAATACGATCCACCAGCGACAAATAAAATAATTAAATTATTAATTTCGTTCCATTATTTTCAAAGTAAATATCATGTATTTTTATATCAAACAGACAGATGATATATTCAATCTTTCGTAAAAAAATTCGTACATTCCACAGGAATTGTTCTGAGTATATATGGAGAATGTGGCGTTTTCTTGTATTTTTACAAAAAATATATTTTCCTGTAGAATTGAGTGTCCTGATTTCAAAACTTGAAATCTTACTGTGAAATTAAATTTTCATACATTCTTCATCAGTTTTTTTTAAAAATCACTTAATATTTTTAATCCATTTACAGAAACATCACTGGTCTTGTATATACGTGATTGTGCCGTTTATTTTCTCAGTAAAAAAGTGCATTCGGAAAATCACCTCATTATATAACGAACTTTCTGCTTTAACGGACACTCCTTCGATTGTATCGAGGTTCTACAATACTAGTATTAGATGCCGTCATTCCTGCTTCATGGTCCATGCAACGAACAATTTTGAGGGGGACAGACGTCTGGGCATCTCCGTAATTATAAGAAAGGCTTCACTGTCTCATGCACTATGAAGTTTATTGACATTCGCGGGTAGTTAACAGGTGGTATTACCCGTCGTCGGAGAATCCACGTACCCTTTCTGCGATACTAAACGTGTGTATGCTCAATATGCTCCCGTGATAACTTGGGGTAGTGTTTTAGAAATCAAACACAATACAAAGTCAGACATGCAGACTTCACAATAAAAATAACATTGCAAAGCTGTTCACACAAGGGGTTACTTCGATCTATTTTGAACCATGTTTGAAGTTTGGTTAATTAAAACTCGATACAAATGTATTGCTGTGTAATGATTTATTGCTTTAAAATACATAAACTAGTACCAGATTACTATAAGCCTTATTTTACTAACCCAGGTTGATTTTTTTTTTTTTTCGTAAATGATTGCGATTTAACTACAGGCTGGATTATATGTTCTAGGCCGATACTCTTTTTGAATAACTAAGTAATGAAATACAATATTTTAATTTGGTTTTTATTCATTGATTATTTGGTTTAATACAATTATGTACGTCATCGGCCAAGTGACGGCCACCGTCTCTGGCAGTGGCATAAATGCGTACTCTTTTAATTTTTTAATTTTAATTTTAATCTTCTCATCGTGTATCATTCCGTGGATACGGGCTATTAGAGTGAAAATGAATATTAGATGTATATGTGCCAAATCTATTTATGAAAGAGTAAGGAATGAAGAAATAAGGAAATGATATGAAGTTGATGTTAGTATAATGAGTAAGATTAAGAAAGGATCACTTAGGTGGTTTGGTTATATGGAACGGTTGAATGAAGAGAGAATGGTAAGAATACATAGGAGGCAAGTGTTGATGGCATCAGAAATAGAGAACGTCCGCGGATAACTTGGCACGACCAGGTAAACCAGATACTGGATGATTATGATTATGATGATGATAAACAGGATGATTCTATTAGAAGCCTCACCAATCGGCGAGCTTGTACTAGAAGATGTACGAATGTGGATGAGGCGAGAATTGTGTCAGGACAGAAGAGTGTGGCGCTCTATCCTCTCTTCCTATCTCCGCGGGGAAACGGCGTGATGAATTAAGCTCCGAAAAAAATCATCAATATTGACTGTATCATCAATATTGACATTTGTACAGCTTCAGCAATATTTATCGACCGGCGTCAGAGCTGGTACAAAACAAATTGAAAAGATATATTCTTATTTCTCGCAAAGCCTTTTATGATTATTAAGAGGGTGGGTAGGCCAATGTGCTTCGGCTGATGTTGATTCGAAACGTGATTTCGTGATTTCAGTGAAGCGAGCTGACACCGCCAGCGGCATGTCTGTAGGTCATGTCAGCATCCCAGGAGTCAGGAGTCGTGGCGTCTGCTCCGCAGGGGGGCTTACTGCGAACAATTGCAAATAAACCGTGGACATATTTCGATGGATCCATTGATGCGAATTAGAAAACGTCACGTTTAAAAATGCTTGCGGTTCTTATTATTTAAAAAAAAATTATATTTGTGATTTTTTACAGTCTTCGATGGATATTATAATGCAAGAGTGTTACGGAATGTGTAACCGGTGGTTTGCTACACGCTCCCGTACCGTTGGTTCTTCTACACAGGGTGTGACAGAACAACTCCACAATGTATCATGGGTGGATACCTGACATTAGCTTGTGCAAATTCTGTATCGTTACGGTAAATTATTAAGGAGAACACATTCTTATTGTGATGTTGTAATTTTTAAAATCGTAGGTCTATGATATATGTTTTTAAATATTTAGATCTTTCACATCTTGTACATATAATTTGTATTTTGAAAAAAGATAATATTAAAGTTTGAATTTTTTTTTTTAAATCATGTTAAGTTTTAAGATTACCTGCTTCCAAATAAATATTTGTGAAATTTAACCATTCATGTATACCTTTGGTTCAGGACATAAATTATATAACAAAAAATAGTCTAGCAGCTTGAAATTCAATGATCTTTAATTTTTTAATAAATAACACAATAACAAATAATATCGCGCAAAAAGGCCTCATAAGTCAACATGACGATTGGATCACAGAGGTGATGTCAAGGGATAGATGGCGCGTGGTTGTGACTTAGTCAAGGACTTCCGAGTTCTATGAGACCGATGTAGAAGAAGAATTAAATGTATTAATTAGAAAGATATCCATACAAAATCAATTTTATCGCAAAATACTGTTGTTGCTACCGGCTTTCGGAAAATACCATTTACTTCGTCAGGATGTCAAATTCAATTGCAATAAGTTTACTATTCACCCCGTAATCAGAGAGGACATTCCATAATCTTTCTCTTATAACTCTATCATATGCCTTCTGTAGATCTACGAAGGCACAAAAAAGTTTTTGGTTTTTCGCCAAAAACTTTTCCGTCATTACCATGCATCCTCTTCCACCCACAAATGCCTACTTAAATTAATTATTATACCTGAATACAAAAATAACGCTATGAAGCCTAAAAATATATATGAAATAATCTACTTAACCTTTACCATACCATGATATAAAATACCCGAACGCAACCATGCTGTCAACTCGTGTTACCGCAAATAACTGTTAGAAAAAATGTTTTTATTAGCTTAAATGGCTTTAATGGCACGAATTTACTCTAAATATTGAGCATACAATTTTGAAAAGATGATTAATAACATAATTTAGACCATTCATTAAGTCGTATACAATGTGTCTTTCCTTTTTATCTGTCTTCATTTAATTACAGAGAAAGAGACAATTATATTTGTATATTTGTTGTTCTTTTCACTGTGAAAATAGTGTGTGATCTCTTGTATTTCATATCACAAATTGTATTTTTACCAAATTATTAATTTTACAATGGATTGAATGGAAAAAATAATTGTTTTTGTACGATTCCCTTTTCATAATTGGTTTTTCACTAGTCATTCGTAAGCGCTAATATTTTCTTTAGGATTATCTAAAATATGAATTTTAAGTTGTATGTATTTACAGAAATATTACAGGTTTAATTATGATGGTAGACCTGGGTTACTGCATGGTTTGGGAAGGGTTAATGTTTCATCTAGGGACATCATATCGTCACCATCAGCAGAAATACGCATATCTCAATTTTTTGTCAAATTTATAAATTTATATCATTGGATTTGAATTTTGCGGGCAATCGTTCTATATCACTAGTTTCGCAATAGCGTCCGCTAATGCTAATGCTAATGCCAAAGAAATGTAATCACCACATAAATATCATCTGTAACCCCCCTGTCAACTGCGCATAACTCAAGGGAATCGTACCTAAGTTTAGTTCAGTTTCAGTTTAGAAAGAATCTGTTCCTCTTTACAACTCTAAAAAGGTAATACTTCAGTAATTCTACAAAAATCATTTTAAATTATTTATGTCTCTCTCATGTTAAGTACACAATTCTTAGATATGTGATGTAGCTGTTTAGGTGACGATATGTAAGTGTGTAGAAAGGTACCAGGAGGTGGGAGTGGTATTTTTTACATCGCTTTTCCTCGGCCCTTTTCATGTTTAGTCTCCTCCAATTTTTTTGGAATTCATCGTTGACTGTCGGTCGCGTCGGTCAGTTCATCGATTGCTCTCACTTTGTCGGGGCGTTATAATTGCATGTCTTCAAATTATTAACTTTAATACATATAGTTTGGATATATACAAAGTAATAATACGAAGTTAGTGTCTGGTTACACGCGCACAGCTTAGAGGGAACATTGATATCAAAATAATACTTCGTGAAAATAGCTTTTTTTAAACATATAACTTTAAACATATAATTTACTTTCTACGTCGGTCCCACGTGGCTGAGGATCATGCTTCTTCTGGAATGTTGCAGTCCTCTGAACAAGGCCGGATTTATGGTGCAGGGGCCTTATTCACTATGCATTTTGGGGGAACAAAGGGCCCTACAATAATGATAACACAACACATGGTGAACTTCGAATACTTAATGGTGTTTCTATGGGCCGGTTGTGTGATCAGTAGTAACTTTTAACTACGCTAACTTTTTACTATAGTATTTTTTTACTAACGCTCGTAGTAAAAATTCTTTGTGGGTTGTTGATACATTAAATTTACTACTGTTAAAGCATAGATGGAGATGTCTATAGACGCGACAAATAATCATTAAATATGCTTTATTTTATGCATTATCTGTGGATTTTTTCGCTTAGGTATTCGAAATCTGTCGCTTTGGTGGTAAATTTTTTTCATTTTGTGTGCATATTAAATTTTGTGTGTATATTAAACAACGAGATCATCATTGGACGAACTCTCATCACTAAAATAGCGGGATATTGAATGATTAATTGTCATATACTTCAACTTTCAAAGTATCAATATGTCAGATGACTTTTGAAACAGCTGTGAAAAGTCCGCCATATTTAACGATCGATTCTCGTTTGTACTATCGGATATCTGAGAATAAAATGAGTTTATTAGGGATGTACTTTCGAGAAGTAATTTTTTTTCTCAATTTAATCGAACAGGACGAAATAAAATAAAATAATTGGAAAATGTTTACACTAGCTCTAGTGTGAGGAGTTTCAAGATCGTGTACGCTATGCGAATCGGTTTTGAACGATTTTTATTATTGTATCGCGTCATCTTTATATGTTATACTACGTCAAAAACACGTGTAATGGTCGTATACATTCTCTATTGCCAACAAGAAAAAAACACCAAAGTCACGTTTCTATCAAATTTAATAGCGTTGTTTGTCGCATGACTCATTATTCTACCAAAAGTAGCAAAATATTGTCTATTTATTGACGTTAATCCATTATTCATTTCAAAAAGAGCTATATATAGCTAATAAATTATATTTTCAAGTCATCTTTCTGGTAAATATATGAATATCTGTCATGTCAGAAAACAACTAGATATTTATCCTTTCTAATAATCAGGCCAATACTTATAATTGCCGCTAGGGTGGCGAGATCCAGAATTATATAATCTGTTACCAAGTGGCAGGTGTGTTGCGAGAATGATAAGTTACGTTATTACCCAGCAGTCTAGAATGTTGTAATTGTTCACTGAGAATATAATTTCGTAATGTTCTGCTGGGCACGGAAATACTTAACGACGAGGCTAAATCTAAGGATCGTATTTTTCCATTGACATTTTGACATTTGCAAATTCGTGCTGCTGCTGTAGTGCCAAACTAGTTATTTACTCGCCATTGAAGGTATTCTTATTGTTTGTGAAAAAAGAGAAAAACATTTTTTAGTGGAAATATATATTTTTTTGTCGTCAATTCTGAAGCGAGTCTAGATATTTTTGTATGAGATTATAGTTACTTTGGCTCGTAACAGTCCGGAAAAGTATTAAATAGCCTGTGAAAAGAATACATTCGGAGCTTTTTTTTACGTAACACCCTTGTCCAAGGTCTTAAGGTGTCACCAGGGATGTTTTCACACAAAACGTTTCATCATTTTCTCTCCATAAGTTTGGTATCCTAGACTTAAGTATTTTGTGGAATTCTAATTTGTTAAATAAATTTAATAAATATCTGTCCGAAACGCTCTAAACTTCGTCCAAATTGAAAAAACGCGCATTATTGTCGGAAATAATTAAGATAATTCTGATTTCCAATAATAACAGATGTCGCCTTATTTTCACTTATATAAATAGAATGAGGCAAGCGTTGTAATAATTTAATTTTAAAATTAAAATTATTTATTTTTGTCTACCTACGTTCTGGTGTATTGTGAGAATTTTATAATTTTGAAATTTCGCTGTTACTTGATATGGCGGGGCGTTTTTTTCTATCAGGAAAATGATATATATTGCGTTTTTTATATCGAGCCTGGCATGGGTTAATAGTTTAATTAATATAATGTTCGAGTATATGAAACTTCAGAAATGACGAGAAAGAATAGTCAAATATAAAAATCGCGCATGACCGGTACTACGAAAGACAATAGTGACATGAGGCCTGCCAGTGTAGAAATAAGATATCTATTTTTTGTGGTATTTATTTTTATGTCGATGAACAGGTGATTGATGAAATTCTTGATATAAAACAATGTTATTCAGAGAGAATGAATTTGTTTTGATACGTAATCAATCATTTCGAAAAATGTTTGAAAGTTTTCCTTGGGCAGGTATTACCTTGGAAATAAAATATTAAAGAACGAAGGTTTGTACTTTTTCGAACATTACTTTCAGAACACCTTGAGATTAACGATAAAGTAAAATAAGTAATGGCACGTGTTGAACATTTTTATAAAAAATATAATAAACTTTTTTCACTTTATCTGTCTTTCTCTCGCCAATTCTGCTCCGTAATGCGTTTACCATCAAAATTATAGATTAATATCTGGTAAACAGTAAATAATATTCTAGGGTAGACATTATTATTAGTCACTTGTAAAAAATCCTTCACCACATTCACAAATACACTCTTCATACCTTCACAAATTCACTCTTCCGTGTTTACATCAAAGAGTTATACGACCACAAAATTAAGGAAAGAAAAAAATGTTTTTCCACTGTGTACAAATGTATTGGTTCTTCTACGGTGTATCTTCGGTTTCTTTGGTCGACTATTCTGATTCTATTACAGACTCTATCATCAAGATTCATTTTTCTAATGCTTAGTGTTGGTGTAAATGCCAAAATATCATAAAGACTTAGGACTACAATTAGTGCATGCTACCCGTTCTTAAAAATTAAAATCAGAAGAATTAGACAGATGTAAGAAAATTCTATATGCAGGATATATGTATGTGAGACGTATATATCGTTTTTGGTTGTTGAGCAGATTCGAGTTATGAATGCATATGCATTATATATCTTCTTGGGCACCGAATGGAATATTAAACAAACATATAAAATAAATAAATAATACTATTACACACAATCTCAAGTGATCATACCTGCGACAACATTGTACATCATAAAAGATGGCCGACACTCCGTCTATCTATCAATATTTGTAAAAACGATATACAGTGTTACAGGGGGGGTCTCATATTATGAATAGAACGGTATAAAAATCAATTCTTGTTTTGAAATTGAATTTGTGGTAACCAAATATGTTAAAAAATATATATATATTTATGATTTTTGTACTTTTAATATACATATTTCAATAACTAATTTGTCGTATTTCACGATTTATTGAATACCAGAATTTTATCCTAAGCGTCCACAAGTTAAAAGCTGCAAACATTTATGATCATTGATCCGATAGGAGTTTGACGTCGGTAAACGGGATACGATGTAGACCTTGCTGAAAATAGACGCCAGACAGCAGACAAAGTAATGCATCGTGAATAGACTATTTCCATTCATCTCAATATTCCCTTCAGCATCAGGGATTTTGACATGGGCTCCATTTGTCGCGCCATGGGTACGGATGATAGGTGCTATGAATTAAACATCCTTTTGAACTCGGGTCGCTACATCTTTTTAACAACCTGCCTTACTGGATATTTAAAGGGTGATTTTTTAAAGGTATACAACTTTAAAATGAAATTAAATACATAAAAAATGCCATGGTATTGGCTTTATTGGAATTATAATATTATACCATTAGTGTTTAAATATGATTTCGCCGCGGCTGGCTCGAATAAAGCGCAATAATTAATATAATGTATATAAAATACAATAATATTTATTGCTATGTGATTTTTAGCTTGTTTCCTATAATACTCACACTTTCACGAAAAAAACAAAATTGTATTTTCTACCGAAAAAATGATTTTTTTGTTTTGCGGCGATTTTCGCTGAACGACGATTTGAGTCTGCAGGTCTGGTCTCAAACCCGATATATAATATTAGTGGAATCTGCTTTATATGTATTTGATGTTTTAATTTTAGATGTGAGATATGTATTTTAAATTTTTAAATTTCAATACTCACTAATTCATTTTTAAATTTATTTATCCATATAGTCCATAGTGTTGGGAAATATATCGATAATCGTAAATGGATGGTAGAATTATTGTAGGACGCGGATCTTTTGGGCCCTTATTTAACGTGGCCCTCAATGCATCGCATTGGCAGCATTTGCGTAACTACGCCATTGAGTACGAGTATTTTTTTTTAATGGTTTAATATGCTATTCTTTCTCCTCACTTTATTTTAGCCATTTGTTACTCACCTTTTAAATGCCAACTCTATTAGAAATGGAAGACACCACATAGGCTTTAAGGGTCTTCACTTATCTATCAAAAGCTGGAATCTATCGTCCACAGATGGCAAATCTTTGCATGTTTGCAAGGTCTAAAAGTACGTGTTAACACGCTTATAGGTTGACGTGACATACAAATTTTGACATATTAACGCGTTCATGTCATTTGTAAGATTAAGCCGACTTGATAAACGTCCTTATTCAGTCTATTGTCCTTTTTTTTCAGTCTACTTCGAAATGTCGACACCTAAGCAGTTGCCAATTCTCAAAGTCTCCCCCTTTCGTGGAGAATTTCCAAACCAGCGAAGTCGTGTCTCGTGGGCTTTGTCCACTATTGGCGCCACGCTGCCTGTTCTTCGGATAGTCTCATTTCTGCTTCTATCCTATCTGGTGATGCCTAAAATTCTATTATGAAAACGTATTCTATCTTATCTGGCGATGCTTAATGTCCTATTATGAAAACCTAAAAAAACAAAATGTGACCAAGCAAGGATGTTATAAGGGAAACATATTTGTGTTTTCTGTCAGTGTTTTGATTTTTGGGAACATATGTTTTAAAAAAATAATAGTTTTGGCCAGCGATAGATTTGGATAAATTTCATCTCTACTAACCGATTTCTGATAATATTGTGTAGGTGCCTGTGAAAAGTTTCACCTCAGTTAACTTGTAACTTAATTTAACATACATAAATGGTAGAAAATGTTAAAAAAATGATATTATACTACACGCGAGACACGCCCCTGCCTCTATCATTGACGAATTATTTCCTGGAAGGATGCGAATGGATCCATTGGGTCCACTGTTTTTTTAGCATCCTCTTCTCACTCGTCCATTTCACATAACCACGCCATCTATTTATTTATATCTATACATTAGCAAGTATTGCGTGAATATTTTCAAACATTAAACACCCATTTCAAATATATTTATTTATTTCACAAAAATATTATAATGAATATATTGCAATGTATTGATTATTAAATATTGTAATGAACGATCTTTGTCACATTCCAAATGTACCACAAATCACGCCAACATACTAGCACAATTTGATAACATCTATAAAGTATTATTTCAAAGTATCAAAACCGTATATTGAATTAGGGTGGGACCGAATAATTAACAAAACTCCATATTTTCCTTTATTAAGCGCTAAGTGCGGCTGCATCCTTTGCACCATATCTTAAATTTACGAATGATATACTTCCGTATTATAAATATTAATAAAATAAGTACATATCAAGCATGTTTCTACAACCTTTCTATCTTATATGTAATGAAGTATTTTATTATGTACTTACTTGCAATTGAGTAATTTTTTTTAATGTTAAAATAACTTCCGAGCTTAAATATGTCTGAATGTCCTAATTTTGTATTTATGAGTATCAGCCTTAAACGTATGCGAGTGTCCTAATTACGAGTATATTTCTCACACCGGCGTAGTGTCGAATTTAAATGAGAAGTACATCCTTTGTACACTTTGCAAGAGAAATTTATTTATTTATTTAAGTAGTACTTTCCATGACCAACAATTGCTGGTTTTGTCTTTTTATTAACTATATCCTTGATAAGTCGTAAAGTATAAGAAAGTAGGTAGCCGGAATATAAAATCCTAACCATATATTTAAAGTAATATACTCTAGCTAAGATAACGGAAGTTCAAGGAAGGGAAAATCTACTAGTAATTCTTGACTTCGCGCAGTGGGTATAAAATTATTTTCCTCTCGTCGCAAGTTTACAATTAACTTGAATCATATATTAACTTGTTCACTCATATACAAAAACTAGGAGCGAAGCCTTAGGATACTTTCCAGTGCCAAAATTTAATACCAAATTCGATAAACTAACTTTCTTATTTTGTGCTCCGCGAATATTTATCAAATTAACACTAGACCTTAATGGGTCTAAAGTAATTAATGACTTCAAACCAAAAATTATAATATGTGGTTGCTTGATGTGGGTAGAAAGCAAAATGAATCTAATTTGTTATTTGTGCTAACCTAACTTACCTACACATTTTTGTCTCCAACCATTGTATATTACAGACAATAATATTTTTATAACTTTTTTTCAATAATATTTTATAACTTCAGGTTGTACTTTTTTCACATAACTTACTTAACATTAAACTTACTTACCTCTAAACAATTACAACTTTTTAAAACTGTACAGGTAATTGCTTTAGAACAGACCGCGTCTAGTAAGGTAATTCATATGTACTATTTAAGCTACAAAAAATAAATAAATAAAATAAAATATGTAGCGTCGTAAATACAACCAATTTTTTAAAGTAAAACGCTTTTGATATCAACTAACCTTTAGGTCTGAGACCTCCCTTCAACTAACACGCGGATTAGAAGTCCTGGGAAAGACCTTGGGAGGACCCAAGCCCGAAAGATAAAACCCTTCAAAAAGACACCAGAATTGGCCCCCTTTGTACATATGAAAGAGTCTAAATCTCTTTTTAATACATTATTTTGGTAATAAAATGATCAAAACGAGATTTTAATAAAATTAATAATGGTTAATTTATTATTTCGATATTAGATTGAGGATATTATAAAGTGTAGGTTTCAATTCAAGGAAAAGAAACAATATCAATTATATTTAAATTCTCAGTTTAAATAATGTTATCTTTGATTACTCTTGAAATAGTATTTAGTCTTTTAAGGTTACATTCTTAGAATTTATTTAAATTAAATGGCGTTTGAATGACAGTCCAGATTGATGAAAAATATAATTAATTACTTTCGCAATATTGTTTAAAGCTTTGGTAATATTATCCGCATTCTATACGAAGTATATTTAAAAAGAAAACTCAATTTAAAGCCGCAAATTACAAAGCTGTATCGAAAACAAAACAGTTGGTTTAAAAATAAATTGAATCTGTCTATAAATTGATTCGAGACATATTAGGTAAACATGTCGTCGCCAGGCTATTCAAATTCAATCATAAAAATATTAGACTAACAATCAATAAAGGTTCCCCCTCACAAGAGAAACGTGCTGATGTTCAAAATACGGGCGCGTAATGATGCCAACATAATTCATCAGGTATATTATAAGAACCTTCAACCGTCAACCATCGTACGCACGATTATAGCGGCAAACAGTGGCGCATTTCTATGTACATATTGGGGTCCGAATAGTAGCTCTATTACAGGGCTCCTTCCTTGTTTTCACATTTCTAAAATTAAATGTATTTATTGTGTACAGTCTTCAACATTAATTAAACGAGGTGGACGTCATGCACGAACTAAAAATAAATGTATGTTTTCTAATGTGTTTTTTTTCATTTTGTTTTTAAGTGATAACGCGGCACGCGCGTGTAGACTGATAAGAAGTTGGGAACAGAGCCATCGGTGGATGTGAATATAAATAATAATGAATATAATAATATATATAAAGAACCTTTGTCGTATTAGAATGTTTTATAATATTTTACATACTTTACATATGTAGGTCTACCCATATCGAGACAGCTATCTGTGTCGCATGGCAACATAAAAAAAATCTTCTGTCAATTTTACTATAGTAGATTTGTTAATTTTTTTAATTAAATGAAGGTTATCAAAAAATCTTATTATGACTTGCATAAAAACATGGATTATCGATGATTTGACTTCTGACAAAATAAATGTTTTTATTGTATTCAATTCATAGTTACATTTAGTCAAATCAAATCAATACAGTGGTTGCGATTAGGTTCACAATTAAATCTTTATGAGGATCAGAACTGATCCAATTTATGGGCCTAGGCCTCAAAACTTGCCTTACAAATTTCAAGCACCGCAGACTGAAAGATAGGCCTCTGAGGTAGAGATTCCAACTATTCGACATCATCAACTATTTGAATATCGAATAGTAAAACTAAAAATATTCAAAATTCTAAAGTATGACAACAGTATGAAATTAATTTTAAATATTTCAAATAAAGCGTATTATACGTAAATACATCAAAATTTATGAGAAAACCAGCTCATAGATTTCGCCGATGTGGGGACAGATTGTCTTCTGTGAGCGAACTGTCAAGATCTGTGTTCTTTTTTTGCCGTTCGAAAGCAGCGCCGTGCGTAAAGCTAGGACCACAAAAAGACGGTATTCTCAACAGCTTCGGAAGTGCAGTGATATCTCGGTTCTTCACAAAAAAGGTGCGAGTCAACTGGAGGTGAAAACGACGTCTAGCCCAGGACTTTAGAGCAAGGTAAACCAAATCCATCTGCCATTATTTTATTTATTTATTAATTTATTAACGCCCTTTAAGGCTACAAAATATGTTTGGTATAAAATTTAAAAAAAACACATTTTCCTTTCTGCATCCAATTCAGGTTGCGTCAACTAATCATTATTGTAATATATACGTACGTTTTCATCAATGAAGATGGCACATGAAGAAGAAGAAGACAATACAAAAAAACTATTGCAGGTCCTTAAAAATTTGGGTCTCTTACAATCTGCCCACAGCACCTATTTATAAATGCGCCACTGGTAACAAATTGAATTATGAGGCAGGTATGGTGGTCTATTCAAAAGTGTTCAAGGTTTTAGATTAACTAATGTTGACGTGTAAGGTTACTGCGACATCGAAATAATTAAAAGTTATAAAAATTAATCTCGGTAAGGATTACAGTTACTATAAATTATTCCGAACAGTTTAGGAATTGGGATAAATCAATGGTCGGTACCTGAACAGCGGTTGTATCTACTTGCTAATCGATATATAAAAATAAGGGTCTATTCAAGCAAGCACAACACATATGTAACAATTTTTAAATAAATCTTTCATAAAAGTTGGATGTAGATTTCGATAAAAATATAATATAACCCATTGCCGAAGGTGTCATACTGCATTTTCCGAAAAAGTTTAATGCATTTTCTTTGATTACGACCAGAATACGCATGCATGCTCCCGATCCCATTTTAGGTGACTTTCGATACTACTACTTCTACTACTACTACTACTTCTGAAAACTTGCAATAGAAACACTACTTCTGAAAACTTTCAATACACTTTTATTAATTATGACCAGGTGAGCCAGAAACTACCCTCCGTCAAAAAGCTTATCTCTATTATACTTGTATGTATATATATCTCTCTATATGATATCTCCCATAGTCTGATTTCGATGAAACTTTTCTGAAAAATTAACATGGTAAATATGTCAACTAAGTTTGTTATCCAGAGCGATCCCCCACCTTACTGTAAAATGGCAGCTGTTCAAAAACTTTAAAAAGTAGGAACTCCGTTAATATTGAAAAAAATTAAATATCACGTTCCTACGATCTTAATTAATATTTAATATGATGCTTTTTTCGATGTTTGAATCAATTTCCACCATCTTGTCTGATAGTTGTCACGAAATTTTAGGATCACGTTGGTTGTAATTTTGTGACCTTAGAACAACAAGGCGTCATCATATTTTTTATTTAAACTATTTTTTTTATTTACTTGACATTTTTACAATGTTTTATAACATGAATTAAGTATTTTACATTTTTAAAATTACATGGTTTTTCTTTCGCTTACCTCTCCAAAAAAGAGACCAGCTCTCGTGCTTGGAGGAGGAGTTACACTACAATAATTTTATATAATACCTTACATATTCTATTCATTGTCCATTTGTGTGCTTCTGAAGTGTTCTATAATATTGTTTATTTTAAAATTAAGTGTTTTTGAAGTATTCATTTAGTTTCTTTCTAAACTTTTTATATCCTTTATTTCTTTGATTTGTGTAGGGAGGCTATTGAAATTTTTTATCCCTAAATATATAAAATTTTGCTGATAGTGTTTGGTGTTACATTTAGGGATTTTAAAGTTATTTTTAAACCATAATGATGTGCTTGTTTCAAATTTTACAATGTTATTTTCTTTGATTAATTGATTAATTGAGATTTTTTGTAAATGTTTTCTATTTTGGGAACTGGAAATTTCGCAAAAAGTGTTTTTGTTGAAAAAGTTGATATTTTTAAAAATATTACTTTGATGATTGTTCTCTGTATTATTTTTACCGAGTTCATTATATTATTGTATGCTCCTCCCCACCCAATTATTCCATACTGGAGTAGTGAGTGAATAATAGCAAAATATACCTTTTTAAAATTATTTATACTTAAAATGTTTCTTAATCTTATGAATATATAAATACATTTTCTTATTATTTTCACTAATTCGATAATGTGACTGTGCCATTTTAAATGTTGATCAATAATTACACCGAGATATTTGATTTCTTTTTTTGGGCTTAAGTTTGTACATGAGTCGTTACAGGTAATTTTCTTATAGTTGTCGTTATGGATAGTAATTTTTATATGGGGCGGTGTTTTAAGACTTTTGATTGAAAAGGGAATGTAATAGGTTTTTTCGGATTTTAAAGAAAGTAAATTACTATTGAACCAGGATTTGAGTGTGTTCATGACGTTATTTGCATGTTCGTTTGTAGTGTTCCAGTCTTGTCCGTTAACAATGCTAGCAGTGTCGGGGTACGATATAATTTTTCCGGTCAATTTTAGTTTAAAAATGTCATTAAAAATTATAACATAAATTATAAAAAGAAGTGGGCCCAAAACTGTCCCTTGTGGACTGTTGTAACTATGTTACAAATGCATAAACTTTTCTAGTAGTTAATATGATATCAAAAAACAAAGTTATATTTTAGAATCACTTAAAATATTTGTTAGAACACCAACTGTTAATTTGAATAAAAATAAAATGAGTTAATTTTCTTTATATTGAGGGACTACTGTACTCATAATTGGCGTAATGAGTCCAACGTTAACTTAGTTAACTTAGCTTTGTTTATTCGGTACAACCAGAGGCGCGCAGTGCATGCAACAAAAAATCTGTGCATTATTAAAAATTTTGGGAAACATATATAAATTACATAATTGGATTAACATAAACGGAAATATTATTTTACAATTAACGCCATCTATGTACCAGTAGAGACTTTAATTGCTTAGTTCTAAAAATTACCACGACAACTCACTCACAGCTGTACCCATGATTTTGTGTCTCTCGAGTATTTGCCGCATTGAGCTATTCACATTACTCTGTTATATCTTTAAGCTAGTGAAATACTCAAGTCATATAATTGGCTATTTACTGAATTGAAAATTCCTTTCGGTTGATCCGCTTTATATGCAGTCGTTACCTATGCTGTTTTTTTTTAACATAATAATATTTGAAAGGCTTACAACTGCGTGCAAATCATTGATGTGTCTACTTCCTCTTTTACTAATTCGCGAATTTTACTATATTACTGTTTCTAACGTGTTGATTTCATGGCCGTTCTTTGCGTTCAAAGTTTGTGCATGAATTTGTTTTTGATTTGGGAAAAACTATTTCCTACGTTAACCTTTAATAAAAATAATTATTTCCTTTAGTTATTACATGAAGGATTTTCAAACAATAAATTAATCATGTTCAGTCATAGAAAGTGTTCTTTGAAATGTCCATACATTTTTTATATGAGTAAGAAGGTATTATTTTACGTTAAAACCTGAACTTTAAAACCATTATTAATAGTACTCTAAAATTACAAATAAATACATGGTAAGGTTGTATAAAACCACGGATTCATTTTATCTAAAGACGTTGGTTAAACGAAAGTACATATATTATATATAATTGTATAATATTATTGATAACAGCGTAACCTAAATCTATACCTACTGGACGCCACTGGGAACAACTAGTTTTCGCGTAATGTATATTGTCGTGTTAACAGAAATCGGATGTTTGCATATTGAAGATTGCACAGTATGTGAGTTTTAAAGTAAAGCCGATGTAATATGGCACAATCTCAAACATTGTTAGAAAATGTTTATAATGCAGTAGAGCTTAATTATGACGGCCACGCTTATAACGAGAATAGCTCAGTAGATAACAGCTGTAGTACTAAGAAAAAAGCCCCAATGATTTATTTTTACTAGTATTTTAATAGAATTGCTCACTGTTATAACGTGTGTTCTGTACGGATATACCGAAGAATAATTGTAATTCATAAGGTAGTCCCCACTTCTAGTCTAATCTAGTTCTAATCCCCAATAGACAAAATGAAAAAGCGACACAATGATTGTATCAAAATACGGCCCAGTAATTGTATTGGCGGCCGCTTAAATTGATTGCCTTGTTTTTGTCAAACCTTATATTTATTTGGGTATTATATTCTTGAAATGATAACTCGTAAATTTACACAATATATTAAAGCAAAATTGTTATCAGTAAGAAACAAACCATCACGTCGGAAATATGTCTGTTGGCAGTGCTAATAAAATAAACTACCTTTCAATGAAAAAGCGTGAAAAGTCTAGATTATTGGCGTTAAAAAAGTTAAAAGTGAAGCAAAAAATGTTGAAGTATGTAAAAAGTAAAAATAATGTCGACGTTGTGGAAGAATAAAGATGTCTACATTATTTGCTACATCCGTGATTCCGTTTCCAATAATATCGGAGTAAGAAGCTACCAGTAAAGGTTATATATAACGAGGAATCCTTGTTAGTCCCCTGGTTCTCGTTATATCCGTGTTCGACTGCATTTTGTTTTATTTATTTTAATGTATGTAAAATATCTGACTTTACTGAAATTATAAAAATGTAAAAAAAAAACAAAATTATTATTCTTCATAAAAAAAGAATCGGGTAGATTTTGTGTAAGAATGTGTTTTTACTTTTTTTTGTAGGTCAAATATTAACGGAGTTGCGAATATTTAAAGTTTTTTAACAGCCGCCATTTTAAAACGTATTGGCGGTTAATGAAATTAGCTGAGATATTTACCATCTTATTTTTTTTTTAAAAGTTGATCTAAATCTATTGGAAATCTAGCTGATTCAGCCAATGTTTTTTCATTTCTGACTTTCAGAAATAATATGTGAAGATATGTGCACTTTGCGGTCTTTCTTATCAAAACTGAGCATTATTTGGCTTCTTAACGCTACTGCAATGCTTAAAAATCTTGAAGACATCTATGTGCATAAATGTAAACTATAATAATTATTCGCGTTTGAATAAGGTGTTGATCCTCGCTCATAAATGCTTACTCGGCATCCTCGTTAACTCAAATGATATGTCGAATTTCCAATTACAAATATAAATTTTGAGTAGCTTATTGGTCTAGTGATTAAGACGCTGGCCTAGAAGACCAGCAAGTCGTATTTTCAGAGCGTTTAGCTTAGTTTGAAAATAGTAAAAATATTAATGTGACGTGTTACGCGTCCGCATCTCTATTATAAATATTTATTTAAAAAGCAGTACGCAAATGGGTCGAAATCCAGGTGTGGTAATTATTGTTACAAGAGATTTGAATATACATAGGTATATTATATTCGGTGTTTGAGATGTGTTTGGCGCGCACGTACGACAATGGATTATTGCGCAAGCGCATTTTATTATGTGCATGTGTATGTATACATATGCATACAAACAAAAAGATCTAATGAATGAAATCGTACCAGAATTATCCAAATAAATTTCAGCTTGTTGCTGGCGACTGCGCCAAAAATCGTTACTGTTGAGGTTATCTCAAAAGGTTTAGAGTTTTAATAATTTGAGATAATTTGTTGGAACACTATAATATGCCGGGCCTACGATGTGAAACATATTTGTATGTGAATACTTAAATTTTTTATTACGCTCATAAAATGGTAGCGCTCATGTAGACTAAGATTAATTATTCCACACGCTGTCATAGTCGAATTTCATTCATTTTCACCTAATTTTGTGACAGCTAGGCTTGTTTAAACGACTACCGAATTTTTTGGAAAAAAAATTATATTTAATTATGTTGGGAGAGTTAGTTGATAAATTAAAAAGAGTATTGTTGATAAATTAAAAAATGAGAAAATAAAAGAAAAAATATGAAAAAACGTTGAATTGACAAAATTAAAAATTGGAATCACTGGACTAAAAAAAATTGGACAAAATAACATAATAATTAATTGTTCAAAAAAAAGAAGATACAAAAAATTTAATAGAGAAAATAAACAAAACATTGGGTACAGAAATTAAAGCGGAAGAAATTAAAAAGAAACGACAATTTCTAATCATAAACAGACTAGAACGAGGATTAACAGAAGAAGAAATTATAAACGGTATTAAAATGCAAAACAAAGATCTAGAACAAGAAATAGACCATAAAAATAACACAAAACTGATAAAACAACTAAAAAACATAAACAAGGAAGGCAAAGAAAGAGAAACCGCAAACTACATCATACAAATGACAGGAAAATTAAGAAAAATCCTAATTGAAAAAGGAAAATTAAACATAAAATTTCAAAGAGTATCCATCGAAGACTGCAATCCGTTAACACAGTGCTACCATTGCCAGAAGTTCGGGCATATAGCACAAAGATGTCTTAATATAACACAATCGCCGATTTGCCGACACCGTTCTGAAGATCACACGGAAACCAGCTGCTCAAATACACAAAAAAAAACCCGTCTGCAGCAACTGCAGCATGCAAAATCACAGTTTCAATATGAAATATCAAACTGAACCCAGAGCAGATAACCAAGACTGCGATCATAGGAAAAAAATTCTACAGATTGTTAAGGACAGAATTGAATATGAGTGAGTGTTCCAACTTAAAAACACATACGTGGACATTTTTCTTTATTTATCTACAATACATTAAAATCAACCAAAACAACACCTGCATAATTACATTATCGACATATCATAATTTCAAAATTTTATTAAGTATTTTAAATTTTTCATTTTCTAAATTTAATACATTTCAAATTTAATTATCTATTTTCATAAATTCAAATATGAACGATTATATAATTATCTCTATAGATAAAAAAATCAAAATAGATGAACGAATTTTTCATTCAATAAACGACACAAATTACATAATATAACCAAATCCCGATAGAAGTCTGGTTATTTATAATCCATATGAATATTAGGAGTCTGCAAAAAAATTTCGACGAATTCCTTGTAGTTGAAAATTCATTAAATAGACTGGACGTGATGGTGTTAACAGAAACACACTCATCGCGCGATGTTAACTTCCATATACCATATTATACATACTTTTCAACTAAGAATATCATAAACAAAAATGGTGGAATAGGGATATTCGTTTGAAATACGTACACGGTACAAAATTTTGAAGAAATAAATATAAAAAATAAACATTTTAAAAATAAAAATTAAATACAAAAGTAATTCTATTAACATATTAGCCATATATAGAACTCACTTATCATCGATAGTAAAATTTAATAGAAGAGTTAAAAAATATATTATTAAAACTAAAAAACGTCGGTGACCTTATACACCTTGCACAGGATAAATCAACATACTGTAATTTGGTCGCCAACATTCGATGGAAGACGACTTATGAAGAAGTTTTTTTTTGTTACAAGAAATTTACGTACTTCTAAGTTTTAAGGCAGACTGAGTATTGCTCTAACCAGTGGCGTAACTAAGCCAATGCAGTTAAAGCGGTGCATTGGGGTCCAAAAAGTTCGCCTCTAAAATCCACTGCAGCCTAAAACGATACCCACGAAGATACCCGAAAACATTCTCAACGTGTACAGTACCCCGCTAATGTGTCAGATTAAGGACCAGATCATCGCTGTAAAGCGAAAATCGCCGAAGCAAGAATTTTTTAATACAAATTAAATGAATTAATCAGAATATTTAATTAAATATTTTTTCTATTTTTAAGATTAGAAAAATCAACTTTGTGGTTAAAATCCATTATTTGAAATTGTTAACTTTGTTTCATTAATAACCACTTAATTTAAAAATACATCTACCGGTTTCAAAAAATATCATTTTCTTCTCCAGGATGTCATTAACTAATCAAAAATATATGTTATATTGTTTCTTTAACAGAATCTATTTAAAAAAAAATTTAGTACCTAACTTAAATTGTTACTTGATGATGCAAAATTACTAAAAGGAAAGGAACAAATTTTAGAATGGGACTTGTGGCCAAAATTTAGTTGGTTGTTTATAATACTTTGATTAGTTTTACATGCTTTATTTATCTCTAACGACTCCAAATTATTTAAGACCAACACCGTTTACATGCAAAATAGAAAATCCCAAATTTTTATCAAAAGTATGATCATTTTCTAACAAATGATTAGAAAAATTCTGAAAAGTCACTATTATTCATACATCTCAAATTTCAAACCTTTACTCTTATTTTAAAATTTTGACTTGTTTTACCAATATAAAATATAAAACAGGGCAATGAAAAATTATAATTATTTTTTCGATATATAGATTTTTTTCTGTATATCTTCTAATTGATTAATTTAATTTGTATTAAAACATCACAAAACTATGATCTGAAAATGCAATTTCACAGCAAAAATGTGTTCTCCTTAATTAAGACTTTTTAAATTACTAGTGCATATAAATGCTTAAAAACACTTATTGGAATGTTATTGGAGACAAGACAGTATTTTTATTTTTACAATTAACTTTTTTTACTATATAAATATGTAAATGACTTACCATTACGCCGTTTCCCGCGGGGGTAGGCAGAGAGGATAGAGCGCCACACTTTTCTGTCCTGACACACAGTTTTCGCCTCATCCACATTCATACATTTTATCATACACTCGACGATTATTGAGTCTTCTAACAGGACCATCATTCAGTATCCGATTTACCTGGTCGTGCCAAGTCTCCCGCGGAGGTCCTCTATTTCTGGTGACATCTAACTTGCGTCATATATCTTCCTTACCATTCTCTCCTCATTCATTCGTTACATATGACCAAAGCACCTTAGTGATCCTTTCTTAATCTTATTCACTATACTAAGATCAGCTTTCCTTATTTCTTCGTTCTTTACTCTGTCATAAATGGATCTGCCACGTATACGCCTAAGCGATCTCATTTCCACTGCAATTAGTTTACTTTCGTTTCTCTACTGCCAGTTCCAGGCCTCACTTCCATTCATTAGTGTCGGTACCAGGACTACTTGTATCTACTTATTCCAAACATTCATTACCTACAAGTATTTTGCACGTTGTCTTGTTTTCTTCCTACTCGAATACCATCACTTTCGACTTTCGACATTCATAATAAGGTCACTGTCCTTGCATTTATCGTACATTCTATTCAATAGAATTTTCTTCATTCATTCTTTATTCTTTTCTTTCTTCTTCATTTTTTCTTCTTTTTTTTTCTTTATTCTTCATTTTTTCTTTCTTTTCTTCATTCATTCTTGTTCATCATTCATCATTAATACTGCATAGTTGGCGTAAAATAAACAGCATACAATCAAATCGCCCATTTTCGCTCCCACATTCATACATTCCAGTTATTTCACGCAATTATCCATATACAAATTGAACACCCATGGAGACATTACACAACCCTGCTTTGTAATGTCAAATCATAGTTTGAATGATCCATTTATCCTTACACATTTTACTATTTACTGTATATACAGTCGATTCCGTTTAATTGGGACACATCGGGACCAGGAAGTTTAGCCCAATTAAGCGGCTCATCCAATTAACCGAAGCGAGCTTAAAATTAAATGATAAATATTTTTCTTTAAATATTCAGGGCTCCCTTCATTGCCTTCCTACATAAAATAACGCTGTAACCCGGCTATAATTTTTTTTCCTCCTGGTTACTTACAGGCACGGTTGGGTATTAATCACGAAAGTCTTCTTCATCTAATTTTTGATGTTTCGATTTAATGCTCCAACAATTGCATCCCCATTCTTTATTTTCATTGTAACATGGTAAATTGTTATCTATTATCGAAAACTCTTGATAATTAACAATAAAACTTCTAACATGTCCTCATTTCCCTTTTGTTCAAAATTTCCGAAATATCTAAAGGTTTACAGATTTTAAATGGTGTTGGTTTTTATAGCTCCCCAATTCCCAGTGACAAACTGTATTGCTTACAAAAGATACATTTTTGCACTAACCCTCTGGCTTTTGTGGAACTTATTAATACATTTTAAACTTGTGTATTGTAATCTTAAATTACACGTAATTTCGTCTCAATTAAGCGATGTAAATTACTATTAGTTACTTGGTTTGGTTTCTGTTCCTTGAGATTTGGCCCAAATAAGCGGCTGCCCCAATGAACCGGCGACCCAATTAAGCGGAATCGACTGTATCTTGTATTTCCCTTTTTCCATTCTATGATACATTCGGGCCCAATTTTTGCAGTGACGCCTCTGGCCCTAACCACCCAAGCCTGCTGGAATAAAAAAATATATTATTATTATCGTGCTTGGCGTATCGTTGTTGCATGCACATCCCAAAATGATTATATTGCCCGATAATCCGGCGGCAATGTTGATACTAATTGTGCCCTCTTATCTATGGAAGATAGTAATTATGTATTTTTTAAATGCGGGAAAATGTACACGTACATCTGATTTGGCGGCGTAAAAGTTCGTGTTCTTTCTTATCGCGTTCAGTTCAGTTATTGGGTCGGCACGGTCCGCGGTCGGTCGTGCGTCTCGGATATCCAAGTGCAACATTCATTTCACAATCTCTCAGGTTCGTTTATTATTCACGCTATCAATAATTTTCTTGTCAATCGATACTGCTGTTGTTATTGCTATGTGTAATACACGTGCACGCACGCAGGCCTACTTACCCATGTATGTGTGTATTTATTGCTTGCACAAACGTCATCGGAAGACTTTCCCGCCATTTAGACGTCAAATATGACAAGTTTCATTGCTTAACACGTTGCATAGGTACTTTTATAAAGTTTTCAATCGCTACTAGCATTAACGGATGATACTCTTCTGGAGAGTCGCGTAAAGGATTAATCAATTAATTTACTTATTTATACATTATAAACTATATTGTACATAAATCTTCAAATAAAACAAACATACCATAATGTTAGAGATGTTTACTGTCTCGTGTGTTATATCTAATTATACAAATATGAAACAATTGCGAGATATGATTTATTGTTTGTCGTATTTTGTTAGCTGAGCAGAATAATCAACTGATGCACACAGATTTTCATCGCCAAATAACCGAGACGTGAAAGCAGTCTCATCCGTGTATACGCACCCTAAGGACTAAATCTCATTAACGTTACTCGTACAAAATAATGATATATTTCACAACCGAGCTAATGTTAGAGCTATCCTGCGGCAGCAAGATTGAACCATCGAATAAATTTAGCCGAGATAATATTCTCCAAGAGTAGTTTTACTATTGTTGTCATTGATTTCAGTGCCGATAAATCGGCGTTTCTTTTGAAGTCTGCGTTAATATCAACATTTTTTAAAGATAATTAATACACCAGCAAATATAATAAGTATTAAATATTATTTATTATTTGCATGCAAGCCTGTAACCCGCTTCCTACCTCGCTAGGTGCATATAAAGTACCTGTTCTGAGGTAGGTAGCCATTAGATTATATTATTAATTTATTATTGTTTTTAATATTTCTAAAACAAATATATTTTAATGATATTAAATAAAGTAAATAGTAAAAAACAGAAAAATCAAAAGGGAGTAAAAAGAGTATGTTAAAATAACAAAGTAAAATTTTTGATAAAAACTAAAGACATTTAAGAAATAAAGAACATGGTAATAAAGAATATTAACATATTAAAGAAACAGAGTAAAAAGTAATAATATAAAGAGTAAAAAAAAAAATAATAAGTAGACATGAGAAACTAGTAAAAAACCATAGTAAAGAGATCAGAGTAGAATAAAAAGAAGAACAGAGTAAAAAAAAGGTAATAAGCAAGATATAATAGAAATAAGCACGGAGCAAATAAAATATGTTAAGTACGAGGTAGGATATAAGGAAAGAAAAGAATTGCATAGAACGAATAGCTTTGTTTATTTAGGATCTGACTTGAATAGCCAATTTCATTGTTCCGCTGTTTCTTTCTTGTTTTTTTTTTGTTTTCATGTAAAATATTTTTTCCGATTTATAATATCGTTATAAAATAATAGTTTTTCATTGATTATTTTGAACATTTTGACCATCTTGTTCATATTCCAACGGCAAAAAGTTTTCTGTAGCAAAAGGAATTCCTTTAGTCAAATAAATTCTCGTTTTCAATGATTCGTAAGGTTGATTAGTTTTGACAGTGAACTCTGTAATTAATCGTTGAGATCCTATTTTCATTCAAGGAATTTTAATGAATGGAATTTTAACAGGACTTAATTAAAACGGACGGATTTTTAATTATGTCCCGTTTGAACTGTGTTAGATCAATATATGCCATGTAACAAAAACGTTTTTTTTCTAAACTGTTTTAAAATGCAATCGTGTGAAATGAAAATTGTGTGTATTACTTTCATATATTAGGCTGATGCATAATTATTCGCGGCATTTTGTTTTTTGAATTTGACTAGAATGACAACGATGAGCGTCAGGAGTAGCGAATCCCGGACAGAAATAATAGCAGTATAACATTAATAGCGACGTGCACCTGGCCCAGCTTGATCACTTTTGTACTGCCATTCAACTGAAAAGGCCGTGCATAAATAATAAATCGATTTCCACCACGACAACACCCGCCATCGTGTCGAACGTCGTGTGATCGAATCCATCGCTAGCAAGAGATGGAATTTGCTCCCATCCGCCCAAAAAAACAATGCTTCTTCGTCCGCGGAATCGACAGAATCCAAGTGAATAGGAAGTCCCCGAATGATAATTGTACATAATATGCTTTGAGTTTGTTTTCATTTTTGGTTACGTTACAAAATAATAATATAATATATATTTTTAAAAACGGCGGCTAATTATGCACCATCCTACTAATGAATTTGAGTTATCCTCCCACCCACTATTCCTAGATCATTAAATTTGTCAATTTGTTTAGATTTATTACATGCGGTTTTAATCACTTGTGACCTGCCATTTCTTCAATTCAAAAAAGATTGTAAAATGCATTTTATCATTGTATTTTTGAAGCATTTGTTGTGTCACGACTACAGTCGGTATAACAGTTACCTTCCACTATTATTGCCTAGGTATAAATTAGAGGTCAATGTCAGATACGGAAAATCAATCAAAATCACTTAAACTTTGACTGCTACAGGCAGATTTCACGACAAACTTCCCACTCGTTAAACAAAATCTAGAGCACCCCGAGTTAAAATTTTTACCTCTCTCTGTTTATTAAGTTTTGTTGTCATACTTTATTTGCCTTTTACAATTTTATAAATAAATAGCATTTCAAATTAATATTTTATTATGTTTTCAAAGAGAAATTTTTTAGTTAATGGAACTAAGTGCTTCTAGAAAACTTTATTTTACCACAGTACAAATCAACATAATCAATTAATGCAAACAAATACTCTTCTTCTTCTTCTTCTTCTTTTAAATACGCAAACCACCCTTCAAGAGTGATTTGTGACATTAATCAAGTTAAAACTTTGTTTTATAGAAAAAAGTACAATAATATATAGAATAGGAAATATTATATTATAAGTTAATACCATTGTCGTTCAAAAATTTGCTATTATTTTGATTAAATGTGGCGAGTTAATGGAAAGAAGATGACACAAGTTAACTGGGAGTCGAAAATTACCATTGATGAGATTACTGTAAAAAAACCTACGATCCGTAATGGACAGCCAAAAGAGATATTATCAAGGATTTCCTCCTCGGCACCATACTAACACATTGGGGAATCTATTAAGTTCAATCTGAATAAATGTGAGGGTACCTGGCAATGCCCAATTCTCGTTCTAGAGATATTTGATATTGTTCTTTTGAAGATTTTCTTTTGGCGAACCGGGGAGTGCGGGGAATAGATTTTGGAATTATTTTAAGCCGATTACAGAGGCAGATTGTAATTCCAAGTCTCACAGTCCTAGCGGTGATTATTATCATTGCTTGTTTTTAAATAATCCAACGAGGTCGAACGGTTTATATCTTGGATGAATGTCGCGTAACCTTAACCTGTTTTTGTTTGTGATGTTTACAAAATACACGTGGCAGTAAGATGGTTTTAAAATATAATATATGATACCAAATGTGCAGTTTTTTCTCTATAAATGGGTATTGGATAAAAGTCAATAAATAGAAAATAAATAAGAATTTATACGTTTGATAAAATAATCTACACATAAGGCACACGACTCCATTAGATTCGATAAAAACGTTGCTGTGGAGTTTTTTCTTGCTGATAGTGCGACTAAAAACCCCTATTACATGCGATTTCGACATAATATTTTATAACTAAGAATATATTTGAGTACTTCGATTAAATATTTATTATTCCTTCGATCTTTCGATCGATTATAATCAGCTCTGCGGTATAAACGATCTGGAAAATTTACTTTTTCACTAAAATAATTTTAATTTCATTAGAAGTTTAACTAAAACGCATTTTTATTGTGAAATTGGAATTTTATAACCTAGTTCTATAATAATAAAAGAAAAGATTAGAATCAATTAGAACGATATAAAAAAAAACATCGTCGAAATTTTTTTTAAAAAGTCACCACCGGGCTACGAACCCGGAATTTTTATTTGCGGAACCATGATATCAATTTCGATCTGTTAATCATATATGATTCCAAGATATTTGGGACTTGTCAATACAGTCTTATGTAAATGTGTATCTGTTAATTTTCAAATTGCTATCAACTTTATTATGCGATGAATCCTAAAAATCATCGTGTAAATTGGTGTCCCAGTTCCCCGAGAAGTAAAAATCGAGGGTTTGTATCCCGGTGTAAAACAAATATTTTTTTATGGTTTTTTTGTATATTTTCTAATTGTATGTTTACAATCAACGTTTTTTAGGTAAGGTCTCATAAATTTTTTGTTTTAAATTTTTATTGTATCTTAGCATATTATTTTTTAATTTAGATTTTAGATTGTAGATATATTCAAGGGGCTGGTGCGTCTAAAAGTTGTCCATTCTTATGTTATATGTATTGTTACCAGTAATGAAAAATTTTAGAATTAGCGATATTTGAACATGTCCAATTACTCCATACTTCCATATATATTTTTCATTAAAATACAATAAAAAAATAGCTTTGTTTCTATGAGATATCTAATATTTGTTTAATTCTAGAATTGATTTTTTATCCGCATGGTCTGAAAACGCAGTCGACAAATGCCGACTACAATATGATGTAACTCGTCAATCTAATCGAGCGGATAAGAAAATGTAATTAGTGTACTTAACTTATTTTGAAGTGATGTTATTCTCAAAAAATAATCGATAGACAAGGCTTCACACTAATTAAGGAGATAACGAAATTATTTAATGCTTAAATCGCCCATTACGGTAAAAGGACCCTACTAACTTACCCTTATATCGTTTCCACGAGGATTTGGATTTTAAGAATTATTAGTCTATATTGGGCATACTTGCAAAAGTATTGATACCAAATTTGTTACAGAGTGCGGACCTTTTTAGCCCCTATCTAGTGTTGGCCCCGATACAGCTGGGTCAAAATTATTCAGAGTATAAGTATTAACTCTTAGTTTGTGGTTAAATAGTGTAAAGATGATTTGCATTTTTTTTCCGTAACAATACATATATTAAAAAGGCATTTTTTATTATTTACACTTAGTTCACACAGGACCGGATTGTAGCCTAGGCACATGAAATATTCGCCTATAGCCAACGCGAAAAAATTAAAATACATGTATTTTTAAACAAAAATAAAAGTTGTCACCTAACTGAAGAGAAAAAATACTAGTAGATAAAAATAATAATAACAAGCGAATTCCGATCGATAAGATTTAGAGACCAAATCGATATTCCAAAACTAAAATATACCGCAACCCAAAATCACTATATTTATTAAGGCATCAAATTCTTTAACAATCTCCCCATCACAATTAGAAAAATTACAGACTATTATAAATTTATATCTGAAGTCAAAAAATGACACTGTACACAGACTAACAGACACATAAATTATACACTATCTTATATACTCCTTCTCTGTGCACGAGTCTTATTCTCATAGATAAGAAATAAAAGTAAAAAGAAATATATAACGATATTTTTTTAATGTATTATATTTCATCATATTTTCTAATCATAATAATTTTAAAAAGTAATGACACTTTAATAGAAAAATGTCATTTTATGTTCTGAAGAATAAAACTATTAATATTATTAATCTAAAATGAATTGATTTTATTGTTTATTTAGACTACTTAGATTCTAAATATGTGCCTAGTTTAAGTAATGTATTCAGAGGTGTAGTGGAGCCTGAACGTTCCGGTATCTTTTTCCATGGCCAGAATGCGTTCTGGTACGATTTGTTAGAACAAAACATTAGGAACAATAATATTGTTAGCAACAAAATATGTGTGTGTTTGGATGTATTCCGGTGCCGGTTCTTTTTACATTACACGTTTTTCCAAGAAAGCTTAAATTCTATGCTGACCTGAATACATTTTATATGACATTAAACAATAACAGATATATTTCATTTGAAATATACTTTCACATTCTATTGTGTCGAACCTGAATGAGTTAAAATAGAATTTAATATTCAGTTGAGTTTGAAGAGTTGATTTGTCATCACCTACATAATTTTTTTCAATCTTGTGCGTTTTTATGTTTGTAACTTCAACGTTTTTAACTAGGTTTTTGTTTTACTACATAATGACTTTTTCGTTATTGCTTGTGGACTGATTTTTGTGAGAGAGATACTAATGTATTAATTAATTAACTGTGTCCGAGAAAAGAAAACAAACGTTATTTTTATTTAGTAACGGAAGTACCGGAACGCTCCCCGTATAAGGGAGTGGCGTTCCGGTACTTCTTTTTTTAGCACTACACCACTGAGTAGGTATATGTTTTATGCACAGGCAGCAATTTTGAAAATAAATACAAAATAACGCGTGAATGGAGTAATTTAAATCAAGTCATTCTGCAGCTTGAAAAACATACATTTGAATTGCAAGATCATCACTATATAATAGAAAAGCATTTATACTGTTCATATTGGAGGCAACGACAACAATTTTTGTGTAAAAAGTTTTTCTCGTACAAAAAAGTTACATGACAAAATGACCGCTCGGTACATTTGACTAGTTTGTTATGTAACTTTTGCTCCTCTTTTAAATGGTGATTTATTAAAGTATTTAAATTTTAAAGTGAGAAGTGGCACAAAATAGGCTTACATTGAATCCATCCAAAACATAACTACTATGGACAGCAACAGCTAGAAGGCAAAACTTCATACAGGATTCAACGTTTGCGAGTGCTAAATCTGCAGTTTAGTTGTTGGGCGTGCACATTGATTCAGATCTTCCAATAAATGCACAAATCAGCAAAACTGTCAGTGCATGGTTTTATTAATTGAGACAGATTAAAAGTATTCGGAGATATCTTCCTCTTGAAGCAGCCCGTCTACTTTTAAATGCATTTGTGGTGTCACGTGTGGACACCACAAATATCGTAATGGACGTAACAGCATCTATGCTGATCTGTCAATGTTTCAGCTAGATAGATTGCAATCTATTCTAAATGCGGCAGCACGGATAATAAACGGAGTTTACAAATTCTCTCATATAACATCCCTTTTACATGAGCTACATTGACTCCGGTCCCCTGAAAGAGTCGAATATAAATTGTGCTGGTTGAAGTACAAGTTGACACATAACATGGCGCCTCTGTGTCATCAAGAGCTTTGTATCTCTCAGGTCAGCCTCTACTTCAGGCGCAGGAAGGGTTGTAGAACTGACCAGCTGTTGCCAGATGTCTAAATTTAATGAACGGGCATTTGCGGTGGCAGGCCCAAAAGTGTGGAACTCTTGAGAAACAGTGCATCAGAAACTTTATGAAGGAAGAGACTAAAACAGATTATTATTGAATGTCGTCCTACAGAAGTTATCTAAGTTCGGAAATCAGGGAAAATTAGCTATTTTGCATTTTGGAAACAAATGCAGCAATGTTGACATTTTTATAAATAAAAAATAATAATTTTCAAATTTAAATTATCTTTCTATCCCCAATATGATTATTAAAAAGGTTCTGAATTAATTTTTAAATGCACTATAGGTATCTAGCGTTTTTCTCAAAATGAATATTGTTAAACTTCCCAAAGATCCCTTTTATAAAATTAAAAATCCACAAGCGAGGACAAGGACAAAACTTTTCTGTTTTAAGCTGTTTTCTTGTTTTAAAACAAATATTCGAATACTGACATTTATTTATAAAGATATTAATGTAATTTTTTGTACAAATATATTCGTGGTTTATTGGAATGTATCTATATTTTTATTTATTTACTCCCTGTCCCAAATCATTTTGAAACTTGTTTACTCTTATTTCGATTCGTCAATATTATATATATATTTATACATTCAGTTATTAACATCTTAATACCATCATAGGTTGGCCCCGGTATCATCGTAGCAATGTTTATGTGTCTAGAATGTATCAATAGAAAAAAAAATTGGTTAAAAATATAAATTAATCATGATTTATTATGTGGCAAAAGAGTATACAGCTAATGCTAAAGAGTATATAATTGATCTTAATGATGTAAAAAATGTAGGTACATATATATCTTTTTTGCAAATCCGTAATAAAACCAATAACTCCTGTTTGTTTTTTATTTTATTTTAATCTGTCTCACTAATTAAATTTTGATAAATTATATCCATCAACTACCTTCTCCTCCCAGCATGCTGCACGAGATTCCCACGGTGGCTTCCCTAGTGAGCAAGGCCAGGGCGGACTTTGTGAAGCAGTTCGGCGCCGAGCCGAGGGTCGCCGCCTGCGCCCCGGGGCGGGTCAACCTCATAGGGGAGCACACGGACTATAACGACGGCTTCGTGCTACCAATGGTGCGTACTTACACATCGTTTCTAGCAAATACAGGGCTCCCGAAAATATTGAGGGTTTCGTTGTATATTTTTATCAAATATATTTTTTTTAAATATAAATTAAATGTATTAATTAGAAATACATGCATATAAAATTCATTTTATCGAAAAATATTGTTGTTGCTACCGGGATTCGAACCTGCATCTCTGCCTATCCCGGGAACGTGCATTGACAACAAATTTTCGAACTTTAATGTTATACTTTTCAAATTGATATATCTATCGTTCCATTATTTGAAAGCCATCTTCTTTATTTTTACAGAATCTCAAATTCTCAAAAGATGGCTACATCTAGTTCACAATAATTTATATGAATATTTTTGACTTGTAATTTAGTCAGTTATCCACCCATCAAATTATTGTGGACTGGATCTGTTACATTCTGTATATGTAAATTGAATAAAAACTTTACAAAGTTATACATCAACCCAATAATTTATTTAATAATATTTGCGAAAGTGATTCACTATAATTTATATCTTTTGTTGAATGATTTAGATTCGTTGCCCACGTTGAGTTAATTTGAGGACCTTTTATTTTTGTATTTAATATGCATATAATTTAAAAACAATAAATATACGAAATAATCGCTTAAGTATCACTTTTTAAAATACCTACGTATATCTCTGAAACAGTTGAAATTAGGCACAAGCAACCTGAACATTTTCGACTCATATTTTTTAAATATTGTGCAAATTGGACCAGAGCGCCGTGAACGGTGCTCGTCGTAAAGCCGACCAAGTAACGGTATACTTGACAGGTATTTCTGTTCAGATCACCTGTACAGGCATATCGGAGCGGGCATGTGACAAAACTGGCAGGTATCCCTATCTGTACAGGTGACCTGACAACAATTGAGAATTCATATTTTCTACTTGTGGGTAAGTGCTGACTTCAGGCAAACCTGAGCGTGCGTGTTACTCCAGGGCGCAGGTCTCAGTTGTTCCATCCACCGCGAAGGGAAAGGTCGCGTTGCGTAGTTCTAAAAAATGGCGTCTCGCAAGCGCAACGTAATTGTGAAAGATTTTATTGAATTGTATAAATCTGAGCCATCCATTCTTAAATAATAATAGTAATCTTGAGGCTCTACATTTAATTCATTTATCAAATTGCCGTAACTGTATTGGTTTCTTTTTAAAAATCATTATTTACACCACTTTTGTCACGGTTTTCTTTATTTACTACTCTACTAGCGCCACTGCATCGTCGTAGTTGCGCTGTACCGACGCCACGGTCACAGGTTGGCCGCTACGTGTATGGCCAAAGTTGAGCTTCGATCAACTTGTCACGTTTACCTGAACAGGTATACCTGTCAGATATACCGTTGCGTGCATGGCCGGCTTTATGTAATCAATTTCATCGCAAGCTTGATTCAATGCGACAATATTGTCGGATTATTTGTATTTGGTAAAAACGTCGCTAACTGTCGAGTCATTCGTGAGAATTGTTTGTCCGCACAGTTCGACGAAGTCGCGTCATCAAGAAGGCGGACAAATTATTTTGTTTTGATATGGACTTGTTTTTGAAGGCTTCCGAAAAGGGTATATCGTTTTACAGGAGGCTTGCGGGCAATGTTCCCTATCATTTCAGATCACGGTGTGCGCATAAAAAAATCTTTCGTGCAATTTTAAGTAGCAATGCTGTCATTTGGGCGCTGGGGGAGAAAATAAGAAAAACATTGTCATACCAGTATAAGGCTACTGGAAGGGTCTGGCCTTGGGTTGACCGTATTGTATTACTTATGAAGATGTATTAAGATGCATAAATAAGTTAAGATAACTCATAAAACATATCAAGGAAAGCTGCATACTTTGGACTAGAGATTACAACTATTTGACATCATCAATTATTCGAATATCGAATAGTACAATTAAAAATATTCGAATAGTTTCTAAAGTATGACAACGGTGTGAAATTAATTTTGAATATTTCAAATAAACCATTTTATATGAACGTACACCAAAATTTATAAAAAAAACGAGCTAATACACCATAAACTATTTATTTATTGTATTTTATTTTTTATTTTTAGAGAAACAAACAGTGTAACAATAATAACATAATATATAAAAATAACACCAGTGAAATTTCTTCGGAATTAAATAACTAGTACATGATAAATTAAAAAATAATATACTCAAACAAACTGATAAACAAAAAGACTTGTACATTAAAATAAACATAATAAACTAAAAAATAGTATGCATATATTTAAAAAAAAAATTAAAAAAGAAACTAAGGAGTGTTTTTAAACTGAACATACAAAGTGGAAAGGGTAAGGAGGAGAGGGAAATGGGATGCAATATATACAATTTATGTTAATAGTTATTGAAAAGTTGGCGTAGTTTAATTTTAAAGGGAAGCAATTTATCGTTGAAAATATCTAAGTTATTAGAAGAATTTACGGCATTATATTTTGACGTAGAGCAGATCAAAAAACATTTTTTATATAATTAGTTCTGCCAAAATTTGGGCAAAAAGATTATTTGATCGTGTTGGATGTGTAGGACAGTTTAAAGTTATTTGTTCTAATAAATAGGGTGAGTCAACTAAGTTATTTAAAATTTTATGGAGGTAGAATAAATCTTGTATGTTTTAAAAATACATATTTTAAAAAGAACAACGCATTGAACGTTTCGTATTTTAAATTTGTTATTACTTTTATTTTTATCGTCGCTGCAGTTGAAAATACCCGCTCAGTAGAGGTTGACGTTGGCTTAACTGTTAAAAGTGTTTTAAATAGTAGGTCTAACGTTTGTGTCTTTTTTTGAAATTGTCCAAATATCTAAAATATTTTTTTAGATTCTTTGTACAAACATTTGTACATCTGAGAATTGTTTAATATTCCATCCTTAGAAATAAGTAGGAATACTATTCGAATAGTTTCACAAATATTCGAGTATCTAATAGTAGAAAAAGGCCGAATATATTAGAATGTAGAATATTCGGGTTGAAATCTTTACTTCTCTACTAAACCCATGCCGTACACGATTTCAGAGATTTTCTAATAACGTTTCTAAACTACTATTATGAATAGTTATAAAACTGTTAACACATAAAATAATTATTACAGCGCGCGCCTCATTTTATTTACAAATGTGAAAATAATGCGACATCAGTTATTATTAGGAATTATCTAAATTATTGTCGACAAATAAGATTTGGCGTATTAATATGATCGTGTAGAAACCTTAATAATCGACGAACATGTAAGGGAAGATGTATGAATGTGAGACGAGAATGTGTCAGGACAGAAAAATGTGGCGCTCTATCCTCTCTTCCTACCCGCGCGGAGAAGCGACGTGATTGTAAGTCAGTTAGTTGGACAATACAATAACAATTTGACATTTCGGAATTCTATGGTATACCATAGACAGTATAGATAAAAAAAGATTACAGATGTCATCTATGTTTTTTTTATTCGTAATAAAGACAATGTACACTTTATTTCAAATTTAATATATATTTAAGTACTGTTATTGAATATATAAAAGAGAAAACATTTAAGTAATCTTAACCTAGATATATTAAAAACACATTCATTTTTGCCCTACTCGCATCTCACAGACCTGGTCGTGACACTACATCTGTAGCCGCCACATTCAGAAAGTCATAAACAATAGACGGGGAAGCGCAATATTAGCACTTTTAGGACGATAACTGTTTGTAGATTTTGGTTATATTGTAATATTTGTTTCGAGTTCAGATGAATTTCCGAGCGTTCCGGACAGATCTGTGTATTTGAGGATGAGCACAGGGTATCCATGGGTCAGCCTAGTTAATTAATATAAAGCGATCACTTTTATCACAAAAAATGACCGAAGTGACAGGCGGTGGCGGGAAGTAATGGATACTTGACACTTCAATACGATACGTCCAAGGAGTGTTTGCTGATGCTTTTTAATTAATATTTACTTCGCGTGTAGTAAGAACGCGATACCTTCGTGTTTACAGTTACTCTGTTAACGGCTTCTCTTTCACATCAGTTAAAAGTGTACGGTTTGGTTTTGCTTGCAATTCAGGTCGTTTGCGTGCACATGCACTTGAAAATTTGCAATAAGAAAATACAATGGAAGTGAGAACGACATGGGATGTGTGTGTGTGTGAAGAATGCCATATAAGTGAGCCGTTCTCTTACTGCTCCGACGCGAATTAAGTAACTTTAGTAAGTAAAGTATTGTATTTAATAAAGTGTTGATTGTCACATGACAAAAGAGTTTGATTGCCGACCCACAACTTGGAATGCAATAAGGATTTATTAGGATACGAATCTGTAACCTGTGTACAAGAAGATAACGGTGGCAGCCCGTATCACGACCGGCACAGAAGGTTATCTTGTTGCTCGCTTTCTCTTAATTGTCCCTGTGATTACGAATTCTCGAGATTTTCATCTATCCGGCAATATGCCCAAAGTGCATACGAATTCTTTTTCTGCGTATTGTCGAAAGTCTTTCGGTAATTGTTAATTGTTAGATAATAAAGACATTTGTACACCTCATGGTTTACGGATCCGTCTGCAGCACAACTTCTTCAGTATTTTTCTATCCTTTCCAAGTCTTTTTTCTTCTTTCTTACTGTCCATGTTTCCATTCCATGTACTGCTATGGAGAATACTAGAAATTTTACTATACGAATTTTAATTAATTTCAGAATAGACTGATTCCTAATCAAATGAAAAAAAAACTAGTTGTGTATTTTATTCCGAGATTGGGCCACGATGCTGTATGATTTTGGTATCTGTAAAATGGGCAGCTTCAAATATGGCATTTAAAAGTTCACAATTCAAATAAAATAATTATTAATATTTCAAGGACGCGAGTAAAAGAGGAAACTCTTAAATATAATATTTAAGTAAGTACGTTGCCTTCATTAAACCGATTTTTACTTTACACAGCTGTACACTGGTTGCACGTTATTATCCAAATTAATCCATTGATAAAAAAATTTTAAATTCCATCTGTGTCAGCTGTCGTAAAAATCAAATAGATTTCGTCTGTGTGTAAAAATGTGAGTTTTTTTACTGTGTAAAAATGATTTCGCCTGTGTGTAAAAATGATAAATCATGCTGACTAACGAATTTAGCTGAGATTAATTTTTCACAAAAGTTTGATCGAAATCTGTATAAAACCACGGGAGTTATCTGTCTACAAAATACGCTTTGTCCCAATATATAAAAAAGTTTATTATATTCCGTATATAATAAACATTTTAATGGAGGATGATTTCAAGGTTCCTTGATCATGATCGAAGAAAGTAGAAAATGTAGTACTACTAACGAAATCTACTTAAAATTGTATCATGCTCAAAAGTACTAAATCACTGTCGGAAATTTTAAATATAATTTGTTTGAGTCTATTTTTTACGTAAAAACTGATTTCTTTTTTAAATTTAGCATTTTTTTGTTTTTAAAGGCCTTACCATTGGTGACGGTGGTGGTAGGCAGAGCAAACGGCACCAGTTTCTGTAGAGTGACAAGCTCTGCGGTTCCGAACACCGAGGAGAACACGGTGACCTTTGCCCTCCCCAAAACTGAAGAGGGTGGAAATACACTCCAACCGGGAAACCCCCAATGGGCCAATTACGTGAAGGGTGTGATTGCCAACTTCAACGGTAAGTTCATATTAATTCTGAACTAACGATACTAATATAATGTCAGTGGCGCGATTGGACGTAATCGTCAGGGCCTCGGATATTTAGAGAAATTAAAAAAAATAAACATTACACGTTACAAATTATGACGTTACAAATAGACATCATGAAATTTTATTATATAAATTAATTCAGAAATATATATATATATAATAAGTGGTGTGATTGCTGGTGGAATTCAAACGTAATTCAATTAAGTTTTCATTAGTTTAAAAAGTAGTCAAACTTTTAAGTAATAAATTATGAAATTAGAAATAAAAAAAGTACACGTTTACTTATTTTATTTTAATACTTTTTTGTCCTTAATTTTTTGTTGCTAAATAATATAAAAGCCACAATTTTATAAACCAACAATTTGCCGTTTCATTTTACTATTAAGACACCCCTAACTTGAGATATATAATCTTAATTTTGTAAATACAAAACATATTTAATTTAATTTATAAAGAATAGGGAGGGTAGTTTACGTGGAGAAAAAATACGAAATTATATATTCTGAAGCAAGACGCATATTTTGTGCTCAAATTATAATTATAAAAAAAAGATCGGTTACGTATACCGGACGGTATTGCATATGCTCAATGGCTGGCTCTCTCACTTTTTTCAATTAAAAGAAATACTTTTATTGATTTTTTATTTATTTCGTACTTCAAATATGTCATTTCAATTTATAATATTTCACTATTATTATACTCCTTATATATAAACAAAAGCACACAATCTTCACGATATCGTGTATAATGTTGGATTTGATTATACGATTCTATACGTGACATTTAGTGTAACAGCAAATTTAATGTGAGAGGTTTCCAAAGAACGCTAACCATTAAACATACATAATACATGTATGTTAAAATTGTATGATGTATGTAAATGAGGCCTGGAGCTCGCAGAAGAGGAATGAAAGTAGACTGAATGCAGCTGAAATGAGATAACTTAGGGGTATATGTGGTAGATCCTTTTATGACAGAATAAAAAATGAAAAAATATGGAAATAATGTAAAGCTGTTAGTATAATGAGTAAGATTAAGAAAGGATCACTTAGATGGTTTGGTCATGTGGAACGGATGAATGAGGAGAAAATTGTAAGAAAGATATATGACGCAGGTGTTGATGGCACCAGAAGTAGAGGACGTCCGTGGAAAACTTTGCACAACCAGGTGAACCAGATACTGGAGGATTGTCCTGTTAGAAGCCTCAATCATTGGCGAGCTTGTATGTTAAGATGTATGAATGTGGATGAGGCGAGAATTGCGTATCAGGATAGGAGAGTTTGGTGTTCTATCATCTGACTACCCCCGTGGGGAAACGGCGTGATGGTAAGTTAAAATTGTGACCGCGATATATTATTTATATATAATATATAATATAATATAACGATAATAAAACGAGCACTAACCCCATATGACCAGTAGTAGATATTTTCAAGTTTAAAGATAATAAATACGCAAGTTAATTCAATTTAAACAGATGCCCAAATTCCGCAGCACCTTGCACGCGCCACTGCCTTATGTGTATGTTCTGTAGGGCTAACTTCATTACCAGGCGCTCTGAAAGGAGAAGCACTCAGAAAACGATAATATTTACACAGATTGCATAGTTTACAATATGGTAGTCTCTGACATTAGCAGGCAACCATAATTTGTTTTGAAAATATTATCATAAATTGTCCTCATGAACAATCTCCTAACTCTTCTGAAGTACTGCAGATGAGATTTGCTTACGTACTTGGTGACCTTTTCGCGGTCCAATTGGTAATGATTTCTCGCAAAACCGACGTTCCCACAAGATTCATTCTATTATTAAGGAGAACACATTCTTATTGTGAAGATGTAATTATTCAGAACATATGTCTGTGATATTTTAAAAAATTAAAATTAAATGTATTAATTACAATGATATACATATAAAATCAATTTTATCAATAAATATTGTTGTTGCTACCGGAATTCGAACCTGGATCTCTTCCAATCCGGGAAACGTGCAATAACCGATTATACTATACCAACACAGTGCGATTAATGCACGTTCCCCGGATTGAAAGATATCCAGGTTCGAATCCCGGTAGCAACAACAATATTTTTCGATAGAATTGATTTTATATGTATATCTTTCTAATTAATACATTTAATTTGTATTTTAAAAAAAGATTAATTCTCTTCCATGTGTTCACATTTCCTCTAAACTGAAAAATCTGTGTATTTACATAATTATAACACCCAATAAAAAAATTGTGCATAACTATAATTTCTGTAAAATAAATTTAAATTACATATTTATTTGATGTATCATGTATTAATACTTATAATAATACCTATATCGCCTCTAGAAAATTCGCGATAAATATATATCCTAATTTTTAACGTATTTTGTTTTTAAAATGAGTTTTTGAATAAAAAATAACATTAGTTTAACAATAAAGTTAATGTAAAACTGCGTTTATTTAATACATGTATAAACATTTTTAGACCTGTCAAAAAATATTTTCCAAACGTATTCTATGAACTGCTACATCACTTTATTATTTAAATTTATTGGTTATATATTTATTTCTACTTATAAATAAAGATTATACATATAATATGAAAACATTAATTTTTTTTTTTTAACAAAGACTAGTTCTGTATATTCTATTATTTTTAATATTTTCAAATTTGTAGCATTTTTTTTTTGTAAAATGTGCTTGGAATATTTCTCAACAAAACAAAAAAATTAAAGAAAATCAATTTTATGAAAAAGGTTAATCAATTAACCACTAAAAATCCTATATATATACGCGCTTTTGATGCTAGTAGTGGATGGGCAGTCATGTTAAGCCATCCATATAAATTGTTTTCAACAATTACAACAGAAAAAAACCTAGTTAGAGTGTTCTGCATTACCTTTATGAAAATTATGATTAGTTTCCTCTCGTTATAACTACATATTCATTTGATTATTCATCTTCATTCCCTTGTCTTAGGAAAAAAAACGTATTATTTTATGTGACGTAATAAAAACATTTCATATGTCATTAATATCCAGACGATAGTACAAATAGTATCAAATTTCATCAAAAATAAACAGACCTCGAAGCACGAATTGACGATCGTGTCTACAATAGTTCGTCTTATTGTATTTAGTTCGGTTATGATTATACACGAGTACCTACCTGGTTACTCAGGATTGGCACACAGATAATATTTTTTAATTAATATGTTTTGGAGATATTGACAGACACCCAACAGTAAAATCGTTTATCTAATCAGAAATGAATCGACATATTTAATCTGAACTTGCGTAAAAATAATTTCACCATCGTAAATATTTTGGAATATTTATGGCAACGGAATGGAATTACGAAATAATAATTCGATGAAATCTAAAAAAGATCTTTTAGATTAGCGATATTTTTGTATAATTTATTTATTTATTATTATACAGGTCCTATTTGTAAAATAACAGAAAATTACAACAGGAGTGCAAAACACAAAGAAAAAAAATTCATAGTATCAGCATGTTTTTACATAACCAAAATTAAAAAATAAATATAAAATGTGAAATTGCAATTTATCCGTCACCATTGAGTTGAGACACAACAAATTGTGATAGTATTAAGGAGAACACATTCTTATTGTGAAGTTGTAATTGTTCAGAACATAGCTCTGTGATGTTTTAAATATTAATTTAATGTATTAATTATAAATATATACATATAAAATCAATTTTGTCGAAAAATATTGTTTTTGCGCTACCGGGATTCGAACCTGGCGCTATAACACATTTGATAGTGTACTTCCCCGGATTGGAAATAGAGATCCAAGTTCGAATCCCGAATATTCAAAATCAATTTTGTCGAAAAACAATATTTTTCGACAAAATTGATTTTATATATATATATATATATATTTATAATTAATACATTAAATTAGTATTTAAATTGCAGTAGTGTAGTCCTATAAAGAATAAAATTAACACCAAAAATGTCGACTACCCTCGCATATTCATTCCCCCATTCCCCAAAGAATGCGTTCTGGGGACTGCGGAGTTAGCTAATGCATGAGTTCTGACATTACCACTGTAATAAAACAATGAATTGTGTCTCGATGACCTCGATGGTGCGTGAAAGTTAAGCAGATCAACAATCTGGGGAGATCAATATAACTCGGATATAACTCGTTATCAGATTTTTTTCAAATGAACGCACACTCTATTTAATTAAGATAAATTTAAAAAATGACAAATGATTATCTCGAGTAGCATAATTTTTTTTTAGTAACATTGAGTAATAGAATCATTTTTTGAAAAAATCGCAAGAAGCCGTTATTTTGAACGCCATATTTAGAATGTGACTAATGACTGAGCTGGTAAATTTTTTCAATCAAAAAATTATTTTTACGAAAAAAATTATAAACGTGGATATTGTGAGTTTCGATCCCAACTTAATAATCCATAATTATATTACGCTTCCACATCTACATCTATGACTTTCTGAATGTGGCTTCAGTAGTGTCTTTATGGCTGTATAGTGCTTGTTTTTATTATTGTCCTAGATGAGTTGGGCACCGAGCTATAAAGTATTTTCTATAATAGTTAGCAGATTATTTTTTCATGCGAAATACACAAGATATGGTAATTTAAATGTTTGAGAAAAGTGATAGGTATATAAGTATTCTTTAGTGTGCTACAAAAATTGTATAATTAAAATAATGTAATGTGTCACCAAAAAGGTTTGGAGCCACTGATAAACACGATATTATTGATTTAAAAACATATATGAAAAAGTTTTTCAATCAAAATATGATCAATTACGTGATAGTTTGTATCAATACCATCGCTAATTCCATAGGGTGCACCTACACAGAACAGGGTATTCTGAAACTTTATACTGGGAGGGTCAGGAGGTTGTTTTAATGAAGAACAGGGGAACAGGAAAATGTGTCAAATGTGGAATATGCGCTACTTTTTTAAAAATTGTATTTCATGGACATTTTTGCTTATACACAACTGCACCACTGACTCCTACCAGACTCCACTACCCATCTATGTTCAAAGACACCCCTAGTCAGTCCTTAAAACCTTTCACCTCGTTAGGCATTGCGTGCCTACATGTAAGGCGTCTCCAAATGCCTACCACTTTTTTTTGTCTGTTCATGATTCGCTGCTACGTATTTCGCTGAGTTTGATGAATTCATTAGTGGGTTTTGGGGCGAGATGTCAACCTCTTGATTTCCTTTGGATATCACTAGATGACTGTGTTTGCCAACGACTGTCCGACTTCTGAGCGATATATTCTGCCCGATGTAATTTCATTTTCTCGGCTTATTCTATTATATCAACTACTTTTGTCTGTTCTCTTATTACTTAATTTGGATCGAAAAGTATATACAAGATTAAATACACTACTAACAATATCATACTCATTGCTTTATCCACAATACTTCATCATACTTTCTACAAGTCTAGAATTGAATTATTTTTAGTATTTTGTTCATTTTCAATATTTCCAATAAGACATTTTCTCACATTTATATTATACTTTTTTGTTTTGTGCATGGAAGAAAAATAACAAATTGTAAATCATATAAACCATTTTAAAAACTGTTTATCATCCATTTGTTATGAGAAAAAATAGGAAAGGTTACAAATAATATTATCAGTTTGATAAATTATGACCTTCACTTCTAACAAATCAAACATCTGTACTATTATGTCCTTCTTTTGAACATTATTATATAAACTAAATCTTATAAATTGTTATTTATTGAGAGGTCCAAAAGGTCAAATGTTCATAAACATTTTATGAGGCTACCTAATAATAGAATGGAATTAATTCAATGTCATTATATGATTTAAAACATGTTTTTCAATTTGATAATGACAGTGATAATAGATGATAAATAATTTTGTATATTGAAGGACTAATTCAAAAATGAAATTACATGTTAATTTGCCAATATTAACAAAACTTTAATTTCAGGTGACTTGGTCGGATTCGACATGGCTATTTGCAGCAGTGTCCCTATAGGCGGGGGGTTGTCCAGCAGTGCATCCCTAGAAGTAGCAACATTCACATTCCTCGAAGCTCTTACCAACTTTAAAGCCAAGTAAGATTTTAATCATAAAATTTGCCATACCAGGTAAAAGTAGGTGCAAGCTATCGTAGTATTGATTGTACTATTAAAATTACAATATATTTTAAAACAAATTTAGATAAATTACTTAGGAAGCTACTCTAAAAATCAATCTATTGAAAAATGTTATCATCTTTAATACAAATTAAATGTATTAATTAGAAAGATATATAGGATAACAGAAATAAAACATCGAAATAAGGTAAGAATAGGATAAGACAACCGACACCGAACAGGAACAAAACACCGAAATTCATATTAAAATTCACACCAAAGCCTGTACTCGAGAAAACTCTTGTGACCAATGTTCATTAATTGAAGAAAAGAAAAAGACTATCAAGTACCTTGGAATCATAATAGATAACAATCTCAAATGGAAAGAACATATTACTAATCTCACAAACAAAATAAGGAAAACTGCCTACATATTTTTTAGACTCAGAAACATCTTATCACTTACATATCTGAAAATAATATATTACGCGTTTGTACAGTCACATTTGCAATACGGTATTATTGGATGGGGAGGTGCATATAAAACTTTAATGTCACAATTAGAAATCACTCAAAAATGATAATAAAAATTATTCTAAAAAAAAAAGACTATCCAAGTATACAACTTTTCACAGATATTAAAGTACCAAAAATAGTAGACATATACCAAAAAAATTCAATAACTGAAGTAAAAAAAAAATATGTACACAGACTAACTGAAACATAAATTAACTTGTATATACTTCTTCTCTATATACGAGTCTTACTCTCATAGAGAAGAAACAAATGTTAAAATATATATATATTCACTGATTATTCAAATTGTATTATATTTTTAATATTAATAATAAAAAAAAATATACATATAAAATCAACTTATCGAAAATAAAATAAACTTGTTACTACAACAATATTTTTTTGATAAATTGATTTTATATGTACATATATCTTTTTAATTAATACATTTAATTTGTATTAAAAATATCACAGACCTATGTTCTGAAAAATTATAACTTTACAATAAGAACGAAAGTAGACTGAATACAGTGGAAATGAGATCCCTTAGATGTAAGTGTGGAGGATCGATTTATGACAGAGTAAAGAATTAAGAAATAAAGAAATAATATAAAGCTGACCTTAGTATAGTGAGTAAAATTGAAAAAGGATTACTTAGGTGGTTTGGTCATATAGGACGGATGAATGAGGAGAGAATAGTACGGAAAATATATGATGCAAGTGTTGATGCCACCAGAAATAGAAGACTTGGCATGACCAGGTAAACCAGATACTGGAGGATGTCCCTGATAGAAGGCTCAATAATCGGTGTACTTATATGAGAAGATGTATGAATGTGGATGAGGCAAGAGCTGTGTGTCAGGACAGAAGAGTGTGGCACTCTATCCTCTCTGCCTTCCTCTTAGGGAAACGGCTTGATGGTTAGTTTGCTAGTTACAATATGAAAGTGTTCTCTTTAAAAATATTGTCATCAATTACATTATATCACTGATGGAGATTTTTAGCTGATTAAGCAACGATGAACTATATAGAAGAAACAAAATATCATCTACATATGTTTGCTAAATGAGGCATGTATTTTTTCCATTTACAAAATATTTTGTCCACGAAACCCGTTAATTTTTTTTTAAAGTATTATTATGGATTAGTATCTGCATTCACACAACTTTTCATAGAAATGTGAGTTGGACAAAGAGGAAGTTTGTCTCTGTTTAATCTATATAAACTAATGCCCTAGACATAAGACAAATCTTTATGTTGAGACTTGTCCAATTTTTCCATGCTAATGACTCTTCTCAAGCAACAAATCATGGACACAAGACAAACAACAAATTTCTACACGCCTATTCAGAGTGCAACAACATTTTATCAAAGATTCTACATATTCTTAGCTCCGAAACTGTACAACACACTCAGTACCAACTGGAAATTATTAAACTCCTAGAAGATTACACAAATATGGACCCAATATATGATCCAATCGGGTAGAGAGTAATCGGAAGCATGGCTATCCAACATTCTAATATAATCATTATACAGTGCTTACACTAATAATTCACTAGTTCTACAACACTTCCACTACATTTTTATTTAAAAAAAAAAAAATTTTATCCCAATTTTTATCTTTATTAAATAATACCACAACAGCACGAAAAAAAACTGGCTACCTTAACACAGACTTCAGTCTAGTAAAGTAGCCAGGACAACGCTGTATATATCAGAGGTGGAGTCTACTCCATACAATAAACTACAAGTATTTAATTATAATATAATTGTATTTTATGTTTATCATGTTACATATATTATAATATATTCACCTCTATTACAACAAAAATATGTATGTCAATAAAGCCTAAATAAATTAATTAATTCACAAAAGAGTTAAGATATACTAGAATCTGATGTTATTTACATGGAACTTGTGTACACAATATTAACTGAGCAAATGACTTCTGTCACTGTACTCAAACACTTGGATACCTTTATACCATATGATTTATATTATCATCACCCATTTTCAACCTGTTGCTGGATGACTTATACTTTTATTAGTCCTCCACCAATATGTGCCATGTCATTTCTATTGGTCAGATAATTTTGTTTTTACATTCAGACTTTGGGCACCCTCTAGATTTTTTTTTTCTCGTGGGTACCATTCAAGAATAGTTTTTGTTCATCGATTATTTCTGCGTCTCGAAATATGGCCTGCCTATTGCTATATACACCTTTTAAAGTATTAATGACATCATTCACCTTGGTCTGAACATGTGTTTCTTTATCTGCCTTTTCTAATGATTCCTTACACACTTTTTTCGCACATAGCTCTGTTGTCTGAAGCCTTTGAGCTAGCTTAGAAATCAAATTTCAAGTTTCACTACTAAAGAATACACTGTTCAAAGACTCTTCTTTAAATTGCAGTGACGTGTTATGTACTTTTAAAGATAAATATTTATTAATATGAATAACATTGCATTGCATGTTGTTTAATAATAAATATTATTATTAAAACAATTTAATCAATGTTTTCAGATCAAAAGACAAGGCGCTAATTTGTCAGAGGGCTGAACACGAGTTTGCTGGAATGCCTTGCGGCATTATGGATCAATTTATTTCAACAATGGCTACCGAGAAAAATGCTCTATTGATTGACTGCAAGTGAGTAAAGCGTATTACACATTTTAAAAATAAGATTAATAAAAAAGGGAATTTTATGATATATTATACTAACTCATAAAATTCCATTTGGAATATTGTGTATGACATAATGTCACAAATGAAAATTGAATAGAAAATTCATACATTTCATTGAAGAGAAGTATCAAATTCCCTTGAAAGTATATATGATGCCATTTTGTTCTGAAGATAGGTATATACTTTTTCAGAATAGTGAACAAAAAAATCTACTGACAGATGCTTAAAAAAATTGAAACATTGCGAAGCTACTATTAATACAGTAATACCCCGAAGTTATGCGGAAGGTGGGACTGACGAAAATTGCTTAACTCGAATTCGCATAAGTCGGGGTGCAATACAATTTTGTTTAATTGGGATCAAGAACTAACAAAAACACACTAGTTTAGAAGAAAAATATTTAATAAAATTACAGTTCTTTATACATATTAATACAAAATATTAAAAAAATAAACAATTTAGGTAAAAAAGTCATTTCGATGTTCCAAGCATTTTCCTTTTCTTACTAGTTGCAGGAGAATCAGATTTACTTCGTTTGGATGACAGTTTTTTTAAGGGTTTAGAAAACGTATAATAATTCAATCTTAACTTTCGTTGATCGTTAAATCGTAATAGTTCAGGTAGAATCCATGCGAAACACATCCAATGCGTATCACAGTAAGAGAAACACTGAATATAGCGGGCGGCAGTCTAGCGGCAGTGTTGTCAAGGGTCAACGTCTAGTGGAAGTGTCGCCAAACGAATCGCGTAAGTCGGGGTATTACTATATAATTAAAAATAATAAAGTAATTTAAATTTTATGTAAGTGTATCATAATTATTTCACTAGTTTGGTTTTCAAAATTAAAACGTCAATTTTTTTTGACAATATATTAATTTCATTTGACATTGGATGTTAAAGTGTTTGTGGTGTTTTGTTTGTGATGTTTCATGTAATGAAGACGATATTCTACAGAAAAACAGCAAAAATGTCGAGCACAGACTGTAATAGAATAGTAAATCGTCACACACGAGAGATAAGGGAACAAACACAAACTAGATGTGCAAACTGTCTTATGTACTAGGATGGTGTTTGAACACTAGTTGAGTTCATTCTGTGTTATTTTTTCAATTTTCAGAACTCTTGAAACAAAGCTGATCCCATTAAATAATGAAGAAGTTGTTTTCCTCATAACAAACTCAAATATCAAGCACAAATTATCCGGCAGTGAATATCCTCAGAGACGAGCTCAGTGTCAGAATGCTGCCACATTGTTGGGCGAACCATCACTGAGAACTGTTCAACTCAAAGAACTAGATGGTAAACAATATTCGTAATTACTACATTTAAAATCTCCGTAAATGTTTTCCTTCAGTAATTTAAACAATTATCTTAAACCAAGCATTCGGTTTGATTCTGCATTTTAAGTGCTTCCAGAAAATTGGAAAATTCACCGGAATCCAGAAATCACTATTCTCTTTAATTTTTCATAAAAATTCTTAATTTTAATAAAATCAATGTACGAAATGTGAAACCACAAAGAAGTTTTATATTTGATATACCTCTTTCTTTCTTGTATATCATTTCACAGATTCGTATATCAATTATATCACACATCCTTATTCAAATCCCGTCAAAATGTGTAAAAAAATGTTAATGTGCTGCTCACTTACTAAAAAGATATTCTACCTACTCAAACTCTCAATACTAATATTCCAAACATTTTAATGTTATTTTTGCAGTATTAAGAAAGTTACAAGTCGATATTTTAACCATTAACAGAGCAGAACATGTCATATCAGAGATAGCAAGAACAACTGAAGCAGCTCAGGCCTTGATAGACAACGATTTAATAAAGGTAAAATAGCATTTTTGATATCTAACTGCACCCTTGAGTTACTCACAATTGATTGTTAAATAAAACATTAACAAGTATTGCATAAAGTAACTAGACATAACATGTCAAATTGAGAAATTCTTATAACCTATTAAGGTTATTTATTATACATGATTATCATATATTCGAAGATCCGTCACTCAGAACCCCCCTGCCCAGCATCGGAGCCTAGAATTGAACTCCTTAGCCACACTCGGACTCACAATCGTTAACCATGCCCGACGTCATCCTCATAACGAGGGACCGCATACATTAGTATTTAAAAGATCAACAAAAGTATAATAGCAAACAGCAAAATAACTTAAATTGATACACTCATATTATTGTTTATCAATTTCTCTGTAAAGTACACCTTTTTTTTCCATCTTTGAATTTTGACATGAAGTGTGGGAATATACCTACTAATTTATATATGTGTGGGGATATACCTACTAATTTATTGCGTCGATCAATAATGTTCCTCATTCAAAATTATTGTGATAGATTCGAAGTCTTGTATGGTTTAAAATTATTTATTGAAATACTATTGTATAATTTTGTTGCTATAACATGCGGACTGACATAAGACCATTATATGTGTAGTATAAAAAAGTCACTGGGAGTAAAGACAGAGGACTAAAGAATATAATATTGATTCTATTTATTAGATCGTTATGTATCTGCTCATATGTTACCAAACATGTAGTAAAATTTCATAAAAAAATATATCTTAACAGATGGGTAAGCTAATGAACGAGTCGCACAACTCTCTTCGTGACCTATTTGAAGTGTCCTGTCCAGAGTTGGATATTCTGGTGGATGCAGCGAGGTCAGTTGAAGGTGTCCTGGGTTCAAGGATGACTGGGGGAGGATTTGGAGGCTGCACTGTCACACTGGTATGTGGCATTTAAAAATAATAATTTGTTTAACAGCTACTTTTTTAAACTCTATGAATATTTACATATTTATAAATAAGTAAGTAAATATACAAGGGTTTTAGTTTATTCTATGGTATGTATAATATCATTAATGAAATTTTCTTACTATACACTTGGAACATCTAGAAGTTTTATGATTATATTTGCATGGAAAGATTTGGTTTTCTTAATGTCTTTCACTAGAAGAGATGAGAGAGAAGAGAAGAGATATATTAACTCATTATTATTCAGGAGACCCAGATATGAAGTTAAAATATGGAGGAAATACAGTAGCAGATCATTCTGTAATCGGTCGTCGTAAATGTGCTTATATCTCAAAACACCGTAAGTCAAAGCAAATTTCCTTACAATAAATAAAGGAAACTCAATTAATTTGCTCCATGATCCAAAAATATAAATATCAAAATAATTAATTCAAAATGTACATATATTTTTTTATGTATTTAAATTTATAAAAAAGACACAATCAAATTTATTCATTATCCATATCGGAATCACTTGATAACTCAAAAAATATTTTTCTTTTGGTGGAACTTTAACCAGGAACCTATTCATTGACACTTGCTTTTGCTTCTTTTTGAGGATTTGATGATAATGTGACATTGCATTGGTTCGAATAGGGCGTGTAGCTCACTGCCAACCACTGCTAACAATGAGAGAGAGAATTGGTTCAAGTTGTGAACACATTGCAAGCGTGTAACAAGAATTCTCGTGTTTGGCAGTCTGTGCATAAAAAGCAAGACACGAGAATTCTCGTATTTACGTATCCTACGCGCAGATTGCGGTTCACAAGTCGTGTTCAAAAAAAATATTTTTACTACATAAATAAAACTAGTTTTTGAAATTGGTACTGACAAAAGAAAAAGCATTGCTGTTCAGTCAGATTTCAGAAGTTGTGAACTATGTAATTTTTTCAGTGAATTAGATTTTTGATTCTAATAAAAAATGTATGCTTAGTTATTGCATATTAAATTGTGAATTTTCAGGTGAAGAAAACGGCAGTGGATGAACTGATGAAGACCATCAAAGAAAAGTACTCCGGGAATCCAACATTTTATGTTTGTTCCCCATCAGATAGAACAAGAATTATTTCATTAGAGTAACCAATTTAACTCAAAAATATTATGTAACCATATTTATATATTTAAAATAATTGTAATTAAGGCAACTAACATGAATACAAATTTGTCACCTCAACTAAAAATATTTCAATGCAAATCTAAATCACGGATCAAGAAAAGCATGGATAAAGTGAAAGTATATAGAACTCCTTAATTACGTATGTGAAAATAAAACATTTTTTTTTTTATTCTACTTGTTTAATTTACTTGAGATGCATTTTTAGAAAAGGACAGCTGATTTTATAATCTACTAGCGAGTACCCGGCATGCGTCCCCCATTAGTTATAAATACAAGTTGTTGAGTTAAATTGTTAGATTGATAATGCGCTTACAAAGTGGAAAGCATCTTAAGTAAATTAAACGAGTAGAATCAAAAAACAAGTGTTTTATTTTCATATATGTCTCCATCATAATTATTTGAACACATCTTTCTAGCTGTACAAGTCAGCATTCTATTTTTGAATTCTCAAATATTGAAAAAAATTACATTTTTAAATACTCTGTGTTACCGTATGAAAAAATTAAGCCATCTTTTCTACACAAAAGGAATAAGAACACATTTTCTATCTATTTCACACTCCATTATCTGAATGTACACCATTTAAACATTTACCCAATATGTGATAAAAAATGATTATTTTTATGATTTGCGAAATCAGTTGTGGTATGTATGTGGTATCATTATGATAAACAGATTTCTCATACATAATCAATTTGTATAAATAATAAAATACTTAATTATTATAAACCACAATTTCAAAATATAAAAATATCATATTTAAATCTAAGAGAAATATAATATAAAAATAATAATCATCATTTATATTTAAAAATAAACAAATACTGATGAAGATTAACATTTATTCATAAATACTCAACAATATAATACAAATAGATTTATTTTATCTCAAAACAATAAAATCATAAAAATTGAACTATAAAAATACTTAGATTATTTATATAATATTTATACACTTGTCTTAAGACTAAAACACACAATTATTTTTGCTACTGTTTCAATATGCCCATGTTTCTGAGTTCCATCTTGAGGAAAGCCTGCATTCCTGGGTCGTCAATTTTCTCGAGGATTTTCTTCGCAATGGCGGGATCAGCGGTGGCCATCCGTTTGGACAGAGCCTCCGCCCAGGCTATATACACACAGTTGTGACAGCCAGACATGCAGCATGTTGTAGGAGGATCATCAATGGAGACCTGGAAATAAATAAATTATTAAATTTATCATTAAATTGTTATTTTTCAAATCATTTTACATCTAAAACCCTTAATAAACTCGGTCGCATGTCAGTGCTATTTATTAAAACTAACAAATATTTCTACAACATTTGTCAAATGAGCATTCACTAAGGGCCAGTTGTGTGATCAGTGGTAAGTAACTAATCTTACTCTCCGATATCTGATGGTAAAACCATTAATTGTTAGTTAAAAATGGCAGACTCTGTCATCTGTCACATTGATACTTTGAAAGTTGCAATATATGACACCGAATCATTCAACATCCCGCTATTCTAGTGATGAGAGTTCATTTGATGATGATCTCGCTGTTTAATTTATATAACTGAAGATTTTTCACCAGCAAAGTGCGGGGTGAATAAAGCCATAGATAATGCATAAAATTTTATATATTGCCAATGGTGAATGAGTAAAATAAATCAATATTGACAACATTCTCTGATATTTAATGCTTATTCGCCTTGCCTATTATTAGGCAGGACTGACTTTAACAGTAGTAAATTTGATGTACGAACAACCCGCAAACGTTTTTTACCACGGGCGATGGTAAAAAGTTACTATAGTCAAAATTTACTACTGATTACTTAACCGGCCCTAAGTGTAAATGCTGCACACCTCATTACCAAATGTAAGCTGTCAAATTGGCTGTCACTGGAAAAAGTGTTGCCAATTCGAAAAACAAAGCTTTAAAAAAACCATCTTTACTAATTTAAAAAAATGTTAAAATATAACTGTAACCTTAAAAAGTACTAACTGTTTCAGGTGTATACACAGGTCTTGAAGGTTCATCCTTATCTTGATTTGTTTTGAAACTTTTTGAATCTCCGTTATCATTAATCAGAGACATGAACTTTACATCCCAGGCTAGTTTTGTTAAACAGCAAGATTTCCTAGAAGTATTGCGAAGGCTGATTTTCTGAATAAAGAAAGCATATGAAATAAAATTATGATCAAGTTCTGTATGTGTGATAAATAAACATAATAAAAACAGAGTGAATGCCAAATATTGGATTTCTACTAACAATTTAACATTAATGTACCAGTAATGTAATGCACTCGGTATTTAAAACAAGTTACATTTATTTTAAGATAAAATAACTAAAAAATTTTATTCACTGTTTTGAATACTTAAAATTCAAACCAAAGAAAATGAGGTTTTGCTTTTATGGCTTCGGAGTTAAGGGTTATTAGAGATCACAGGAGTATACATTGATATTAGATTCTCAGAAAAACAAATCAATAAATAATGTTGAAATTTCTTCATTTATCTTCTTTCATCTAAATATATGAAAAGAGAGTACCTAAATATCTTATCAATCAGATTTATTAATATGATAATTTTTAAGCATTCCACATTTGTGTTTCTTGATTCTAAGGTTTCGGGTTGAGAGATGATTGAAGATGCGAAAACAATAACAAATTCTTCTCATCAATTTAAATTCCTCCTATCAAATTCAGAAATAAATACAAGTGCAATTGAGAATTATCCAAAATTAATTATGCAACTAAAAAAATATTTATAACGTGTCAGCCAAATTCAATTTAATAAAAACATACGAGAATAAAAATACACTCTGACATTCCCAAGTAGGGCAAGAATAGTTACTAAAGGTCAAAGAATATTATATATTATGTAAACTTTTAATTATTAATAGTAACACAGCAGCGAGTAGACACTTACATGCATTTGAAAGGCTTACAAAATATTTCGATATCATTTAAACGAAGAATCCAAGAGACCTAAACTATAATAGATTTAGAGATTTAGGCTAGATCGGACAAAACAGAACCATTTCTTATCTATGAACAAAACCCGCCAACAAAATAAACGTCACTTCAAACCATAGATAAGCTTCAATATAAATCTATAGATCTTGAAACTGCTTTTATGACTGAACTTGGTTAATTCTTCTTACCTATGGCTAAATCCAAAAAATATGCACTTTTGCTTGGTTTAAAAGTAAAAATAATATATTACTCCATTCCCGCCAGGAACAAAATAAAAGTCCGTATTTACATTTAGAGACTAAATTAAGGTCTTGGGTAGGTGTCGCTATTCAAAGCAAAGATAAAATACAGGTGGGCCAAATAAATAAATTATGCCACGACGGATATATTCGGCGCTGGCCGTGGTTGAAAGTTTATTTGCTTAATTATCGTCAAAAAACAAGAAAAACAATGCAATAAAACACTTTATGTGATCATGCTGTAAAATATAAAGTTATATATTTATAAAACAAACATAATCGCAGTAAAATATTTAATACTTTACTTTTAAAATGTTTAATATTTTTCGACCCATGAAGTAGAAGGCATTTTATTAAATACCTTCTACTTCAAAACTACAGAAAAAGCCAAAAACGGCAACAAAAATAATATATTATACTAATAGTTATCTGCCTCGGAAGCTTTATTCCAAATTCTGCATAAATAAGACAAATTGTTAATGTGAGCAGTCCAAACATCACGAATACAATTCAATTTTGGTTACGTTAACGATCTATCTTGCTAACGTGAATCTAAGGATGAGAATAATTAAAATAATAATTCAATGACTGAATACGAATTTTACTACGATAATGTGATAAAATGGACACGGTATATTAGTAAATATTAATGTATTTATTATTTAAGAAAATATCCTTCTGCATAATAGTTATGAAACTCAAGTACGCATAATAATAAATTGTAGACTGAGAATGTAATCATGGCGAGATATTTGTTATATTAGTACTAAGATAAAAATAATAAATTATTAATGTTTTTGTGTTTTTGGATGAATGTTTTTATTAATGATTATGGGATAAAATTTATGATTAAATTACATTTTAAAGTTCCTAAGATTTTTCGATACAAAAATAATAAATTTAAAAAAATAAATTAACAAATATTTTAATGCATGTAAAGTTCTACATCAGTCCAACTGCAGTTACTTGTCTCTTATACTGGAATATGAATTATTTATTAGAATAAGAAATTTGTTAATCTTTACAATTTCTAAATTTCTACGTCGCATAATCGAACAGGCGTTACCGGAAATAAACCGCCCCGTCATTTCTATTTGAGAAAATTCAATCCGTATCCGATCTTTGTTAGCGGTGTCGGAATTATCAAAGATTTTTTGTTTTGTAGTGTTTAATTTAATATTTTACTGGTAAGTTTTTATCGACAGCTTTTGAGTTTTCTTTAATTGTCTTGGTTATTACAGCTTGAGAGCTTTGTGTTTAGAAGTTTTCGGTGAGGGCGGTTCGCCGGTGTTGTTTCTCCTGATTGACTCATTATTGGTCGTAGATAAGCCGTCAGTTGCTATTGCATTATTGATTTATTCTGCACGCGTTTCACGTGACGATAATGTGTTAAAATAAATCAATGGTGCTGTCAGTATAAAAGCATTTCTCTGTATTTCAGTTGATTTCGAACATGTCAAATGAAAAAGAGGTTGCCATTACTCCTGAAGGTGACGAAGAAATCGTAACTACTTACAAACCACCCCCAGAGAAGTCTATAGAAGCCATTATTGCAGCAGACCAAGATGACGAATCTCTGAGAAAATATAAAGAAGCTCTTTTAGGCCAAGCTCAGCAGGGACAAGTAATAGTTGGTAAGTTCTTTGAATTCTACTGAAGTATAATTATCGTGGTATAGAATTTGCCCGTTTTCAAAACATAATTAGTTCGATAATATTACAATTCTGGCTTGATTTTTCTAAACGGAATGTTTGAGATCATCAATTTAAAAAATGCGTACACTCTAATCCTATCGCTGATATTCCTATCGCTTTTCTGATATTATAAAGAAATTCTGTACCTAGGATTAAATATACACGTTCATATTGTAAATAATGAGCTTATTTTATGTCCGTTTCTTTTGATTAAGCTTTCACCAGCTTGTTATTTCTCAATTGTACAAAGATTCCTTCTCTATACATGAGTTTTACCCCCATAGAGAAGAAATAAATGTTAAAAGAAATATATATATATATCCTACTGATTATTTAAAAAATGTATTATATTTTCTAATATTAAAATTTAAAAAATTTACCCATCCTGATATGTCAATAATTGATTGATAGTTTTAGTGTTCAATAAATTACAAAATGTGACATAAAATGTTATTGTATAAAATGGTGATACTGTAAATTGATCAATGCATTTTTATCCAGTGTCTATGGAAGATTCTTTAAAAATGTGTATATTAGTACTGATTATGTCTAGTTTAATTTAAGCACCGTAGATAAAATACATAATTGTATAATCACTAAGTAAATTTGATCTGTTTTATTGTTTATGGAATTCATTTCTTAAAAATGAAAACCATATTATTTTCTTCCTTCTTATGATTCTATTAATACGGTAATGTAAACATTGTACACAGTTCTCATCCGGTTATTTTTAATGTGCACGCATCATTGGTTCCAAATAAATGGATTTTAAAAATAGAACCAATGTTAAATCATACATCTCATATTACAGTTAATTAATTTTTATCAGCTCCAGATGCTTTGTAAGATGTTGAAAAATAATGAGTTTTGAATATTGAAGTTGATGTGCAACTATTCCTCTGCCAAATTTCTGCTTCCATGGTTTTATTATGGGCCATTAAATATTTAATAGTTTAATTTACGATTAGGTATTTAAATTAGATTTAAATAATGGTCGCATTTACATTGGTTTATATGGTTTGTTAATTTGACTCTCGCTACCTCACATGCATCGCCTGTTTACTTTATGTAATCTAACTTTCATATTGTACCTTCTCCAGACACTCATTTGTATTTTTGCCTTTCGCCATAGATTTGTATTTTACGAATGAGGTTGTGAGTTGTGAAATTACATACATTACTTTCTATATCAGATGAAAGATTTTAACAAAAAAATACTCATGAATCAGCAAGTCTTGCAAGTTCTTTTATAATGTGATCCGCATTAGTCTGTATATTTAATATAAATAAAATGGTGGATTATTAATATTGCAAGCACCGTTACACATAGAATACAATAACATGTTATATATACCTAATCTATCAGTGATAGGTTAGCTTGGCTTGTGTAGAGTAATTGTATTTATATATTATATACATCTTATATTTATGAACCAAATTTATGGGTTGAATAAAGTTTGTAACATGTTTTTAAAATCAATTGAGAATTTTTGGGTGGGGTTTAAATATGCAAAATTCAAATCATTATGGAAAGTTTATCATTAAAAACACACTTTTATCTCAGGTTCCTATTTGTCACAGCACAAGCTTATTTTTAATTTGGAAAATAGTAAAAATGTTGATGTGACTATTCTGTATACACTTGTCTATTTAAAAATAAATAAATATTTTTTTAATAAAAATTATTTAAGATAATAAAATGTATAAATGAATCTCTTATCATTTAATTCTACTTCTCGTGTATGTTTTAAATGACCCATTCAAACAAGTTTTATAATGATTAACCGTTTGAATGCTACGCGTCGCAAAAGCGCTGCGATCGTTTGTATCGAAAATTGCTTAGCACTAAAACGGTTAATAATATTTTATAATATGTAGAAATAGGGTTAAATTAATTTAATTTATAGATATGAATGTATATGTATTTTACATATAATTGTAACAGTTTTTTTTTAAATATTATGTGATTTTATAAGTTGCTTGCACCACTTTTGATGAAAAATTTAATTAAATGTATTCCTTAATTGTAATACAACTAATATGCAAATATAAACAGGTGAATAGTGTTTGTTATTAGGCTGTTTGATATCATATTATAGTCACTTGATTACCACAACTTGCCATGCATTTCAGATGCCACGGATCAGAGGAAAGTGATTGTGAAGAAACTGGCTTTGTGTGTACAAGGTCGGGATGATGTGGAACTTGACCTTTCTGGTGACCTAACCGACCTCAAGAAGCAGGTTTTTGATTTTTCTTAACATTTTCATAAATCAAAAGTTAAAGCAAATAACAGCTTGGTATTAGCTTTTCTGTATAATTTGAGATATTGTCATTCCATGACTTGCAGATTCATAGTAAATTTGATCGGAAGATTATATTTTTTGTGTACGTTCTTGATCAGTGTATTTTCTTATAATAACTTGTATAGACCAAGATGAATGCATTTCCTGCTAGTGCTGTTTCAGCTGTTTAAAAGAGACCACGTTTTCAAATTAACCACATTTTTCTTTTTTCTGTAGAATTAAAATTAAGACATTTGCACTGGAAATGCATTATTTTTTGGTTGGGAATATTGATTGTTAATGAGTTTTTATTATTTAGTGTATCTTAAATTTTTTGAAATCAAATACAATAAAAATATGTTTTTCATTATGGGAACTATAAAAACTACTGATAATTAGAATTATCCAAATATAAATTATTAGCGTTACAAATTGTAAGTACTTATTTGTTTTTAAGGTTTTTTTTTTTAAATATTTCCAGGTGTTCACAATAAAGGAAGGAATTCAATACAGAATACGCATAGATTTCATTGTTCAAAGAGAGATTGTACATGGATTAAGATATGTTCAGAAGACCTACAGATTAGGAGTTCCGGGTAATTATATTTGACATACTTCCATTACACTTCCTGCAAAATTTACTGCTGAATAAAACTTAACTAATGATTGTACTATTACATCTGCACACAATTTTTTTTAGACCTAATCTAAATAATTTTTCTGTTTTATAATAATTTTATCTTTTACATTATAAAATGTTGACCACAATTAAGTATATTTATATCTAGGCTTATTAAACACTCTTAACATCCTGCCAAACCATAGGTGCTTATCATACAACATGTGCGTGTGTACGTGTGGCATTATTTAATTATACATTTGATATCTCCAACCAATACTTTGGTGATTCTAGTAAAATTACACACAGCGAACAGTTAAATTTTATCTTTAGATAAAAAGTGGAAAATAAAAAATTTATGTGTTAATCAGAGCTTCTTGATTCCAAACAAATTCTCTTTAGATTTTACAAAAATATAGTTGACAAATATTAATTGTACAGTAGACTCAACAACTAGACAAAATTAAAGAAAGGCGTATATCATTGTAATAAATTTTTTTGCAGTGCCAGGTTACATACTGTTTTCTTTTACCATGGTTCGTTCATTATTTATTTTTTTATACTTTTATTATTTACTTACAGCAAATGGTGAGTTATGTATCTTTTATTTCAACGAGTAATATATATTTTAACAATTGATATATTTTTATTATATAGCTTATGTAAGATACGTGGATAATAATTAACCTATTTAAGTATGGTTGATCCCATTCTTCAGACATGCAGATTAAATACGGTAGATTCCTAAATACCCGGGTTGCAGATTAACCAGAACGGTATAAAATTATGCATTTTTTAAATAACATTTTGAAATATTATTTAAAATGTAATAAATAATTTTTACTCGTGACTATATAACGTTTCCCTGAAAATTAACCTGGTGATGATGTGTAACAGAAAATAAAACATGCAAAATTACAAACACATCATCACAATCAATAACTTATTTGGGCTTGCTTGAATTCAGTTTTTATTTTTGGTTTTTTTTTGGCGGAAATTATCCTGGTCAATTTTTTTTCCCTGCCACCGCATCCGCGGTATCCATTGGAGATTTGTGCATTATGAAATGTGAATAGGGTTTGTAACATTTTTGAAGTATCCTATATAGTTTTGTGATTGTTTTTTCACTTTTGTCTTTTAAATTCAAAATATATCATGAATATTTTACATTCTCCAACTTTCAAATATTTTTATTATGTTAAAACATACATTTCTAGGAAATGTTATGATATACTATCAGTGTAATTGTACATTATAATGTCAGTTGCATTAATGTATTTGATAATTATTATATACATTATAGTGATATTCACAACATATGGAATTATATAGGTAATCTACAATTTACATTTTTGTAAATATATTTTATTTCTGCAAATCTCGTAAAGAAATTTGAAACTTAAAAATATTTCATTGAATATTTTGTAAATTAAGCTTTTTTATTTATGCATTTCGTAATAATAAAATAATAATACAGTAATATCCTGAAGTTAGTTACGTTTTAGGTGGGACCGACGAAAATTGCTTAACTCGAATTCGCGTAAGTCAGGGTACTACTTTGAGTATAAATACATACAATTTTGTTTAATTGGGACCAATGACTAACAAAAACACCAGTTTAGAAGAAAAATATTTAATAAGATTGCAGTTCTTTATACATATTAATACGAAATGTTAAAAAATAAACGATTTACATAAAAAAGTAATTTCAATGTCGATGGCTTCATAAAATTTAACAAATTCACCTGACAACACAATGCCTTCTTTTTCACGCAGAATTTCTTCATACCAAGCAAATAATTTTTTTATTCCTTGCTTTGTAGCTATAACGCGTTCTTCGTTGGAGTCTATGTTTTCTAAAAATTTTAAGCCATTTTCAATTGAACCGAGACCTTCTGTCAAGCTTGCAATTGTCATGTGTTTTTCTAGTGGAATTGGGTCTGAAGTGTCTTCATTGTCATTTTGCTCACGCATCTCTATGAGCTCATCGATTGTTAGCTCTTGACTAAGTGAATCCAGCAGCTCGTTGACATTGTTAGCATTGACTTCCAAATCTAATTGCCTGCCAAGATTAACTTCTACCACATGAGCGATGTCAGTTTCTAGCAATCACAGTAAGAGAAACATTGAATATAGTGGGCGGCAGTCTAGCCGCAGTGTTGTCAACGGTCATCATCTAGCGGCAGTGTCACCAAACGAACTGCGTAACTCTGAGTTTGCGTAAGTTGGGGTAGCGTAAGTCGGGGTATTACTGTATTCTATTACATCATGATTTCGTATAAATTAAGTAGGTTAGCTATGGTGGGTCTAGGTATATCAATTTTTTACCAGTTTATACCACAGTATAGTTGGTGCATTCCACATTGTCTATATATTTGAATTCAAATTTAATAAAAAAATGTACTAATTTATTTTTTCTCTGCTTGGATTTTCCTCCAAAGGAGCCGGTATGTATCTTAAGCATTTTGTCTGCACGTTGTGTTTGAACATTGTAGCACATTTTATATTCCAAATATGTCTAAAGTATTTGTACATTGTCCAATGTGCCTTGCATGATAATTAGTACTGCATTATTTTTATTCGATACATGATTATTGATTCATATACAGAGGTCACCCGCTGCAGAAACTTCTATTCCATATTTGGAAGACCAGTTTTATGCTTCTCAACACCTTAACCCAGATATACATGTATATTAAATATATCAAATAATTCTGTTTATCCTGTTAGTGAAATTCCCTATTAGCGGAATATATATTACCGTTTTATATTATTATTCACTAAATGTTTTTTTTTTTATGTATTTGATGAAGGAGTACAGAGAAGCTGTTCTGTAACATGCTGATTTTATGAGTTGCATGATCATTCAGTGAGATTGCACACCATCAAGGCGCCCGCACTATAATTGCGGTACTGGTAATGAGTGATTCTCAAGACCAACAAGACATGGCAAAAGTGTCAATGGCGAGTGCTTTTCAATGATTGAAGACTGTGATTACTATCACTAGTACAAAATAAATTAACAAAAAATTTGCACCTAAATAGTATTTAATTTATATGGCTTCCTAATCAAATCAAAGTATATCAAGCAGCCAACAAATTAAGTTATTTAATTAAAATATTTGTGTTGGTTACCTAAACATGTGCCGGTTGTGTGATCAGTAGTAACTTTTTTTTTCCAACGCCCCTAGTAAAAATTCTTTGCGGGTTGATGTATCAAATTTACTACTGTCAAAGATGTTTAAAGACAATCTCGCCTTTCAGTGTGGCAAGGCGAATAATCATGAAGTGTGTCCTATTTTCTACTTTATCTATGGCTATATTCCTGCGTTTGAGACCTGTCACTTCGGTGGTGAAGTTTTTTCAGATTATGTACTATTGTATATTAAACAACGAGATCATCATCGGACGAACTAAAATAGCAGGATATCAAATGATTAATTGTCATGTACTGCAACTTTTAAAGTATAAATGTGATGGATGAGTTTTGAAACAGCTATGAAAAGTCCGATTTAATCATCGATTCTTGTTTTTACTGTCGGATATCGGAGAGTAAATCAATTTACTAAAGGATGTACTTTCAGAAAGAAAATATTTTTTTATGAATGATCAAACAACCCGTTTTCTACTACTGATTACATAACCCGGATCGATGCTAGTGATTGACTCAAAGTTTGCGATTTTGAATTCATCACTAGATATTACCAATACATAGGTGTATTTTCCTGTATTTTTATATTGAGTTTGCTCATGCCGTGATATTATGTTATTGTTATGATTATGATCATATTCACTGATAAGTGGAGGTTATGGATTATACTTATGCATTCTCTACAATTATTGGCAAATTAAAATTGGTTGAAATTTGATTAGATGCATGACAATGTATGTTTACTGTTATAGCATTTTTGAACTAGAAGCATTGCTGAAATAATTTTCATGCTATGGATACAGTTGATTTCCGTTGATGTAGTAAATACTAAATAGTATTTTTGAGATCATTTTTTTCATTCAAAGATCATATCTGGCATCTTTGATTAACCCAATAATCTTCATTGTTGTGATTGTGTTTCTTCTCCTGTCTGTAGCTCACGTGATAATAAATAAGTGTGAATTTGTGTGTCCTAACGTGTCAGAATGTGTAAAAAATGTGATAGAATGTCGGGTGAGTAAGTTTGTGTAGATGGTAGAATGGTTGGTATTTTTCCAGTTCAACTTCATCGACCACCTTATTTAGTTTCCCACTTTATTGGCAGTCTCTGTAAACCCCCTTCTTGATTGAATATTGTACAAGGCTTTTATTTAAAGTAATTAGTGACTGAGTAGGTGTAAACATCTTTCCTGCCTCCAGGTGACACAAACACTTAATACCCAAAATGCAGCCTTTCTTACATTGATCTTAATGGTATTTTTCCTCATGAAAAATCTTCTATCTAATATTTTAACATACACTACCGGCCATAAGTATTTGCCCACTTACAAAATATGTTTTAATGTGACAAAACAAAAATGAATTTTGTGCAAATACGTTTATTAAATGTATATCAAATTACAAATTATAATCACCAAAAGAAAAGAAAAATGTAAAAACACTATTTTCGATTCATCAATACGTCCACCCTTTTTTTTTTGATAACTACTTCACACAATTTCGGCATTCTATCAATGAGTTTATGTAAAGTCTCAGAGGATATCTTATTCCATTCTTATAATAATTCTCACAGGCGGTGTCTCCGTGTGGGATAAGTTTTTTCGGATCCTTCTGTCCAATTCATCCCGCAAGAGTTATCTAGGGTTGAAATCCGGAGATTAAGGAGGCCAATACATCACAGAACATTTCTTAGCATCTTTAATTTGTCTCAAATAAGCTTTGAATATTTTGGATGAATGTTTAGGATCATTATCTTGTTGGAAAATGAACCCGCAACCAATTATGCGAGTTCCCGATAGTAACATATTTCCTTCCAAATTTTTTTTATAACAATTGAATTGTTGGAAATTCCCTCAATCTTGACAATATCCCCAATACGTGATTCACCAAAACCCCATAACAGAACTCCCACCATGTTTTACTGAAGGCACTACATACTGATTAGATAAGGGCTTCCCCTCAGACCTCGCAACTGAAAACTCTTCACCTAGAATCAAATACTTCAAATTTACTCCAAATACTTCATCATTCCATAATACTTTATTCCACTCATCCAATATCCATTTTTTATACTGTTGTGCTCATTGTAGCCTCATCTTATTTGTGGGCTGAAGAAGTGGTTTTTTGACTCTATACGCCCATACAGACTTGCACAACGAAAAAGTGGTTTCTTGACAGCTATACACGCGTGCAGGCCTGCACTCTGAAGCCTCCGTTTCACTGTCGTTAGATTTATAGGTTGGGGCTGGTGTGTATTGATTTGGGGTGCAATCAAGTGCCTGTTGCGCTTGCTTATGCTATAATTTTTTGCCAAACTGGTAATTTTTGATCGACCGGCGCACTTTCTATTTATAACACTCTCGGTGTCCTTGTATTTTTTTACATTATAGTCCACAGCCTCGAAATCTTTGATTCCCGTGCAATTTGTCTATTTGATGATAAGATATTATCAAGCAACAGATTTCAGTAGAAAGTTCTTTGGTTTTTGCCATAATAAAAATTTTAAGAGCACTTGAATATCATTGTGAAGTTAAGAGAATTTTCACCACAAAATCTGGAATTAAACTAAACATAAATGGTGTAAAATAATTAAAATGAGGTACAGTAAAACCGCGATATAACGAAACCTGATATAACGAAAAATGACGTATATCAAAAAAAAAATTGAAATTTAGTCCCTAAAACCAATTTTTCATACAAAAATGCATTTATATAACGAAATCCCGTTAATATTTATAACAAAATCATTTTTGTCCCGTATGAAAAAATGCCAATACATTTACGTAAATTTATAACGAAATAAAAAAATGTTAAAAGATGAAAATATTATTTCGCACTTACAAAGTCGCGCCGATGCATCTACCGTATGTGAATGGTTTATGGCCTTTTCGGCGGTGCGCGGCGGTCGGCCGACAAGGTAGTAAAATAATTCAAACTTCTTCTTGGGTTCATAGTAGGCCCATAAAACCGTTTGACATCATTTTTGCGGCGTTCACTTAGACACGTTTTACGTACGCATACGCCTCTAAACCCAAACAGCTGGAAAATACAAAAATTAACAGGAACCCCCCGAAAGTTGCAGTATGTACTTATTGGAAATGTCAGTTTCAGTGTAACGTCTGTAGAGTTAAGTTTGTTCAGCTTTTAACGCGATTATTGCATGTCCGAACTGAATATTTACATAAATTCATTTTCGTTTGACAATTGTTTTCGTGTGAACTCGTCAATAATATAAATAATTTGTTAAAATATTTTATGGACTATTTTTGTACGGCATTTTGTATTTCTATTAACTATTGTTTTCGTGTATTTTAAGCGAACAATGTTAACGATAATTTTTAAGCGAACAATTTTAACGATTATATTTTGAAGTGGTTGCCGCCGTTACCGGCAAGTACCTTCGTAATTTATATATGATTGATTTTATAAAAATGCCGCGATTCAACTGTAAAATTGTTATTTTTGAATTATTTTGTATGTTTCATGCCCAAAACTATATTTGAAGCGGCTCTACATTTAAACACAATTAAAATATTGTTTTGTGTTTGCAATATTCTGGAATTTACAAAAATATCTTCCAATTGGTATTGAATAGGTTCTGTTCTTAATTTAATTCCTTTGATTATCCATTTGCTTATCTGTTTTAATAACAAAACTACTAAAAATATGTAGGTATTCAGTTCCCTGTGGCCTTTTTCCTCCTTTGTTTGCAGAATTTGCGATCTTTTTTGAAGCAGCGCGACATTTTTTGGCGACGGCGCGTAACATATAGTAGGTTTTTTATTTTTTTCGTTATATGTGGGAATTCGTTATTACGAATTTTTATTTTTTAGTCTCTTGGATTTCGTTATATCGCGGTTTTACTGTATATGTAAAATAAATAACTTGATCTAAAGAAATTATCAAAATGACTTCTCTGAATTTTACAATGTCATAGACTCCTCAGGGTCCTTACCCACCTTTCTATCTGCTATTTTTATGACCCAAGTCCAAACAATCTAATTCTCTACAAATATGATGAATTTTGTTGACAATTGTTAGTATGCATTATACAGATACTAATTTTAAATACAGTATTGTAAAAAAATTGCCTGAGCAAGTAGTTTTGGCTGATATAAAACATATTTTGTAAGTGGGGAAAACTTATGGCCGATAGTGTATGTGTATTTAAATAATGGTAAGTTTAATAAAAACAGCTTGGAAATGTTCTTACAATGTCATTTCTTCTGCGATTTTCAGTTGACAAGATGGCTCACATGGTGGGGTCATACCCTCCCAAGATGGACATCCAGTCCTACACCACACCTCCCGAGGACGCTCCCAGTGGTTTGCTGGCCCGAGGGTCCTATACGGTGCAGAGCCTCTTCACCGACGACGACAAGAACATCCACCTGCAGTGGGAGTGGTCCTTTGAGATTAAGAAGGACTGGTAAGACTTGAAGCGCAAAGACACTCGCATCACGGAAGGCATCTTTGGGACATGTATATAACACTTCAGGCTTGTTTATACATTTGTGGATTGTAAAAATTTCAGCTTGCATTTTTATGTAGCTGTTTATTTTTAAAGCCCTTTGTAAAGGTGATTCCGATTATTGTATAAATTCCATATTTTTGGTAATGGTACACACTATCCATAAATGTTTTTCTATCTTATTTCACTATGTGCTCCACAAACAGTAATAACTACAGAGACTAGCAATATGGTACAAATCTTTCTGTTCAATGGAATTTGATATAATCTATGAACTTATTTTTGTATCATTTTTATTTTCTTATAAAACAATGTTTTTAAAACACATTGAATAACCTGTAATGAACTTGCTCAGATTGTATAATGTTACTTGATGCTAAAGGCAATGTTTTTTAATTAAATGCTTTTTTTTTTTTTTTACCCATTCCTATTTAAAATATCTGGATATTAAAGACACAATTCAGACATATCCAAGCTCAAATTTCTAAAATACTAGAATGATATAATGAAGACATCGTCTTAAGTGTTGTTTTACGATATTGCTCACTTATTTAATGCTACACTTTAAAATAAATCCTTTTTATTTGTGAGAAAAGTGCATTTTAATTTTAAAGATATTGTTTAAAGATGTGCTCATTTTTTGTCAATTTATGCGTGTGTTATTTTAATTTTGCTTATTTCAAGCACCACATTTGAGTTTTATGTTTTAAAATTATGAAAATTATTGGTTTCTACGATAATATCAAGTTTAATGTTATCTTGTGGGATTGAACTATAATCACTAAAAAAGGTACAATTATTTTGATGTAAATTTATTAGAGAAGTTTCTTATAAATATTGCAATGATCGAATTATGATAATCATTAATATTGTAAAATCAAGAATGAGACAATTTCAAAAAACATTTAAAAAGTGGATGGATACATTTTATCTTGTTTTATTTAAATCAAATATTACCACATTAACATTTTAACGGTGTAATAATTATTATTCAGTATTTGATTTTGTTGATGTTTCGTATTAAATATTTTTAATAGTGCTGAGATTTTAAAAGAAAACAAATTTCAGATATTCATCTCAGACATGTATGTTTTGTATTATTTTTATTGGGGGTGATTTAACCAAATTTAAGTACAAATATCAATATTTGATTATCTCATTCATTCTTGGATTTATCCCATTTTCATTGTTGAATTATAATATTTGTAGCCTCAATATAATATCCAGTGCTTATGCAATAATATTGCAGCTAAAAGCTTGCATCGTACAAATCTTTGTGCAATCTTGCATAATTTGCCTTAATATGCATAATGAGTACTTGAATACTAAAGCAATAATAAAAGTATTATTCGGTGTTGCTACGTAATGCGTGTGTGCCGTCAGACACATTTTCTTCATTGTTACGATTTGTTTGTGAAAACTTATTAATAATGTGAGTATAATAAATTTCTGTGGTAAGTGACACAACAAATATTTCCAAGTGATTTACAAAAATTCACAAAATTGAGAATATTCGACGGCACGCAGTCAATGTTAGTTTCTAAAATCTTTTGTTTTATAACAATGTTTGTTGGAAAACCAATCTTCTCAGGCTGATTCAATTTAAATGTGGCAACGTCTGATCAATGTCAATCTAATATATATTTTACTACTTACTATTTGTAATAAATTATAAGACCCTCATTTTATATAGCTTTTTTACCCACAGTCGGGTTAATCTTCTATAAGGAAATTTTGAATACTACATGCATACTATTTCCCATGTGCGAAATTTTATACCTTTAGTAACTTTTATGATAATCCCTAGTCTAAGTGGAATCTAGTTTTTTGATATATTTACGCAAATAATATTTGTTATTAGGGAAAAGTGTTGTATTTTTCTACCTTAAATGTTCAGTATTAGTCACCCAGTTATTTTAGAAAGATTTTACTAATCTTTTCCTTTTATATTATTAAACCATCCTCAATAATTACATTGCAGTTGTATTAGATTTAAAAATGGAAAAATTTTGTGTCTATTTTCAAATGTCTTTTTATCACAGATCATCAAATATATAGACATGAACTAATGCAAATTTCTTGTTACCATTATCATTTTGGTGTAATCACTTTGTTACCACTTACGCAATCAAATAGTTCCTTGACTTTTTTTAAAAATATGATTCAATTGGAATGAAAATTTAAATGTTGACAATATATGTATTAATTTAAAAAACACATCTTTACACTAAGATTTAATTTTCGAAGAGTGAATGCTTTTACTGTTGCATAAATGTGTCAGATTTATGTTTTCACCAAGAATGTGTGTAGAATGTCCCTCATCTCGCAACTAACGTTCCAAACTCCTCTTATATGTACACTTTATTTCATGTCTATTCATTTGCTGGTCTGTACTTTTTATAATTTTTTATATAAAACTAATTTTAATTCAAAATTTAAAACCAAAGTGGAACATACATACCTTGTTTGTATTTCTATAAATTTATATTGGCATTGTTTCATGTTTTTGTAGGTCTTTTTTTACTTACGAAAATAATGTACCTACATTTACATTACTATTATTTTTAAAGCTTTTATTGCATGCAATTTCATTAAGTATTATGTTTAATTTTCTTTTTGCCAGTGTACGTTTTGATGAAACCCAAAGTGCAATTCAAATACGTAACTGATCAATTTGTAATAAGACTCCCTTTAAGTCTGAAGTACTTAACTAAACTGTCTTCGGATAGAAATTATTTATGGCAAGAGAGAGATTATATTTCACTATATTAAACCCCCGGTGCCTAAACATACATTTATCTGCTAAATAAGTATAATCTTATATTATATATTTACGCTATGTCACGAGCATAGTCCAAATCTGCTTATATCCGATTGTCTGACGTACTACTTGAATATTTTTAAGAAGTTCTCCGCTGTTGTGCATTGAGAAATGTTATTTTAGCAATATTTTATTGAATTTGTATAAGTGTAGGCGTACTCAATAAAGGATAAAAATGTGCAGAACTTGTTTTATTTATTTACATACTGTTACGATTAATGTTTCCTTCTGTTCGTTGTCAAGTTGGGATGGCATCGCAGCCCCGAGGGCCACCAAAAGGATAGGTTGAATGAAAGAACGAACAGATAATATTTAGAAGCCTCTTGGGCGGATGTTTAATGACGAAAGTAACAAAAGACAATTGAGCTTATATACTAGACAATTAACACATATAAGGGTTAACCATTACAGACTTTTGGTATGAATTAAACCTGAACTAAAATCCGGTGGATCTTGACTAACGATTGCCACTAAAAAGGAATGCTGGTTCAAATCCATAGGCGACTTACCGGGGAGATGGCGCCGTTCCTGGATGGATGGATCCCTGACCAAGTTGTCAAGGCGACGGTCAATGGGAGACGAAGTGCAGCCGTAGCGGTGGAGAGTATATGTCGAGGTTAATATCAGGTCCGGCGCGCAGCTACGAAGATGTTGTATCGGTTTCTTTTAGTCACTATCTCCTGGGAGGGATCGTATTCCCACCGCAGGTGCGTGTACCCACACTCCTTGCCCTCCCGTGACTGCCCCTCTCCTCTTGGGCACGTGACTCGTGTGCGCCTGCGTAACAGCGTGATCATTCCAGATATCTCCGCGCTGATGATTAAAACTGCTTCATAACAATACAGTGGACCCTCAACGTTGATTCAAAGTGCACGCATCAATTCGTTTACTACTTTTTAATATTTTTTGCAGCCATTTTTTAACCGTAACCTCATTTTACCATTGCCAGTCATTTTTCGTATACCAGCCTGAGTGGCCAGTGGGAATTTGATGAAACCTTAAGTCAATCAAATGATCAATTTTGAGATTTTAAATTAAAATATGTATTTTTTAGTTAAAACTTTTTATTAATTACTTATTCAAATAAACTAGTTATGTTTAGTGTGAAAAATAACAAATCAACTTTCTTCACATTCAAGAGTGTAAAAAATAAAATTCTTTTTATATTTTTTATTCATTCAAACATTTATCATAAATTATATTACAGTACTGTGTACTATACAAATTGTAGAATTAAGACATTCGTTTCCAATTGAGTGGTTTGTAAAAGTAGTAATTTCTATCAAACCCTTACTATTAGGGGTACCAGTCGAAAATGTCGCATTTTAAATAAAAAGGCAAATATAAATTTAAATCATTTATTATTTGAAAAAATTTATATTATATATTCCTCATTACTTTCTAATACAGTCTTCCATCTATTTTCAAGCATTTTTATGCCCTTTGAATAGAAAGTTTCTGGTTTCGACTGGAAATAGTCATCAAGGGCAGATTTTATTTTGTCTAAGTTGTTGAAATTTTTTCCCGATAAAAAATGCTGCAGGGATCTAAATAAATGGTAATCTGACGGGGCTAAATCCGGTGAATATGGGGGGTGATCGATTTGTTTCCAGCCAAAGGCGTTTATTTTTTTTCGAGTAATCGCTGCAGTGTGGAGTCTTGCGTTGTCGTGTTGAAAAAAAACTTTGTGTTCTGCGTGCATTCTGGGTCGCTTAACTTTTATTTCGACGATTTTTTTCAAATGGCTTTTACACTCGACCAGGAGTATCCGAGTGTGTCTGCAATCTGCTGAATTGATTTTGTTGGATTTGCTTCGACTTCACACATTAAAATGTCATCATCCACTTTAAAGACCTTTTCTTCTCGAGGCTGGTTTTCCGTATCAAAATTCCCACTCTGAAATTTTTTAAACCACTTTTGCGATTGGCGAATGGATATCACCTCACCGTATATACTGCAAATTTTTTTTGCTGCCTTCCTCGCAGAGTTTTTTTGGTGGAAATCGTAGATCAAGCAATTGTGTACAAAATTCTTATCTAGTATAAACCCTTCCATTTTAAATGTATCGCTAACAAAAATAAAAATAACTTTCGAAAGATGATCTCCAAATGTTAAGGAACAAAAGTAATATATATTACGTGCTGACGACTCGACGAGACGGACGCGACTGAGGATCAAACAAGGGCCATACCGAAATGCGACATTTTCGACTGGTACCCCTAATATATAAATTTTGATGTTTTGTCATTGCTGCGAATTTGGTGAAATCAATGCCTCGTTAACTTCCTCCAAAAAAGTATTACGTCTGTCGTTCTTTCTGATGTTCCAATTTTTATAAATACATATTCGTATACACGAAATATGCCACAAATTAATTTATATTCAAATACAACAGGCCACCTTTTACAAATGGAAGTTTTTCTAACAACCTCTTTATTTGTCATTTATCGGGGAAAAGTAAAAGAAAAACGTCAACTAAATTCTTAATTGCGGTGCTCAGTGGTAAAATTACTCTGTTGATGGGAACCTATTAATTATATGCGAAGCCCTTGCAGAATTTTGAGGAAAGCAGTACTACACGCTGTGATCTTTTGCTGGGGGATAAGTGTTGTTACTATCAGGTGCAGCTGATAATTCCACATTGCGTATTGGTAAATCAGAATATTTTGATGCGTTACTGCTGTATTGATATTCTTCGTCTGAATCTTGGGTTTCTGCTAGCAGATGAATTTTCTCAATATTTAACAGCGGAGACATTTTATGCGATTTGAAAGAACTTGCTGTTTTCTAGTGATTTACAGCTCATGTTAACATTTTCTAGTGCTTTACAGCTCATGTTAACATTTGCCCACTGTTTGTTTATATCTTTACTAATTTTTTTGCCAAAATCAAACGCAGTCACTAAAGCAAGAGAAAATGTGCCAATGAAATGGTAAAATAAATAAATAATTTGTGCATCTTGATTGAACAAATGATTACCATTCCCATGTCACCTGATTAACAAATGACTGAAATAACCAAATTGATTTATGAAATGCAGTATTTTCAAAATATTTAAATAGATTGCAGTCAAGAATGTTTGTATTATATTTTATTTTACAAGCTTATACATAATTTCATTTTTAATTATAAATTACATTGTTTTTTAATATTTTGATCAAAGTAATAATTTTTTATATTCTCGAGGCTTGGAAGTTTTACTTCAATAGTGTGTACGCGTTAACACACTCAGATTTATATATATATTGTATTTAATGGATCATAATTGAATACAATATTGTTAATAGTATAAAAAATTATTGAGCTTATTCACACAAATAGCAAGAACAGCTATATTGGATGCAAACACATAGACGCCCATTGAGAGTGGTCAAGTTTTTCCTTAATAAGGCTATCTGCATGTCCGCATCCATCCGCACAGCCGCACCCTCTAGTGGCAAAATACTGGCACCGCCACGTAATATTCGGCCATCCTGATCCTTATTTGTGACCTCAAAAGAAAAGAGAAATTAATTACATGCATTAATTAAATTAAAACCCCCTTTTTTGTTTTTGTAATCTTGAATACTTAGGAAATGCTCACACAAATTATTCTAATAATTAGTCACTATGGTGACCCCAATACACAAAAAGAACAAGTCACTAAGGTGACACTCAATATACGTCACGAGGGTGACACTAGCTTTCCAGGAGATCTACCAAATCATCCTGGTCTGCTTCACTCCTTGGCTATCTGACTCACTTGAGTCTTTAGACGCCCCCTTGTAAGGACTCAGTGTATCTGCGGCTACCACAGCCGCAAACTTTTTATAGTCACGCATATATTTATACTCCTTATCTCATACCGATCAGCATCGGGCATGACCTTAGTTACTTTATAAGGCTTAACCATGTCTTGCCTCCACAATACAAGTTCTCCATGTTTATACTTACGGGCTTCCTTCTTACGCCTCTTTATATGCTCAGCCGCCGCTTCCATATTCTTCTGAGGCTCTTCTCGACGTTCCTTTAACTGTCGGGAAGTTTCAGGGATGCCACTACCAGTCTCTTTTCGCAAGTCAGCAAGTAAGCTGCTTACGCCCGAACATGAACTGAAAAGCATCATTGACAAGCAGGTAATTATTGTTCAGTTTTCTTTTTGTAAACGGCCCTAAATGGTCCACATGGGTTTGGAATGGCACTAAGATTACCTTTCCTCTTCCCATAGCCCATAGTGACCCTTAGCAAAGGCGCAATTTATAAATGCAGCTATATATATTTCTGAACAAACCTTGTCATCTTCGGAAATCAAAATTCACTCTTAATCAGTGTTTCACATCTGTCAAACCCAGGATGACTAACATCATTATGGTATTTCCTGATCAACATCCACTTACCCATCCTTGGAACAATTAGTTAGAACAATGGGTTTTCAGAACTTTCTAATCATTTGAAAGAAAATGGTCATGATTTTGATAAAAATTTGGGATTGTCAATTTTGCATGTAAACGGTGTTAGTCACAAATGAAATAATTTGGAATCGTTGTGAGATAAATAAAGCGTGTAAAACTAATAAAAAAAAATTATAAACAACCAACTAAATTTAACTACGAGTCCCATTCAAATAATTGTTTTTTTAAAAATAGATTCTGGTGAAGAAACAATAATATACGTTTTTAGTTAGTATTGACACCCTGAAGAAGAAAATGGTATTTTTCGAAACCACTAGATATATTTAAACTCAACAGTGGTTAATAAAACAAAGTTAACAAATAAAAATATGAATTTTGACCACAAAGTTAATTTTGCTAATTTAAAAAGTAAAAAAAAAGAATTAGTTTTTCATCTGCCAGCGTCTTGCGATACAATCTGCTATCCCTAATAGAAAAATGATTACAAATGTCTTTATTTTCCTTACCACTGTTAAGTTGATCTATTATGGCAGTGACTATGTGATCCTGTAATTGGAAGGAAAGTAGCCAGTCATCCCTACTAATCATTGAAATATCGACCTCTGTGGATGCTGGATTATGACTCATGTATTTATTATAAGCCACGATCTCGCTATTCTAGGAATCATATCCCTCTTGAATAAGGTTGTTCTGACAATGGCGCAGTCAATTACTACCTTCAAATGTATACCAAATAAGTAAATACAAAATCGTTTAATAGATTTAACCACAGCTAAAGTTTTTAATTCATAGCTGTGATAAAATCCTTTCTCTTTCGATGTTACCTGACTGAAATATGCCACTGGCTTAATATCATCGTCCTGTTGAACCTGCATCAATATACTACATAAGCCTAACTTGCTAGTGCCTGTATGCAATTCTGTCTTCAAATCCCTATCGTATATAGCCAGTACTGGTTGAGTCTAATTTAAGGCTTCAAACGCATTTACTTGAGGCATACCCCACTCCCAGATTACATCTTTCTTTGTCAGTTCCATCAATCAGTGACCTATAGTTGCAAACCCACGAACGAATTTCCTGAAATAACTAGCCAAATCCATGAATTGCCTGACTTCATACACATTCGTCAGTGTCTTAAATTCTTGCACTGCTAAAATTTTACTTGTACCTGGTGCTATGCCTTCATTTTAAACCTCATCATCTCCTCCAAAAGATCGGCGTACTCGATGTGCCGAGGGAACGCACTCTCCAAGGCCGCCTTCCACTGGCCCCAAGTTAGATCGTAGTCGTCTAGGTCGTCATACCATCGGCGAGCTGAGCCGCGTAGTCTTGTCTGCATATAACATGACTTTGCGTACTCGTCCCAGCCGTGAACTTTGCCGAGAACTTCAATCTTGTTAAGCCACGCGGAAATGGTGCAGACTTTGTCGTCTGGATCAAAGCTCGGGATTATTTCGGCCCTAACCGACGGTCCCGCAGGCGAATAATTTTGAGCTAGTAACTGCAAGCTGCCAGTGTCCCTCTCGTCGAGGTATTTCTCTACCATGCTCTCTAATTTCGTCGCCAGCAGCCTCTCGAAGACAACCCTTGGTGGTTCCAAATCTTTGTCAAGTTGGCGCTCACGCGGTCTATCGCGAAATCGCTCATGCGATCCATTGCAAAGTTGTTCATGTGATCTGCCGCGGAATAGCTTACGCGACCTGTCTGATGGACCGTCGTTTCTCGACATTTCAGTCCACAACAAAACAAAAACAACACGATGTCAAAAAAGCAAAATAGCGCCTTAGCGTCCTTGTTTTGTTTGCTCACAAACGCACGTGGAGTGATTTACCGGAACTAGAATTGTCTCTATCGGAGCTCAACGGTAAATAATTTAAATCGCACTTCTGAATTGTTAATAGTATAAAAATTGAAGGCTAATAGAATGAGCTTATTCACACAAATAGAATAGAGATGGATGCGAACACACGTCACACAAACGCCTGTCGAAAAAGTGGTCAGTGCTTTTCCATAATAAAGCGGTCTGCCACATCCGCATCCGTTTGCACAGCCGCACCCGCACCCTCTAGCGGCAGAATACTGGCGTTGCCACGTAATAATACATAAAAAAAATAACTGCCACTTAAAATTAAAGTATATGTTATATTTATGAAATACTAGAATAACTAAAAATCTATTTGCTGGTAGGAGAGGTTGAAATAAGCAAATGGGTTCAAACAATGTAAATTTTACTTGGTGATAAATTGAAAAACGATTTGTAATCACTTAAATGGTTTATTTCTTGCTACACAAAATTTATTTACTGAAAAAATGTATTTTGGCTCAAAAATTTTGTGCTAAATATGGCTCAGGTCATCACACAGTATTTTATGAATAATTTGTAGCTAAAATATTAAAACAGTGTATGTCCCAACAGTTTAGGGCAGATAGCGGTCAATCTACATGGGGCTCCTGTGCCACCTTGAATTTTCATTGGCATTATTACAATGCTGCACAGGTTACCTATAATGGAGAAAAAAGTAATGTTAGTTAATATTGCCCTAGATAATTGTAATGACTTGTTAGCAATCCTAATGACTCATTATACTAGTCAGGTTAAATAGGCATCACAACAGTGACAACTTACGCATCTTATTAAGATAAAGTGAAATGGAGGGATTCGAATAACATATTCTTCATGTAATGCCGTTGAGAGTTTAGGCAGGGGAAAAATGCTACAGAGGCATCTGAAAAAATGTGGTGGAACTGTGACTAATGGCAAGAGCAAAACAGGTTTGTAAAATTTCATTTTGGAGATACGTAATTGCAGGATGAACTTAGATCAGGATGCTACCGGATTTTGATAATGATGTTTTAAAATCATTATCAAAACCTTCACATTAAAACCAGTAGAATTCTGCTCAAGAGGCATTGAAGAGCTACTTAATAAATGGCAACATGTCATTTCAGATAATAGTGAATACATATGATACACCTCCTTGCAACAACACTTTGTATCGGTTTTTACAAATGTTGGAACATCGGCCATCTCTGATGATATACAGTGTTGCAGGGAAACACTTAGAAAGTGTGTTTAATTCTATTTTTATTTCAAATTAAGATTGATATAATAAAACTGAAGTTTTTAAGACTCAACCACAAATTAGTAAAAACTATGGGCTCAACCTGATAATTCATTATTTTCATGAAATTTTCTTTACCCTCTCTTTTTAGGTTAGATTGAACAATTGATTCTGATCTTCATGCCAGTCTTTCAATCCACTTCCTAATTTTGATAGATTTAACATGAAAATAATTATCAAAACTTTAACTTGTATTTGATAACTTACTTGGCAAATCTTTTTCGATGTTTACATTCTCCAGTAAGAAGATATTGTGTGAAGTGAAGGCTTTGTGTGCCAAACCATTCAGTTCCGATCCAGGGTCTACGGAGGCCGTGTCCACTCCGACACCAACTAGATTTTTGCTCTCCACTAACCAATTCGCAACGTCTTCACTTATACCTGCCAACATTACAGCAAAATAAATATTCTTATTTCTATTATGCAATATTTTCAAACTTCTTGTTATAAAATATTTTTATATTTGTTATATAAAAATATATAAAATATAAAAAATATATAAAAAACTATTATATACAGTATTACACATTATAAATAGAATTGCACTGGAGTATATACATATTACAAAGCATCTATTGTTTTGTAAATAAATCATGTACGTATTTAGAAATTTCATTACAACTGTGTACACACATTATCAAAAAAAATAAAAATTACAGAGAAAGTTTAAGCTGTAAAAGAAGAAGAAAAAAGAAATGTAATATTTACCAGGGAATTTAAGGTTAAACTGGTTAAGATTTTCTGCTCCCATATATTTGGTGCTATCGCCGTAAAACTGACTCCATCCAAATCTGAATATAACTGTGAAGTTTCTCCGGGAATCGAGATGGAATAAATTATCCAAGTGGTCCCTTTGCAGCACGAAATCTCGATTTCCAGCTACCACTTTACTTACATCAATAACAAGCACTGCAAAGATAAATTAAAATGCAGGCATGTTATATATTTATTTAAACAGTTAAATAATTTTGAAATAACCACATTGTTTACTGGTATTGGTATCACTGTATCTTAGTCAGGACGGGTGTACACTAATTAATACAAAAAATAAATGTAAAATAATTTAACTTTAGAAGAAAGGTGTGGCTTCAATCATGGGGGAATTACAGATATTGAAATGAGAAATATCTAATATATAGTACAAGTCTAACTTTGTCGCTAACTTTCTTTGTACAGTGTCAATTTCTATATTTTATCATTTATGTAATCAGTTACGAACATTTAAATATGGAAAATCAAACTGAACAACACTCCCTGATGTGATACAATCAAGAAACCCAGACCAAGTGAAGGAACTTATTACATGGAACCCACAAAAATGACTTCTGAGAGATATATGTCAATCTACATGGAATGAGGTATTTGAAATGTAAATCTAAATAAATGAAGAATTATCAAGGCAAAGTTATGAAACTATCATTCTTTTATTTTATTTGATTTCCACAGGGTGATACAGGATGTAACAGACTAAGACCATAATATATTATGGGTGAATACTTGATTAAATTACGAGTAGAAAATGTTTAAGGAGTATGCACAAATTCTGCATTGCACAAAAAATATTATTGTTTGAAAATTAAGTTTTAACGTCAACGTACTTCGAAAGAAATATTTGCAAAATTTATCCATTATTAATCTTCATCTTTGCCTCAGGCACTAAGCCACTTAACAAAAAATAGTCTGGCCGCTTGAAATTCGATGACCTTTAATTTTTTATATTCAATTTATAATTTAAATCAATAATATTTGAATTAATTAAGATAATCGCATGATTACGATTTTTTTGAAATGCTTATATCTCTGATATGGTTGAGATTAGGCACATATTTCTTGAACATTTTCGACTCGTAACTTAGTCGGGGATTTAATAAAATATTGTGGACTAAGTCTGTTATACCTGTATATATTATATTAATCACAATGTCCTAGGAAAGGCTAAACCCTGAATATAATAAAATTACAAATAATTTAGATTCTAAAAGATAAATGCAATCCCCCTAGTATTAAATATTAATTATTGTATGTTTAATTGATTATTTAAAATAAAGTAAATTTCAATACTCAGGGGATGGAATGGGGTAGAAGCTAATGCAGTACTCTTACAAAGTGTAAGTGGCATTATGCTCTCACTTCGGAATGTAATCTGTATTCTGATTTTAAACATACATATATCATTAAATACAAATTAAATTAATCAATTAGAAAGATATACAGATAAAATCAATTTGAAAACCATTTTTATCCGAACATGTTTGTTCTCATCGGGGAGAAGCCACTGAGAGCAAGAAACAATACGGAAGACGTAAAGGTTATGTAAAAAAAACAATGCACGGTTAGTGATGTGCATCTGCGGTCCGGTCGGTTCGGGTACTGGGCGCCGAGTCCCTCGCCGCCTGCCTCTTCCGCTGCGGGCATTGGTGCACATATGTGGTGCACATGTGTCATATGTGCTGGGCGGCGCAGTCCGGCCTTTCTCAAACGTTTCCACTTTGTATGCGTGGAATGGTGCAATACCAAGGAATGACAAAATGAGGGACACCTGGATGATGCGTGCGAGCCGCCACAAAAATAAAAACAATATCATTTAATAAAATGAAATCTAACAGATGTTTATATCCATTATTTATTTTATTTGCATTATAGTTTTTTGATCCCTACTCTGCTATTTATTACAATACAAGCAGTTTTCGATTTACAATTGAGTTCTGTTCCTTGAAGTCGTTTGTTATGTGTCAAAACACCTAAATATGCATTTTTTGTATATACGATGCAGTTGTATAGGTCATTTTTACATACGAAAAGCATTGTATTAAACATTGAACAAGTACGTTTTATTATAACAATACGTTACAAACATAAAATAAGTTGATAAAATACAAGAGTACACAATGTATAGTGATAGTTAATTTTAAATAAAACATAAACAAAATTATATATGGAGATATTATATTGTATATTCTACTTTAATTTGTTCTAATTTTCATCAGTGTTTGAACTTCTGACAAAATGGCTACGGCTGGTTCGTCTATTCTTTTAAAATATGACTTAATAGAAAACTGCACAGTTAGTTCCTTTTTTTTATTAAAAAAAAAATTACAACACGTCAGTGAATCATAAACACCCTTTTCACTTTCGTAATTCTCTCCTTATTCGAGTCCTGTTGCCATTGCTAAACTCTTAAAAATTAACTTAAAAGCTGCAGGCATTTTCTATACTTTGTCTGTGCTTAATTTGCTTCTATTTCTATTAACTCATCGGTAGTCAATTCCTCAGAATATAAGTCCAACAACTCTTTTACATCAATCTTTACAACTTTAGTTCGAGGTCCATTTAATTATCCAGTTCAACAACTTTGCGTGTTATGAAAATAAAAAATCTTAAAAGATGTGATGTTCGTTATAGTAGGGAATGTTCATGAATCGAGAACTGTCTGTATCTGTATCTGTATAGCTCTCTCTCTCTCTCTCAGTGATGACCACACATTTTTTTTATAGTAAATTAACTTACGTGGTGTTATCAGGTGATCAAAAGGAATTTCACCAACAGTCCATCCACGAGGATTGAAATGGTACGGAGCATCCAAATGAGTTCCACCATGTTCGGCTGCACAAAATTCATTTGCAGAATACCTGAAACATCCATGATAAGTTTAATTGGTTATCCTTTGCAGATTAAATTTAAACTGGTATGTATGTAGTTCTTGTTCTCTATCTACACAGTATCAAAATGAAAATTCATGTATATTTTACAATGTTAAAAATATATATGACTTGATATGAAAACGCACTCCTGTTTTAGTCACTCTCTTTATCCATACAGTATTTTAAAAATTTTTGTAAGCTAGCTTTTGTCATAGGGGAAAATTAAAATAATCCTTTTTTATCCTTCATACAGAATTTTAAAACCAGGTTTGGAAAATTTGCATTATTTAAAAATCAAACAAATACAAATTATTTTTACAGATAACAGATTTATTACTTTCAACATTGGGTGAAAGGTCATTTTTTGTTGATATGAGATAAATGTGTAAATCACACAACAGCAGAAGTACTCAACTTCATTAACAAATAGATAATGTTTTATTTTCTACAGTTTATTTCACTGATTACACATATTTATAAATAACCGAACTGAAAGAAAAATTAAGAAAGTCAGAATCCTAAAGAGTGATGTGTGTGTCAGTATATACAGGAATATGTCTCTTTGGATATCTCGTTTGCTTAAATTTGAAGGTATCCCTAATAAATAATGTGGAAATTATATTATAGTATTAATTTGTCAATTCACAGTCCCAAGAGAGAGAGGGATGAAATTTTTCAAGAAGGTGTGGGATGTGGGCAGGAGGGTGCCTCTCTGCCCGAGAGTTCTCATATTCAGCTGAATGCAGGGAGTTTTGATTTTGTCAGTCAAGAATTTTTTTATTTTGAATAATTTTTTTTAATTAACACTAAACCCACAAAACGTTTTGATAGATGTTTATCTGCAGGTACATTTATATCCATTTGTTACATTTAATAGACTCAAAAACAAAACAATTAATCAGTTACCGTTTATACAATACATATTATTCTTACACGTAAGACAGGTTATTTTCTATAATGCATTTTTTAATAATTTCTTCTAAACTAGGAGAAAGTGTGTTTTTTTATAAAGACCCAGATATTTTGTTTTTTATTGTAGGAAAAGCAAATTCTATTGTCCTCGATCCACACTTGTTGATGATTTTAGGGATCATAATATATCCGATATGTTAAGTCAGTTTCAAAATGATAACATATTTTTTAACTGTATTTTTATTTTTACAGAACAATTACTGTATTTTTATTTATACAGAACAATTACTGTATTTTTATTTATACAGAACAATTACTTTCAATTAAAGAAAAAAGTTTTCAATTAATGATTTCAATGATAATAGTAGTCAGTTCTTACCAAACCTTATTTGGGTATCCCGCGAACTTCTTCGTAAAGGCAAACTTTCTCGACCCTGGCCAGTAGATCGTATCATTGTTGAAGGGGTGAGATAGGTCGTTGAATTCCAGTGCCCCGGAAAATAGATAATCGTTTACATTTACACTGCTCTGGCTGATACTTGGCGAACAGATAAACAGAAGATTACAGAGAACAAATAAAGCGTGACCTCTCATCTCTGCAGCTCGGTGAAGACTGATGACTAGTAATGACCGAATAGGGAGATTATTTTGATTTAGTATGGGTAGGTATTCAGGGTCAGACTAGACTGAATATATCATTTTATCGGGGAAGTAATTGTTTTTTTCTTTAGTTTATTTTGAGTGCTCTACTTGATGTCCCGGTGATGCGAAAACAATATTTTTCAACAAAATTGATTTTATATGTATATATTTATAACTAATACATTAATTTAGTATTTAAAATATCACAGACCTATGTTCTGAATAATTACAACTTCACAATAAGAATGTGTTTTCCTTAATTATTTGAGATTCTGTAAAAATAATGTAGATGGCTTTCAAATAATGGAACGACAGGTATATTAATTTGAAAAATGTAACATATAGGTTCGAAAATTTGTCATGAAAAATACTGGCGTTATAACACAATTGGTAGTGTACTTCCCCGGATTGGAAATAGAGATCCAGGTTCGAATCCCGGTGACGCAAAAACAATATTTTTCAGCAAAATTGATTTTATATGTATATATTTATAATTAATGCATTAATTTAGTATTTAAAATTTTGAAATAGCATAAGTATATTGATTCTTTGGTATAATGTGAGTTTTGTAAATGAATGAATTCTTTGTTTAACTTTATTTATTTATATCAAGGCATCTATTTCTTTTTCTATGATGCTGGTTAGGGAGAAGGGTATAGGAATTTAAGTAATGAGAAAAAACCTGGCTAGTTGGACTTGGTTCCTTCAGATATTGAAAAATGTTTTAGAAAATGATAGTTCGACATTTCATTTTCATTTCATAAACATTTCATCAATTAAGTATGTGTAGTTCAAAAGTTTGATATTAATAAATTTCTATGTCCCATCACGATCGCAATCTCTCTTCAGCATTCCTATAAGTCAAATCAATTCTGGATTATGCTCTCATATAGAGAGAATTTTCCGAGCTAACAATGTTTTGTTCACTGACATTGATATATTTAAACTTTCGTTACCAATATTTAAAACCCTAATTAACAATATTCTTTGATGCAATATGCAAATGATTTTTCCTTGTTCTTATTTTTGCGTTCATAACTATTTTACACCGTAAAAACTCTAATTGTGTCTTTTTTTTGTCCACATGAAATATATTAGGATGTATGTAAGTTATTTGTCATCGTTTTTATATCTATGTCCAATGTCCTTATACTTATATTTGTGTTATTTCCATTAGATAAAAATAGACATACAAGAATTCATATTTAACAGTATTTATTACATCACAATCATGTGTCACATAAAACTCTTTGGACACAAAAATAATGATTCTCCTGAATTTCATATTAAAATGAGTTAAATATTTATACACTAGAGACATATAACACATGCTCTCTTGGCGTAGTATGTGCCTGACTTCCACTGATAATTAAAACAATTTATTTTCCAAAAGTTTGGGGCAAATAGCTGTCAGTCTGCATGGAGCACCAGTGCCATCTTGAATTTTCATTGGCATTACCATGATGCTACACAGGTTACCTGCAATAGAGAGATTTATTATTATAACGCAAACTTGGTTCTTTATAATATCCATATAATTTAATCTGTTTTAAAATTATTCTTTAGTCTCAAGAGTTTACTTTCAGTTTGAAGGGTATTCTTTGAACATTTCAAGATGTAGGAACAAATACATAGTTGTCAAAAAAACAAAATCACTATATTTTGAAGCGATTTTTCTTTAAGTAAATAAAATTTAAAAAAAGAATATCCTTAGTACTTTACAAAGGTTGGTTAATGGTTAGCACACATCAGCCCTAATGGATGGGGAGGAGCATATGAAATTTCAATGTCACAATTAGAAATCACTCAAAAAATGATAATAAAATTATTCTAAAAAAAAGACTATCCGAGTATTCAACTCTTTACAGATTTCAAAATACCAAAATTAATAGACATATACAAAAAAAAATTCAATAATCCAAATTTTCAAAATTAAAAATCAACTAAATTTTAGAAGCGAATTCCGGTCTGCAAGATTTGGAGACCAAATTGATATTTTAAAAATAAAATATACCACAACTCAAAAATACTATATTTATCAAGGCATTAAATTTTTTAACAATCTTTCCATCACAATTAGACAAATTACAGACTACTATAAATTTGTATCTGAAGTAAAAAAACTACCTACTGCTAAAATTGTACACAGACTAACTAAAAAATAAACCCTCGTATACCATATACACCTTCTCTGTACACGAGTCTTACTCTCATAGAAAATAAATAAATGTTAAAAGAAATATATATATATATATATATATATATATCCTACTGATTATTCTAAAAATATATTATATTTTCTAATATTAAAGTAAAAAAATGATGGACCCTACAATGGGATTCGAAATGTCAGATTACACAGCAGATTAGCTCAGAAAACTATACACAGAAGATTGTGAAAACCTAACATTTTTTTAGCTCTCTTGAAAATCAATATCCTTTTATTTTTTATTGTATATGAAATATGTTTGTAAATATATATGTGAAAATAAAACATATTTTTTTATTTAATTTACTTGTGACACATTTCGCCTTGTGATTTAGATTGATAATGCCATTACAAGCTGAAATGCGTCTCAAGTAAATAAAATAAGTAGAATAAAAAAATAAGGGTTTTATTTTCATATATTATGTCAATTTTATGTGTTGATTACGTACATACTTTAAGTAATAATGCTGTTAGAAAGCAAACCATATTTTTTATATAATACTTGTCCAAGATTTTAGAATCACATATATTTCCCATGAATAAGATATGGTCACACACAAGTTTAACAAAAATTAATCTTTAGGGATGTCATTATTTAACATAATTATTCATAGCTTGTCTTGATAACTTACTCGGTAAATCTTTTTCTATCTTTATATTCTCCAACAAGAATATGTTGTGTGAAGAGAAAACTTTGTGTGCCAAGTTCTTTAGATCGGATCCAGGGTCTACAGAGGGAGTATCCACACCGACTCCAACCAGATTTTTGCTCTTTACTAACAATTTAGCAACGTCTTCACTTATACCTGCCACATAAATATATATATACATATATATGTATTATTAAGTAATTTATATATTATATTTGTTATTACAATAATAGCAATAGCACTCAATCATAATATTATTTATAGTGGTGTGACTACGCCAATGCAGCCAATGCGGTGCATTGGGGCCCATGTTAGATAGAAACCCAAAACGTTTGCGCCCTTAATATATTTGGTTTCAATATTTTTATACTAATAATTTTTAAAATCTGTCACAGAATAGAAATATAAAATGTAAAAAATCATTTCACACGTGTATTAAGAAAACATTAATGTTATATACAGTAGCACTGGTATCCCTTTAATATATGTATTGAGTTAGGGACCAGACCATTGCTGCAAAGCGAATATCGCATTAAAACGAATCAAAATTTATTTGGTAAGTTAAGTGCTTAAATGTGCCTAAAAACTTTAATTTTTTTTCATGAATATGTGAATATAATAGGAGAGAAGACAATAATTTTTTCTTGCTATTTAATAGATTAAATGGTGTAGTAAAAATATTATATCTTACACAAACATAATTTTGTACTAGGACCCAATGTTTCTTTACCATTTCACATTGAGGCCGATATTTTTAAGTTAATCTACTGATTATATACGTATTTTAAATGCATTAATAATATTTTGGAGCTAAATGCTTCTATTAATAAAATTAATAAGTAAAGTTTTTAAAGGCAATCTGTAAATTCAGTGAAACAATGAAAGCCTTGCAATACTTTTGAATTATGTACCTGGGAATTTAAGATTATATTCGGTTGGATTATGTGTTCCTAAATATGCAGTTTTATCTCCGTAATACTGACTCCAACCAAATCTGAATATCACGGTGAAGTTTCTCTGGGGAATAGGGTAGAATAAATTGTCCAAGTGTTCCCTCTGCATGATGAAATCATGGTTTCCTGCCACTACTGTACTCAGGTCAAAAACAAGCACTGGAACAGATAAATTAACATAGATTAATTGATTGAAACTAGAAAGACTAAAAAAACTTCTGAAAACAATACAGAGATGTCACTGACATCGCTTATTATTAAAAAATTTTTCTACCTCCAACCAAATTTTACTTTACATTACATTTCATAATTATATGTTAAAGCAATTAGTTGAAATATTTAAATATATAAGTAGATCTTCTATTCACTTCGCATTGATTAATTTTTAAAGTGATTTTGTAATCTTTAATAACCTGTTGCATATTTCTTATTTAAAATTAAGTATATTATGTAGCTACATGTGGTAAATAACAAGAGTATGTCATTATGGTTATATATACATAAATATATTTATAAAACTTCACAGATATGTGAGTAGCTGACTTTCAATACCCGCTATAACACATTTTCATAATTTAGAGAAAATCAAGCAAAACTACCATATTTTAATGGCAGGCATTATTACTTTTTTAGAAAATTTATTAACTACTTTCATCTAAAATAAAATAATCAAGTATTTACGTTAATTATTGTATTAATTTGAACTCAAATATGTATTTCATTATGATAAAAAAAAACATGGCAGGTTTAGGAAGACACATCACATTGTAGGTATAAAGTGTATTTAGAAAATGAGACATATATTTTTAAATAAAAAGATTAATTTCAAATTCAATGATATATATATAACTCAAATTTGTTAAAAAAGTGTTACATTAGATTTTAAAATTCAGTGAACCTGACCAATCTTCAAATTTGACTTGTATTTTAAACCGATTGTACAATACTTACATTGTTTGTACAATGATATAACGCATTAAAAAAAATAAATATGTAACTTACGTGGTGTTATTAGGTGTTCAAAGGGAATTTGACCAACAGTCCAGCCATGAGCATTGAAATGGTACGGAGCATCCAAATGTGTTCCACTATGTTCGGCTGTACAGAATTCATTTGTAGAATACCTGAAATTGCCTCAATGATAAATGAATTTATTTCGCTTTAATCAACAAATACTAGTTTAAAAAAAAAACAGATTTATTTACATGGAATGCTAGAAATTTAAGCTACAAATTCTAATAAACTATATTAACAATATTTGTGATAACTCAAAATCAATCAAATGAAAAATTAACTGTATATCGTAGGTACAAATACTCGTGATTTTATTGACATTTTTTTATGTAGTATATATTATATAGCCTTTTGGTTACGATAGGGATCGTTACATCATTATATAAAAAAAAAAAGAATATAAATTTATTTATAGAAAAGGTTTCAAATGCACTTAATTTGATTTTTATCTATATCCCTACTCCTTAAGACTGATCTAAATCAAATTTTGCATTATTACTTTTTAGGACCATTCGTATATGTGCATACATTAAATACTATACAATGCTCAAAATTGAGAATACCTGCTATTGCGTAATTTTTTATATAATATATTCATTTCATATCAACAAAAATGACCTTTCACCTGACCTAACTTGACGATGAGAGTAATCAATCTTGTAAATGTGTAGTGAAAATATTAGTAATGAATGCAGCAAAATTTGAGTTTAAATCGAGACTTGGCGAATCGGTGTAAAACAATTGGTCATTCTATTCTGTGCAGAAAATTGACAACGATTGACAGCTCATTCCAAGCTTAATTCTTTACCGTCCTTTATATGACTTTTGAAACAAGTCTTTGAGACAAGACTCATCTGTATACATGAACCATATTAAAAATTGCCAGTTAATTATTATCGATATGGCTGGCACAAAAGTCAGCAATTAAGAATATTCTCACATATTATAAAACATATAAATTTAAGCCACCCTAAAAATCACTAGAACATTTTTACATTTCCACAGTATTAATTATCCCTAGACTATAATCAATTGCTAATAACAATTCCTAAAATGTCTTAAAGGTCTTAAATATAAATAAATTTGATAATTTTTATTCCTAAGTTTGAATTTAATTAATTTCTCTTCATTTTTTGTAAAATATTATTTTGTTATTAAATTTAATATTGCACTATTACAGATCTTGATCATGTTTTTACATAAATGTCAAAATCACCATAATTCAAAATCATTCTTGTTTAACTCTATTGTTGCCTAAAAATGTGTTTTATTTGAGTACTTAATTATTTATAAATAAAAAATAATGTTTCTTAGTAATATATGTTAGATATAATTTACATTAATTTTGTCAATTGATTATTGTATGTGCTGTATTGTATTTGGTATACAAAGATAGTAAGAGAAGGTATCCCAGGACTGTTTAATACCGCTCCTTCATGATATCCTTTCTTTCAACTGCCGCAAGTCTCTCTAGATATATGAAGAACAATGTATGCATCACCATAAGATAGCTGGACACGGAAATAGGAGGCTGCAAACGCGAAGAATCTGTTGCCAGAGCAGCCTGGTGTCAACCTACCGAGGAAGCTGTGGAGCAGTATAAATCTCACCTGATGATGTAACAGCCAGTGTGCATACACAATGCAAAAATGTCACCCTGATAATAAGGTCATCCTGTGTGAGCGTGGAGTTTTTCAAGCGACGGAGCACACCGTGAATACCAGCTTGTTCGGTAGGACCATCTCAGAGGTTCAAACTAAGTTTCAACTAACCCAGGATGTAAAACCAGTCCGTGTTACTATAACTTACCACCATACAAAACAGAAGAAGATGCAATGGTAAACTCACTTAGATAGTAAGAGATTGATGGTTAAATCATCAACCAGAGCAATTTTTTCAATTTAATCCAATTCTTTATACATAGTATTTGTGGGCACACGTTATGGATGACCCACATTGTTATCAAGATAAAGCCGCAAATATCTTTTAAATAACCTACAAATCTTTTGAATAAATCAAAAAAATCTACAGAGTATATAGATTCTATTTATGTCTGATTTAAAAATTATTTCCTAGTTATAAAATTTCTTGTTAATCAATACATAGAGGAAATAGAAACTGTTGTATTTGTTTCTCTACTTCATACGTACATAGAGACAATTCTCATATATATTTAAATGAAAATAAATCTCCCAAGATGAAGTAAATAATTAAATTAAAAAAATAAATATAACTCTTTATGCGATGCAAATCAAATTTTGGGCAATATACAGTCAGCGCTTACCAAAACTTATTCTTGTATCCTGCAAACTTCTTCGTAAAGGCAAACTTTCTTCCTCCTGGAAACACGATAGTGTTTTCATTGAAAGGGTGAGTCAGGTCATTGTATTCCAGGGCTCCAGAAAACAGGTAATCGTTGACACTGACACTGTCCCCGTTGACACTCGCCCAACAGATAAGCAGGAGATTACAAAGGACAAATATAGCGTGACCTCTCATCTCCGCGGCTGGGTGAAGACTGTTGACTAAATTGGGAGATTGTTTTGGTAAATGGTATTTCAAGGACAAGTTAATAATGAAATATGTATTACACATTTTCTGTGAATTTAAAAAAAATAATTCTAATGCTTTCTAATTTATGATCATCTGAGCAGTCATATGATAAAAATTATGGGGTTATTTTATTTAAAAAAAATAGAGACGTGGCAGAATACGTGTCACATCAAAATTCTTACTACATATTTTAAAACTAAACAAATAAGACTATGCTGAATAAGAATATGCTGGGATGAAGCTTGAACCCCCAATTATCATTAATCAATTGATGTGCTTGTTGGTCTGATTGTTAAAATACTCGTCTAGTGATCCAGTAGTCTGGGTTTGAGCCTCATTTCAGAAGATCAGGAAGTTAGTCCTATTTTAATAACACAAGCGTTTACCTTATTAAGAATATAGATGTGACACATATTCAACGTGTACATTAGGTTGTCAGACATCCCGATCAATCGGGATTGTCACCGTTTTTAAGTCTTGTGTCCCAGTGTCCCAAACAAACATTTTTCGACGCCTAAAAGTCCCAGTTTACAAATTTTTAGATACCTACCAGTGTTTAACCCAGAATTAAGAAATGTGCAAGTATGAACTATAATTTATAAATAAAATGTCACTGTCCTAGTACACACTGTACACTGCAGTGGAATTCAACAATGCACTTTTTGTTTCTCTCTTACATATATTGGAGAAATGTATGTAGAAGGGAAACAAAAAGTGTGTATCAGGCATCAATCAATTCATCAATATTTTCATTCTTCATAAAGCTCCTGTCATGAAAATGCCAAAGAGAAAGTGCAAATTTACAGAGAACTATAATGGAACGTATCCATTTATTAAAAAAGGGAAAATTGAATACAAAGCTTTTTGCAAACACTGTAATGAATATTTAAGTATTAGTCATGTAGGAATTGCTAATATAAAGGATCATATTAGAAAAGTGAAACATACTTCCAACATGGCATCATCAAGCGCGTGTATAGCTGTTACAGAATATTTTGCCATGCTCATATTTTACATAAAACGTTACAAACTGTAGCTGACCAACTATCATGTGACATTGACCAAATCATTTTAAAATTGTTTAGTTATTTCGCAATTAACACTGTTCGAACTGAAAGACTAAAATATTTCTGTGATTTTGTAAATGAAGAGTATAAAAAATTACTTTTGCATTCAAAAACGAGATTGTTAACGTTATTATCGGCAATAGATCGAATTATAAAGGTATTTGAAGCTTTAAAGACCTTTTTTTTGTCTCAAGAAAAAGCGTCAGAGGCTTTATTAGATTTTTTCAACAATCATCTTAGTGAAGTCTACCTTTGGTATTTTCATAACACTTTTTATTCGCAACTTTTCTGCTGGTACATATAATTAAATTAATTTATTATCATTATAGGGATATTTATTATTGTGTAATTTAACTTAGCGTCAAAACATAGATAAAGGGAGAAAAGGAATATAACTAATATTTTTACATTCCCATTAAAAATATTAATAATATTATATTTATATAAAAAGCACAAAATGCATGGAGTATTTCAAAATTTTTGTGATAAAAATGAAAGTAATAAATATATTTGTACGCAACAGGATTAACATGACAGTTTAAGGGACCATCAGAAAAACTCGATTTATCCAAAAATTCAAATTAAGAGAAAAGTTATTAGGGTTGTTAAGAAAACACAAGTCCATACCCATTACTAATATTTAATCGTAATTGCAGATATACGAGATTTTTAAAACACTTAAAACATCATAAAATAATATGGTGCAAGTACATAAATAAAAATATAAACAAATTAAAAATAAATAAAACAGCAAAACAAGTTTCACACTTAGATTAATTTTTTGAAGAATATAATTTTATACACTTTAAAAATAGGAAGATAGATATTTTTGACTGTTTTTAGCACAAATTATTTGGGCTTTCTTATACCCTTTTTCCAACTAATTTAGGTACTAAAAAAAATCTTCATCCACATAATTTTGTCTCTCAATAAATTACCTCATTTCGTTGATGTGAAAGCTTCGCCGGAATTCAGAAGCTTCTTAGTTTCGGGATTCTTCGCTTCTTCATCTGATGATCCACTGTTCTTGATCAACAAACGTGGCAATTTCTTTGATCCATCCCCGTTTGATCCAATTAAAAGAGTTGTACACTCTACTGTTCTTTCCACCACCACAGTTCTCGCCTTTGAATGCCAGGGTTTTGTCTGGAGTACATCGGTAAAATAACCCTGTTTCATTGACATTGAAGATGTCTTTGGGATCTCTACCACTACTTTCTCCACTTTCTCCAGATAATTTAAAAAATGATGCCCTTTCTTTCCTTAAAGCTAACCGGTGCTGGCCTTAAAATTACTAATTTTTAAATTGTGAGTAATCAAAGGGTATCCAGTCAATGGCGGTGTAAGTGACAAGTGGGGGTGACACATCGTGCGTCATCAGTGTTTCCAAAATTTCCACAAATTTTTTTGCTGATGGACGGATTATCACGCACGCTTGTTGATCGATTCTCGTGAATTTTGTCAAAGCTAACTTCAAATTAAACAAAATAGTTTGAAATATCCACGTGTTTCTTTTGTACTGTTTTGAAACAAAATTCACGGGACCAATAAACAAATTCGAATTAGTAGAATATATTTAATATTCGAATCTGTTATTTGTTTCATACTGTGGAACGTTTACAAAATGATCGAGTCAGTGAATCGACACATTAAAAAAATGTGTGCCCTAAAAGCTTAGGGCAAATAGCCGTCAGTCTGCACGGGGCTCCGGTGCCATCTTGAATCTTCATCGGCATTACCACGATGCTACACAGATTACCTGTAATGAAGATATGAAATATTAGCATACAATTAAAAAATATTATTATTAGGGAAAACACATTATTATTATGAAGTTGCAGTTTTTTTCTGTGGTATTTCAATACAGGTTCGAATCCCTGTAGCAACATCAATATTTTTTTGATATATTGAATTTTCCTGTATGTCTTTCTAATTGATACAATTAATTTATGTTAAAATTAAAAATATAAATTAAAAGATGCTTGATGAACATTGCATGTATATGCGGTTTCTAAAAAAACGGTAATATGAAAGGACTCCGAAAATACTTCAAAGTACCATGCAAAAAATTGAATACTCCTAAAACTAGATTTCTGGCTAATTCTGTTACCATCAGTTTATTCTATAACTAAAGATATGTGAACATTCACAATGCTTTTGCTTTTAAACCTACTATAAGTAGTGGTAGTGTGAAGTGAAAGGTTGCCAAAACTGTAGCGGGATTTATATATATATATGTGTTTAATTTGAGGTTTCCGCGAGCACTAGTATGTGCAACTGGGTTACATCGTGCTAATCTGGGTTACATCGTGCTCTCTGTGTATGGTTTCCTTGAGGAAATCTAGACCGATATTCGGTACGGTAACAAGTACCATTGTCAAGGCGTTGATTAAAATTATGGTACAACTGTACTTTTTCATAGGAGATATAAATCTCCCACAGTTGAGTAAATTTTAGTTCGAAGTCACCCATTATTTAATTAATTTTATATATTAGTTACGAATTTTTATAACTAATAGAGTATTCATGGACATATAATATTCAGTTGTCCTGAGGGAAACAAATTAACCCTGCACTAATCAATTTGAACCACCGAAAATTCTGTCAGAAAAATCATTGCAATATTATTAAAATATGCAAATATATAAAACAAATCCTTTAACGTTAAATGATTTATTCTATTATAATAAACTAGTATGAACAATGCTACAATTTGTTGTTATTTATGAAAACATAGAGATTTTTGGAGAAAATAATAATATAATTTTTGTTTTTCCTTGTACTAACTTGGCAAATCTTTTTCCATGTTGATATTCTCCAGCATGAAGACGTTGTGTGAAGCGAAGACTATGTGCGCCAACCCCTTCAGTTCAGATCCAGGGTCTACGGAGGCAGTGTCCACCCCGACACCGACCAAATTCTTGCTCTCCACTAACCATTTTGCAACGTTTTCACTTATACCTATGACATTACATTATTTGAGCGTTTTTTAGTTTGTATTTAAATTAAACGAAAATAAAAACATTTATTGTTACAAAATTATAAGTTATACAAATAGTAAACAGAAACTACACACAATATAAGACTGAATAAGATATATTATTAATTTTCGATTAATTCTGATAATTTTTATAATGTTTCAATAAAGACTAGACAACCTCTCCTTTGGGTGACAGTGAGAACGAGACATATTGTATGTTTGTATCTCCTGCCATGGAGACTATCCGTGAGTGATGAAATCCGTGATGCAAGATTATTAGATTTTGGACCAAAGTAGATTGTGAACGTCTTTTCATTAGCTTTGTTAACATTAATCGATTATTATTATTGAAAAAAATAATAGTTGTAATAACGGTGTTATTTTAGTTCAAGTTCAAGTCAGAAGAAGAAAGAAAGAAGAAGAAAATTAATTTTTGAACAACGTAATTGCACCACGGAGTAAAGTTTTGCAACTATGGACCAAAGTGTTCTAAAGGTGGACTAACATTTTTTATGTGTGGTCTAAACTGTTAGTATTATGGGCCAGGGTTTAATGATTTTATACCAGAGTAGATGTAGACCTCCTTTCAATAACTTCATTAACGGTATAAACCACTCGAATTAACAGAACATAAAAAAAAAGATTAACTAAAGATAAAAAACGTTTAGGCTCTAGACTCTCGGGGGCCCTAGGCACCGACATTTTTGGGGGCCTTCCAGCCTACCCTACAACTAAAACTTACACGTTCATATATAGGTATAACAGACCTAGTCCATAATATTTTATGGGTGGATACCTGACTATATAACGGGTCGACAATGTTCAAGGAGTATGTGCAATCATGAACTGTTACGGAAAATATTATTGTATGAAATTTTTACAAAATCGTGTTAAGGTTGAAGTCTACGTACTTCAAAATAAATATTTGTGAAATTGTTCCATTATTAAACTATATCTTTATTTCAGGCCCTAAATCAATAGTCTAGACGCTCGGAATTCGATGATCTTTAATTATTGGTATTCAATATATAATTTGTAATCAATAAAATATTTCATTTAATTGAATTAATCGCATTATTACGATTTTTTAAAAATGTTTATATCTCTAACACGGTTGAGATTAGAACCATATCCTTTGAACATTTTCAACTCGTAATTTAGTCAGGTATCCAGCCATACAGTATTGTTGACAAGGTCTGTAACACCCTGTATATCATTTGTATTTTTTCCTAGAACTTTATATTATTTTTAATTGAATAATAGTAACACGTAACGTAACATAATGATATCATGTGTCACACTCCTGGTTGCTTTCTTCATGATGTGCATAGTTTCAAACTTTAAAATATAATATATGATCATTTACATTGTAAAACATCGTGATAATTTATATTCAGGAACCTATAATTTGATATAAGCATATTAACGCGCACTCTTTGGACCTTGCATTAAAATCATATTTTAAAATTATTTTGTCATCTGTGAACGACATGTTCCAGCTTTTGATAGATAAGTCAAGACCCTTAAAGCCTAGTCTTACCCTATGCGGTGTTTTCCATTCATAAAGAGTTGGCAGTTAAAAGATTAAGCTAAAAGATTAAATTGAATAGATAAAATCGATGATAATTTTATGTAACTTGGTAAGTTTTACGATATCAGTAAATTAGTTTATTTTCTATTTACCTGGGAACTTAAGATTTGATTGGTCAGGTTTATCTGTTCCCAAATATTTAGCACTGTCTCCGTAATACTGACTCCACCCAAATCGGAAAATCACTGTGAAGTTTCTCCGGGTATCAAGATGGAACAAGTTGTCCATGTGCTCCCTTTGCACAACAAAATCATTATTCCCCGCCACCAGTTTACTCAGGTCGACGATAAGTACTGGAATAATAAATTTTAAAAATATTTAAAAACATGAATGAATCTAAAATAATTTCTTTCTTATTCTTCTATAATATATTTATCTATAACATAAACACGAATATCCTACAGGATAGACATAATGATACTTGTATTTATTAAAAATGGTATACTATTCACTTTGTCAGAGTCTCACCAGATATGTAATATGTGCATGGGGCGGTGCAGCTCTTACTTCAATGGATTCTCTAATTAAGGCTCAGAAATGGGTCATCAGGGTAATAAACAAAAGGCCATTTAAACATAACTCTGAAGAACTCTTTAAATCCTTCCAAGTTTTAGATATAAGACAACTGTTTACCAGAGCAATCTTAAAACAATTAAAAGTAAAATAGAACTTTACTTCCACGATCCGATCCAAAGAAAACTTAGGATACTTTTCAGTGCCGCTAAAAATTTAATACCAAATTCGCTCAATGAACTTTCTTATTTTGTGCTCCGCAAATATCTAACAAATTGCCACTAGACCTTAAAGGGTCTAAAGTGATTAACGACTTCAAACCAAAAATAACAAAGTGGTTGCTTGATAATCAAAATTAATCTAATTTGTCGTTTGTGCTAACCTAACTACCTACACATTTTTATCTCCGACTATTGTATATTACAGACAATAATATTTTTACAACTTTTAAAAACTGTAGAGGTAATTGCTTTAGAACAGATTACGTCTAGTGAAGTATTTTTTATATGTACTTTTTATGCTACAAAAAAATAAATTCAGGAAGAAGGCTAAATCTTTGAAATTAATGATGTACAGTGCGATGAAAATTTTCATGCTAGATGACATAAAAATGAAGAGAAATTACATAGATTCAAAATAAAACAAAGTAAATATGTGTAAGATAAGTTATAATAAAAGAGATAATATTGATATTGTTTAATTAAAATTATTATCAAGTGGTTCGCTTAATTAGTTTTGGTAATTGCTGATAGGTACACATACTAAAACATTTCTAGTTATTACTCCCTCCCATATTAAGTACATCATCAATCCTGTTTTGGGGGCCTTCAAAGGAATTTCAAACGAATGACACAAGTTTCAATATTTTGAGAAGCAATGGTCTCGAATATTTTGAATATTTTTTTTTGGTGTAGAACATATCAAAATAAACACCAATTATTTTCTACATATTTTTATAAATATTCAGCTGTTCAGAGAGTGAACCCATAGAGGGATATTACTGGATTACCCGGGATTATATCCGTTGATAATGTCCTTTAGGCATTTCTTTACGGTTTTATCCTCACAAGACTTTTCTTCCTCACTAGTCATTTCTTCTATTAATGTGTTTGACCAATTACTAAGCTAGCTTGGCGATATTGGAATAAACAATGTATTTAGTTTGCATTTCCGTTGTAAACCTTTAATATTTAATAATGTGTCAAACCAGTCAAACGTAATATTATTATTAAAAAAAATAGAGATACGTACAAGAAGTAGAGGGCGTGTCACACCAATATTCTTACTATTTTTGTTTTTAAACGAAGCTAAATGCGGGTGTTATGAAAATAGAACTTGCTGGTCTCCTGGAATGAGGCTAGAACCCACTGTATCACTAAGTGTATTCTAATTACTAGACCAACAAGCACGTCAAATCCCAGAAATCTAAATTATATCCTTGAATTAAAAAAACATTTGTTTATACCTTAAGATTACAGGATCTGTATTTATTATAGTAAAATTGTTTAAAAAAACAATTTGGAATATTTGCCAATTGTGCTTTTGCCACAATCGACAAATCATGTTTTTTTTATAGGTTGGAAAGCACAAAACATTAATTACTCGGTATACACATACATATTTAAATGTGGAGAGTTTGTATAAATATTTTAAAATGCAAATTGGACTTACACGGCGTGATCAGGTTTTCAAATGGAATCTGACCGACAGTCCAGCCGTGAGGATTGAAATGATACGGAGCATCCAAATGTGTTCCGCCATGTTCGGCTGCGCAAAATTCATTTGCAGAATGCCTGAAATATTAATAAAAGGTGTTATTGTTTATTTATCGTAAATATTTTGGACAGAACTTAATGAGGGTTGTTTTGTTCAAGTTATCCAATTGTTTTATTCTGGTTTTCGATTGCAAGCTCAAAGGTATTAGTGGTTTAATAGTTGCTTAAATGTATAAATAAAATTGGGATAATGTAATAAAATAAAAAATACATGTGAAAAACTGGACGAAAATGCAATGAATTTAATATATTCTCAAAATTCTGGCCATGCTTGTTTTCTATGTATTATAATGAACATAAGAAGATAAATAAACATACACATGTTTCACATTATAAGGGATTAAAAATAAATAGAATGCGTAGGTGATTGATTCCAGTACTGTTTTAGATTATTTGTAGACAATATAGTCTGTCATGAAACAGGTGTTCATCTAGTAGAGCGGACATGGATCTTACCTTGCATAAAGTATGTATCAATATGTATTATAAATATTTTTTTATTCACAATACTTATTTTTTATTTCACATTATACTTCGGAATCCACTGATACGGATACTTCATTTGACAACAATAACATAATTGAAAATTAAAAAAAAAGTTTATTAAATTTAAAAAAATTAATATTCAACTTCATGTTTGGAACCATATTTTTTCCATTTGTTTAATATTATAGTAATACGATAAAAAGGAGCTCCCCACGTTTACCGTGCACGAATAATAAAAATGTGAACCAAAAAATAATAAATAATATAACAACTGTCAGTGTTTAAGTCCGAAAATGCAGTATTACATAAACACTTACTGTACATAGATTCTTCTATTTGCGTGTGCGAAAGTAAGGCATGTCGGCAGACTATTATAAAAAATAAATCACTTGAACTGTGTTGAGTAATTTTGCATTGTGTAATTTAATAATTACGATATCTCTTACGATCTATAATTTAAAAGATGACCTTTCACCCGATGAAAGTATGTAACAAACCTGTTGTTACTGAAAATATTTAGCATAAAGTTGTTACTAAGATTGCAAAATAAATTGAGCAGCTCAGAATCAAAACACGTTTTGTCCATTCACTATTGACAAAAAAGTATTATAAACTTAATTTTTAATAACATTTGTAAATAAATCATATTCGGCACCTGCCAAACGTGTACATTTTTATTTACATGTAACTTAACTTATCATCAAGCTGTTTCCCCGCGGGGGTAGGCAGAGAGGATAGAGCGCCACACTCTTCTATCCTGACATACAATTCTCGCCTCGTCCACATTCATACATATTCTCATACAAGATCGTCGATTGTTGAGGCTTCTAACAGAACCATCCTTCAGTATCTGGTTTACCTGGTTGTGCCAAGTTTTCCAAACCACCTAAGTGATCCTTTCTTAATCTTACTCATTATATCACCAGCCTTATATTCTTTCCTTATTTCCTCATTCTTTTTTCTGTCATAAATAGATTTGCTACATATACGACTAAGTGAGTTGTGTACCGCTAGTCTAACCTCGGTTGACAAGTTCCCGTTAGATATAATTCCATTCAAAGCGCCGTTCACTTTATTCCCTGCAGTCACCCTCCTTTCGACATCATTTTCAACCTTTCCGTTTTTATTAAACATACTTCCCAAATACACAAACTCATCTACTTGTTCCAAACATTCATTACCTAAATTAGCACATCTTCCATCTCGAATACCATCACTTTCGACTTATTGACATTTATAGTAATATAGATAGGCAATATTCTATATAATTTGTGTGTGCAAAATATTGATCTATTGCTATTTTTAAATATATTACCAGATTTTCACGGCCGTCCAGAATTTTCTGGGCTCTTCTGCCGTAAATGAGGTTTTGATCTCGTAATAGAATCTGAAACGTTGGCCGGAGAGGTTGGAAACACATGGCAGTATGGCCCAGAAAACTGTACACATTGAAATAATAATATAATAATAATAATTTATTTTTTGATTCATAGTACAGTACAGTGTGTTATTATATTGTTTTAATCAGATAAAATTGCAGTAAAGTGAAACATGTATTTCGGTACCCTGCCTGCTACACTAGTATCTTACCGTATTACAGCAGAAAGTGCCCTTCCGGTATAGTAATGTAGTGTGCAATATACTAATAAATATACATAAAGAGTAAATCAAGATGCGATTAGATAGCATATAAATACAATGTTCAATGTATATAAAAAGTAAAAAAATATAATATAAAGAGTAAAATAGGATGCAATTAATAGAATATAAATATAATGTAAAACATAAAATAAATGAAATGTTCCATTTATAAAAAATTAAAAAACTAAGTAAAGTAAGAGTAAATAAGTAAATAATGATTGAAAAAAGTTCAGTTAAATGGCATACTAGCACAACTACACAGAAGAAAAATGCAACATTCAATACATAGGTACTGTTTTTGTTCACTAACTAGCTAAAATGACTTTTTTTAGCGAAGTTAGGACATATTATAACATATCACCCCTAAATAATTAAGTAAACAAAATATTCCACTGAAAAAATGTAAAACACGCATTAAAAATTAAACTGTTACACTGTTAAAATTTAGTTGTGTTAAAACTTTCTGGTTTAAAAAGTGAATGTCCTGGCGCTGTCTAGCGGGATTCGAAAGTTAAATATAAAAATAAAAATAATAACGGTAAGCAAATCAATGTTAAAAAAAAAAACAAATATACAAGACTATATTTCTAAAATTTATTTATGTGCTGACTTCATAATATATTGATTTTGAAGTAGTTAAACGATTTATTTTAAAGTAGGTACTCAATGCTTGTTAGGTTTGGTGGTAAGATACTCGCTTAGTGACTAAGAAGATGAGAGTTCGTTCATAGCATAAAAGTTTAACATAAAGTAGTAAATTAAATAAACATAAACACAAAGTAAATAAATAAAAACTATAAATAATATCAATAAAAGCACTAACATATTATCAATAACTCCAGAATACATAATTTAAAAAAATCAAATCATTATCTTTATAATTGAATGTTTTAACCGTTTTAGTGCTAAGCAATTTTGGATACAAACGATCGCAGCGCTTTTGCGACGCATAGCATTCAAACGGTTAAATTATACGCTATAAAAATGAAAACAAAACTTTTTATTTTATCAATTATGATAATTAAATTTAAAAGTGACTGATAACAATAATTTTATTTTTGAAAAGCTATTGATGAATAAGTAGGCATTATTATAATATATTTAATCTATTTATAGTTGTAAACCTAACAAGAGTGATAGAAAATGCTTGGATTATATAATAAATTAAAAAATATATATTTCAATGTTTCGATTATAATAGTGACCTTGAAGATTATAATCGGTGCTTACCAAACGTTATTAGCACCGGCACCAGCCCCAGCGAACTTCTTAGTGAAGGTGAATTTCTTGTCTCCTGGAAAATATATCGAGTCGTTGTTGAAGGTGTGTGTCAGGTCAATATATTCCAGCCCCCCGGAGAACAGGTAGTCATTCACATTTACGCTGTTCCCGCTGACGGTCGGCCAAGAAATGAGCAGCAGATTGCAAAGGACGAACACGACTTGACTCCTCATCTCTGCGGTTTAGTGGTGACTAAATCAACCGGATTGGATTACATTAATTGAGCGTATGGAGTGGGAAAACGCTTATATCAGCGATCAACTAAGAATGGACCGCGAAATAGTGCGTTTTAAAAAAAAATCATTTATACGTTGTTTACTTCACACACTTTAATTAAAATGTTTTCGACGCTTACTGTGTTATTGTCAGTTTATTACTGACGACGACGCAGTAAGCGTTGAAAACGATTTAATTAATATTTTATTAACTTTGTGGAAGTTTATTGTCATTAACTTTTAAAAACTTTTTACAAAAATTTTAACTTTATGAAAAAATAAATTAATTATTTAAATACAACACAACGTTGTTTACTTCACACAACACTTTAATTAAAACTTTTTCGACGCTTACTGCGTCATCGTCAGTAATAAACTGAGGATAACATTTTTTAAAAGTTAATTACAATGGACTTACACGAAGTTAATCACGAAAATTATGAAATATTAAATGTAAATTAAATATGTTATGTATTAAATATATATATCCATGCAAAAATAATTAAGTTGTCATATTAACTAAAACCATATAACTGGTGGAAGAATTTAGAATTGACAAATAAAGCTACGCATGTGCTTTTTCGCAAAATCTGTCCCAGACGTATGCGAACTAAACGCAACTCTCGCACCGCGTGGTGTTCTGAATACACGTCTTCGCTCGAGCAGACGTGTTGCAAACCGCCGCAAGTGTATCTTTGAAGCGGACTTGGCTATACGAGTATGCATTCCAATACACTTTAAACGTGGTATTATTTGATATTATAAAACGCGTTGTCAATGGTGCGTGTTACGTGCTGAAACCATGTACAAAGAATGCGATCTAACTCAGAAGAGACGCCAGCTGCATATGCTAGTGCTCGCGGAAACCTTAAATTAAACATATATATACATAATTATATATTAAAATAAATAACATACATATACTAATCTAATGTATTCTCCTGCATTATTTAAAGTTTGACTGAATAAGTCAGTCTTGACATTTATGAAGATAGTTATTTATTTATTTTAATACTCTTTTACATCAAAGTATATTTTCATTAATTATTATTATTTTTATAGATTATATTTAATTGAGATCAACTTTTACATTATGTTTTATAATATATTGCAATATACGTGTATAATATTGAAACTGTTCGAATACAGGCCTAGTCCGTTAGTAACCAGTATTTATAAAAATTAATTAAATAATCAACAGATTAACGTTCATATAGTCCTTTAGTAATAAGTAAATAATACAACTAACTAAACTTAACTCTGTGTGGAATATTAAATTATAATTATTTATCGTCATTCAGATTTCTTAGAGTTTGGTTAGAACTCTGAGATATAAAAGTTGACACAACTAAATTATATGAGATCAAATTTCATTTACGGGAATGAATTTATGAACCCGGTAAAATAAAACTTGGAAACATCTTAACTATGAATTGAGTAATAAATTACATTTTTTTTATTTTTTATGATTCATTGTATTTAATCTCTGTATATTCTAGATGAGGTGACTCAAGGTTTGATTGAATTGATACTTGAACACATGACATCGATTGGTGCGAAGCACAGATTGCTCGGTTGACTTCATTCGTTAAATTGTATTCATCATTAGAAAAATTTGCACGAAACTGAACTGAATAAAGTCCACAACTAATGGCTTTCGTGACGGGAATTCCTGATTCATGGTATTCGAATGACTTTTTTTTGCCAAATGCTAATGGTTGGTAATTGCTATACGGACGCTCACAAGGTAAACGCATTGATGTTTTAGAAATAATGAGGCAAGAAAGATGAACTCATAATGCACGTGACGTGTCGTCAGAAGGTAATAAGATATCATGATGTTGTTCACTTTTTAGGGGTCATTCGGGGAAAATATCAATTTATAAATTTAAATATTAAGAAATGAAAATAATTTAAGACCGCGTTTATTACCTTAAAATATATTTAATAATATCGACAAAAATACATAATAAAATTTCATTGAACTAATTAATTAATTTACCATTACGCAGTGTCTTTATAAGGGTAGGCAGAGAGGATTAACGCCTTATGTTCACATGCGTGCTCATCAATTGTTGAAGCTGTCAACAGGACCGTCCTAACTGATCACGCAAGGTTTTTAATAATGTAATATATTTTATTTACCATTCTCTCTTGATTCATACATTCTAGATGCTCAAACTACCTCGGCGAACTATTCTTCACTTATTTAAATGGTATTCAGTCTACTTTCGTAAAATATATAATATGTACTATAATAATATATATTTATGTACGTATTTATAATACATATACTAATAAATACTAGCTGATAGGCCCGCCGTTGCGTGGGGTAGTAACCCTCTCCTTCGAATAACCCTTTACATCTTACATTTAAACACTTTCCGCCTACGAACCCACCAGAATATATAATAATAGGTATACGTACACGGTATCGCAAGATGCAGTCCACCATAATTCCAGGATGTCCACCATTAAACTATCATCTTTTATAATTGTCTAGTAAACATATGCGTGGTCGACAATTCAAAAATAGGGCAACCCGGGGAAAGGAGATGAATATATTTTTTATAGGATTGGGGTATATATGATGAAGGTGATTCGTATTAAATTCGTTTATATACGAACCAAATTATTATAATAAATTTGATATTTTCTTCCTAATAACCTCACGTTTTTCGTTATCTAAAAGAAAATCACAAACAAATATAAGTTTTTTATAAAATTCATGATTTGTTTTAGTATTTAATAATATATAAATGATCGATCTCGCCGCAGTCGGTAACAAAAACGACACCGTCACACGTCACTATAAATAACGTTCATGCCATGATCCATCTTTCATATTCCTCATTCAGAACTCTTTGACAGGGTGAGTTTTTTCCTTCCCGGAAAGCACGAGGTAGGGCGCTGGATTCCGAAGCACAAGTTGACATCCACATGGACATCAATCAGCTTCTTCCGTTAGCGACCGGCAAGCGGCCAGACGGAATAATAAACAGCGAGAACCACTCGTCTCGGAAGCCAATTTGCGACTGAGGAAGATTAATTCGGTTGTCTTCAGTATTATTGTGGTGACTGCGTAGTGTAATGTAGAAATAACTAAATATATGTTTAATTTTACTCTCACAGTTACAAAATGTTTAAAATATCTTATATTATTTAAAATTGTTTTTATGTATTTAATCTTTTATAGTCGTATTTATTGTCCAATCTTTGACATAAAATTGATCGTATTATATTTACTTACAGCAAATCGCGTAAATTGTATACAATAAACAATAGGATTAGTTCTGATTAATCCACTGTGATATAACTAGTTAGAAAAAAATACACTACATATAAGTTTTATTCGAGGATAAAAATATCAAATAACACAATGAATTTTTATGTACATTTGTTAGTGAATATATATGAATTTAATTTATTTATATAATTTTATATAAAATTAATTTTAATGCGTGAATTTTTATTTATTGAATTGTTAAATGATAAAATACCTTTTATTTTGAAGAGTTTATTTAATGTACATTTGTAACAGTAACAAATCCTACGTTAAGAACCGCAAGTAAAAAATGACAAATCTAAATCAGTAATCAGTATGGATTTGATACTTATTTATGTGGTAGATTTAAAATATATATATATATATATATATATATATATATATATATATATATATTGTATTCTATGATGTAGGTACTAATAAACATAATAATTTTAAAATGTATCAAATACGTGCAAAATACTAAAATGATTAAACATGTCATTTCTCACTTACGATACTTTACGTAGGAAGGGTCGAAATATATATTAAATAAATTCTTCGAAACAAAATATCTAGAAATTGTTACATAGTTAATGTCCAAGAAATAATTAACGATGATTGTTATGTATAAATTTCGACGAATTTCGGTGATTTTTCCCATATTTTGATCTGCAACAAATAAATGCCTTTAAATTCATACTGTGGACGGTGAATGCACAAATCGTTTCCATTCTGCAGGAGCAAAGATAGATTCAGCCATTTATTTAGGACGAATTTATCATTTTTTTGGACATCTTGCGAGAAGAGAAGATACCTTAGAGAAGCTTGCTGTGGTGGGCCACGTCCAAGGATGGAGACGAAAAGAAGATCTATTGGACCGATCGAGTGAAAAAGGCGACAGGCACTTCTCTGGTGACAGTCCTAAGATTTGTAGGATACTGAGAAAAGTGAAATGGCGGGAATTCGTGGTGATGTGGTCGAATGGCCCTTTGAGTTCTTTTGCAGTTAAGTTCTTAACAATCTCTTTTTGTTCTTGCTTATACTTCTTAACTTCTTCTTTTTCATGGACACTGTTTTTCTAGTTGAAAGATAACATTCTTTCTTTGTTCTTCTAAAGAGGAGGGCAAACGATAACAGCGTTAATTGTAAATTGTATCATTTTGCTTGAACACCAATCGCGAAGTTTTCCTATATATGTAAGTAAGAAATGATGGGAGAAAATTAAAATAATTTTAACTTGTTTCTTAATAAGAAAAAATAATTGAATGAGGTAAACCAATGTAAAAATACATTATAATTTGTTTGGAAACATAGATAGTCAATATTAGTTTAAACAAATTAAACAGGTTTAATTCGAAAATTAAATTGTTACATTTGAATTGTAATTCATCATACATATGGTAATGTTGGAGAAAAAATTAAAATATTAAATATATTTTTTAATAATTAAATGTATTAATTAGAAAGATAAACATATTAATAATTAATATATTTAATTATTTTGAAATATCACAGACCTATGATCTGTATAATTACAACTTCACAATAAGAATGTGTTTTACTAATAAAAACTATTTTTATTGGTTATTAACCTAATTATATTTTTATTAGTGATTCAGAAGTTTTTAAATATAAAATAATAAATGCTAGGTAAGCATGGTTCTATTACATTTACCCACTGGTGGTCCTTAATTCTAATTTCATCAATGTTCAATTAGCTTATTAATTTATGTTCAATGCGCTTACTTTTTCAAATAAATAATTTCATCAATGTTTAATTAGCAATTGATGTTCAATGTGCTTACTTTTTCAAATAAACAATTTCATCAATGTTCAATTAGCAATTGAAGTTCAATGTGCTTACTTTTTCAAATAAATAATTTCATCAATGTTCAATTAGCAATTGATGTTCAATGTGCTTACTTTTTCAAATAAACAATTTCATCAATGTTCAATTAGCAATTGATGTTCAATGTGCTTACTTTTTCAAAGAAATAATTTCATCAATGTTCAATTAGCTTTTTAATTGATGTTTATTGTGCTTACTTTTTCAAAAAAAATAATTTAATCAATAATTGGTGCTTAATTACATAATAAATATGTGAGGATAATTAAAATTAATGAGATAACTAAAATCCACAAATAAAAAAAACATTTTATTTTAAACTCGATTTATTGTACTTAAATACGTACTACTTATATATTATTAAGTACATTGTAAAATTATATCTTATTAGTACTTGTGTGTTTATTATATTAAAAGAAAAAATATTTACATTTAACATTTGGCATTCATCAACAAAATAAGGCGTCTTATCAAAAATTTTGCAGTTGTCACAAAACTTTTGAAAACGGCAACTTCAATTTTCAATTGATATATTTTATTTTCTTAGATAGATTTTATCCCGAGTTCCTCCACCAACAACATTTTACGAAGAATTTAATATAAAATTAAAATTCTCAAGAAAATATATAAAAGTTGAATAATAAATCAACAGTTTTATTATAAAGAATCAGCATACTTATAAAAATAATTATTCAAACACTTAAGAAAATGTTATGTTTATTTTAGAGCCTAAATCAAATAATTTTTTTTATGAAATTATTATCTTAGATTAAATATTGCACATATTAAAATTTAACTGATTTTAAAAGTTCATTGTAAATGAAATAATTAAAGTATTTACATAGCATAAGTTACTTAAACATTAAAATTTCTATATATACAGTTATATTGTAAATCTTATTTAAAAATCATGGAGCGAAAAAATATTTTTTTAAGTGAGAATGTTAATATACCACTTTAGTACATACTCGTGCAATTAATAATAATTCATGTAAGTACGTATTAAAAAATAATGAATGTAATAAACATTAAGACAAATTTTGATATCAAATCTAAGTTTATTTTAAATATTATTTTTCCTTGAATGACGCAGTTGAATTATCGTACATGTGAGATTGCCACCTGGAAGGCAGTTCAGAACACATGCCGTTACTTAAACACAAGATTGAACATTAATACAACCCCGAAGGTATATCAGTTAATTTAGCTAATCCATTAATGTTACTAGTTGTACTTGTACTTCTGGTTCCAGACGGTGACAGAGCTCTGATGAAGGTCTTTCCAGATAATCCGATACTCGCTAGTCTCGATGTACCAAAATTCTTGGATACATTACTGTTGCAGTTTTGACCAGAGTATAGACCTGCGTTCGTGTGACCTCTTTTAATGATGAACGAAGTATTGCTGCCGTTGTTCGGGGAATGCTGCTCAAACGAATTTGAACTTACCCTAGAAGATGGGAAGTACAACCTGTGTGAGCTATCGGATGATTGGTGACTCGGATCATAGCTTTCTTGGTTGATTTTATTACCAGACCCTCTTGAGTCATGTCTGCTTCTAGTATTTCTGCTCACTCGCCTTTTGCTAGGACTGCGGACGACTACGTTACCAGAAGAATCTCTGGCCAGGTCGATGTTGGAGTGAATTTTTGTCATTTTTCCTTCGTCAATCCTATCGAGGCTCTTGGTCAGTTTCTTTGCTTCGAGAAGTGCTGCAAAATCTTCACGTTGTTTCAATAATGCCATTTGTTGCTGTTGATCGTTTCTAGTTTCAGCATGCCTTGTTAATGTTTCGTAGGGGGAGTCATTTGTCTCATTCAAATAAAACAGTCCATCAAAACTGTCTCTGCCTATTTTCATATCATCGACATTGACGATTCCAACTTGTTGCTCTATCCTTTGAAATGATTCAGTTCTCTTGACAGATTGCTTTCTGCAAACGTCCTCACCGGATCTGGTTCTCGATCGTCTCATATGTTCTCTCTTTTCAGCCATCACTGCTCTTTCCCTAGCATCCATTATGGTATTTAAAAGTGACCTATTATTTGTTTTTACGTAAATGTCTTGTTTTTCTGGACGGGTTGGCAATTGTGGTTGGCACCTCGAGGCACTTAGTAAGGAATCAGATCCTTCATCGCTAGAATAGTAATGTTGTTCATCGTCATAAGGCATATCATTTTTATTGTTGCAAATAACTCCTTCCTGACCGGTTGGAATAAAGAGATGGACCAAACTTTTTGATTTCCTCGGAGGTTGCGGGAGTATCTTTACCGGAATAATTTCTGTTTCTGAATCGATAACTGCTGCCGAACGCGATATGTAATCCGTTCCATTGGTAATTATAATATTATGTTTTGTGCTTGTGATAGAATCCTTTTTTTCAAGATCACTGTGATTTCTTGATTCGACAGCTTTGACGGAGACGTTGATTTCAGATTTCTGGTTGAATTTTGATAGTTTTTCTTCTGCCATTTTGTCTTTTTCAAATTGTTCTGATTCTGCATCATTAATTATGTTCCTGAGTTCTTCTATCACTTCTTCAATTGTCGTTTCATCTTCGTCATCGGAGAGTTTTTTTATGGACGGTTCTGATGGTGGCGTTTTATAATGTTTTTCTTTGGATTTCCCCGAGCGCATAAGGATGGTTTCGTTTTGTACGTTGAACACTTCATATACCATCGGTTCTCTTTGTAAATCGTCATCCGGGCTGAGAGATCTCTCGGAAGAACTGATACCTTCATCCTCAGGAGGCGACGATTCATCTGTGACAAACGAAGTAATCCGTCAATTAATTAAATATACACAAATCGTATAATAAATAAAACGAGTTTTAAGATAAAAGTGTCAAGAAATAAATTAATATCACAATTATAAAATAATTTCATACCTCTTTTGACTGTCTTTTGTTTTCCAGCAATGGGTTTCTTTCTTGAAGAATTTACATTTTCTGATCTTAATGAAGTAACTTCTTCTTGAAGTTCACAGCAACGCTCTTTTAGACACTGTTCTAATGATAAAAGTATTCCTTTCTCTTCTTGTAAAATCTGTTTAGAAAAAAAATAACGTTATAATTACAAATTTAAATAAAATTTGATAACTAAATGCATAATTTTTGAAGAAAATATATCTACCTGCACTCTCTTCTCCAACAGCTGTAGTTTTGTTTTAAGATCATCTTTCTCCTTCTCAGCTTCTGTAGCCTTCTCGCTTAGTCCATCCACATCTATGAGCTGCCTCTCGTACCGAGCCAACTCTGTCAGCACTTGGTCGGCCCCTGGTGTATTTCTGGCTACAGCCTATAAACATAAACACACCTCATAAATAATGGAATATAATACTACTTCAGACTATTCTCTATCAATCATAACCAATAGTAAATCACAGTATCGTTTTACCGTAAAGAAATCTACCCATTAAATTTATTCGAATTCTTGGATTACCTTTTTTAAAAATATTTATAATTTACATAGTGACTTTGAATAATTAAAAGTTTGACTTATTTGTATCTTGACAATAACTTTTTCTTTAAAACTGTGTTACTGATATATCAAATTTCCTAGTTAATAGGTGTTAACAAGAAAACAAAGTTAATTATATTTTAGTAGCATTTGTAACATATTTTAGAACAACTTTGAATACAAATAAAATATGTGAATGGATGGATATAAATAAAACAATGTTATAACTCTACTTGAGTTTATTAGCACAACACGAGTTTCGAGAGAAACAGTAACTCTCATCAACAGGTGAAGATTAAACTCAATTTCGTAATTTCACCTGTTGATGAGAGTTACTATCTCTCGAAACTCGAGTTGTGCTAATAAACTCAAGTAGAGCTATAACATTGTTTTATCCATCTATTATGATGAAACTCTACAAAGTTAACGCCGATTTTATCAATAATAAAATATGTGAATTATATTTTATAACTTGCCTTAAATTAGGAATCAATTAACTTTTTTATTTAGTAGTCTTTGGAGACACATTTTAGACTGAAATTTTGAAAAAGTATCTGCTCTTATAATATTGTGGTATAGGTACCTAAGATATTAGAAAATGGATTTTTTTTTTTAACTAAAAGTTACTAATAAAATTTTGACTAGTTGGTAATTAATTAACTTCATATATATATAAAACATTTTAAATAAACCCTTACTAACGAAAATTTTTAAGAATGAGAAAATTGAAAGAATGCAGTATGAAAACGAAAAAATTCATTTAAAAATAGCGGGAAACGACGATCTAGCGGATGTCCAAGTAAAGGGTATCTGATCAGGTTGTTTGTTCGCTTTCTTTGCTCGTATAACCTGTCCCCTGCAACCAGGTGCACCAGTACCTTCCCACCATATCTATTCTGACACACCTGATTACCACTCAACGGTGAAAGGTAGAATCTTCTGGACACTTTTTCTTTGGGAGAATAACTATATTTTACCGCGATTTAAAAAATTTCGAACATTCAGAAAAATTTAGATATTAGATAATATCTGATCGAATTAAAATTTTAGAATATTACATATTTGGCAAAATAATATTTTTTTATGATTGTCGTTGAAAATGTGTGAACAATACAAGGGCGGCTCATCCGTGACACTAAAATCCGTAATTTAAAAAATTGTATAATCAATTTTTAATTCAATGGAGATTTATCGAGGATTAAAATTACAATATATAATATCACCCCAACACACACTCAAAAAATAAATGAAAAACGCACTCAAACGCAAAGTACAAAATATAAAACGCATTTAAAGAAATTTACTTTGTTTAAATGTTACTTTTTTATTATCCTCCCGCGGTTCATTAATAACACTAAATATGTAACATAAAAATTTTCAAGGAGGAAGAATTGTATAAATTTAACTAAACACTACACGCGATTATATAATATGCGCTACATAAAATATCAATGATGCGTGCGCCCGCCCGCTTGCATCAAAAGTAAACGCTAAATCTAAGTGTGTCCAAAAATTTATTTGCAACACGTCATCGATCGGGAATTCCGGCCAAAGACGTGTCCGCAATTTGACCAGATTTATTTTCCGCTACATATTATTTAGCAGTAGAATGAAACATTTAATTTTAAAATATTTAAAATTATCCATGATTTTTAAATGCTCCAGTTATTCCAATTTAGCCTTACTGTACTTCTCCTTTTTTATCTAATATAATTGTTTTGATTTAGGTACATTAATTTTCAAATTAATCAATTTAATGCCAGATCAGAATCAATTATTTCAAATTGCTACGAACGAGTTAGTCAAAGTTTTGCTCCAATTTTTTTATAAATAGCAATTTTAGTTTTTCATCTAATTCACCCTTACCTTTAAGCCACTCACAATTTCTAGATGACGACCTACCCTTTTGTCGATTTGTTTCTTCTATCTCACCTTTCTGATAGCCACCACATCCAACCCCGCTTGATCCAGTTCTGCCTGGAGATACAGCTTCCTCTGGGGCGAGGGTGCTCCGCCCAACAGGGCCGCCAGCAGTCGGAGCCCCGCGGCGGGTAGCTCCCCTCCTCCCGCGCCGCTCTGCAGCATGCCGGCCAGGAACCGGAAGCGGCACGGCTCACCGTATCTGAGGCGGAGGGTAGAAAGAGCTTCCGAAACGCCCGAGTGACCCTGCTGGGACACTTCGCAGGCTGTTGTGAGCAACTTGAAAATAAAATAACAATTTTATGAAGTTTTAACATGTATGAGTACGAGATTTTATAAAGAATCAATAATAATAATATTTTTCTTTGAGTTTCATAAATGTAAATTCAGTTTCATAAATAAAAATGTCACAGAAACAAAAGGTAATATTTTAAAGTAAATAATATATTTCGGCGCTCTGCTTGCTTCACTAGTATTTTATTTAAATATAGCAGACTAATTCAAAATAAATAAAAGCAATAAAACTGAAGAAAAATTATTAGTGTACAAAATAAAATGTTTTTTTTTCTTCAAATTAGCGATTTTGTCATGCTTTAATAATAAACTGTGATAACTTTCGACAAATCTCCAAGACGAGAGATGAAAGTCTCTTTCGTATAAACGTACCATAAAGATCGGTATATATCAATGCGTCATTTCAATCTGCCAACAAAATAGGTAGAAAAATGAATCATAGCTCGCTCCATAATCAACTCATTGTGTTATTCTGATGCTACTTTCGAAATGAGTCTAGGAGGCAAGTCTCATCTGTGTACACGTGCCATTACAGTGACATCGTGGCAATTTTCTTAATCGATAAAAAATGAGGTAGTTGAGTATATCAGAAATGAGCTTTAATAGTATATTAAAAAATCTAGATTACCGTGCTTTTAAAAATTTTTCAAATGTGTAATACTTTCGAAGATATTGGCGTTCAAAGTTGGGCACGTTGTAAAACGCTCGGATTATCAATATCCACCGTGTGACGTCATATCTCTCGTACGCAACGGCCAGTACTAACAATACTAGTGTGCCGAGTACCGACATGACGAAGTTGTGACGTCACATCTCTCGTGTGATATAAACCGGTCGTTTTTAAAACACGCAACTGCCATATTTTAAGATATCGAAAAAATTCTTTCAGTTTGTAAATGAGATTTTTCGAAGAATTAAAAAAATAAAAACATGATTCCACTACCTCATTGTATCAGGTGACCAAGAAGGCACCCCCCGTGCACTTCATGCCTAAAGCCGCGTGTGTCGGTGCTTCCTGACAAGCTCTAAAGTTTTTCTTTGCTAGTGTAATAATACCCCATTGAGTATAAATAATTCTACTTGTTCTGAGTAAGTCATTATATAACTTTTTATTTATTTTCATCAGCGCCCTTGTAGGCTTTACATAAAAATATTTCAAAAATTTAATTTAAATATAACAGTACATTTTTATTTGACATTTCAATATAACATTAAAAAAAAAAAACTAAGTACAATTTACATAAAAATATTTCTTCAGTTCAAGTGTGCTACCGTAACGAAAAATGTCAACGAAATTCAACTAGTTACCAAGCCGATGCATCTGCGACATTGGCGAGTTAACAGCATAATTATTTCTATATGTACCTACAAAGAACACTTCATGTTGTCTCGTTTGAGTTGGTACTTTATGGGAAACCATTTATATCAACTCAGGGCAGTCCAACATGTTATTGATCATTTTATATAGATATACTATATCGCTCACATCTCTTCTCCAGGGTAATTTTTTCAAATGAAGTAGACTCTTAAGAATCGTAATTTATATTTTCTTCTTATATATTTAAAACCTTACAAATATAATGTAGTTTTTCTTTACCTGCAAAGCCAAAACTCTTGACTTGTTGACTGTGGACATGATGCAGGCAGCAAGAGCGTACAGGCCAGCTGGACACGACACCAGTCTGCGGGATGATTCTGGATAACGTTGGCAACAGCTATGGAGACATTGTCTGGAAATTAAAAAATTGAAAATCACAATACTGTTTAATTAAAAATCCTCGAGTCATTGCGAATATGACCAATACATTATGATTTTGGTTTTTAAGATTCAGTATTTTTTCATGTCTTGAAATTTCCTAAGTGAATGTTTGATACTTCATCGACCTTATTAAATAAGGTGCTCTTTTGATTATTATATTATATGTTATTACACTAAATGAATTTTAGAACATTGCAACGTCTACCGCCAGTAGTAATAATTTTCGTCTAAAAGGTTGGAGTGGACTATACTTATTATACGAAATTACCAAAACATTAATTTTATTAAAATTTTAATTAGATATTACAACGATTTGGGTTAATTCAATGTTGAGGATCCCTTAGGTCGTGAAAAGAAAAATGAATGACGCAAGTGTTGATGGCACCAAAAATAGAGGACATTCGCGAAAGGCTTAGCACGATCAGGTAAACCAGATACTGGAAGATGATCCTGTTAGAAACCACAATAACCGGCGAGCTTGTATGAGAAGATGTATGCATGTGAATGAGGCGAGAATTGCGCTCTATCCTTTCGGCCTACCCCTGCGGGGAAACGGTGTGATGGTAAGAAAGTATATAAATATATTTTGATCAGAAAAACTATTACATTTGCCATTTGTCAGGCTACCACATCTAAAATAACCAAACGATACACTTACAAGCAAGCTAGCTCATCCAAGAGCGATCTTCTTTGCACGGCGGGGGGAAGGCGAGGGGCGGGGGATGCGGCGACCGACACGGTAGCACCAGCGCCGGCAGCCGCGGTAGGAAGAGGGATGGAGGCTCCTGATTGGCTGAGCTGTATCGTGCGGAGGGCTTCCACAACGAGCGAAACTCCATCCAGTGGCTCACTGATGAACTCTTGCACAAAACTGGAAAGAAAAATATAACTCGCTTAAGTAGTATCCATGATCATTTTTGATAAGATAAAACAAATTAAATCTCAGGAAAATATAAATCCAGTAGAACAACTTTTGGAAGAGAGAAAAAACTGCATTATTCGAGTTCTTAGTATCTGAAAGTTAAAAAAAAAAGCATTACTGTCAAGTGTCGTGAGAGTTGTAGTTATAGAGCCTTAATGGTCCGAATTAGACTGAAGCATCATATTTATTGGAAAGATTCTATGAACGCGCTGGTGTATATGTGTATTTTATTCATTACGTTCGATATTTATGACAGGTACAGGAATCGACGATCGTCGCGCACGTCTTTTGTTGACTATACCTATCTGCCCCCCCTCCATCTCTAGAGCACGACGTTCCGTGAATATTGTCTATGAACTTGTGAAGTGTCAAGAAGTGCGAATGTCTTGCGATGTGCTCGTCACACTGTCTTGAATTACTATTGTGTATTCGGTTTCTCGCTGTGCGTGCCGTAGATTACAATTACTATTATGAGTAGTACATAGTGTTTCGTGCAAATCAGCAAAGTTATTCCTGATATTCAGGAGACATGTGGCCACAGCGGAGAAATATCCAGGTAAGTCGTATTCTTCTTGGTTGGTCCTTGAGTCTTTACTGTCCTGTCCATATACCAAATTCCTTCCACCCTTCCTACATCCCGTTTCCGTACCCCCTTGATGGCTCAGTATCGACTTGCTTAATAATATAATAAGTAAATTGTTGATCTAGTTGTTAAGACATCACTTCGTTCTAGGATACCACCAAGTTTCCACAACACAAGCACATAGCTTAATTTGAAAATAGTAAATTGATGTGATACGTATTCCTTAATTTTTAAACATTAAAAAAAATCTTATAGATGCGTTGAAGAGAAAATTATGAACAGGGTCGGTAGAGAAACACATATTCACATATTGTACATGCGGGTCAATTTAATCAATATTATTTATAACTATGCAAGCTGAATTTATAGTAGCGCATAATAATACAAATAATTATAGTATTATTTTAAACATAAACTTATTTCTTAAACAAAGCTAAATTCATGAACATTGGAAATAAAAGAATATCAATTACGCCAGAAATTCTGAAAGTTTGAAGGAAGTGACTGAAATAAAATATTTGGAAGTCATAATAGATTTAAAAGTGAACTTTTCGTAAAATATAAGATACGTGACTAAAAATATTGCTAAAAAAATATCACATCTTGAAAGGATCAGAAGATTCAGAAGAAGTCATGTAAAATAGTATACAACTCTGTTATTATTCCTCACATCAACTAAAGAAGCAGAATTTTATTTTTGGCTAATGAAGAAGAAATGCAACAATTATCAGTACTGAAAAATAAATTTTTGAGAATAATATACAGAAAAAATAGACATACTCGGAATATAATGACCTTTAAGCAGAAACAATATTTCAATGTTATGGTATTTATTTTTGGAGTATTTACTCTCTAAAAAATTTCGGCAGAATTTATAAGAAAAGTTGATGTAAATCAACATGAGCACGAACATCATACAAGAGGAAAGAGTAGACTGAGTGCCATTCAGGAAGCAAGTTAAATCTAAGAAAACGGTGATGTTCAGTGCGATGAACATTTACAATGAAATACTAGATGATATAAGAAAAGAGAAGAAACTACTTACTTACCATCACGCCGTTTTCTCGCTGGGGTAGACAGAGAGGATAGAGCGTCACACTTTTCTGTTCTGATACACAATTTTCGCCTCACCCACATTCATACGTCTTCTCATAGGAGAAACTACATAGATTCAAAATGAAACTAAGCATATATAATATGTATGTGCAAGATAAGTTTTAGTAAAAAAAGGAACATTTTGATTTTGTTTATAAAATATTTGAGCAGATATATATTTACATATATATACACTATATTAAGAATAAATAAATAAAATAAAAATATTATAGATACATGAATAGTAAATAAGCAATTATAATCACATTCTTTTAAAAAACCTTTTTTATGATGTAACCATCACGTATATGGGTTCTCACAAGTTTTGCGTGCTTAATTGTATTATCATTCGTGGCGATAAAATGTTGAAATATGAAATTAAATTTATTATTTAAGACCGGAGGCTTTGCATAAAAACTGAAATAAAATTTATTTTATGTCGCCTTTGTTTACTGAATATAATATAATATTACTGAAACTTTATTACACGATTTGCATTAGGGAACAAAGTACGATATATTATTATTTGACATTACGAGCTTAATTTGCTGGCTCATTTTGCAGATGAATAACGCATAATAAACATAAACAGTTCAAGAATGTCATGTGAATCATATTAGTTAGGCAATATTTATTTATACAAAAAGTATTTAGAAAAAGATTTGTTTATAAAATATATAACAGTAGATGTAACACAATTGGTCTTGTAAATAAAGCTGTATTTTAATGGTTTTAGTGCAGATATTAAATATTAGGAAAAAGTATAGATAGGTGTACAGAGCTATGAAATCATTATATCATAGCACACAGCAGGTCTGAAATGGTATAGTTATAGCAAAATAAGCATTCACAATGAACAGACCGTTGTAGGTACATAATAGCAAAATAAATATTACAATTTTGAAAAATCCTGTAAGTACATAATATATAGACTATAGCAATACATACATGTGATAGCTGGAACTTAACGAACCGAACGAAGGGAAAGAGATAAAGAGAGATTGGAAGCTTCCACACACTATAAAGTAATATATGTGAATATAAAACACTTGTTTTTTTATTCTATTCGTTTAATTTACTTGAGATGCGTTTCGCCTTGTAAGGGCATTATCAATCTAATAATTTAACTCAACAACTTGTATTTATATCTATAGTGGATGACATCTATACAATTTTGATTGCATGAGATAAAAAGATGATGATATATATATAATAAAGCAAGTAATTATTTAAATTATTACATTACGATTCTACCGTTTACGCACAGAAACCATCCTTTCTACGTTTTACGCATCCGTCCTAAATGTCAGTATTAAACGTTATCCAATCGATAAAAAAAAACTTTTTTATTTTTATTATTGAAATATATAATAAAAAATAAGTAACAGAAATCATTTTCAATCTAAATACAATTTTTGATAAAATAGGACGCAAATTTAATTATCTCCGATTACGGTGACGAAAAATAAATTATTACTGGTGAAAAGTTACAGTTTCCGAAGATCAGAGAAAGTTTGTGATTTGGTGATGAACCATATATCCTTGAGACAAAAAGTGAAAAGAAAGTTGAATAATATGGTTCACTTCGTTTGTGAAAGTCGAAACTTGCAGTCTGTAAACTAATAAGGGGACATCGATTTAAACGAAACGAAAGCAGATCAAAAAGTATAATTATAAAAACGAGTTAAATTGGTTATAAATTGATTGCTGAATGCATTGACTGCGCGTCCATGTAGCAGAAATGCATTCTAACTTGCAGAGGGCTTATTTTAAGCTTCTTAAATTAATAAATATAATATTTTACAAATTATTGATTGTAATTTGTATTTTGTGATATTAAAAATGTAGTAAATTTTCAATAATATTCCAATTAAACAATTTGTTCTTTCCGACAATTTTCGGAAAAGACTAATCGAATAAAACCACAGATTCTCAAGAATATTGAACATAAGATAAGTTAAACTTAATTAAATCCAATAACATGTAACATAAAAAAATGTAAGGAAACCCGCAAAGCTTTTAAGATAATATAGTCTGACGGTACAGGTGAATATTATGTTCCAGGTCAAAGTTATTTTCGAATAACAAAGAAATGAAATACAATTTTTTAATTTGGTTTTTGTTTATTGATTACTTAGTTTATGTATGAAATATGCCAAGTGGCCGCCTCTAGTAGCGGCACAAATGCGTGCTCTTTTAACTATATTTTTCATAATATTTTCGCACATTTCGCATTCAGCAATTGCATTTCAAATATTGTCCTGAAGCATCGAAATTGTTATTGGATAAATTTCTTATAAAATTTCAAGCGAAGCTAAAGTTGTGTGTGAGGTGACACCGTCCTGTTGTAATCACATGTATTGCAAGGCCGATCAACCCGATTCAGTCACTAATAAGTTTTCCAACATGTGACGACAGCGATCACCATCAATGGTTACAGCATTGCCATTATTATTTAGATAAAATATTTTAATAACTTAAAACACAATATTGAGACGTTAAATGATTTACAATAAAATGTAATTAACTATTCTTTACGACTATTAAATGCGAATTGACAATTTTTTTCCAAACCAAAATGGTGGCTAATCAAAATCGACCTGGAACATAATATTCACCCTGTGTTATCACATGTTTTGTTTTCAAAAAGTGACTAATGTGACTAATGTGAATCTAGAATAAAGCGATATAAAAAATTCTTATCCTCTATTACGCGTTTTGTTTCCTAATGATTCACCATTGTCAGTATCACTTCAGAAAAACACTAATTCCAAAAAATAAGTACTGAAAATTAACGATCTTCATTTGATTTCATTGCGGCAGATACAAGGGTCGTGATTTGATATGAATGCAAATGCTGGTTGAAACATATTTAGTGTTATTTCTCCCTTATTCATTGTAGATATATTTAAAATAAGATAATTAATTAATACTTTTTACTATTACCGTAGTATTCCTGACTTTGTTAGCTTAGAACCATTTTCGATGTCACAATGTTTATAAAAAATAAGACATTTTATTTAGCTTACTTTTAAAAATTAATTAATAAAACACTGTAACTATAAAAATCACTCATAAAATTTTAAGGACAAATAAGAGTTCATTTAATAAATTTTTGAAACATATTTGTCAATCACATGTCCATATTCATTATAATTTTATCATAGCGATGTATTGTACCAATGCACACCATACAATAAGGAAGTATATAAAATAACATGTCATCTGGTCCGAGTGTTGATGATTTTAAAAATCATTTTAATAATTTTATCAAATTCATCATTTGCTTAATCATTTCAGAATGTAATTTTCATTGTGTTTAATTGAAATATCGTTTGAGGCCTACCACCTGTCATGATAGTTTTTTTTACAATCAACAATACAATCAGGGTAACAAACTTAAGACCGGATTACGCCATGCTTGGGAACGAAAATAATATATAGTGTCGAGTGAAATACCACGGCTTCTTGCTAGATTTATCAGTGATACTGGAGTCATTTATTTAACAACAAAAAAATTAACGAGACATAATCATTATTAAGAGAAAAATATATTTTAAAACACGTTTGTCAGACAGTAGTCTACAGGGAGTGAGAAATTGACTTTTATGGAGAACAGTTTGTATGGAGGAATGTTGATTGGTAGTAACGAGGATTAAATCTTTCTACAATAAATTAATGTTTCTTTGATTTTACCATAATAATAGATTTGTAAATATAATTACACTTCTGTATTACGTTACACTTATCAAGTAATAAACAGATGATAGTGAAGTTGAATGATAATCTATCAACAAAAGTATTAACATTACGTTACCAGTAGAAAGTCTCATATTTAAATTAGGAGAACACATTCTTATTGTGAAGTTGTAATTATTCAAAATAGACGGTCTGTGCTATTTTAAATATGAATTAAATATATTAATTCTAAAGATATATATATAAAATCAATTTTATCGAAAAATATTGTTGTTGCGCCTTCTCTGGATCTCTTTCCAAACCGGGGAAGGTGCATTATCCAACTATGCTACAGAGAAAAATTTTCAAAGGTATTTTAGATTCCGTAAAATTAAGGTAGATGGATTTTTCAAATAATGGAACGATTAAATGTATTAATATTTAAAAAAAAGTAACATATATGGTCGAAAATTTGTCGCTAAAAATATTGTCGCTGTAGCATAGTTGGATAATGCAAGGTGCATTATCCCCGGTTTGGAAAGAGATCCAGTTTCGAATCCCGGTGGCGCAACAACAATATTTTTCGGTAAAATTGATTTTATATGTATATCTTTCGAATTAATATATTTATCATATTTAAATCACCATATTTGCATTCCAAGCGGTTATATAAATGCATATACCGAGAGTTTCCTTTCAAGAGCGTCACTAAAATTTACTTAACTCTTATGATACATCTGAGCCAATTTATCGTCTCTCGTACATATGCGAAAATATCCCGAACCATGACATTTATTTGTCGTGTAACATGGTCATTCAAATTTATCCAATAAATTAATTTTTATACTACTCACACATTAGGCATTATTTATCACTAATCAAGTTTTTAAATCATAACCACAAACAATAGTTATCAATTAGATCTGCTAATGAAATGGACAGCACCTCTAGTATCTATGGTAGTGACAGATTATAACTCGGTGCGAACAAAGTTTAATTTAATTTAAGTGTTGAACAAAGTTTAATTTAAATACTAATTAAATGTATTAATTAGAAAGATATACATATAAAATCAATTTTATCGTCGATTTTGTTGTTGCTACCGAGATTCGAACTTTAATCTCTTTTCAATTAATACATTTAATTAGTATTTAAAATATAATACCGCGTTTCTTTAATTTTTTAATGTTATCCGCCCGCTTCTGAAATAAATTCATGAAAAATCTCTCAGTAGATGTAATTGTTTTATTCTCGTACCATATTCAATATTTTAATTTATTATTTTAGTTACGAATAGTATAATTATTAGTTGCGAGCGAAGATTTAAAATTTTACAGTTTGGATATTTGACTGATAGGTAATACGTCGAGGACGTATTGTTGTAAGGCGGTTTTTTATTGGTTATATAAAATGTTTAAACTCAAAAACGTGCATAGCAACACGGATTACTCATCTAGTATTATTATGCTATATACAAATTGGTACAAAACCCAAAACTTATTACGGAAAATTTTATAACCCGAGAAATACTCTATTTGAAGACGATACAGTGTTGCTTGCGTTATAATTTATATACAGGCTTCGTAGGCTTCAAGTCTTTCGATTTTATGAGCTTTTAACAGCGGGCGACAATGTGGCAACATTCCGAAAGAAAATACCTCGTCTTCTGTGTTTGGTCACAGGATATTAATGGAGGCTTATATTCATGTCAATGGCGACATGAAGCTTTATAATTAACAGTCATCAAAAAAACTGGTAAGTTCATCGATAATAATTAAATTATTTCACATTGCGACGAGACAAATAAGACGTTAGTTATAAGAAACCTGGCATTTTCAGATAATACGATTTAATTTATTAATTATTTTAAAATTAACCAGTTTATAATAAATGCGGCTCTGGGGATGCACGCGACGAACACCGTGGATATCCCATAGGATAATGTATCAATTCTTTAGTGACATAAAATGAATCCATCATCAAGTGATTGTTATTACTGAAACACTGGTGGGAATGTGATTGATATTCGTTTGTAACGGTGATTTGTAATTATTAGTTGCGTAGTTTAATTTAGTAAATTCTTAGACAAGTTCACCGTTTTATCACGTTACATGACACAGCGAAAAGAGTTAGAAATAGGATATTCTGTATCCATCCGCCTTCTCCAGGTTCATAATATTTATGCTTATTTGTATTGAATAACGACTTTAAGTTAATATTCGTTAGATGATGATGTAATGAACTGATTGGTATTCAATTGTAACAATGATTAATAAGTGTGATTTAACGTGTGACTGGAGGTATGGTTTCTAGTACACTAGTGATTGATCGTTTGTTACAGTTGAATACCAATCACATAATCACAATCGTAATAACAGTTTAAGTCATGGTTTATCCCTATACTATAGGGTAAACTTTCTGAACCGTGGTGATAAAAAGAGGCACACAAAATCGCAAAGTCACTAATTGTATATTATATTAATAACAGCTTCAATCACGATTAAATTTCACAAACACACCAGTATCGTGTATCACAAATCACTGTGCTTCTAGATACAAAATCACCGTTAGTGATTGTGATTTGATATATCGGTGATTGACTCACACATCTTGATTTTTTGCTCGTTACTACTATCAAAGGTACGTGCGGATTCTATACGCTACAATTTTAACAACAATATTTACAACATCGTGTATATCGATAAGTGCGTATTATTATTACGATTAGAAGCGGTAGTGAGGGGTGAGGAGGATAAAAACAAAATCTGCTCAGAGAGCTAAAGGAAAAGTTATTGATCAAATTAAATTATGCAGCATAAATCAGCCTGTATAATAGTTGCAGATGTGCCAGTCTTTAGTATTAAATAATAATTAAATTTTATATGAGCACATTATTTTAATAACAGTTCGTTTATTGATCGTAGATCCTTTCTGCCTGTTTTATGATTGCGTCTTATAAAATATTCAATTATAATCCTGATATGCCATACTTAAAGGAAAACGAGGACGCTTAGAAAACCATTACATATACTTTACGATGGACCCTTCGCACACAATTAGTGACGGACTGTAATTTAGTTTACGCAGACCTTATATGTTTTTTTAAAGATATTAATGAAGATGGCTGTCGCGTAACAGAGTACGTGATTTCGATTCAACAAAGAAAAATTGGTACCTGCGCGTGGTACACGATGGGAAATCAAGAGGGTGCTCTAAAACTCGCTGGACTGCTAAAATCGTCAAACTCTGCAGAAATACTTGGTAGCGAATAATGAATAGAGAAAAGTGGACGCCTTCATCCAACAATGAATTGAAAACCGCTGATAATTATGAACATAATATACATGTACATACATGCGAGGTATGGGATGCCTGACGAGATGAATCAGCTAATACTTGTTTAGGTTTAGTAATGTTACACATCTTTGCGTGTTCAACTAATCAATAATAATATACGATAACAGCACTACGTAAGGATTTAATATCAATTTTAGAAGTTACAAGCGGCTGGAGAAGTAAAAAAGAAGTGAGATGATGGTGAGGGGGTACTCTATAGATATACATACGAGTATAAGAAAGGTATACTAATTGGAAGAATAGGAAGGAAGGAAGAAAAAACAGACCAAGGGAGGGTACTGACTAATAGAATAGGCTTGATGCAAAAACTACAGGGAGCGGATAAACCTAGCAAAGACGCAGGATGGGGGAGGCATAACTGATATATAAATTTTTACCATTTTATTTGTGCACGTTAATAGTTTACTACAAATACCTTAGAAATATATCAAATTTTCATTCAATAATATAATATAAATATGCTCTGTATTTTGAACGTGTATTGAAAATTTCAAGTTTAATATTAAATAAAAAAAAAAAACTACAATGTTATTCTCATATTTTATTTATACAAAATGAAGTTTAACGAGGCGGATTTTACGTTTTATAAACAATATCGTTTAAATGCCGTCCATTTCTCTCAAGACACTTTTGCAATCGGACTCTTAAATTTGCGAACACGCGAGAGTAAAGTGTTGGTTCAATGGGAGCAACTTCATGGCGGATATTTTTTTGTAGGGCCTGAATTGTTCGAGGATTGTTGCTGTAAACTCTCGAAATATGGTATCCTTACAAAAGAGTCGCACGGTGTAAGGTCCAGTGACCGAAGTGCCCAGGGTATGTCTCCGTACTTGCAGATTAATTAATTGGGAAAAATTCCCCATAACTTCTCCATTGAAACTCTAGCTGTGTGTGGAGTGGCCCTGTCTTACTGAAATTGTGTTCTTTTGTTGAACTCTGGAAATAGCTAAAGTACTAAAAACTCGTTGATCATTCGGTAATACACGTCAGCAGTGACTGTCTCTCGTTGATGAAAAAAATAAAGGCCATCCCTCGGGCAGAAATTGCACACCACACTGTCGTTTTTGGATAATGCGAACTTTTTTGATGGGATTCCCATGAGTTGTCGGGGCATCAGTATCTCATGTTCTATTTATTAACATTGCCGTCGATATGAAAATGTGCTTCGTCAATAAATAATATGTTTCCAAGTGTTTGTGGTGTTCCAAAACGTTCCTGGATCGTTCTCGTTAAGGTTTCACCTAAAGAGTAGTCATTTTCGTGGAGAAACTGCACGATTTGCAGTTTGTAAGGGTGAAACTGTAGTTTCTTTTTCAAAATAACGTGCACTGTTGATTTTTTTATTCTAGTAAAGATTGCCATCTTCCTTATCGATTTACACGGATTGCGCATAATTTCACGTCGAACTTGAGCCACATGTTCTGGCGTCGCTGCTGACGTTGATGGTCCCGGGGGAGTTTGGTTAACCATTGTTCCTTCTTGTTTGACCTTTTAAACATAACGCCAGCCCATCACTTACTCGTCGAATATTAAAGTGAGTACAAAAAGCGCAACGTGCACGGACCCAATGAAATACCGCACTTTAAATATTGCTCAACCGCGACTGCGCTGTGCGCTCCCGACCAGTGACTCATTGCGACTGGAAAATCCACAAATCAAGTGCCTCGAACAATACCAGTCCCTCTTAACTCACCCTGATGGTTTACGAGCAATTAGAATTTAATCTTGAAATTTTTTCCCTGAACACCCCATATGTAAATTAATTACATTTTTAGTTTTACTTCATTTATTTACGTAAAAATATGGAGAGAATTACGTGTTTCTGCAATCTAAAATAAAATACTATTATTTAATAGTTTTATTAATATTTTGTGTTAAATGTTCGAATAAGTATCTACAACAGCTGAATTTCTGCATGCACAAATAAATCACATAATTATACATCACGCTGAGATCGATTGATTTAGTGAAGGCAGGATGTGTGATGTCGATCTTTAATGTCCGCGCATTCTTCGTTATGGCGAATACAAGAAAAGCTTGATTGTATCATTTAACAAACAGTGATTAATTTTATCGAACTACATAATTTATAACACTCCACGAAATGCAAAAAAAACCATATATTTTATAAGGAACAAAATAAAGCATCAAGAATGATATGAGGAGAGGAGTGTCGCATACATCGTGTCGTGTACATAAATGTCTTCAAAAATCAAAGATCATGTTATTATTGTTCTAAATAATGGAATTTTTATAATAATAGAAAAAATGCTCATTGTATCCCAATGCAGTGAAATACTAAAGCATACATTTACTTAGGTTAGGGGAAAAAATTATTTGAATACATAATTTTTCAATATTTTAAAGACAATTTATAATAAAAATACATTCTTAAGGAAAACACATTCTTATTGTGAAGTTGTAATTATTCAGAACATGGTCTGTGATATTTTAAATACTAAATTAATGTATTAATTATAAATATATACATATAAAATCAATTTTGTCGAAAAATATTGTTTTAGCGTCACTAAACAAAAAACACTATGAATGATAATTCATAGTGTTTTTATGAATTATCATTCATAAAAATGAATTGATAATTCTGGCGTCTGCAAATCGGTTTACTCAAAGGTATTTGAGATTCTGTAAAAATAATGTAGATGGCTTTCAAATAATGGAACGACAGGTGTATTAATTTGAAAAATATAGTTTCGAAAATTTGTCAAGAAAAATACTAGCGTTATAGCACAAAGGTAGTGCACTTCCCCGGATTGGAAATGAAGATCCAGGTTCGAATCCCGGTGACGCTAAAACCATATTTTTCGACAAAATAGATTTTATATGTATATATTTATAATTAATACATTAATTTAGTATTTAAAAATGCATTCTCATAATTTTTATATATACATTTATTATTAAAAATAAATAAATAGTATTCATGACTCTGCGGGAAATGAAAAATAAAGACATAATTTTGTATTCGAGTAAAATCTAGTTAAGAACATGTGTATATATATTTTGATAGATTTATGGAGGTCTATCACCTCCACAGTCATCATCTATCATCATCATTACCGCTGATGACCCTGAACGCACCTTGTGTTTACCGGTGCGTAAAACCAGAGCTCCTAGAGCGTCGGGTGCCAATTACAAGCGCCAGCGGCGCTCTAAGAGGCCGGCTTTCGGGCCTCACTCTTCTCACCGCTGCCTTCCAGATAACATCCACAGGAAATGCCCCTGCTTGTAGTCATTTCATTGTATGGCTATTGTATATCTCTAATCTCTAACTGAATTTAATGATACATCCAGTGATAAACGTACGTAGTTTTTGATAATATTACTATTAATATTGTAATTGCTTCCAAACAAGAAATAAATTTTTTATTTTTTCCGATTTGGATAGATATCAAATACTTCCTCCATAAGCCTGTGTCATTCAGCATCCGATATCCTCGTCTAGTTTAGTGCACTGGTTTCTCACAATAGACTTGCGAGTTGTGGGTCGGGTTTGTAATGTCTACTGAGGGTGGACTTACGAGTTGAAACGGTTAAAAGTAATATTCCCGCGAAAATGAAAGCAGGAATTCCCGCATTGTTCATGGATTATGTGTCAGTTGCATTTATGATAACGTTTTCTATACTTTCATACCTGAACGCCACGAAAACACGCAAGTAGTACCCGGTTCGCCAGTTCCGATGCCCTACCTCACACGCACGTATCTCAAGCATAACCTCATATATCTCAACCAAATATCTCATAATATTATTTCCCCATCCATTTTAATACTTTTATTGTATATTGATACAAAAAAAACGTAAAAATTAGTACACAAAATAGATAGAATGTCTTTGTTAAGCGATGATATAAATAAATGTGCCTCTTCCAAGACAGGACCAATCCATTATACTCAGTAATTATCTTACATACACATGACGTACCATCGTACTCCTGGGATCAATCTAGTGGTATAAGTTCGGAAGAAACGTTTCTCAAAAATAAATTAGTAATATTTTTATTTCTTAACTTTGTTTTATTAACCACTTATTGAGTTTAAATACATCTACCGGTTTCGAAAAATACAATTTTCTTCTTCAGGATGTCAATACTAACCAAAAACATACATTATTGTTTCCTTACCAGAATCCCTTTTTTAAAAAAACAACAATTATTTAAAAAATAAATCAAGTTCCTAACTCAAACTGTTAATAGATATATATATATATATATATATATATATATATATAGGGTTGTACTGGTTGATACCTGACTAAAGTGAGGCCCGAAAGCCGGCCTCCTATATATATTGCGTTTCGTATCCATTGTATCCAACGTAAGAAATCCGCAAAATGATAGTACATATAAGCAAAAATAATAATTAATATTAATATTCATTTTAAATCTTTCCGCATTGTACAATAGATGTCACTGATGTCTAATATTAGTGAAAAACTGAATAATTCTTTGGTATGATTACTCGATAATTTTAGCATACTAGTTCACAACAGTTTTACACAAAATATCGTATTCACTTGGGATTATAAGTTCATTTTTTAACCTGTTCATATATTATTTAATTTTTTTAAGTTCACTATTTCAATTTAAAATAGCTCTAAGTGTACACACACACACACACATATATATATATATATATATATATATATATATATATACCTGTGTGTGTGTTATTTTGCGTCATTTAACTGATATTTTGTTTTTGTTACTAGAAATTAAGACTACATGATGCATTGTTAAAGCAATATAATAAGGGTTTTCCGCATTAAAATGTAGATTCTGCGGAAACCCTGGACATGTTGCGGCCACTATCGGCCGCGAAGTGTGCACAATAGCTGCCCGCAGTGCATAGCAGTTTAATTTTCTGCCAATATGTTGTCAATCCAGTTGAGATAATATGATCGCGATATGGCGAAATCGCGTGGAGAAGTTTCGCGTACAAGGCGCGCAAAATGATCGCTCGGGGTTCTGAATAATTTGATAAAAATACTGTTACATTGGGTTTTTTCTCGGCTTATAATTTTATGGGTGTTGTTGAATCGAAATGGCTGCCTAATGAACCGCTTCCTTCAGAACTCGTTTGGTTGTATTCTTCGTACTCCAGTCGTGGAGCAACGTCTAACCAGAGCCATGACTAACCATTCAAGCGAACTAATTATTATAAAGACATACTGGAAGTTGCGATATTTTAATATCAGTTAAGTAGACATATATATTTTATTAAAGTTTAGGTGTCCAAAAAATTTCTTTGAATAAATGGAATAAAATAATTTATTTCGTTTTTGGTTTACAGCACTGATTACCAAATATATAGATAATGAACTAATGGAAATTCCTTGTTTCAATATTTTCATTTTGATGTCACTCACGTGATCATTTTGGTAACACTGACGCAATCAAATAGCTCCACGAATTTTTAAAAAATATCTGACTCAATTGGAACGAAAATTCAAAGGCTCACAATATAATATGCATAAATGTAAAAAATACGTCTTGTTTATATAAATATTTAATTTTAGAAAAGCAAATATTTTTAGTGTTGCGTAAACTATCGGATTTATGTTTCCAAAATTTCCAGAACAATCTGTGTAGAATGCCCCTCGTCCCGCAATTACTGTTCCCTCTCATATATGTACACTTTACTTCATGTCTATTCATTTACTGGTCTGTGGTTCTTAGTTTACAGTAAATACGCGCCGCATTACATGACGTGCAGCATATAGTCAGTATCTTTGCTCCAATATCTAAATCACAATTTAAAACTACCTCAAAACTATCGCCGAATACTAAATAGACCGGCCGCTGCATGCCCAGTGTTTTCGTAAAACCTATTTTTCAATACTAAAAATACTTTATTATGAAAAAAAAAGAAGCGGTCTTCCACAGTATAACCGAACATAACCAATCAATCCAAATAAATATCCAATCAGATGCATCCTTAAAATGATAGTTAAATTAGTAATATATCGTTCCGACGATGAAACATGCACATGACCAACGGTTCGAAAATTTGTCGTCAATCCAATTTGTGCTGGTATTGCATAATCGGATAATGCTCGTTTCCCGGATTGGAAGAGATCCAGGTTCGAATCTCGGTAGCAACAACAATATTTCTCTATAAAATTGATTTTATATGTATATCTTTCTAATTAATACATTTAATTTGTACGTACAAGCAATATAATAGGATGTAAATAATACAATCAGTAAATATTATATAATTTGAGTAAAAATTCGTAAATTAAGTAACAACCTTTTTAGAGCATTTTTTGAACATGTAAAAAGTCAACTTTTATTTTTAAAACATACAAGTCTGTAATATATAAAATGTTTACTCTGTCAGTTTTTAGTAAAATTCTTAACCATCTAATGATCGACCGTTATGATATCACGATGAATTGCTTATAGTACAAATTGAACCCCATTCGTTAATAAAATATATTATTATTTTGTTTTTATAAATAGAGATGCGTACACTGAATACGTGTCACAACAATATTCTTAGTATTTTCAAACTATGCTAAACGCTTGTGCTATGAAAATATGAATATCTTAATGACTTCCTGGAACTCATATTTAGAGTCGATAAGTATAGAAAAACTGAATAATAACTATGCATTAAAACAATATAATTAGATTGATATTGACCGATAGTAAAAATGTTTTTTATATTATATTTTTATATTATTATATCTTTTTTCTTACATAAATTTAATATCATTTTTATATGTCATTTTAATTTTATTAAAAATCGGGTTTGTGTTTGTTTTAATGACTTCAACACGTTGTTGAAGTGTTCGATGTTCCATAATAAATTGTAATCAATTACTGTCTACGACTACCAAATGCGAACTGACAAATGTTTGCCAAACCGAAATCGGTCTGGAACATAATATATATTCATCCAGTATTTAAAAAAAATTCCATTGCAGCGTCACAAATGAACCTATATTCGTCCATCGCTGGTTAAAGTTGTCTCAGTGGTCTCAAATATTTGTTCGAATTGTTTAACCATTCACTTTATGCTTCGAACGTAATATTTACACACGACATTAGTTGATAGAATGTAGTTTATACAATTTTTTGTGGTATATAGATCTCGTGTGACGCAACGGAATACATAGTAGACACTTAAGGTAAAATGATTCGGAAATATAAAAAAAATATTTTATATTATTAATAATATTATATGGCTGATACATCCCAAACAGTCAATTAAAAGAAATTACAGTCAATTATAATGTTCACAATTAAATCGATAATAAAACAGCGCCTGAACACTTGGTCTTTTTTGGTTCTATTAAAAATCGATGATAAATAGAACCCCGCTCCATACGCAGTATAAATTAGACTCACATGTCCTTATATCTGTCACTGTTTTAGCGAGCAGTCCGTCTTCAGGTTAAGGTGTTAGAAAGACTGTTAGAAGTTAAAATGTGTTCACTTTTTAATATGAAAACATTCTTGGAGATAATAGATTATTTATTGGACTGAAGTAAAATAGACTGGTAACGAAAATTCGTAACCTAAACTTTTAAGTCACACCTAAAAATAAAGGTCCATCTAGCCACTTCCGATTCTGTGAAATGAATAGAGAATTTGAATGAAGAATACTATAATATGAATACTATACTTAAACAAATATACGTGTATTTGTGATTATGATATAATATAAAATTGCCGATCACAATGGTGGTGATGGAATCGAAAAGGATGGGTGGATGGGAAATAAGGAATCGGAAATGAGGGAATGATGAGGGATAAGGGAATCCTTCGATAGCGGGCCAGGATGGCTTACGGGATAAAGACAACTCGACTCACCCGATGGCGACTCCGTCACCGGCTTATCCTGAAGTTCACAAAACTGCCACGGCAAAACTATGTCACCGTCCACAAAACATAAAATTCACAGAGGTTTGACACTTCGACGAATTTGACGAAATCAAAAATACACCATTCAAGCGAAAGGAACAATGTGTACTGTTTGGGAGTAGGCTAAAGGGTAGGAACAAAACTAAAACTAGTGACAATAATACCAACTACATTTTAGCAATAATATTTTTTATGCGCATGGAATATTTATGAATTATGGATTCATCAATAAAAATAATTATGAACACGGAACAATATGCATTGGTATATTTTTTAAATCGAATGATCCGCCTAAAAGTACATAATCGTTGATTTGTAGTCAGTTCTTACGTCGCTCCAAGAACTTCCAATTAAAATTCTCAGAGTACTCAAGACGCCCTTAAGATGCCTCTCGTCAGTGGTTCCAGAAACGTGACAGACTAGAGAGATACTATAATGTAAAAACTCGTAAATCTGGCAGGATTTTATCCTTTTCTCGGAATTAAATCAACGTATGATTGAAACCAACCACAACCAATTAATAATAAACGTTATATTCACTATTTAATTTTTTTTTATTACGTATACATATATTTTCATAGGTGTACATATATACCTTAAACTTTATTAGTCAATTTCTGTCAAACTTATTGTATTTTTTATTGATGCGCTAATTTTGAATCGCAGAAAAATATTTGACGAAAAAGTGACGTGAAAATAATTATGTCATACCATTCCATGGTGGGTACATATTATATTCAGTAAATAATTAAATCTAAGTTGTCACTTATTAGAAATTCACACGTTCGAAAATTTAAATACCCTTTCACGTCCTAATATGTAGATAAAGAATATTTAAAAAAATTTAGCGCTTATCTAAAATTTCAATAAAAAAAATAATTCTTATCTAGTACCTACCTACAAGGTTATGCAACCGTTTACTAATATTCAAGAAATTAAAAAATGGATGAAATATTTTTTCATTTCTTCAATTATTGTATTTACGAGTAGGTTGTTGGTTTAGTTGTTAAGACGCTGGCATAGTGATGTAGCGGTCGGGGGTTCTCGCCTCGTTCCAGGAGACCAGCAAGTTAGTCCTATTTCCGTAGTACAAGTGTTTAGCAAAGTTTGAAAATAGTAAGAATATTGATGTGACATGTATTCCATGTACGCGACTCAATAAAAAAAAAACAAAGTTACAATAATAATGTAGGTTTGGAAAATTTGGAACAAGGAAGGTCTCTTAAAAATTGAATAATGACACATTGCAATGAAATGAATTAATAAAAAAAAAATCAAATACATCATATTATATACATATTACTAATTAGATCAATTTTTACATAAAGAAATACAATGGTTAAATTTTTGGTGCAACGATAATAGAGCTCTGTAGCAATATAAGATTAAATATTTTTTCCAAATTAAATAAAACCTCCACCGGGGCTTTCTCTGAGCTATGTCAGCCTCGGTAGTTTCAAATAATTTTTTTTTATGCATCATACTTCATCTTTTTCACCAGAAACGTATCGATATTTTCGTTTTTCAGATTACAGTTAGAACAGAATTTCATAGTTGGTTCTTAAATATTCGCAAAATTACTTTATGGCCTCATTTTATATTAATACTTTGTTTAAACCACTATTTAGTAATTATTTTACATGTTTCGATACCTATGGTATCTTCTTCTTCAGGAAACAAACTATTCTTTTGATATCAACAAGTGTTTAGAAATTATACATACAAATACTAGGAGTTTACAGATAGATAAATTTGATATTTTAGAGATAAAAATAAGTATTAATAGCAAGTTAAATATTATAAATAACTAAATTCTCTTTGAAAATAGTCATCTTTTAAATTTGTTTTCATATTAGTTCTTACTTATTCACCATTTTATAGTTTTGTTTTTATCTATGCTTGTATTTTTTAATTTCAGTATTTATTGTTTTATGAAATAGACACCAAATGTATCGAAACATGTAGAATAATTAATAAATAGTAGTTTAAACGAAGTATTTTGTTTAATTATTAATTTCTTCATAGTTGGCGCCGGGAGTTTTAAACCTTTTTTATAATATATTTCAGTACAATTTGATTTTAAATTTATTTTATTAAAACAAATGATGAGAAGAAGTATTCTGGGATTCATTTAAAGATACAGAAAAATAAATACCCAATTAGAGCACAGACCCAGGTGAATGATGTCATTGCACATAATTGCAAAATCATAAATGGCAATGAGCCAAACATCGAAGCAGTGGGAGTGACATGGAAAAAACTGTTGAAGGACCAAATTAAGTTACGTCATGGAAAGATCTTTGTTCAGCAGTGCATTGACAACATTTGGTGACGATGATGAAATATCACTGAAAAGAGATAGCTCTATTTATTCGAAAAAAATATTTGTCTTTGCATGACACAATATTTACTTTCGTTTAATTATCAAGAAACGATATCTCCCGAAGTATCCCAGGTCCAGCGATAAAACTTGAATTAAATTAAATTTAATAGGAATCAATTAAAATTCTCTAGAGGTTTTCATATATTTTGAAGCCATATTTTATTAGAAATATTGAGAAATAATTTTTAAAATCACATATTTTATGAACCAATTTAAAACCGGATATTATTTTGAATCAGAATTTAACGGCTGTTATATGAATATTCGATCAGTTTTTTCACATGTCGATAACGTTACATCACTTCTGTTTCACCGAGTTGACACATCAACCATTTTGGACAAACTTCTCAAAAAATATTAACACCCGAGAATATTTAACGGATATATTTTTACACGTAATTTTTGTAACACGTATAAAACATTAATTGGAAATTGTTAACTAATAAAATAAATATTCTAATATAGACCCAATATGTGATTCAAATGAGTAGACATTAATCCGAAGCAAGACTGTCTCATAGTGATGGTTAAACGGTTATTGTAAGTGTGATTGTGTTCGATTGTAACGATGATTGGTTAATTCAGTGCTCTGCAACTTTTTCTCACGTACGACACACCAAAATTCTTCTTAGAATTCCGCGGCACACCAAAAGCTAAAATATATGGGTACTAAATTGATACATAATGAAAAATTGTAAAATGTCAAATACATTGAATTTGACCGCGGCACACCTGTATCCGGCTCACGGCACACCAGTGTGCCACGGAATGCCGGTTGCGGAGCACTGGGTTAATTGATATTTAACTGTTGGAGGTTTAGTTTCTAGTGTACCGGTCATTGTTTGAAGAATTACGAATAATAAGTTACCAGTCATCGCTACAATTGAATATATTCGCAGTCACTATGATAATGGTTTAGTTAACCGTTTGACCATCACTATTATCTAACGTTCCAAGTTAAATACAATACAACAAACTAAAACAAATCTATTTATAGAGATTCATTACATTTATTATACATTTTTTAATGTATTTATATATTATTTATTTAACAAAATAATGTAATCTAAATAGCACGAAAAAAACTTATTGATTTAACATAGAATAAAGTCTAACAAATTAACCATGACAAAGTTATTATATAATATTATATACATATACATATTATTAGAGATGATACTGCACGCAATAAAATAAATTGTAATCTAAAATAGCAATTTACTTCTAAAAGATATTTATTTATTTATATATATTTTGACATCCATATTTTTGTAGTTTTGTAGAGGTATGTAAATTATATAATTGATATTAAAATACTGTAGAAAATTGTTAATAAACTTTTAATACAAATTAATGGAATGGAAAACAATATATTGTACGTATTCAAAATAGTACCAGTCTTTAGATGTACGTGTTGTACTAGTTATAAATTGAATACAGGTTGTAATATTTTATTACAACAAATAACTAAATTAATAAATTATTAAATAATTAAATTAATGAATTATTAAATAAATAAATCGTAAATCTATAATTCCATAATCTTTGAAGAATCGTATTTCAATAGAAATAAAAGAAACGAAAATATACAGAAAAAATCTATTTATTTGTACCGGGATTCGAACTTGGACTTATTACTGTAATCTTATGTATAATCTTATTAACTAATACAACTTCACAACAAATATTTTCTTTCAAAATAAACTTTTATATAATGTATTCTTATTTTTTGAACCTTATTATTGATTAGTGAATGATATTTATTTTATATATTTTTTTCACGACTCCTGGCAAAGTGGCCACCGACAGCTGACTCTCACAGTCGCCAGATGTCGGTGGCTACGAGTTCAAGTTGAAACGGAAGTTCGCACCTTGGTCCGCTCACTCGCGTTATGTAACTTTTTTCTTTACAGTATCATAATAGTACTGTCTTCTCCACCATCAATAAAAAATAATATCCCCGGGTTCAAACCGAGTCAACGACACGGGGTACATACCTACCTACCTGACGGATTATATATCGGTGGCTAATTACAAGGATGGGATGAACGAGCATCCGTTGCGATATGGAGATTTTTTATGGACAACTGTTATATTAATAATTATTAGTGCAAGTGTAGCAAGTGAAACAAGTACACGAATAGAAATGTGTTATTTTAAAGGAAATATTATTATACAAGGCCAAATCTCAGAAATGAATAATGAATAATACGAGTACGATGAAGATTTTCAATTAAGTGCCAAATGAAAAAATAAGATAAATTTAATAAATTCAAAATATAAAAAAAAGCTTAGTAAATATGCGCAAAATAAGCTTAAATAAAAAGAGAAATATTGATATTGTGTAATAAAGCGTACATACTGATACTAATTTATGCACTAGTTTAATAATAAATAAAAAATATAATCATTATTCAGCAGATATCCCAGTGAAAAAATTTACACAACATTTTTATATTCTATCCAGTGATTTTATTTTTGTATCTATTGTATTTAATATAACAGTATAGAATATAATACATAAATAAATGCGCGATATACTACCAAATAACAATTAAAAATGACCAATTATTGATAGATACATTACACCAAATTTTAATTGAAAAACAGTTACCCCTGGTGATTTTTATATCAAGCCAATATCAATAAAGATATTTATAAAATGCCGGAGATCGCGGTTTGGTTCTCTGCCAGGGAGATTTTTTACCTTTATACTATTTATTTAGTTGATTTTCGAAAATTGTCGAAAACATTATCAATTTCTATTCGTAAAATTTATTAAAAATATTACATAAGTAGATATTGCAGTAAGAATCGAATTGTGTTCGATCAGTGATCCGTTGTTTAAAATATACCCCGAATGAAAATAATACATGGTAGCATAACCTAGGTCCAATGCACCGGCAGATACGCATCGTGCATGTAAATAATATTTGTTACACACGCTTTAACATCGCCAGTACTACTTTAATGGACCACGAATGAGATTTTTGACTCGAGACAATCTCTGGGATACGGATTTTGCTCCCATGAGATTCTTTGGAAACAACCCGCGTACACACCATGTCTTAGAGATTCACCATATTGCATCTTACTACACGTCTTTCGTTAGTTGAGTGATTTTGAATCTCCCCAGTGGCAGTTAAAACTGAATAAATGTTTGTACTTTAATGCCGTATAATGACCTATGCTATCTTGTCTGAATAGATAATTGTATATATATTTAAAGTGGTTTTAGGTGAAATTTCTGTGCACGTGTCAAACCTTACTGTCAGATAAAACGTTGTACATGTTACAGTGAATGTGTGTTACCAGTGATGTTAAATTTTCACTAATATAAATATAATTTCACTACTCAGCCAGTTAAAATGTATCAAACAATTGATTTAAAATTTAAACAAATAATAGATATATCATAGAGACGAAGGTATTTTTTATTATATTTAATGGAAGTATGGGTAATTACAAGTCTTACGAACTGTCTTCGGCTGTCTCAAGTGACCACTGTATACAAATATAACGTTCACCATTCTCACCCATTAATCAATCTACAGATATATCAATATTTTAGAAATTGTACATTTATTAATATGTGGAAACACTTCGAGTACCACTACATTATAACCATCTACGGACTAAATTTGATATTCATTTCTCTGAAACAATGAGAATTTAATTATTATTTCAAACTTCTAAATTTTCCCCTTAAATTAAATAAAAAATAGCTTTGTCTCTATGAGATATCTATTATTTATTTAATACCAGTGCCTTTGTAGGTGAAAACCCAGTAATTGTGTGTTCTTGGACATATTCAAATATTGCTGATTTACAATTTCGCTGCTCAGTATTTGTTCACAAATGTATGATCTGGTAAACGTCCTATCACGTTTCAGCATTTTATAAGGGTATTATAATCCCGGAGAGGCAATGGAATGCACTCGGAGAGATTATTTTTAACTTAACCTACGTGACGAAGCACAGCGGGCTGGTTTGAGTATCATAGTTTATTTCTGTAATTGTATAAAAGTCATATCAGACGTTTCAACCATGTCAATCAAGTCTAGTTGAATCACACTTCATACGTGTGCATTATAATATTATTTCCCAATAAATACTTCAACAAATTACATGTGTTTCCTTGTGGAATCGAAGCATTGAGAAGAAGATGAAATCATCCAGCAATCGCCTTCCAACTGTTTACAGAACAAATTTGTTTCACTCTTGGATGTAACAGTACGGAGGTATTAGGGTTTCAGATCCGGGTCGATCCGGGAGTGGATTTCCGGGTAAACATGGGATTTTCAATGTATCGATTCCCGGGATTCGTAATAATTTTGGAAGAGTGTAAATAAAATAATTACAAACGCAGTTAAAAAGAAATGTTCGGGTCAAAACAAAAAAAAGCATACTTTTCGAATGGGTTCCAGAAAACAATAACAATGGGTTCAGGAAACAATAAATCATTTAGCCGTAAAATGCAGAGATACAAATTCTTGGAAATTTGCTAGCATTGATGACTGTCGGTGAAGTGCAATAAAAATACGAGTACATACATGAGTGAGTGCTTTCGCTGAAACAAAATTTTATGATTGTAAATATGTATATACAACATATTTCACATACAATAAATTTGATTTTTTAAATGTTTTTTTTTAAATATTAAGAATTTATTATATCTGTATTTTTATTTAAAAATAGTATTTTTTTGTCAATACATGTTTTATTTAATTTATTATAACAATTTAATTGAAATAAAATTAACAATGTTCATAAAAAACAAACGAAATCTTTTATTAATTTTTTTTTTATTCATATATCAACAGACCCGGGATCCCGGGAATGATCCAGAGCTGCAAATCGAGTCCCGGGAATGAAAAAAGTCCACCGCCTAGCTGGTGATGTGTATAAACTTCCACAAATCAGCCGCCCATCCTTTCCAAGATAATCCTCTCATCCGAAATCTCGGCTCTTATGAACACGATATCAGTCTCATGCCTTTCAGATACAAACATGGACTGTCCAGGCATTACTTCCTGAAGCAAAACAACGCGCTCGACTGAACTCTCCAATTTGACTTTGTGACTTTGTAATAATAAAAATAATATTTTAAGTGTAGTCGTAATTTATTTTATTTACCTTATAAGAATGATTTTAGAATAAGGCTGCACTGTAGATAAAGTGTCGCGTCTAATTAATTTGAAGCATTTAACTTACAGTGAATTGTTTAGAGGGATTTTTATCAGAATTTTTTATCCTTCCAATTCATTTGTAAATATAAAACACATATGATGTTTATTACAATAAGATAGTTAGTAAAAGTGTCAAAGCGATTAGCGCTGATGCACTTCTAGTAGTAGATTAGATGGTCTAGCCGCATGTATACTCTAAAGAATTGGAAAAAATAAAAAACAAGCTGGTGATGTATCGTCCTACAACTGTGGTTTGATTGCTAGTTATGTTAATATTTATTATGATTATTGTTGTTAGTGTTAGTTTAGAATTTATGTCCTTTATTGTCCACGTATCGGTTCGAAAAAATAAAAATACAATTTTTATCGAAAATAGGCACAATTTTGTCAACTAGAGGACAACATGACTCGGTCTGAATAATGTTTTCATATTTTAATTGACAAACACGTGTTTAAAGCGAAAACAAAAACACGTAAATTGACAGTTTAGAGCGACATATAATTTTACCAGCGCCTATCAGTCATAATATATTTTCGCCAGTAGAAATATATATATCCTTTTTTTTAAAGGAGAACATATTATTATTGCAAAGTCACAGTTTTTTCAGAACATAGTACCTATAACATCTCGGTAGCAACTAAAATATTTTTTCGATTAATTGATTTTTTCTAGTTGATACATTTAATTTGTATTAATATATCTTTAGGTGAACATGTATTCAGCTGTGATTCACTGAAACGCCAGTAAAAACATAACTTTATTGATAATATACATTGAGTATATATCTTCAGATCAAAATCTCATCACGTGTACATGGTACTGAGACATATCTCAACTGCGTCGCTGAGATTCTCTCATCGTGTCTCTTTCCTTGAACACTTGCTTTAAGTGCCAGTTGCCGGTGTATAGTGTAGGTAGATATTCTCAGGTACCTGGATCTAAGTTATGGTAATCCAACCGCTCGACAGTTAATTTGCGATGACAGTTCTATGATCAAGGTACAGTATTCAATGACCAAATTAGTCTCATCTTCTCACAGCCTGTCGCCATTAATTATTATTTACTCTCACGTTTTACCTTATGCAAAAAAAACGATCTCTTTATATTAAACTTTGCAAAATAGATTTTATATACCTGTTACATCGTAAACGCATTCTAATACTCGTAGAGTAAAAAATATTTTTATTAAGTATAAAATTAATTAAATTATTATAAGGCGGCCATCAAGGCACTGCTGAATTTCAATTTATAAATATCTAGTAAAGTAATATTATTTCACATGTCAGGATAAGGAAGACAAGGGCGAAACTACAAAATGGTTTTGAGAAAAATGCAAATACAGTTTTTATTTCTAACGACTAATCTACTACAGACAAAAAAGACAAAACTACCCTTTCGTCAGCGTTAACCTTATACCGCTTTACACTGAAGAAAGATAACGATGGCGAAAGAGGCGTTGTGTTCCTGTGTCTTCAAGCGTTTTATTTCATTTTAGTGACACCTGAGTTTATTTTAAAAACTAATAATCATTTGTGTTTCATCATTATACCACTAATAAAATATATTTTTGGATGCCAATTCAATACTTAATACAAAAACGCGATTTTTGTAGTTTCGCCCTTGTGTCCCTAAGCTCCAGACGTGTGAAAATAAAATACTTGTTTTTTGATTGTACTTGTTTTATTTACTTGAACTTGGCGTTTCGCCTTGTAAGGGAATTATCAATCTAACAATTTAACTCAACAACTTGTATTCATATTATTGTTAATCTATAGTGAATGAGAGCTATATAATTTTATTAACATGTATTCTGTTAGAGTAAAAACACATTTTCACACTCACACAAAATATAGCGATTTCGTAGTCAGTGCTATAGTGGATTTTTTTTCTCTCTGGCAATTAATACTGTGCCTTATGTACCCATTTTATGTTGGGTTTAGACAGTAACGGTTGAAAAACTTTATAACTTTCATTCTAGATACGAGAAACATTAATGAGCTATAATATTACATTATTTGCAATCAACTATATTAGTACCAGCAATAAACTTTTAAGTATTATTACATTTTTATTTTTCTTTATATCTTATATTATCTTTATGACGCCATGTGAAAATAATGATAAATAAATACAAACTCAGATCGCAAAGCTAATGGCCCGTGTCTGCGTATGAGATTTAATTGAGATTTTCGACTTGAGAGAATCTCTGAGACAAGGTCCCATGTTTCAGAGATTCATTGTTTTGTGAATTCATGTACAATACGTTGACCATTAATGTTTTGTTAGTCAGTTGGATGGATTTGAATCTCCCAGGAAGCAGTTAAAATAGAATAAACGCTAGTAATTTAATAATAATAATAATAATAATGAGTTTATTTCAGCGTGATCGGATTATTTTTTATGAAGTCCCGATTCGATATAAAGATAATACATATTATATAATACATTTAAGTTAATAAATATTATTTATGTTATGAAAAAAAAAGCAAAAAAAGAAGTTCAATCATGTATATAAATATAAACAAAATATAGGTACTACATTTCAGTCACGACCAATATTGTATCTGTAACTATTCTGTAGTCGTTGCCAATAGCTGCAGTTTTATGTCTCGAAAACGGAACGAATCCATGTACATGGCTTTCGACAAACATTGTAGATGCGCTGAAATAACACGCCAATTCGAACAGTATTCTGTATGAGTTAATGTTTAACGTTTTGTGTTTGTCAAATTGTTCAGAATAAATAGTTGTAGATTTCTATGCTTCTAGGTGACTTTTATGCGCACACGTTGAGTCTCGATGTCAAATCTAACGTTATGTAATAGGGTTAAATTTTTTGTCTCTTTCTATAAGTCTACGAATAATTTCTGATAAATAGATGAATTGCCTTTCCAGTGCCAAAATAAACTATGAGAGTCTCGCGAGGCTTATGATTTGTGATCACAATGATTGTGATTGAGAAAAGGCGAGCAAGAGGACAGGGTTCTATAAAATGGATAGACCCAATAAAGAAGTTAACAGGGTCTCCTTTAAATGTTTTGCGATCATTATGGTTTAAGACCGTATGTAATGGAGACGTAATATGAACCAAGTACCAAATATATCAGAGGACCACGATGCTCAGTATTACATACGACGAAGAATAAACTTTTTCTATTCTGTGATAAAACTCATTTTAAAGATTATTCTCGTACTGAATCGTTTAGTGTGCTCCGTGAGTAGTCTATATGTGAGGTCCAGAATCGAGAGCAGACGTGACCATTCGATCTGTTTTCGAGTAAAATGCAAAAAAAAAACTCATTGTAACACATTTGGAATCATGACCAGTAATCACATGTCACGTAACCAAATATGTTGGTCTAGGTTTAAAGTAATTATTTATTAGACATGTCTGCGATTGAAGTATAAAGTAAACTTTAATTGCCTTTTTACACGACAATCAGTGATATTTGTCTAATTCGGATAGGTTAATCTTGTAGACATTAATTTGTTTTATATTTGTAAGTAGATACCCAACTCAAAAACCATAGAAATTGTACATGTATGATTTGTATTCTCGAGTTTTCCCTCATCAATTCCATATCCCGATGTATGACAGATTTAATATGGTAAAAAAATTTGTACGAATTCTATCTGGTCTGCAAAATGGATGGATTATCGGCTTAAAATAATTCAAAGATATATTCCCCGCACTCCCTGGTTCACCAAAAGGAACAATATCTAATATCTCTCGAATGAGAATTAGGCATTGTCAAGTAGCCTCACATTTATTCAGACTGAACTTAATATATTCCCCAATGTGTGAATGTGGTGTCGAGGAGACCCTTGACCATATCTTTTTTGCTTGTCCATTGCAGATCACAGGTTTTTTTTTACAATAATCTCGTCAATGGTAATTTTCAACTCCCGGTTAACTTGTATCATCTTCTATTCCTTAACTCACTACCTTTAATCTATAAAATATGATTTTTTTTAAACGTATTGACTTGTAATATAATATTTCCTATATATATATATATAATTGTACTTTTTTCTATGAAATAAAGTTTTAACCTGATTAATGACACAAATCACCCTCGTTCTTAAAGGGTGAATTGCCTGTTTGAACGAAGAAGATTTGGATTCTATTCCTCACATACATTTAATTTCAAAGTTTTTCTGGAATAACTATTACATAAAATCAAATTTTTCTCAATGTTTTAAAATTAATTAGAATGGATAATTAAGTAATAAATTCCAATACGCCGTTCTTTTGCAAGGATATAAATATTGATTGTAGTTTATGTCCGATATCTGGTTTATCTGATCATTTGCTGATGTCCTCTATTCCTGTTGCGTTATTAATCATCCTCTCCTCACTCCCATGTTCCATCGATATTAGTGAAATTTTAAATTTTTTTGATTATGCTTCAAGCAGTTCTATATTTGCTTTTAATTTGTTTGTTATTCATACTTCCGTTCACAAATGTCGACGTCTGAAGGATCGCATTTTTTTGCCAATTCCAGGCTTCACTTCCTTAGGCTCCATGGCACCAAAACTCCTATATGCACCACTACCTTGAACTGAATGTATAATTTAAAAAGAATTTAAAATCAAAAATTTATTAATCTAATATTTTTGATCAAAGTACAATAATACAATACAATATATATATTTTTTTCATGTTACACTTTTCTTGAAAGCATATGATAATAGTTTCTTTGAAATGTTACATATAGGTACCTACACACATTTGTAATGCAACATTTCGTCCGGAGTTTCGTCCGGACTAAGGTAAATGTTTTATATTGTTAATAAATAGTAAGAAAATAAGAAATATTTTTTTTTTTTTATGTATATATATATATAATCAATAGAGATGCCTAAACAAAATACACGATGTATATATAATCAATATGATTAATATATTTTCAAACTAAGTTAAAAGCTTGTACTATGAAAATATAACTAACTTGGTGGTCTTCTGGAACGAGGCTCGAATCCCTGATCATTTGATCTAACCGCTAAATCAACAAGCATAATATATCTTTGACATTGACATTTTGAATTTTTTTTCAAAATACCAGAATAATTCATAGATATAACATTTAATCTAGAATAATCCGACTGCTCAGAGGAAATTTGGTGTAACTACAAATATGAATAAATCGTTCACGTGATATGAAAACATTTTTTTTTGTATTAGTTCGTACAAAAAATAAGTGCCTATATTACGTTATATTTAATTTTAAAAATAAAATATCTCTTATGATTGGGTATTATTTCTTCTATTCTCAATTTTTTATATGTTTTTGGTGTTAAACCAAATTGACCCGAAGTTGTCGACTTATTTCGATGTGTTGGTTAAATAATATTTAAAGCAATTACAACCCTTAAATATAATATTCATTCGTAGCACAGATGAAATATTAACGTATCCGAGATGATATCAGTCGAAATGTCATAAATTTTTCATTTATTTATATTTATTCAATCGTCGGTACAGTTCACCGACCCGTGTGTAAATTTTGTACGAAGATGCGAAATGCCATAGTACGGGGGAATCGTCGAACTCGAGGGACATTGACTTTAAATTGATGATACTGTTTGAATACGAAACGGAGCTAAAGGCTCGTAACTCCAGATGGTAGTTATTGAACATGATAAACAAATGCTATCTCGACTTAAGCGCCATTATTTACAGATGAAAGGCGATTTTTTTAACAAGGCGAGCGGCAAAAAAATGGGTATTAATAATCAGTAAACTGGCAAACGCTAATGATAGCCGATTAAATAAATGACGGACGATGTATGTCTAAATATAAATCCTTATTATATAATATTTGTATTGCAAATAAAAATAATTTTTCTACAATAATTTTATAAGCACGAATTGATGATGCAATCGATGATTTAAACAGTTTCTTTGTAAATTAAAGAATTTTCTAGACAATTTAAAAGATTTATAAATATTTTTAAGCGCAGTAGAATTTATTTTTTCATATTTTTAAATATATTATTTTAAGTTTGTGATTAGTAATTTATAATTTGTGAGAAGATGACATTAAAAAAAATATTGATTTACTAAAAGTAATTTTTTTTGTTGTGTTATAACCAATGCAAGTTTTATTACTTATAAAATAAGTAAAATTTAGTAAGAAAATATTATTGAAAATCAGCCAAAATGTACATAATTCTATGGCATCTTTAAAATATATTTTATTATTAAAATCTTCTGAATTAATATGCGTGAAGTAAGTTCCTCCCCGACCCATTATACCGGATTCTAAAATTTGAAGTTCAGCAAGATAAAATATTTAAAAAAAATTGCATATACGTTCGTACATAGTTTTATTAAGATTTTACCAATTTTTTATACCGATAAAAAATTTAAATATTATTTTTACCTTTCTAATACATTAAAAAATATATTAATGTTTTATTATAATACCTAGTCAAAATTGTTATAAGTGCTTCGTAAATAATTAATTGGAGGATTTGCGACAGCTATTTCCTGCTCTTGAATGATAAATATAATATTACGTGTACTATCGTGACAAACAGATTATTGGTTGGTAGAAGTCTTTCATTAAAAAAAGTTCATTAAGTAGAATCATAATCTACCGCTTTGCTTATTCATTATATTTTTTATTGCTCGACTAGTTTATTAAAGATAAGAGACTCAGACAGTTAATCAAATGTCGACTTAATTTTATTGAAATAGAACTACGCAAAAATATTTATAAAAAATATTCTACTCCAAATTAAATCAGCTAGAAAGATGTACAAAAAAAATCTATCTATCGAAAAAATATTTTAGATGCAACCGTCTTCCTTAGAAACGGCTACGATAATGTTTTAAATAATCATTAACTATTAAGCAGAACACATTATTATTGTAAAGTTACAGCATTTTGGAACAATGTTCTGTGATACATTAATAAATATTGTTCAAATAATGGAATAACAGATGTATCAATTTGAAAGTGCAACATGTAAACTCAAAAATTTGTCGTTAACTTACAATGTTGACGTGGTGTAATAGATCAGCGCACTTCCCCGGATAGGAGAGTTCCTGGTTTGAGCGAATTTCTCAATTTCGAGAAATTGATTTTATCTGTATATCGTTGTTATTGATACATTTAATTTGTATTAAAACATTAATTACTTTTCTAGATTTTGCAAGTAATATTTTTTGACGCATTTATATAACATAACACTTAATAATTAAAATTATCAAGATGAAACCTGCTACAAGGGTATTTTTAAATAATCTTTATTTAGAAAAACTAAATTTAAATCGATATTGCGATATTAAATTTCATATATAATTATTAATATTATATAATGTATTAAAAAACATTTTGACAGCTTGTAGAACGTAGAAAAGTAATTAATGTCAATTTAAAATACTGTCGCAGTTATTTCTAAGGCTTACATATTACTTAGATTATAACCATATTTATCTAAAACTAGCAGAAAACCTGGGTCTGCTCAAGAATACAAGGACGATTTTTTTAAAACTATTATATAAAATCTATCCACGTTACGGGCCCTCGAGTATTAATTTTGTAGAATTATTATGCCTTAAAAAATCCTATCCCCATTCCTTAAACCTATAATATAAATGCATAAAAATGAATGTGACTCTCTCTTATCTATAAAATCCTACACCCTTTGACCAAATTTTGCAAAGTTACTCTTTAGGACTTACTTACCTTCCCCCCTGGTCATCCCACCCCATTTCCCCGATATAAATGTGTATTACGTAAAATACCATTCGTCCAAAGTTTGCTCAGTTGCATTCTAGGATCCTGAGGAAAATATAGTTGCCATACTCTCTGGACGTCATACGCTTCTGTTTGGACCGAATTTGCATCGTTACTCTTTGGGCCCGCGCAAAACATAGGCCTTCATTTACCTAATCTCTAATACCCAATAAATAAATATTATATAATTTTAATGATGAACTTTTGCTGAAAAAACCGTATCAAAATAGATTGAGTCATTTTCAAGTAATATGTTAACATCCAGACGAAGAGACATTGTCTTTTATGTAATATATGCAGATATTTGAACATCTACATTTTTGGCATTAGGACTTTGATTTGTCTTTAGGTTCAATGTCGTGAAGGAATTTTAGGATAAATATTGTGTTTTGAATACAAACACGGCAATATTATTACATGCGCAACATCTGACATAATGTTTTCATACGAACATTCCAGCTTACTGAATAATACCATCATCATGACGATTACGCGTCATGAATATTGAAAGATTTTTTTCCAGAAACATCTAGAAAGCGAGTTGTATTCACATACACGGCATTCTGAGCAGCTGCGGTAGATTTTATTGATATTTATAAAAAAATTATGAATGCTGATATTATCTCTAATTGCGGACTTCTCGGTGCAATTAACCTCACGTGGCAACCAATCAGCGCCCAGGAAAGAACTTAATGTTTTCGGGGATTTCTTTACAAAACAGACAACAGTTATATGTTGAATTGGCCGGTGAGAAGGGATTGGAGCAAATTGTTATTAATTATTACGAAAATAAATGAAATAAAAATCTATTTTGGCATTTGTCACAAGAATTAGGTAGATTTCATCTGTGTGAGTAAATTTGTTTTTTATTTTTTTTCTAGGTTTTTAAACAACCGCTATTTAAAGAAAATGATAGACAGTAGATCCAGTCCACTAATTATCTTACCCGAGATATTTATTGGGTCCACAAAAGTGGTTATATCCAATATACGTATTTATATAAAAATAAACTGTATATTTCAAGGTTTCCTTGTCACGATCAAAAAAAGAGCATTAACATTTTAGAAAGCTGCGCCCTACGCATCAGAAATATCTGAACTGGCAAAAAATAAATTTTTAAAGTGTCATGTTTGGCATTTAATTTTTCTAAAGGGCGTAAGAAAAGTCAAGAAGCTATTTAAAAAAAATATTTTCACCCTTCCGTAAAGTTAAATACTGCAACAGGAATGAACACCCAGTCAGTGTTAATCTCTCGACGTCACTCATCACACTTTTTCATATTCTAGTAAATATTTAATTGAAAATATACGTTTAACAAATATTTCATAAATTCATCGATATACTTGCATAACCCCGCAATGAATTACAATTGATGGAAAAAAGCGACTCAAATACCGATGCATATTGTTTTATTTATATAAAAAATGTGTCGATGATGAAAGAAACAATTATTATTAACATTTTAAAAATATTTTTTAAAAAATGTTCCAATCGTCCTTTACTTTAAGTTATTAAAAAAACAATTAGTATTCGGACGCAATTTTCGAAAAATTAGTTTAAAAAAAAAGCGTGGAAGCTTGAAAAACTGAACAATATCCAGACTCTCGACAGAATTTTCTGCCCTAAGACTAGGGTTAAAATTTGACAAACATTAATATCATACAATCTACTCGGTTTTTCTAAATCACCGAAAGTAGAAGATTTGCTAATTTTTTTAAGAATAACACATTTTTATTGTGACGATGCAATTTATCCTGGTAACGACTAAAATATCCCTCGATAAATAGATTTTTTTCTGTTTATCTTTCTAGTTGATTAATTTAATTATTCAGATTTAAAAAAAAATTACGAAAACTTTATTGTTTTTCTGGTCTGCTGTCAAATTAAATTATTAATTTATTTCTAAAATGAAGACATAAATCTTTAAGAATTATTGTAAAACTACTTTTATATGTTTATTTTAACAATAGTAAGTAATAAAAATCACATTAAGTATTTGACTGATACTAAAAAAAAAGTGTTTTTTACAAATATTTGATTTTACGTGTTTTGTTGACTCGCACTGTTTATAAATTTAATTAATAAATGATCGCAAACCTACTGTTAACTGCATGCAGCATATTGTGGACAGCCGAATGGAGCTGAACGAATGGCTCGATTATGCAGCGGCGTCTATTCTCAATTATCCGGCTCCGAATACTCGGATACTATTAAATGATCATGTCACTAGATGTGAGGAAACCGTGGAACAATTGTTGGTCCGAGGAAGGTAGAAGAAATAAGATCTCGTGAAGGGACGCCTACACTGACGCGGAGTTCGATGCGAGGGACGCATCTGTATTTCACGACAAATGCCACAGACCGAAATAAGTGAAAATATCAAACACATCGTCATCGATAATACCCAGCTGCAGATTCACGAGCACGACTACTCTTGTTGAAAGTAAAACAAAGAAATATAAGTTTTACCTTAAGATATTACTAACTACGAATATTATATTAAGTAAATTATATTATAAAATACAGAGAACAGGCTGATGACTTTTACTTTTTACAATAAATACAGGATTATTGGAATCATGATTTAAATTTATTAGATCTTAACATCGATGTGGATACTTTTATAAAATAATTTAAGATCTTTCAACTTATGAGTATGTGTCAAAGATATTCGCTGAACTCACTCTTTTAAATATGTACTAATGTACCTAATATTAATTTTTGCATACATAATATATGATTGTGGGAAAATACAGTTTAGTTTATGCATAACAGTTATATGATTTTACGAGTAACGTAATAAATGACTTAATTAGCATTTCTCACAGCAGGGTGGACTGAAAAAATAGAAAGCAAATCGGTACACGCGAATTTACGTCACACTCTTATATTGGTCGGTGTGTATATTGGAAGAATATATTTTTCTATAATTTGTGCAAAATACGAACGAGCTAAATATTTATAGAAAATTCGACCCCAAATTATTGTTTTGAGTTGATAAAAAAAACACATCGAGAAAGGTACAGTGCTATAAGATATGCTAAAGTTATTTTTTTAAGTACATTTATATTGAGAAATGTAAATATTTATATGTTTTTACAATGTGATCAAAAAACACGTTGGTGTTTACAATCGTTAATAAACTTGTGATTGTATTCAGAAAAAAATACGATAATTGTTTAAACAGGTTTATTAAAAAAAAACACGCTCTTAATAGTAATTTTAAATAAAATGTCATAAGTATGCTCATCGCTTTTATAAATACTCATTCTCACCAATATATTTTTTTGTTGCCTAATTAAATTGGACAATATAAATTTTTGGAAAAAATAAATATTCTGGGGAAAAAATGCATCTTCACTAAAAGATAAAAATATGAAAAAAAAAATGTTTCGATTATTTACGTGTACGCAATGTTATTGAATTTTTTAAAGTAATGAAAAAAAGTAACTTAACATTTTAAATTTAAAATAAATATATTATTATCTTCAATAATCATTAATTAAAAAATAAAATTTTACTAGAATTGCATATAATAACAAATCAATAAATAATTTTATTAACACATAAAATTTTTCCACGTGCTACCCATTTTCATTATAAAACGTAAATTAATTTTTGATTTAGTGAAAAATTGAAAGACAGATTCGACGTTTGACACTGAACAGAACACGCCCGAAACGAAATTCGTTCGCCAAATGGGATGAATTACCTATACGAAAACGTGTCGTCATAGGTATCGCGGAATTGCCAATCACGGATCACAGGCCGGCGAACAATCGATCGATACAATACTCATTGTAACACAAAGTCGGGTTCACATCCGCGCCTCTCACGATCGAGTCGCACATCGGGCGGAATGCTCAATGACTGCTCTCCCCGCGGAAACGTGTGAACCACCACTTATAATTTGCACAACATACACCTGGTACGTCCCACATCCATTATAACAATTTATTATTGGTACAATTTATTAAAAACAATAAAAAGTACGTGATAAAATGCGTCACATCAATATCAGCCCTGACACTCGAGTCGCACAGAGGCATAGTGGCCTATCTGAAAAGTGATCAAATGGAGATTGAAAAGACGGAAAAATTTCTTATTATTATTTATTAAAAAAATATGTATTGCAAATTCCACAAAGTCAATACGAAACAATTTTGAGTGTATTGGTGTATGTAACTGAAAATATGAAATATTTTAGTCAGGCCGTCATAATATATTCGGTATATTTTTTAGTGCATTTAAAATCTTTCATTTAAATTCAGAAATAAGTTTAATAAATTTTGTATGTCATTTTTGGTTGCCGAAAAATTACTCTCTTGTAGAATTCTTAGAACTAATAGGTGAAAAACTAATTCAAATGGTTTTGGTGAGATTACTCCATTTACTGCAAAAATCGAAACAAATGATAGTCAAAAGATGCAAGTGGATGGTCCGGACTACACAGTGGATGAATTAAAAAAATCGCAGTACCTAATGAGGCATAATAAGCAGGCTCGGTTTAAGTGTGAGGATGAGGGTCCCAAATCTCCCAGCGCTCATTGTGTTCGAAAGATTGCGGAGTGTGAAGAATGTGTGTGATGGTGGACTAGAGAAGGTACCGAGAAGAGAAACTAAAAGGTGTCCTAAAAGTTTTTTCATAATAAAAATTCTGTAATAAAATAATGGATGGGTTTAATGAAAAAACGATTATTTTGCATTTAAGTACAGTTCCTGAAAATTTATTTATCTAAACGAGAGAAAAAAATTCTGAGAACTGTTCGGCACGTATTCTCTGCGATGGCTGCCATTTCTTTTCGGATATTTTCTTTTAATTGGTCCAGAGAGGGTGGATTGTTACGAATACTTTTAAATGGAGGTAGCTCCGTAGGAAAAAGTAAATTGGTGTCAAGTCGGGACTATGTGGAGGCCAGTTTATATCACCTCGTCGGGATATCAATTTTTCAGGAAAAATTTCACGTAAAACTGGTAAGGACACGCTCCATAGCGACTGAATTCCCAAGGACGCAGCTAGCGATCGGCATACCCCCCGCTCCTCTTCCACTCGTTGCGTTGGTGCAGCGAATTAGCCAAAATGAAAAAGATTTTTGGGACAACTGAACTAGCGATTTCATTTATTACCTATATTACCTCTTATAAAGTATATTTTAATTTGCTAGGTAAAGAAACAAAAAAAAAACAATAGCAGCCACGCAGTGAGAGCAGATGAGAGTCGTAACACGCACAAGACTTTCACAAAAATCAATAAGATGCAGATCGAAGGTGCATGTAAAGTATCGAGATACCAAGATAGAGCAAGAAGTGAATATATTGGACCACAACGATGATGTCTAGTGATACCTTCTGATAGTGACAATACGTTGAAGAGATGATTGTGGACTTGGGAGAAGGGATTAATTTAAATGGTGCTTTGAAATTACGATTATTACATCGTAATCGGGTGTATAGCAGAATAAACAAAAATAACAGTTGGTTTCACAGACCAGTAAATGAATAGACATGAAAAAAAGTGTACATACAGGAGAGGGATTTGGAACATTAGTAGCAGAACACACATTATTAGTGAAATATCTGATAGATTATAACACATTATGCAACAGAAAAAGTATTCACACTTCAAAAATTATATCTTTGCGTAAACAAGATGTATTTTTTACATTAATGCATATTATATTGTCAGCGTTTAAATATTCGTCCAAACGAGTCATATATTTAAAAAAAATTGCAGAGCTATTGTTCCAAAATGAGTATTGGAATAAAGAATTTGCGTTAGTTCATTGGCTACTTTAACACAGACTTTAGTCTAGCAAAGTAGCCAGGACAACGCTGTATATATCAGAGGTGAAGTCTACTCCATCCCACACATTAAAATATGTATTATGTATGTTATGTATCCACCTCTGTAACTACAAAAATATGGATGTCAAAATATATATAAATAAATAAAAAAAAATAAATATATTTGTTGATCTTTGGTTGGTATCTAAGAATTGTCGGCATCTTTCTACCACAATTTGGATGTACAATTATTCTCCGGCATTTTATTTTAGTGTTTACCTTTTCATATAAATCTGTCTCTTACGTTTCCTCTCAACAGATCATAATCCATATAACAGTCACCCCACTGTTGACATGATTTGATTTTATATAGTTAAATATATTTATTGTACTCTCCCGTGAGTTTATTTCAATTAGTAGATATTCAAATGCACATTAAAAGAGAAAAAAGTAAAAATTTGAGAAAATGTATACAGAGCATTGCAGTAATGATACAATGAACTCTCACGGAAACAAGATACATATTTAAGATAGGTGTCCTTTTAAGGGAAGATGTTCCGATAGAGAGAAGCAGGATGTTAAACAGGATTCAAGGATCAATATTCAAGATATCCTGGACCTGTTTCATGGACGATTACGTCGGAGACTAAACAACTCGAGGGTATGCGTGTTTTTTATACAGTGAGAAGCTTTTCAAAAGCGTTTCATTGCTTTGATATATTTTTTATTGTGAGGATGGTTGTGAGAATTAATGTATCGAAAAAAGATATTTCATATACATAATTAGTATTATTATTTTATACTTAGGTTTAATCATCATTATTTTTATGCCCGGAGTCAAATCAGTTCTATGTGGAATTTCCCAGTGAGAATTGAAAAGTAACTACATTAATAGGGACTTATCTCGCAATAGAATTAGTGCCAATTTGGAGAAGATTAATGACTGATTACTGCCGATAAGTGAATAGTGATATAAAAAATTATCAGAATCCTAGGCGAGCATCATTAGCACTCTATTGTAAGGCAAGTAATAATCCTTACATGGCGGCATGCTTGTTTGGTCGGGGGTTCGAGAATCGTTCTGGGAGATCACTAAATCAGTCTCATTTTCACGGTGCAAGCGCTTAGCTTAGTTTGAAAATAGTAAGAATATTGATGTGAAATATCGGTATAGATAATAAATTAAATCATCATCTTAATTACTAATTTATTACATCCTACCACAGGCCAGTAAATGAATAGAAATGAAATAAAGTGCACATATAAGACGGTTTAGCTGTTGCGAGATGAGAGACATTCTACACACATTCTTGGTGGAAATATAAATCTGATACTTTATGACACATTTATGCAACAGAAAATATATTTACTCTTCGAAAATTAAATCTTTGTGTAAACAACAGGTATTTTTTACATTAATGCTTATTATATATTGTCAGCGTTTAAATTTTCATTCCAATCGAGTCATATTTAAAAAAAAGTCACGGAGTTATTTGATTGCGTAAGTCGTACCAAAGTGATCACGTGGGTGATACTAAAATGAAAATATTGGGACAAGAAATTTGCATTAGTTCATATCTATATATTTGATGGTCTGTGCATACTACATATTTATTATGATATTAATGTATGGTAGAAAAGTCTGAAGCAGGATAATAGGAAAGGAAGTAGACTGAATGCAGTAGAAATAAGACAACTTAGGCGTGTTTATGAAAGAGTAAATAATGAAAATATTAGGAAAGAATGTAAAGCTGATCTTAGTATAGTGAATAGGATCGCTGAGGTGATTCGGTCGTGTTGGGCAATTGAATGAGGAGAGAATGGTAAGAAAGATGAATGTTGATTACATTAAAAATAGAGAAAGTCCACCAAATACTTGACGTGATCAGGTAAATCAGATAGTGGAAGTCGAATAATCGAAGAGTGTGCATGAGGAGATCTATGAACGTGGACGAGGAGAGAGTTACGCCAAGACAGTAAAGTATAGCACTCTATCCTCCCGCGGCAAAACGGCGTGACTGTACGTTAGTTAATTAATAATCACTAGCAGTAAGTAATTGGCAGTGCGTTCGAAAATAAACATAATAAAAAAATATACAAAACCTTACCATTTTTATCACCACTTCATGTAATGGTAAAAAAACATTAAGTACACAAATTCAAAAAGATACATGAAATAAGCTTGTATGCTTATTAAAAATCCACGAGAATTGATATATAGGCTCACTTAAAAAAACTGTTATCATAGTAGGCAGGTAATCGATTTCGAAGTGACTGCGTCTTCGTCAAGAAAAAATAAAACAAGCCCTTGAATTCTAATACTGCATTAAATTTACTTCTTATACTTTCTTAATCAGTTGTCTCTCCATTCATTGAAAATTCTTTTAAATTTTCAACAGTTATTACCCTTATTATTAATAACAAATTGATATGAAATATATTAATAAACAAATCTATCCACGCGTTCGGTGGAAGAGAATCATGACACGATCATGTTAATCAATTCAAAATAATGATAACGTCATTAACTCGTAATCGAATAAATCGTTTAACATGGTTGAAATCAGATCTCCCATAAAACATGCTACCAATTAAACTATCAAGCATGTTCATCCATTATTATAGTAATCTTCTCCAACATCAGACAAATCCAAAGTAACAGCGAAAACTGTCCGACAGATTTGCAAAGATGGTGGTAATACGCAATATCATTTTTAAAATTTACGAGGGTATAAAAGTAATATTAATATATTACGTGAGGGTTCAGATATCCTGACTATCATCTCCGGTCAGGATTAAATTTGCTAGTAATCTCGCCAAGGGTAATTTCATCTACTAGAACACCCGCTCAGATCTTATAATACCGATTCATCTCGCACAATTTCTTACGAGATAATGTGAAGATTTTGCAAAAAACTTTTCGCATTTAGAAAAATTGTATTTGATCTATTTGACGATGTAATCATTTTATACGCTTATTATTTAGCAGTAAAAAAACTTCATTAAATAAGATATTTATCCATGAAAATATAATAATAAAGCTGTATAACATATGTAGTGAGGCTTGAAGTTAGCAGAAGAGGAACGAAAGTAGACTGAATGCAGTGGAAATGAGTTCGCTTAGGCGTATATGCGGCAGATCAATCTACGAAAGGGTAAAGAATGAAGAAATAAGCAAATAATGTAAAGCTGATCTTAGTATAGTAAGTAAGATTAAAAAAGGATCACTCAGGTGGTTTGGTCATATGAAAAAGATGATTGAGGAGAGAATAGTAAGAAAAATATATAACGCAAGTGTTGATGGCATCAAAAATAGAGAACGTTCACGGAAAACTTGGCGCGATGGATGGATCTGTTAGAAACCTCCATAATTGGCGAGTTTGTATGAGAAGATGTGTGTCAGGTCAGAAGAGTGTGGCGCTCTATCCTCCCTGCCAACCCCCGCGGGGAAATAACGTAATGGTAAGATAATTAACATGTGAGTTTACTGTTTCCGAGTTAAATTTGTAGAACTCCAATTATTTAGAAGATTGATAATGCTCTTACATAGAGAAACGCGTCTCAAGTAAATTAAACGAGTAAAATAAAAAAAATAAAAAATTATATTCACATATTATGTGACTGTTTTATATCAATAAAATATGAAAAATGTCACTTTCTCTTCATACAAGTTTATTGTCTCATAATCTGAGGGCGTTCAATCCTCGTATACATCTGACGGCGCAGCCACACTTTGCTACCGCATTCTGTATGGCAATCTTCTATCATTGTCTATCGTTTATCTCAACAACAAATGCAAATAAATAAGTCGTGCTTGTTCGGTCTAACAGTAAAACACTCGACTAATAATCACGCCGTCGGGGATTCAAGTCTCGTCTCAAGAGACCAAGTTACTCCTATTTTACTACCACAAGCGCTTAGCTTACTTTATGATAGTCTGAATATCTTTGTGCCATGTATACCGTGTTCAAATCGCTTTTAAAATAAAACATAAATTATCGATTTAAAAATATTGACACACAAAAAACGCGGTACATGTCTCAGATTCATGATCCTTCCGTTCGTTCCGCCCCACCTCGTGTACAAATCATTGTATTTTGTTATAGTCTCTTTAAACATCGTCTGAATTTCATTTCAATGGTGTTTTGTGAAAAATAAAAACGATATACGAAATATTATTTTATAAAATGTTGTGCACTTTTTTAACACACGTTTTGTAATACTTTTTATCCGGAAAACCTCCAAAAAACAGACTTTACGTTATAACTTCATTTAATTTATAATTACATGTTAATAAATAAATTCTCACAATTACTGATGACAGTTAAACAAATATACTTAAAAACATAAACATTAAACTTGCTAAATAAAGTAGTTATGCAATTATTAATATTTTATTTTATTTTAATGTTTCCGTTGCTCAAAATTGTTATTATTTAAAATAATCACAAATGGTTATTTGTAGAAACCAGTCCGTTATCCTGAGTTGAAGTCATTTCTGCATTGTTCTAAATTGTATCCTCCGTTTGTTTACATGTTACATCTTAATCTTCTGTTCTCTTACACGGCATCATAGATCTTGATCTACGATTGTTTTGCTTGCGGAAATTATACAACAAGAAAAGCAAAATAATTGTAAATGGAAACGTATTTTATTCGACATACCTTGGAAACGCTAAGCGAAGATCAGCTCTGAGCTTTGTCAGCAGTTCACTCAGTGATCCGAATTGTCTAAGACTCATCTCACCTCCTGGACTGAGGCACGGGTTTCTGAAATGTTACAAAGACGTACGCTTAGATAAGAAATAATATATGGAAAATAATTCTGGATCAATTAAATTAATTTGGTATTAACAAATTCGTGTATAATCGTATAATGGCACAACGCGTTCAAAGGTTAAGCCGCTACTTTCAATGATAATTAAAATTTTCGCGTTTTTTACGAAAATGTAGGTTTATACTATTCATTTATATCAGAAGTTATACACTAGATTTGACTTTTTTTAAAACTAATACTTACATATGACCTTTATACTAATTTAAAACTAATAAACTGAATGTTATTTGCCATAATTAAGACAATAGAAGCATTATAAGAAAGACCGCGACCATTAGACGTATTTTCCGGGTGCTACAAAATTGTGTGAATGTGCTCAATTATTGCAGAAATGAAATATATTTTATTATAAACTTGAAGCCAAGATTACGGAAACAAATCTGTTGGAAACCAAATTAGATTTACCTTCTATAAATGCAATAAACTATATTAGCTTATACTGATCTAAAAAGCCTACTTTGTGTATTATTATTTTGAGTTTTCCAACACTATGAGAATAAGGATGTGATCGTTTCAATAATTTCTTGTTATCGTATAATTGGCATATTCACCTGTAATCCTTATCATTCGAGTGATGATGCCTGGCACGAGTCGGAGAGGGGGCCAGGTTCATCTGGCTGCCATGAGGGCTGGCCCCACCCACGGGGGTGGCCAGGGTGGGGTTGGTGTTCCTCTTGCCCCACTTCCTGAGGGCGGCCGCGTAGTCCTCGGGGTTGTACGTCGGGGGGCGCTGTTTTTCCTGCAATAGATGTAATAATTACAATTATTAAAATATTTTTTTACAGAAGTAAATAACTTAATTCTGATTATTGATTCCAATTGCGCTTCGACAATATTCTGAAAATAAAATAACTCGCTTCTACTAACGCCATGTCGCTGTAGGAGTAGGCAGGTAGGATATATCGCCTTATTCCCCTATCTTTACAAATCTTCTTACACAGCTCGTTGATTATTGAAGGTTTTAAGAGGTCCGTTTTTCATAATCTGGCTTATATGATTAAACTACAACTTAATATAAATTAAATGTAACAATTAGAATACAGGAAAATTCAATTTATTGAAAAAATATTTTTGTTGCTACCGGGATTCGAACCTGGATCCTTTCCTATCCGGGGAAATGCGTTAGCCGATTATACCACACCTACAGAATAAATTAACGACAAATTTTTGAACTTATATGCTGTAGTTCTTTTAAATTGATACATTAATTTAAAAAGCTATTACCTTTTATTGCAAAAATCTCAAATACCTTTGAGTAATTAATATTCGCTAGGAGGCGCCAGAAATTAAACCAAGTTCTTCTTATTAAATTTTGAATAAACTCAGATACAACTAATATATTAAGGAGAACACATTATTATTATGAAGTGGCAGGTTTTCAGAACATAGTTATGTGATATTTTAATAAAAATTAAAACTATGTTTTGAAAAACTGCAAATTCACAATAATAATGCGTTCTCTTTAAAAATCAACTATATCTTAACTTTAATTTTTGTGTAGTTATCCGTAATTTATAATCTGATTATTTACCTCGATAAGTTACTTTATTAGTGAGACATCTATTATACCATCTTTATATTTAGAGTGGAAGAATATTACAGGTATCTTTCAATATATTGTGTTTTTATATATAAGAATAGAATAACAATCGTTCTGCGTTTTATATTAAAAAAAAAAAAAAATAAACCAGGTTCAAGACATTTTTACAATAGTGTATAGATACATCGATTTTTTTAAAACCTCTGTTTTTTCCGAAACGATTCATTTAATACATCAACTTAATTAAGAATGAATTTATTCTTGAACGGCACGCGACCTAGAATAGTTATTAAATCTATTAGTCGCCTACACTAAAACGCCTTACGGTTAATCTCCAGTTTAGCGAACCGTTAAATTCTCGCAGAACTGGGTTATGGCTGGACTCTTGGACTGCTGGACCAGAAACGGCGGTGGAAGCGTGAACCCTCGACATGTCTTGACATCATACAAGCAAGGTAGATTATCCATGTATCTACTATCACTTTTAATTCTACCACTATTACATATCACGAGATGAATTAATTGACTTGCTTATTAACCAGCGAGGAGAGTACTCAGTGTTCGCGTGATCGACACCAAACTGTTGTTCTGAGCGGAAGATGCTCTTGCCTCACTTCTGTGCAATGGCCCGTGTTCACGGATGAGATTATTTTGAGATAACTTAATAATAATAATAATTCGAGTATCAGCACTTGATTTGCGCCTTACTTCAGGTTTGTTGTAGATACGTCAAACTTTAAATATCAGTATAATGACTTAATTTTTGGGTGAATTTAAATCTCCTCTGTCAAATCAACACTGTCCAACATTTTAACTTAATCAGAGTAAAATAAACTAATATTTCACTTAAGATATGCAAAATATCGATTTACTTTTTTATTAAATGACATTATGACAGTACGAAAACAAGGCTACTTTAAAACAAACGGCCGTCTAGCAAAGTAGCCAAGATAATGCTGTATATACCAGACGTGGAGTCCTACAACATCCCATGCAATAAACTATGAATTGTATACTTAATAAATTTATAATGTTGTATTATAATATTTTATATTCATCTCTGTTACAACAAAAAAATATATGTGAATTAAGTCTTTTTATCTACAGCAGTTTAAACATTATAAATGTTTGTAAATCATTACTTTTCTTCTGTTTGTTTAACATTTCAGAATAAATGGTTGTATTTTATAGAGTTGATTTTTGTGCACGTGTCTTGCTGTTAAATCGAACGCGGTTGGTTCTATTAATCTTTCCGTAATCTTTTTACATGAAGATCAAAATCTTAATTTATGTTAAGTAAATCTTCGTGTTTTATCCATGAATTCGAGCTACAAGACCACGATATGATTGATGGTAGATTTGCTTCTCTTTTGTTCAAATCTGATTATCTCGGCTTCCGTTCTCCGAGGCATCAAACTCATTGATGAAACGGAAACCGGATACGATTTGCCGTAAGATGATATCCGAGCGAAAGATTTTTGAAGATGAAAACGACTCGTTTAGAAAAATATTAGTCTTCAAATAGAAATCACGAATAATTTACATACTCGTGTGTTCTATAATTTTTGACGGATCAAGAATGCCATGCGCGGTGACGCTCCGGAATTATCATATTGGTCGACTGCCACAGTTATTTTTACGACTATTTTTCGCGAAGGCGATACTCGGTGTCTGTCTCGATATAATAAGTAGAATAATAATGAAATTGTGGGCGATATGTGGCAGTTATGTACATAAAATCAGGTAGGAGTGAAATATAATTTTAAAAAAAAAGCAGTGACCTTGATTTTCAATGATATTCTATATCATAAGAACAACCCTGTCATGTTTATGCGAGAGTAATCTTTGACAATACGTGTTGTAAGTAAGCATGGAAAATGATTCAGTTATGTTACACGTTTTTGGTTGGTGCAAGATTTACGTTGATCATTTACGAGTCGAAGATTTCTCTTTCTGTCGAACAGTTTTGTTTGATTGATTATATGAACTTAAAATAATCAGTGTGAATGTCTGTTTGTCTATCTTTTTTCTATAAAATCATACTTCCTTTAACCGATATTATTAAAGTTTTGCAAATATATACTGTTTATACTGAGTAAAATATATGCACGATCTTTCTTCCCCCTGGACAATCTATCCCCTCTCCGCGATTTAAAAGAGTTTTATATTGAATGCCATTCTGTCCAAATTTTGCTCTACTAGATCTTTGAGGAATATATAGCTACTTCACCCCATCGCTCCGAAACAAATTTTAAATTAAAGTTTAAAAATGCGCTTTCCTCCCCTACCCCCAACTACACCCTGAACCCCGAGTAATACTGGGCAAGGACCGTTTTTTGACCGATAAAGCAATTTTTTTATGGTTTTGTGTTAAAGTAAATTTGTGTGATCGAAATTGATACTAAAATGCCATATATTAAAAAAATTTACTTTATATTCATTCCTTCCTTTGAAATATTAAAAAAAACTTAGCATTACAGTATTAAGCTTACATTTAAGTTTAACTTGGGTCAAATATTCGTGTATTAAACGAAAAAATACGAATTTTAACAGAAAAAAAATTTGTTGATTTCATATGATTATTTGATTAATAATACTTCCAAACTCGTATTTTAATTTCGTGTTTATTTAAAACAAGTTTAAAGGACTCGTGTAAAAAACAAACTCAAAATATTGAATCAATCATTTGTGAGAGCTAATACATTTTTAAATAAGGGTTTATTATTTACTAAAAGTATATACTTGATTTATTATTTTATTTTTCTTCTTGATTTTGAAAACGACAGTTAAGTTATTTCTTTGCTGACATATTTTACAATATTCGAGACTAAAGGTGAAGCTCTACTTATTAATTTTTAACAAATTGTTTTCAGCAAGTATTATTCATTTTAAAATGCCAAGAAAACATTTGGAATGAATACAATTTTTGTAATGAAATGCTAATTGTAAAGCAATAATGAGCTAATGTAATGCGGAGGAATGATATATAATGAGATATGGAAAATAATACAAATATGGCTCACCCACTCTATGCCTATATTAAAATAATAATTTTAAATATTGTATAGAGAACATTGATTAATATATTAAATCGACGCGTTGTTGATATTATTCATATCTTTAAAGAAAGTTTAGCAGTGCATAAATGGTAATGTGCGTAGGTTCCGTACAAATTTAACAATGAATTATATTTTGATGAAAGTACCCCATCATAATTACACACACGTGAAAGTTTTTATTAGAGTAATTAACTACATTTAATGTATGCACGGTGTTCAAAACGATCCCGAAAACTTTAGACAAATAAATAACAAATCCAATTTGTCCATTTATTTATATTCACACTGTTATATTCTAGTTTCATCATCAGTGACAATTCTGTCCAAAAAAGCTTCAAATCTTCACATGGAAGGGCATGGTAAAAGGGCTATGGTGTTAATTTTCATCCATCCGTTTTGGCACCTTTTATGACAGGTGAGAAAAAATTAATTTTTCTTTTAAAATTATTTAAATAGATCCCAGCGCCATTTCAATATTTTGAAGTTGATACATGCATTACTATCGTTTTCAATTAGTGAATGGACAACGAAAATATTTCTTGTCATCTCACTTGCTAACAAAACGATTAATCCATTCGTATGATGAGGTTTTATTTGGCGTATTTATCCAATAAACTTCCACTACAGTATTTATAATCTCAACAGAGTTAAACTAGAAATTTATTTATTATATTCGAGTATGTCCAAGAACACACAACTACTGAATTTTTACCACCAATGCATTGTTATTAAGACAAATTATAGATATCTCATAGAGACAATGGTATTTATATTATATTATATGGAAAGCATGGGTATTACAGGGCTTACGACCTGTCTTCGGCTGGCTTAAGTGATCACTTTACACAATGCAACGTTCACCAATTTTATCCACAATAAACCTCCACATCTAACAATTTTGTTTTTAGTAGTTATATATATGTTACCATGTACAAACATTTCTATTGTTTTACTACAACTTCGCTGTCGCCATCTGTGGTTTGAAATTTGATATTCATTCCCTATGCATAGATATCACCAATGAGTCGAAGACTCTGTAATACCCATACTTCCATATAGTATAATATAAATAGCGTTGTTTTTATGAGATATCTATAATTTGTCTTAGAAATATATTATTCGCACATAGCAAAATTATTTACATTCTACATCGTACAATAACAAAAATCCGTCGTATGAAATCTCTTATATTTTTCATTGCACTGTATGGAATGAAAAAAGGACGTTAAGAATGAAGGAACGGAATATGTTGGAGGTGAATGCTGTGTATCTCGTGTACCGCGAGGCGAACACGCGTCTCTAACTTCTAAGATTTAAGAATTGTCAAAAGACTTTGGACGATATGCAAGATACGTAAATTAAATAAAGGAGTTAACAAAGTCTTTTTTAAGAGCTGCGGTCAACGTTTTGTTATATTATAAAAAAAGTAATATTTTTATAGCACCCAGGTTGTATAATTCTCTCCCTAAGTATATGAAAAATATTAATCAACAGTTCAAATGTGCAATAAAATCCTGGTTAAAAAACTCAGAACGAAGGTATGTTTATAGAATGATCACTTCTTCAATATGAGCACACCCATAGTTAACATGTGTTTTACAAGAAATGTATGTGTACTAGTGAGCATGGCAAGACCTCGGCCCTAACACCAGTGAATGAATAGCCTGTTCGTGTGTGTTTCAACAACCTGGAAAATCTGTCATTAACTGAATACTCAAAGCATCTGAACGTATATTATTTAAACTCGTTGAAAACGATCGTTATCTTTAAAAATTTCAGGTATTGTCTTAAATATTTTCCATATTCAAATATTTCATCGCATTCTTCTTTCTTTTGTTATTTATACTTTTTATTTCCCTTATTTTTGGCTTTTTAAAATTATTCTAAATTTATATTTGCTGAACCAACTGTGTAATATAATTATTGATTAACAATGTAAAACGTTTGTGTTAACACGGGCTCAGGCAAATGTACACACAGCATTTGATATGAAATAAATAAACGTGCCTCAAGACAGGAAGGAATGGAGACGTATTATATACCAAATTCCAGATGTATAATATTAGGAGATCATGAATTGAACACAAGATCGAAAAGAAGAAAAAGAAGAAGCTAATCTATATTCTTAAGAACAGGGTTACATTCAAATTTTAATTGATATATTACTATGTATACTTTCGCACTGCCGCGAATAATTTACATTTTTAAAATTCCACAAGTTTACACTCGTATTATCAAACTAGGTATATCGCGTAATAGAATTAACGAGTTAAATCTATATTCCGGGAATTTTTATGTTCACATTAAATTCATCGCACCGTTCATATTAAATTTATTACACTTTTTCGTTACAAATTAAAATATATACCTGATGTTTTAGGTTAATAATATTAAATCGTACTTATTGAGTGAAAGTGATGGGCGTGCGTCGAACCTGTGCATGAACGAATAACAATATGTTTTATTGATGGGGTACGCGTGAAGACACACATGTTTTAACAAAAAAAGCCCACGTCACTTAAAACTCAATGCAAATGAAGAATTCAATATTTATGATGAAAGTAATTTTTTTTAAAGCGTTCATTACATATTTACACTAAGTACACTAATTTATACAACCCACAGACCACCAAATAAATAACGCAAATTCCTTGACCCAAAATTTTCACTTTGGTGCCACTCACGCAATCAAAGAGCTCTGCGACAGTACAAAATCTCAACTATGGGAGATTTATATTTCCTACAAAAGAGTACGCTTCTATCAAAACTTTTTGAGGCAACGCCTTGACAATGGCATGTGCCGAAATGTCGTCCTCATGGAAACTATCTACAAAAATGCGATCTAACCTAGAAGAGATGCCAGTTCCATATAATCGTTTGAAATTTTTTACATGTTAACGAAAGTTATTATAGTATAAAGGTTTATTTTAATTATTGTATGAATATATAAGTATACCGGCCATACTGGGCTTCGCCTGTACTGAGGCAAACATTTTATATTATTAATCAAAATTATACGAATAGAAATTGAAAATAATAAAATAATGTGTTATGATAAACATGAAAAATTCTGTCAAAAGGTAATACTTGTGCAATATAAGATTGGTAATACTTGTATAGATTCATAATATTTACAACCTCTCCCGCAATGACATAACAGAAATACCTTCGTGACAATGGTCATCAAGCTTATTGATGGACTCTGAATATGTCCGAAATGTTAGTTAAGGTAAATTATAATATTATCTGATGGCTATTAAAACCACTATGTATTAAAGTAATTAATTAACTATATTATTTTAATGTAAAGAAAGTAGTTAAAATATTACGAGGCAAGTGTCAAGACCAAGCTGATTGTTTTTAAGTAATTTTATACAGGGTGAATATTATGTACCTGGCCGGTGTTGTTTTAAAATAACCAGAAAAACTATTTTTAATTTTTTTTTTTAATTATCGATTATTTGGTTTATTAAAATTATGTATAGATTATCACATTGGCCAAGTGGCCATCTCTGGCAGCGGCACAAATGCGTGGTTTTTTAACCGTATTTTTTACAACATTTTCGCACACTTCGCGTGTTATTTCAGCAATTTCATTTCGAATATTGTCCTGTAGCATCGAAATTGTTATCGGTTTATTGGTGTAGAACTTTCCTCACCGGAAATGTATACAGGAAATAGCCGTGATCCGTCAAATCAGGTGATCGAGGAGGCCAGTCGATGTCACCACTTTTGACATTATGCGACGTGGAAAAATCTCTCGTAAAATTTCTAGCGATGCTCAGGCTGTGTGTGAGATGGCATAGTTCTGTTGAAACCACGTGTGTCGTAGGCCCGATTGACCTAATTTTCAAGAAGTTTTCCAACATGTGACGATAGCGATCACCATTAATGGTTACAGCTTTGCCATTATTATTTAGATAAAATGTTTTAATGGCTTCAACATGTTGTTGAGACGTTCGATGCTCAATAATAAATTGTAATCAACTACTCTCAACGAACACTAAATACGAACTGACAAATGTCTGCCAAACCAAAATGGCGGCTAAACAAAATAGGTCTAGAACATAATATTCAACTTGCATTGTGTACGGGCCCACTTTAATATACGGTCACCAAATATGGATTCTCACGGAGAGAGTTAGATTAAGAATATCCAGGCTGCCGAAAAAATATATCTTAGGGAAATAGTAGAAGTAATATTATTGTACATTTATATATGTAAATGAAACCCCTTCAACCACGTATAGAAATATTTTAATTGAGGAGGCTTTGACAAGTCTTGTCAATGACAGAGGAATGATTAAAATGTAGTATTTTCTTGGCAACTTTAGAGAGAAAGCGGCCTGTGGATCGCATCATACTAAATTGAGGCTTGATTGAAACAGTGGAAGATTGAAAGTGTGAGTGAAGTTGTGTCGAGATTTTGGACCTCCGACCCTCTTATGATGAAAATATTAATTAATTTTTCATGGAATAACTGAAAATATAACAAATTTGATGCATTACATGTAAAATAAATTATATTATTCTATACTTACTGGAGATTAAAATTGTTACAACAGTATATTGAATTATCTAATTGCATCTTCTTTTACTCTTTATATGTCTTTTTTATATGCTATCTGATTGTATCTTGTTCTACTCTTTATATATATAATTTTTATTTTAATTTTTATACATTGAACATTGGGATTACTTTAAGTTTTACGTTTTAATTATATGTTATGTAATTGCATCTTGCTTTACTCTTTACATATATAATATATTATATCTTATACATTGAACAATGTATTTACGTTAAGTTTTACAAAGTATTTACCTAATGTACATCTTGTTTAACTCTTTATATATATATAATTTTGTACATTGATCATTGGAATTTGTTTACTACTATACCGGATGAACACTGACTGCTATAATACAGTAAAATACTAGCGTGGCAGGCAAGGTACCCAAATATGTGTCTTAATTTGCTTAAATTAAAATATTATTATTAAATTATAGCACACGGTACTAAGAATAAAATAAATAAAATTATTATTATTATTACAAATTCTTTTTTTGTGAGAAATAATTATTTTCTTAATAAATCAACCACCCATTAAAAAAGTCATTATTAAGTTGACCTGGTATTTTTTTAACTCTAACCTTGCCTACCTCTATTTATTCATGAAACGAAGTACTAATAATCAAATTACACCTGTAATTTCTATTAACAGAACTAATTTAGTGATAAGTGCTCTAACTAAAGAAGAAACTGTGTTGTGAAGGAAAGTCTAGATCCATAATATAATTATGGTCAAGATTTTCAACAGTAATCTAAATAATTAATATATATTTATTTCAATAATGGAACTAAGTTACAAAATGCCACGTTCGTAATTTTACTCTTATTTAAATTAATAAAAGCGCTTGTGCTGTGAAAGGTACTTGACTAAAATTTAAAAAAATAGGATTTAATTACGGATCGCAAAGGCAACCGTCACATTTACTTACATCAAGTAAAATAGATAGAGCATAATTTCACTAAAAAAAAATTCACACGATTTAATAAACACTGATTGTGATAGACTTTAGAATAACCTCACAAATCTTTCCTGAAGCATATATTGTATTCTTCTTTCGTATTCGTATCGGTTTGTTCTTTTGGATTTACTATTCTTCAAAATTTTTACTATTTAGTCTGAGGCATGTTTGTTGTTTTTCAATCATACATTTCATATTCATAAAACCGTTATGGTTATCATAATTAATGTTTACACTAACTTTGTAGTTAGTGTAAACATTAATCGACACTAATACTGAACGTAAATTTATTTTTATAAGCTTAAAAATAAAATAGAAAAATTGTCGTGCCATCTAGGTAAGTAAGTTACCTAGTCTTTATTATATCCTGTATATTAAATTTACCGAAGCTCTACATTTAACTGGTTTGGACGTATGGAATAGATGAATGACGAGAGAATAGTAAGGAACATATATGCCGCAAGTGTTGATGGTACTAGAAATAGAGACTTGGCATGACCAGGTAAATCAGATACTGGATGTTGGTCCTGTTAGAAACCTTAATAATAATCGAGCTTGTATGAGAAGATGTATGGATGTGGATGAGGCGAGAACTGTGTATCAGGACAGAAGAGTGTGGCGCTCTATCCTCTCTGCCTACTCCCGCGGGGAAACGGCGTGATGGTAAGTTAGTTAGTTACATTTAAATGATAGTATTATAATTAACTAGAAATAACTCGAATTGACGAAATAAAATAGTTGAGATAAACATGTTTTATTTAAAAAATGAATGAATACAACAGGTTTTTTTTAAAAATTATTTCTAGATAAATTACACATTTTTTCTTCGTTTTATAAATTATTATAGTTAACACATTAGTAACTAACTATCTTCTTACTTAGCGTGTTGTCGATAAAGTATAGATTTTGTCTGAATTATTTGTACGGCGCAAACTAATAGAATTAGTTGATTTAAGCTATCATTGAAAAACTGTGCCCGAGTGAAAACGACCCAGTTATCACTAATGTGTCTATAATTAATGGTCTTCTGCTTGTGTACAATCATTATTATTACAAGGGAGTGATCATTGTTTGAGTTCAATAGCGACGAAAAACTCTTTACATTTCGTGGATGGAGAAGAATGGTCGGCAAAGAATCGGGGGCATTCTACATCTCGAAAACGTCATTATGAGATATTATTATGATTGTGCATTGTTTATTTTAATTAATGTATCCTAGAAATATTAGATGTACCTCTTAATCTGGAGCATACAGAGAGATGGCAGGAGATGGGTGGATGGAGGGGGCTTGCCCGGAACGACTGTCACCGGATACAGTCAATGGTCGTTCTGTTTCCGCGTGCAAATCTAATCACAATCTTTTTATTTATTTTAAATACTAATTAAATGTATAAAGATATACATATAAAATCAATTTTATCTAAAAATGTTGTTGCTGCGCCACCGGTAATCGAACTTGGATCTCTATTTCCAGTCCGGGGAACCTACGCGCCAGTACCTTTCGTGACAAATTTTCGAACCTATATGTTACACTTTTTCAAATAAATACATCTGTCGTTCCATTATTTGAAAGCCATCTACGTTATTTTTAAGGAATCTCAAATATCTTTGAGTAAACCGATAGCAGACGCCAGAATTATCAATTATTTTTTATTAAATTTTGGACACATTGATACAACTTATATTATTAAGGAGAACACATTCTTATTGTGAAGTTGTAATTATTCAGAACAGACGGTCTGTGAATAATATTTGGTAATACATCTTCCCCGGATTAGAAATAAAGATCCAGGTTCGAATTTTGGTAGCGCAAAAACAATATTTTTTGATAAAATTGATTTTATATGTATATCTTTATAATTAATACATTATATTACTATTTAAAACATCACAATTTCTGAATAACTACAACTTCACAATAAGAATGTGTTCTCATTAATTAATTTTATTTATTTCTTTTTCCATATCGCTTCACTCTTGACATTATAGTCGTGGTCATGGATGGAGGCTGCTTGAATTATTTATTTGTTGACTTTCCAAGAGCAGTTCTGTAATATGCTGTCGATAGCAGTCTTGACCAGATCAATGTGTGCGTGTTTAATATTCGGGTATTTATTTTAAGTGTCCAAGTATCGCTGGATACGATAATGATAATTTAATGAAATACGTTTTATAATTTACAATACTTATTAATTTATTAATTGTTTGATTTTTGATGGTAAGTACTTCTTGTATTTACCACCGTTATTATATTATTCGCTACAATTTTTTTTTCAAAATGTTTTCAAATGTAATCTCTAAGATACTTTGGGTATACATAATCAGCCTTGTCCCGTGGTAATTCTACTTCCCACTCATTAAAATGTTGTACTCATCGAGCGTTTCATATTCCAATACGTCAACACCTGGAATTTTGAAACACCGCTTCAATTCGGTGCTATTTTTGGTGAACATTTACTAAACTTGATATCTCACAAGTACATATTGTTTATAATCATTATTTTTTTAGAGTACAGTACTAAGAGTTTAAATTGGTAAACTGGATGCTATCAGGCATACAAGGTTCTTAAGTTTGGTCTTATAAGGAGCCTCAATGTAAAAATATAAACATATAAATAAAAAATTAACGCAATTGAAAAAATGCACATCATATAAAGGAGCGTTTATGTGACATGTTAGGAAATCATTAATGCTAAAAATATAACTCTTGATAATTAGACCCGAGCACTGCCGGTGTTACTCTACGAAGACAGGATCTAGAGTAAAAAGAAGCATTCATTAAAAGGCTGGAGGCATTTGAGATGTTGAAGATCATCGATCATTGCGAAGTATACTAAACATCTCCTAGATTGACCATATTACCAATGAAGAGGTACTAAGGCTCATGAATTAATCAAGAGAACTAATAGCAACTATCAAAGAAGAAAAGCTGTATGTATAATACATCAGAGGCGTAGGTAGAATGAGACTATCCTTGTTCAGAAAGTGACAAAATGACGGTGATGTTGTACATCTTGCACAGCATTAATTAGTATACTTCGATATGGTCATCAACTTTCGATAAAATACGGTATGTGAATTAAATAAAAATTAAACTTAAACTGTGGTTTAAAAGGAGGTTTTATGTGCCGATAGATTTCGAAGCGACCAATACCGCGATATAAAAAAAATGAAATTCCTTTGCGTACTCTCATTTTGTGTTTCGATTCTCAACATGGATTAAATTTTTGACTAATTTGTTGAGTTTAACAGTTTTAAGAAAAAAATAAGGATTTTTAATATCTATTCACTAGAACTCGAGATACTGCATTGGAAAAGATAACGCGCCACGCGCTCTAGTCGATACCGCACGGGACTAATGCTTGGCGTAAAGACAAACAGACCTAGCAATGAATATGCGTGATTTAATATCTTCCGTGATGCATTTTCGTCTTCATAAAACATTTTTATATTGGCGCCATAAAGATAGTTAACACAAAGCCGTTGCACTAATCAACAAAAGTGGTTAAATACAATATTTAATAAATTGATCTATATAATATAATGTATTTTGCAATACATCCCGAGTCAAAGTTCTCATTGAGAAGAAACGATTTGGCACTAAAATATAATAGTAACTCATCTCGCATAAAAGAGGTTTTTGAACTTTTGAACTTACCTAAATAGCCAAAATCATAAACAATGATTTAATGGTTCGTGTACCGCTATATTGATGATTTTTTAAACTCCGGACGAAAATAATGATAGAACAAATAATAAACCACCGTAATAAAATTTTACCAAGTGTTTTGCATAACGATCATCACTGTAGTGATACCATCAAAACTGACCTTTACATCATGAGATCATATTAATGGTCACCTAGAGAAAAATGATTACGCTTAAGACCAGTTCACACAATAGCCCGGGAGATAGTTTATTTAAATTTTCTCAATGAAGTTAAAGTATAATTTAATTATTATCTGAAATACTACAGGCCACATCTCAAATTTTTTTTACAAGGCAGTGCGGATTGGTGTGTTCCAGCAGGGTTTGCAATGAACAAATACATATATTTTTTCTTATTGTAAAAAAACAACATGTTTATTAGATGTATTTACATAAATTAGGACAATTTCTGTAAGATATTAAATAAACAGATTCGGAGTGAATGTAAACAAGCGTTTAGAAATGTCAATATACTCAATGCAATCAAACTGCTTCTGTTTATTAATATATTTAATTGGACGCTTTCTGTTACAAAATATCACAAACATATAAAATAAATAAAAAATGAAGGTGAATATTATGTTCCAGGCCGATTTTATTTAGCAACAATTTAAGTTTGGCACATATTTGTAAATTTGCATTTAATAATCGTAAAGAATAATTAATTACAATTTGTTTTAAAGTATCTATTGCTTCAATAATGTCATTAAAATATTTAAAAAAAATACAAACTCGATTTAATCATCATGAGCGACGAAGCTCATTAACAAACAAAACAGCCATTATTGGGGCACTGAAAATCCTCAATTGTTACACCAACAATCTTTATACTCACGCAGAGTTATTTTATGGTGCGTCATGTGGGCCAGCGGAATCATTGGACTGTATTTATTTTAAGACACAAGAGGCAATTTTGTAAAAACTTCTTGGTGGCCGATTGGGTCTGCAACACACGTGGATTCAACAGGACGGTGCCACATCACACAGCCCGAGCTACCTTTGAGACTTTGATGAATGACTTTGATGAATTGGCCTGGAACATAATATTCACCCTGTAGAATGTAAAGAATCTTCTTCATTGTGAGCTCAATGCTGTATCGCGATCCTTTGATTTGTATAGAATTTGGTTCATAATACGTCTCCTGGTCTTAAACCATGTTGATCGCATCATTTAAAACGATTAAATTATTTATTAACTTATCCATTTTGTATGATACTATTCTCTTGCTCTCCTTCTCTTATCTGTCCCTATGATTATGAGTTTATCGACATTTTTGTCGATCTTTTTATCCAACGCCCAAAGTATACAAGGGTCCTTTTATGACGTGATGCCGTAAGGTCATCATTAATTATTGAAGGATATACATTTTTTCATCTCGTGGTTTCTTGTATATTTTTCTATTCGATACAGTGCAGTATTAAATAGATTTTGGTTTTTTCAGAATGGATTGGAGAATTGAATGAATTCAGAGTAGGTATTATACACGTGTCTGAGACACGTAACTTCTATAAGATTGTGCCATTTGTAGACAGATATTTTCCTAATGAGTATCATCAAACTGGGTGAAGAGAATGGTTGATCGCTTTTTATTAAATTCAATGTTGTGCAACATAGAAAAAATACCGCGTTTATATAGGCAGAAGGTTTACTAATAAAGAATGGGTGAGTATGACTAAGCATGAATGAGATAAATGAAAAACAATAGAGGAATACATGACTCGAAAAATTTTGTCCAAATAATTTGTGTACATGAGCTCGCTTAATATAATATATATTATCTGGGTAAAAAAATGAAGTACTGCTTGAGTACTTCATATTGTTGCCGCAAGGTGAATATGCTTATCGTATGGAAATAATATATAATCATTTTACAGTATCGATGTGGTACAGCCGGTACGTTTGGTGACTAAAAACAAAATTGCGGTCAGAATTTAACAGTTATATTCTGCATTAGAGTATAATATGATAATCTCATTGGAAGAGATGTTCACCAAAAGTAGGCCGTTTAATGCTGGTCAGGCCCCTGAGATCTGTTGGTTAACAGGGCAATCAATTTGGTTTATCATTGTGAGAGGCTTCTTCATCCGATAGTACATAAAATAAATTAAACATTAAACTATCTAAAAAAATGTTGAAAAAGATAGACACAAATACTATCTATCGAAAAAACTACCGGGACTTGAATTTCATTACAGATAACACAAATTGCATTATTATTTTTTCGATAACTCTGAATACACGAAACTATTATATCTGATACAATTATCCACTATCTTTTGAATCAATGTTGATTTTTGTTTTTTTTTTGCAGACATCTTGATATGGAAATATCGAAAATAATTATTCAAATGATGTCTCTTAACATATTAGGCGATAATACAAGACATTAGTAGAAGAGGAAAGAACACTGATCTCTACCTCGTAGCTAGCCAAAAGATCACTGCATCATATTTAAATGTTTATATTTCGTGACAGCCTAGAATAAGAAATTATCCTGAGCCTAATTGTAGGAAGACAAGAAGACGTATAAGAGTGCCACAATGATGGATAGTTATGTTGCATCTGGCTGGAGAGACCCCAGTAGAGTCAGTTGTGCTGGCAACCCAAGACCGGGATTTGTTAAGATACATTAGGAGCAGAGTCATCTAACTGACGCTTTTATATGTCAATACTGACACGAACGAGAAAATAAGAAGTTTATGCATGAGCAAAATAATGAAAAGAGAACATTAACATTGAATTTTTATATTTGCAAACAAAGTTCGAACTTGTCAGCGTTTCACCAAAAATGATTCGAATATCAGATTTGCCATTTCTGCTATTATATAGACAATTGTCTGATTTTGAACGGTATAACATTCTTATTTAGTGAAACCTTTATTTTTTAATATTTTTGGATAAACTAGATTACTACATTTATGACTGATTTACTTATTATTCTATGCGTAGCAAAATCTCACAAAATGCTTTCTCTCACCCACCATTCACGTTCCGTGTTGTTTTGACCCTAACAGAGTTGTACCGTTTCATAATCGTTACTGATACCTTCGGGGAGCGCGCACGTAATATTTTTTTCTCAAGGTCTGTCAGCAAAGTGGTGTGATCTTGGCCAAAGGCAGTCGTCATGAAAAGTAAATCAGCCAGCATCTTGTTACAAAATCAACGGTATACCAGCGTCGGTAAACAGTGCTGAGAGTCGGCATATTCATGATCCATAAAAATAAGAGATGTGCTGGTATGATTGATGACCCACAAAGGTTTCCGTAACGTATAAATCTGCACCAAAATTAATATATGGCTATCATAGAGATATAAGTACCCATATTTATTAATTATTATATGGGTAATAATTAATTTAATAATTACATAACAGATTAATATATGGCTATCATAGAGATATAGCACCCATATTTAGAGGAAATCACTAGAAACCGTTCAGATTGGATCATTCAAAATTCAACGGTTTAGAAGTTATTCAAAATTTTGTGATTTTTGAGAAATTTGCAATCTGTCATTACAAACATGATTTATGAAAATTGGCACACGTATGCTATTATAATGTAGCCACCACTGAAGCTATACGATCACATCATATGTGTGCTAGATTATTGTTCACAGATATATTAAAAATATATTTTAAAAACTAAACACGATATAGCTGGGCACTGCAGCTCGAAAAATTTAGTGACATTTCTGAATATACCTAGTACTTAATACGAACAAAGGAAAAATAATATAAATATGGAATTTTAATAATTGATTTGTAACTGCAAATATTTTAAATTAAATATTGTAATGCTTTGCGTTGGTAAAATTACTTTGCCAAATTAAAATTCTTGTAAGAAAAATAAATAATAAAGTTTCTAAAATGACTAGCCAGTGCAAAGTAATTATAACTATACGCTTTATAAACGAATATTTAAAAAATGATTATTTTATATTAACGAAAATATTTTTGAAAATGAATTGGTACAACATAAAACATTGAATAAATACATTTTTTACTAAAATATTTAACTATATATTTAAAATTATGTTAAAATATATGTGAAATGACTTTTATTTTTACTTTAAATGTGTTAGTATATCGCCTTACACCCATACATGTAATAGTAAATATAAAGTTTTATTTAGGTTTATTTGTTTCAGATTCTTGTTGTATTGCGTATGGTTTTAGGCTTAGGTAGAAAGAGGTTATTTTGGCTGCGTAACCTCAGAAAGTGGTTTAGTGTCAGAGATCTTATACTCTTTGCTCAGGATAAATAAATAACATACTGCAACATACGATAAAATACAGCTCACAAAAAAGATTTTTTTAAAATAGTCATTAGTGTAAACAAAGATGACTGATGAAAAGCGTAAATTGCATTTGGTGGGCCATACTTACTGATTATTGAATCAAAAATGATCTAGAAGACGCCCAAAGTGTCGTCTATGGGTGGATGAAATTATCGGAGTAAAACAGGACAAAGATTGACTGAGGGTTAAACAGAGTGGTAGAGTTATGGGAAGCTTCATATAGTATTGCGTGTTACTATGTTAATGATTTTAAATTATCGAGTTATTAAGAGTTGTAGTAAATCTTCAAAACAATAAATAAAGTCTGTTGATCCAACGATTAGTAAATATTATTAGTTTTTTATTTTTAAAACAACTGTTGATTTCAATACAAATATAGTGTATGCAATGAGGTTATAGTAAAAGAGTCGAAACAAATGCGGTGATTTGAAGCCTCAGTGATGATTTCACGAAATTCGTACGGACACGTCGATTAGTCATCTTCTGCCTTTCGCTGGTGACGCTTGGCTGTCATTATTAGAACAAAGTGCGCTTTTTAAGTAGTCTAATTATTCAAAATGGTGACTTGTGCTCTCAAACTGTGTTTATCAAACTCTAATATATTATTATATGCATTGAGTGATATTGGATTTCTTCGGTAAGAAGTATTTTTTAAAGTTTTAATTTCGCTTCATATCGACACCCGTCACAGAAACGCATTAAGTCCAAACTTATGTTCTTTCAAGTAACACACTTTACGTTCGGGTGTTTTCGAGAACTGCCGATCATTGCCGAACAACCCGAATGGCCTTCTCACATAGTAAAAGACCGGGCTTCAAAATTTTTTTAGTCCAATAGGATAGTTCGACTCTGGATAAATACTCTTTGAGAGTATGAGTTAATATATATATACATATACATTAAACAACACAATAACAATAGAAATGTGCACCCCCAAATAAGAAAGATTTTGAATTATGGGGGTGGCTATCGACATTTATATAAAACAGGATCAAAATCTATAATAATATAATATGAAATAATAAGTATTTATTTAAATGTTAGGAAATTGATCAGATTAGAATTTGTGAATAAGTACATAATTATTTCATTATTTTGAAGACCTTTAAGTCATTTTAGAACCTCTGTTTTATACATATTTATATTTTCTGTTAGTTTAATTGATTTTGGCAGTTGATTATACAGTCAAGGAGTAATGTACGATTCATGTCTTTGTCCTATTCCTATATTGGACATTTTTAAGTAAAATATTCATTGGTTTAACTCAGAATCTGATAATTGTGATGGATTATTATTTTGTCTTCTTTAAAAAATGAAATTAAACAGTTTTTATATATATAAAAAAGATAAATTTAAAACAGTAATATACTATGTAATATACAATCATCGCAAGATATGTTGAAGCACAAATCATTTATTACAAATATATTTCATCACTGTATCGAATTTATAAAGCATTATTTTTCTAATTAAACGTATTATCACCATGCAAATGACTTTGATAAAAAATGATGATTTGTAACCGATTTTGCACGTCATTTGAAAATTACATTTTAATTTAATTTCTCACTGGTCAATGCAACCAATTTGAATGCACGGAGTGAGTTCTTTGTGCAGAATTACTGGAGAGAAAATGGATGCTCGAGCAGCGGTTAGATCAAATGAAAGAACGAAGTGTAAAGAAAAATAACACAACGTAATTTTTTTAATACAATGTTTGATATTAATATTTCTTTAACTATTAATTCGTGCAGTCATTAGCAAAATAGAATATAGATTTTTTTATGATTGTTACAAAGGCAAACATCACAACGTAGGTAGGTACCCAGTAATGAACTTTATTGCCAGCATCAAATGGTTTTTGATTCAATATTCCTAGCATTATTTCTTACTTCCTACGTTTTTATTTAAGTAAAATCGAGATCTTTAAAAGTAAAGTAAGTAATGTTATGATATAGTAAAGAAATATGGTATGTGATGGTAAAGACAATATATAAGATGAGTGTTGATAAATCAATCTACGGCAATAGAAACAGAAGGCGTTCGTTAGAGACCTGGGATGACTTCATCTTGGATGATAAGATTTATGCATATGAATGGGCTAAGAGTGGTATGCCGGGATTGAATAGTGTGGCGGTTTATCCTCTCTGCCAACCTTTGCAGGGGACGGTACGGTGGTAAGTTAGTTAGTTTTAATTACATTACTAAATGACATGACAGATATTCTGTGATGCAATATATGATTATTTAAAATAATTTAATATATCATGCTTTGTATTACTATACAATGGATGCAGTCCCTCTTATCAAAGGTGTAAATGATAATCAGAGTACGGAAATTAAATAAGAAACTATACAGCCGTGATAAAAATATTACTCAGTTATATATATATCACAATGTTTGATTTAATAAATAACATAAAAATTCTATAAATAAGTTTCGTTAAAGAGAGATCCACATCATATACGAAAAAAACAAAAAAACAGTGTGTTTAAAAATCAATTAAAACATAAGAAATTCACATAATATATACTTTTATCTATTTTAATAGATAACTTTTATGGTTTTTTCAGTTTCGATTTACGGAATACGGAATAAATCTAGAACTTATGTTTGCGTAACGCTATTACTTTTACATATTTATTATACAAAAATAATGTCAGTTTGCGGAGAACGAAAGGGAGATAACTAGGCTGGAGGAAAAGTAATTCTATAATTTGATTACATTTCACTGTGAGAATTGAATAATATAATATTTAATTGACAAACGGTCAACAATAGCGCAGCTAAAAATATATTCAAATAAAAGTATTTGTGTTGAATTTAAAATATGACAATTGAACATGAATTAATTCAATGATAATATTTAAATGGACTGTTTATCAATTCAATTTATTTAATTTTAATAATAATTTAATCCATTATTAAATCTAAGAAATAATATGTAACAATTTCTTTGATTTTTTTAGGGAATAAGCAAAAAATGTATAAAATTAATAAAAAAACATTAAACCTTAATCTCTATAATCGTATTCCCACGACAACATATTTGCAATAAAATGGGTTCACATGTCATCAACTGAAAATCTATCTGAAAACGCAAATTTATTGTTCGAGACGAGAACGAACCCTGTCATTAAAACACAAAACAGCAGTGAGAGTTTTCTTCTATTGTGAAAATCAGAACAGAAGTATTAAAAAAAATCAAAATGACGCGATAATAGAGTATTTAAAGACTTTGAATTATGAAGAATGATTCTTGAAAATTTTGACACAAAATACGCTATTCAACATTAAAATAATGTCTCACGGTTATTTCGTTCTCAATTCAAAGAGTACAAGCCGAAAATTCGATGCAATTATCGAACATGATGTATTACGAGAGATGCGCTATCTTTTTGTCTATGGACTTCGCTTTGTTCCGGAATATCGCGAATATCTAACGCAACTTTTTGAAACAAGAACGAATTCGAATTAATTTAAGCGTGACGCGAGGTACCTATAAAGCTTCCTTTTATTTGTGTTTATGCAATGTGTGTTAACTGTGCAACTTACTTTCATTTGGAATTCGGATATTCGAATAGTTCGAGCATATTGAAATAAGAAATTGAGAAAGTTGGCTTAATTAATTATGTTTTAAAGAACGGATGAGAGATAAGACACTTCAGTACAAAAAATTGCGCAATGTGTTGATATGAATAAATGATTTGATTTTCTAGTTTCTACGTGCATAATTTACAATGTTTATGTTATATGTATAATAGAACACGCATGCGTAGTTAATAATTACATAGGTAGATCATGTATAGATATATAATATCATCATCTAACTTCACCTTTCAGTACCATAGAAATATATCTATTATTCGGACAATTTAATTTTATAAAATGTTTACATTTATTCTTCTTTTAAGGTTTGTGAATTAAAAATTTATGTAGGTATATAATAATTTACAAATTAAGGAGTTAAAAATTATGAATGAATAGATATAAAAATCTAATGAGGGAAGAGAAGACGGTAGAAAAAATAATGAGTCGAATAAAGGCAACAGATATAGAGGACATAGCGAAAGATTTGTAACGATTTGTAAACGACGAACGTGCGGAAGAAGATGTTACTATGAATTCGTTATAACAAGATAGTCATAAATCTTAATGATGACCTAGTAACTGTGGAAGAATCATCGTCTTCTGAGGCTCATAGAGGTAATAGAATCCGCCATCAAAATCGTTAGAGGAATGAGAAATAGTGGGTAACAAAAGTCTTTTTCATTTTAGTTCATTCGCTGCACCAACGCAACGAGCGGAAGAGTAGCGGGGAGTATGCCGATCGCTAGCCGCGTCCTTGGGAATTCAGTCGCTATGGAGCGTGTCCTTACCAGTTGTTCGTGAAAATTTTCCCTAAAATTGATATCCCGATGAGCTCCGACTTGACACCAATTTTTCCTACGGGGCTACCTTCATTTAAGGGCATTCAGTAATAATCCTTCCTCTCTGAACCAATTAAAAGACAATATCCGAGAAGAAATGGCAGCGATTACGGAGAATACGTGCCGAGCAGTTCTCATAAATTTTGCCTCCCGTTTAGAAGAGTGCCATCAAAATGACAGATCACATTTAGAAAGTATAATTTTTAAGAAATAAATTCCCAGGGACTGTATTTAAATGCAAAACAAACATTTTTTTATTAAACCCATCCATTATTTTATTACGAAATTTTTATTATGAAAAAGACTTTTGGGACACCTTGTATATATTGAATGGAGTGAAGATTGGTCGAGAAGATACTCACCCTCGCTGTCTCGTCGGCCCAGCTGCCGCGCTGCCCCGGCGAGGAGTTGGGCGCCATGGCGTCCTGCAGCTCAGCTCGGTATGTCAACTCACTGAAACAACATAAATTACGGATAATTAACATATGTATTTTTATATTCTTCATAAGAGTTAAAGAGTATTTAAGATGTTTAAATAATAATGGTTTTTCAGAATTTCCCAATCATTTATTAGAAAACAATTTTCATAAAAATTTGGGATTGTCTGTTTTACATAAAAACCAATGTTGATCTTAAATGGAATAATTTAGAATCATTGGAAATAAGTGAAGCGTGTAAAACTAACCAAAATATTATAAATAACCAATAATTCGGATCATTAAATCAATTTTCACATCTTTAATAATTTGAGTTAGGTAGGTACTTGATATATTTATTAAATTATTTTATAATAATATTCTTTAAAAATTGAATTTGAAAACATAATAACATTTTGACACATTAGTTCTTATTTTTGTTAGTTTTTTCATTCTGATGAAGGAAAAGGTATTTTTCCGAAACCGGTTGAATAATAAAACAATGTTAATTAACTATTAATTATTAAAAATGAATCACAAATGTTAAAAATTAAAGAAGGATTACTATCAGAAGCAAAGCATACTATACACGAGAAAACTTTTAATGCAATATATGTTTATCATTTAGAGGTCGATATATTAAATTGTTTACTCTTATTTAACATCAATAAAATAATGATGACATGTTGGTTGACAGCTCATGACATCAAGCTTCTGTTGTCATCTAGGTACTCAGTTAAGAGAAATCCACTTCCTGAACATGTCAGGCTGTCTGGTTCCATCTGTCTTCTGCTGTCACCGGTACTTACTTATTCTCACAGCAGATTAAGGTCCAAATTGACCTTCCAAAAGGTATATTGTTTTCAATTATCATTTTTTTACATTGATGCTACCTAACTACGCTAATTTAATTTACTAAAAGAGGCGATAACTATGTATAAATGTCACTGATACATTATAGCATGTATGAAAAAAAGACCTTTAATTTTATAATAGTTATGGAATATTCTATAAATGATATTAATCAACATGCATAAATAGAAAAATGTTACAAATGAAAGATTTAATCGATTGGAATATTAATTCTACCCATATATCGGATATATCTATATATGTATAATATGAGGTACCTACCTATCTGTGAGCCTATTCACGCATGCATCAAACCGTACGTGTCTGTAACTTGTGCACTGGACGAGTGGATGACTTTAAAATTCAATGTGTAGACTAAAAACCGCATTACAAATTGTTATGACAGATTTATAAATAACAATGATAATTTACGCGTCATAAATGTGAATAGAAATATTCTTTCTCGCTCATCACAGATACCTAATGTTCCCTAAAAAAATATTTATAGACTATGCGGCGGACGTTGACTTGTCCGAGCAGCACAATGCGCATAGATACATTTTTTGCAACGTTGTACGTCGTACTCTTAATCGAATATTTTAGATTATTTTTATATGACGACAAATACATCTGTAAACTAAAAAATAAATCGTTTAATTTATTTTCGTCTTTAAGAATATAATACACATGATGCAATAAAATGCAATTAGGGTTACTGTATATTGATGGGTCGTGTTATTTTACAATAAACAAAGAATAACCAAATCTGGAGAGAAATATGTGTCCAGGAGCGGATAAACACGGTGAGGCAACGGGGCCGATGGCTTCGATTTTTATTTTACAAAATATAAAATCGTTTATAAATTTTGTTTTTTTAACAAGTATTAACTTTTTTGCATCCTATAATAAACTATTTGTATATGTAGATGTAGAGGACAACTTTATACCTCGGGTCGGGTTAAAAATTGTACTGTTGGTGAAACTGTACTGCAAGGTAATGTTCGTGAGAGTGGACTAGAATCTCAATGTCAATGTCAACAGAGAGAGACATATGGAATGTGATTGATAATGACATCATTATCGATCGAGACTGGTGAGATTTTAAGCCGTCACGATTTCAATTTAGAATAATGTATATAAGTTTTTTCCAAATAATGTGAAATTTTTAATCATGTTTCAAAAATACTAATTGTTTTTTAATTTTTTAAGTTAACAATGCATGTATTTCAAACACCCCTGTATGTATTAAACTTTTGCACATTTTGATTGATTATGAAGTTTTGAAGATTGAAAGTATTGTGCGTGGAAAACTATTAGCAAGTCAGCGGATGTTCATCCGCTCGACAGAGAAAACTCTAGAAGTATCTCATAAATAAATGACAGTTCATGAATATATATATAGATATGCAGAATACAAGGGTATATATATATATATATATATATATATATATGTATATATATATATATATATATGTATATATATATATATATATATATATATATATATATATATATATATATATACCTTTGTATTCTGCATATCCAAAAGCGTAAAATGCAGCCAAGAAAAATTACAAACACCCAGAAAAGGTTCTCAGTGGGGAAATTTTATTTTAGAATCGATGATTTTAAACTTTATATAAAAGCGAAATGATATGATCTATAGTTCTGAAGATTTGAAAGAAGCTATTTGGAAAACGAAAATGTTAAGTTGGAAAGAGGGTGGTTATAATGCATTTATTTTTCTCGAGGAATTTTGAAATGTCCCTGGAAATACGAATTGAAAATATGATTGCAAAGATGAACATGTAAATAGGGGTGAACCTAGGAGTGAAAAATAGTTAACAATAATAATAACTGATATTGGATGTAATAATAAAGTAAGCTGTAAAATATTAGGTATATATAAGTAATAAAATACAATGAACGAAGTATAACAATATCTCACGTGTTTTTTTCTGTGCCTTTTAGTGATTCTCACCAAGCTTCTTTCTATATTAATTAATCTGAGCCGACTGTAGCTTCTAACATAGTTTAATATTCAGTTTAGATTTCACTACCATATGTAAGGATTAAAATACAATGGAAAATACTGCGGCTTAGTTTTGTTCTTTTTGTTATTCGCTCCTGAAGTCTCTGTTTGTGGAGATAACATACCCTAGATATGTGTATAAGGAAACTAATTTTATGTAAATTTACATTATCCACTGTGACGTTTCTTTGGCGTGTAAATACAGTTTTTAACTTCTTGAATGTTATCAACGAGCCAAAATATTACTAAGAAGATGTCGCAAATCTCTTTGGGAAACCAAATTGGCTAATGATGACGATGATTATATAAATTGTAACATGTGAGTCTAGACATGGTGTGTTGTAAAATATAATTTATATATGTTTGAATAATTCGAGTTATGATTGGACGGTACTCATACTTTGTGAAATACCTGATCATTCGAGATTAATATTGCAGTATTTCATTCACGAAATATTCTCTGTTCAACCATATCGCCTTTAAGGGAAGACCTCGCGTGTCCTGGTCAAAGGCCTCAGAGAGGAGGAAGTGGTGTTATTAACATGTATCTAAAAATAATTAATTACATACATTTATTGGTTGAAAGTCTTCGGGCAGCGACTATCAAGATTTTGGAGGTTGTTGATTTATTGTTCATGAAATGTGAACGGAAATGTTGATTTTAATCATTTTTAAATGTCTAACAATATATTGACTTCGAGAAGCCACGAAGCTAAAATAATAACATCCACCAGTTCTTTTACATCTTATAAAAAAATAGAGATATGCATCTATTAGGGAATAGTGTTAGGTATGAATAAAACTTATTTAAACATATTTGTCGTTTGAAACACAGTGTTACCACGCCGTCCATGACGAGTCAGGTAAGTATATGTACATATTTTACACCAGGCCCGTCCTTAGGTAACGTACCACCCTTACGCTATGCACTGCCCCAATCTTATTTATACATATCCATGTAATCACAATTCCACATATATAATAAAAACAATACTATACTGCGACAACAATATTTCAATAAATAATTTTCAACAAAAGTTGATTTCGAATCTGACACACTGATTTGAACGTGGAACATAGTTTTTCGACATTATAATTTAGGCACCTATTTTCATGCTTTTAACAATCAAGATTCATAGGCCAAAGAAAAAGGGTATATAATTTATAGAGAAATTAATATTATATTATGTTGCTGTTTATTGATTTTTATAAAAAATATTAATTTACCATAATTATTGCCGAATTACACATAATGATAAGAAAAATATATTAAAATGAATTAATTTTTATTAGAAATGAAATGGAATTATTTCATATTATTAATATTTCTTTTTAATGCTTGATTTTTAAAATGGTCAATGATGTTCCTTAGTTACTTCAATACCTTTTATGATACTTGACCCAAAGTCATCAGTCAAGTGATCATATCGTTATTTTTTATTATTTATTTATTAATCTGTTATAATACAATGATATAATACAACTTTTTTTTTGTACTACGCTTCTCTAAAAAAAATATATTTGTGTATAGAAGAGGAGTATATATTAATAATTATTGTTTAAATAAAATAAAATATAATGAATGAACGATATAAAAATATTATAAGTTTCGGGGTAGATGTTAATCTTTAAAGCGTTTTTTGATAGCATTGATTATTTCCTCTTTATCATTAATGTTCCTGATGTTTTCGGGTGAGCTGTTAATTTTTTTTTTCCTACATGCGTATACTGTTGCTTTTTAAGCATGATAATATAAATTATGCGAATATGTGTTGATTTTTAAGCATGATAATATAAATTTAAACCTAGTACGATTTTCAGTAATAAAACTATATTTTTCTTTTTCATTTAATATTTGAAGAATAGAATTTCTTTTAGTATCACAAAATGTTGGTACTTTGAATTTAGAATAATCGTTCCAATAGTTTTGTCCTTTTTATAATGGAATAAACGTGTGATTTGTTTTTCATTCGCATTCATCTCAAATATGCTCTCCGTGGACAGACCCATGGACAGAATATGCTAGTTTTGTTACAGAATACATTTGTTAGGTACCTATATTATAGAATATTTATACCTTAAGCTAGTCTAGAAGTTAGAAAAGTAGAACCAGCAAATGAGCGATGGAGAAAATTAAAATGAGCAGTCTTCGGAAAGTTTAGATACACACTTAGAAGATACCTCAACATCTCCGGACACGCGGGTGTGGTCAGTGCATTGTACTGACGCGAGGAGTACACAATGAACTTATACAGTAGATTGTATAAAACTGATTGTTACATGAAGAGCTATGGAGCAATGATGGCTAACTCACTGAGAGACTAGAAGACTGGAATGTTTAAGGCAAAAAACAAAGGTTATTGTCCATAAGATCGATTTTTTTTTTCATTTCCTTAGAGTCCTTACAGTCTTAGATCATAAAATACTCTACATGCGGTTAGATCGCCTAATCAATTACTACAAGCGCATCAGCGCTGATCGCTTTGACACATTTACTAACTACATTATTGTAATAAACATCATATGTGCTTTATATTAATACATGAATTGGAATGGTAAAAAAATTCTAATAAGCCCTCTAAACAATTTACTGGAAGTTCCAAGCTAAAGTCGGACTAGCTAGTCAATAGGATCTTGTAAAGGCGCCCATGACTTGGTAGTAAAATTTAATTCGTTATTACGGCAAGATTGGTTCCAACATCATTCAAACTGATGTTCAATGTTATATAATTCTAAACAAAATTAGATTATTATAGATACCGCTAATAACTGACGGTATTTGAAAATGAGGCATCAGTTCTCTCTGTTTCTGTCTAATAAGTAAACAATTTTGTTTTTAGCTTGCGAACGATGGTTTAGAAGTTTAACTTTCGCTGTTTTTCAATAGGGGTCAGAATAATTATAATTAACATCCAACTTTTGATGTAATGCCAGTTATTTCTTGAATTTTTTCTCGACTTTATCCACACTCCATACTCGAGTGCTCTTCCCGCCGACCGGACTATACAGTTACCCGATTGGTAACAAAAAATTGGAATCGACCAACTACTGGCGATGTTCGTTTTTACTCTGCGGCCGCGCGTGCGCAGCAATTGTTTTATTGCGGTGGCGACGGGCACGTTCGATTTTCAAAACTAAATTAGCATCTGGCATCACGATCTTAACTTCAAGTTGAAGTTTCTTTAGAGTATTTTAGAATCCAACTAGTACCATTAAGGAGCATTATGCATAACTTTTTAAATTCATATAACATATTTCCTTTTTCGGGAAACTCATCATTTAATAATGCAATAGAAACATTAAAAAATATTCAGGAGATTTAATTGTATATTAACTTTTTTTTCCTAATTAGCTTAGCCCATTTATATATGTAATTAATTTTATTATTATATTGAATTTTTCCTTGCTATATAAGAGTTTAAAAATAAATTGTAACATATAAAATTAAATAAATAAGGGAAAATAAATAATCATGCCAATGATTTTTACAAATTTTGAGAAAACTACCCTCGCCAGATATTGATATTCCTAAGCTACTGAATGGCTCTTTTGTAATAGGAGCAACTCAATGAAATACTTACGAAGCTACGGAATTGTTAGATTCTTACTTATCATTAAATTATAATGGTATATTAACAACGTACAATTTTATAATTTTTAAAAATCTTCAAGAACTATTTCCAAAAACCCCTAAAACGGATTTCGGACAATTTGAGTTAAATATGCAGTTTTGTAGAATTTTTTGTCAGCTACATACAGAACACATTGATTTTCGCAAAAGCCACTTAAATCCATTGATATTACGTGTTAAAAATCAGGGTTAGTTCCAAAATACCTCAAAGCAGACAGACAATAAGTTGCTATTCCCCCTAAAATGAAATCAGCCAATCACAACGCTTTTTGATGATCACGTGATCTAAAATCTAGTATGACTACCAAAACGATATGTAAAAAAAAAATACATTACAGAATTGTTTAAAAAAAAAAAACTTACATTTTGAATATTTGCTTTCAAAATGTACGTTTTCATCCATAACTCAAAAACACGTAAGTCGTTTTAGGGGGTTTTGGAATTAGGCGCTTCATATTTCAACAATAGTTTCACAATTACGTTATACAATTTAGACTACGATCATTGACAAATAATAAATGCTTGAATATTATATTATACATACGTAACATGTAATAAAATAAAATATTTAAAAAAGTAGAAAGGAGGAATACAGGCCTAAGAGGTAGGAAGAAAGAGGTAAAAAGTGTAAAAAACAGAGGGTAAGCAATGAGTTCAATAGTAAACCATAAACCAAAAATTCAACTTTTCTTTTATAAATCTGAAAAATAAAGAAAATTATTCCAAACTAAAATAAAAGTCAGTTTAATTTTTTAAATTTATTCTGGGCTTTATGACGCATTGCGCTATTAAAACAGATTTTTTCAATAAATATATTTTTTAAGCTGTCTTTCTAAGTGATAAATACGATTTATTTTAAATAAATTTAATTTTAAATCATTTCTGTCGCATACCCAATCCTCGAGAAGTATTTCTGTCGACTTAAACAAGTTTCTTTATTAACTATAATTTTATTTATTTACAACCATGGAAAATGTAATTTATTGTATTTGAGTAAATTGATATTTCTACTTTATATTTTGCAACTTGGTAGAGAACTGGTTATTGAAGATAAATTATTGACGGATTCTACTTGGGCAACTTCTCATATGATAACATTTTGCGGAATATTTTACATGAATGCTTCTAATAATGAAATACGTAAATCTTACAGGATATAGTTTGTTTAATTATTTCTTTTTTATATATGGTTACAATAATTTTTTTTCAATGTAATACACAACATTACGTTAAATAATAATTAACAGTAAAATTACAAAGGTCATCGATACTATTAAACTACAATCAATGAATGTATACCTTAAGCGCGCATATTATATTAAAAAAAAGAAGTAAATGAGGTCAAGGAATGGATCCATATTCCCGGTAGCCGAAAGTAATTTTAATTTTTATATCACAGACAATTTAAAAATATCATGTGATATTTTTATCTTTAGACTAAAAGTTTAGACTAGCATTATTTGTGTAACTTTTAACCATATGGCACTTCAGAAAATTTTACGTATCTGATTACTTGAATAATTTTCATAATTATCGCATCAGATTGCCTGAGCAATTCATCACTCCAAAGATTGCACAATAAGATGATCATTATTTCAAAAGATGATAAATTCGATTAGTTCTCGCTTATTCAATAAATGTTAACTTAATATTTTCGTATCTCAATTGTGCGAATATTTTTGTTGACAATGAAATTAACTGTAATAAAACATCTTATTTTAAGAATGATGCAATGCAAGTCAGTATAATCCCGACCCTTAAACATTAATTATATACGGTTGTTTAATGATACAATTCGACCCCTTAGAATACAGGGTCCCAACTAACATTTTGTGGTAAATTAAGTTATTGCGTGAAACGGGTTCCAAATGCATTATTAGTTATTTCTTCCATACACACCAACTCTATATAACGGATATTAAAAGAAATTACAAGAGCTGAAAGTTCCAACTGCATCAGTTATTTATTTTCATTTATAGATAATAATTGTTAATTTACAATGTTTTTATTTATTTTTAATTTTTCTCATCTCACAGTGGTCATTGATAATACTGGAAATAAGTAAGACCTTAAAACTGATCATATTTGCATACTAAATACAACATATACATGAATATGTGTTGAAATTCAATCAACACTTTTGAGCTCATCATCTCATAACAGTCAGTGTCAGATGGAACCTTGTTATTCTGAGGGGTCGAATTAAGAAATATGTGTAAAAAACACTTATATCACAATAATACAAATCATTATCCTAACTGTAAAATATTATGAATTTATATATTGGATGAAAAATAAAAAAAAATAAGTAGTATTTTTTTTATTTGATTTTTACTAGAATCTTTAAAATTTGTAATTTGAAGTATCTTTAAATAATCTCCTGTAAAATTAGCAATAATATGACGCAAGGTTTTATAATAAATTATTATTATTGCATTCGACAAAGTCAATCAGAACAGTGTTCACAAAGTCTGTTACTCTAGTTAATTGGTTGATGAGCGAAACAATATATTTTAAAGCTATTGACTAATATACTGACAAAAAATATTTAAATAGGTCTATTTAAGAATTAAATTACACACATACGGTAGTACGTACTATTGGATTGATGCACGAGTTTTTTGTTTTTCTATATGTTAGTTAAAATATAATATAATAGTTGATGTTTAAAAGATAAATATAAATCTATAAAGATAGTTTAAAAGACGTTTGAGATGACGTTTTGATATAATATTAATAATTATTTAATATTATTGTAATATTGAAGTTGCAATTTTTCAGAACATAGTTGTGTGATATATAATTAGAAAGGTATGCAGATAAAATCGATTTATCGAAAAAATATTTTGTTGCCACCGGGATTTCAACCAGGAACCCTTCCTATCCGGGAAAGTACGCTGACCATTACACCATGTCAACTTAATAAGTTAACGACAATTTTTCATACCTATATGTTTCATTTTCAAATTAATACATCTGTTATTCTATTTTTTAAAAGGGTTTATAGTTCGAATTCCGGTGGCAACAAAGTATTTTTTGATTTTTTCTGTGTATTTTTATAATTAATATATTTAATTTGTATTAAAATTATTTAAAGTAAGCTCAATATAAAATATACCCACGTTCAAAATTGTGTTAAAAATTCAAAAATAATTTTACCAAGCAACGTATTTACTGCGAAGAACGATTTATTTTAATGGTAATATTTTATATTCTCAGATATAATAGAGGAGTATTTTACTTTGTATCCTCTGCACAAATAAATTACTGGCTTCCCTCCGCAGGAGCCTGGGAAGAAAATGACAGGTTTCAGGCTACTACCTAATTATTGCGATACCCTCAAGATTATTATAATAATTGTTTAAAAGAAATAAATGAAGCATAGGTAATGTTTTTAAGTAGATTTTAAGTGAAACAAATGTAAACGATTTTTCTTGTCGTGTGCACATCAAACTCTGCGTTGGTGTTGACGAGTCTGCGAAGATGAACAGGGCTGTGATATATTATTGATACTAAGATAATACGCCTGGATAAATCTCTTAATAATGTAAGTACGCTATTTAATAAGAAAAACTAATAAATATACATTAAAGAAGCCACTGCCATTTCATTCATTAATCACACAACCAGTAAAGGGGCATTCTACACACATTCTTAGTGGAAACATTAATCCGATAGTTTATGACGTATTTATGCAACAGTAAAAGTATTTACATTTATTTATTTTACTGTCAAATTATTTTACCATGATATGAACCATGTTAAGGCTCCATTTTGGCCGCTGACGATTAACATTGTTTTCACCAACAACTATAAATCGCTGTTTTAATCGATAATTTGGAATCCTTTTGAACCACAATTAACAATTTTAAAATGTGACATTAAATAGATATTGCTATTATATCTAGAATGTACTTAATAATGTACGCCCATACCTATTTTACAATAAACCATACTGATATTTCGTATTCCACAAAGATTGTGATATGTTTGAACTTAATATTAATATTTAATAATAAGAATTTGTATAAAATAAACTACATGTATATAAATGTTATCCAAAAAAAGGTACATTTTTTTTCACTTAAAATTAGTTAAAAATATGTGAAAAATTTAAAACCATGTTCTGAAATTAAATCTTTGTGTAAACAATACGTATTTTTTACATTAATGGATATTTTATTGTCAGCGTTTAAATTTTCGTTCCAATCGAGTCATATTTAAAAAAAATCACGGAGCTATTTGATTGCGTAAGTGGTACTAAGTGATCACGTTAGTGACACCAAAATGCAACTATTTGGTAGTTTGTGATATTATGACATATTTTGTAGAAGTATTAAAACCGTAAGGTATTTTTATTTTCATTTTCGAATCAATAGAATGATTTCGTATCTCGAAATTTATTTTGTATATTTCATACATATATCTTGGTATAATGAATAGCATTATTTCTCTTGTATTTATATTGTTTCCTATCTAAATGTGTCTCTCTTCTGGAATATGTGTCTCTCTTCTGGATTATGGCTGATGACTATGAGAGTCACTCAATGAGACTTTGATCTCTGAGAGTCAGTAAGGATATATACATATTTACTGGATGCGTTATCCTAATCCTCGCGCAAAATATATAGGTGATGATTCATATTACATATGTCGTTTCATGCTGAACTGCCTTTTAAGCGAACTTGAGTCGAATCTCTGAGAGAAATCTCATCCATAGACACGGGCTATTAGAATAACGCACTTAAAAAGTCTCATGTCTCACCACGAACATGGGCCGTAATAGGTATAGTCTATGGTATGTTGTATAACTGTTGTTAAAAATTAACTGTTATGGATTCTGTTTTATCTCTACTAATTTTAGTTTTTATTAAAATATAAATTAAATATATTAATTAGAAAGATATACATTTAAATCAATTTTATCGAAAAATATTGTTGTTGCGCCTCCGGGATTCGAACCTGGATCTCTTTCCTAACCGGGGAAGGTGCAGACCGTCTGTTCCGAATAATTACAACTTCACAATAAGAATTTTTCTAGTTTTTATTAATTTAGTTAAACCTAGTTTTTATTAATTTAGTTAAACAAATACAAAACATTATATTTTTATCTGTTTTTATTTAAAAAAAAAAGTATTTAAATATTCCATGACATTGATCACAGACTGAGAGCGGTTGAGAAGTTAGCCCAAGATAAAATAAAATTGTGAGTCATTATTTGAGTTTTTATCATGACGAGATAAGATTTTTTATTGCATGCAAATAAATTATTGACGTGCTCTTAATTCAAATGTTTCAAAAATACGCCATTGCTAGGGGCATCATTACAAACGTCATTTAAATGAGAACAAATTTCGGTCCCGGAGATAAAATATTTTTTTCAAGTGTCATAGATTATAATGAGCAGAATTCAAGAACAGCTACAATTATTTTACAATTAGAAAAGTTTCTCCTAATATCATTTCCGGCAACAGGGACAAATTACCCAAGATTAATTTATTAATAATCAATTACTGTACAAAAGAGGACAATGTCTTACTTAAAAAATGAAATTGATCGTTGTTGTACTTAGTGAATCTTACTCACTACGGCAAATATATTATCATTTACCGTGAACGTTTAAAATTAAATTAGAAAGTATTTTACGTAGATTGTGGGTACTCGCACGCCATCACCAAATAATTGCTACAATTCGCTTGATTAGTAATTTATATTGTGTTGATGACGTGTAAGAATCAATGGAGTAATTAAAAATCGACTAGCACTTAGCCACTCAAAATTCTATTTAATATTTTCCACTGAAGCAATCTTATAAATTTAAGAGAAAATTATTATATAGAATGTATTATAAATAGGAGTGTATATTATTATTATAAGTTCATGATATTATTATGAGTACATGAGTATATTATCCATGATTACTGAAACTCTAAATACAAAATATACCATAAAAATTTTGTTTTATTATGTATAACGTCGCATTTTTCAATAAAAGTCGTCAATTCAAATTATCTTGAAAAATTCTATTACATAGCGGTATTAATTATAAATTAAACAACATTTTACGCGGATAATCGGGAATGTGGCATAGAGTTAGTTGAGTGCTAACATCCAACCTTAAAACCTTAAGATTTAAAAAAGTTTTATAATATATCATCACTATTTAAGCAAGTACAATTTCTTAAATATATAGAAAAATTCACGTCGTTAAAATACTTTCGTTATTTTTCAATAACTAGAGTGCAATGTATGTGGCTTTGAAAACAAATCAATCATTTTCCTTCAGCCGGTCACAGCGCCAGTAAGTTGTGACTATCACGCCATCATATCGGCAAACGTGTTATTAACATTTTTCTAAAATAAACTGATGACGGCTAATAATTGCAGGGTAAACTACAAAGAGAGACGTTATTAATATATGTTTTTATATTTTTTTATTTCTCCACTTTGTAAACTGACTCGATTTTTTTTTAGTCTCAATTATGCATGACATATGCGAGAGTTGTTACAAAGGTCGATCGGTTCAGTTTACTCTCCGTACGAAATGCGAAGAAAGGCTTTAACTCTTCCGTGTAGTAACATACATCTATCCTTTGTAATATTGACATAAATATGCACAATATAATATTGATGTTAATAGTAAATGTATGATATTTGTAACTATTTTGATGCCATTTAAGCTAGTAAAATAAATAAATTATGTTATATTTTAAATTGCTTATAATTTTTTTTTTCAGTAACACGAGTTGACATTATGGTTGCGTACGTGTATACCATATGGCAAAAGTTGAATTAATAGACTCATGTTGTAAAGTATCAATATATATTTTTTAAACAATATTTTAACAAGTATGAGTACGCCCTTTTACTTGGATGATCCTGTGTTGAGGTGGATTACTGTTTAAAAGTTATTTGAGTATTTCTTTATAGTCGTATTTGTAAGAAAACTACAATTTTTTTTTCTGTTTTTACATTTTTTTAAATAGAGAAGCATACACGGAATACATGTCCCATCAATATTCTTACTTTTTAAAATTAAGCTAATCGCTTGTACCATGAAAATAGGACTAACTCGCTGGTCCCCTGGAACGAGGCGCGAACCCCCGATCACTAGGTCAGCGTCTTAATTACTAGACTGGTGATGGCAAACTTATGACAAGCCACAGCGTTTTGGGCGACATGCCAGCATTCACTAATATCAGAGTTATGAAAGAACACATGTCCCGCCACCAGACGTCCACCCGATAACAACATTCGAATTTATCACTACGTATATATTATATATCTAAATCTTTTGGGTCTCACTTTGTAAAAAAAACAATTAATTAATTGACATCAAATCAAATACTATGGGTTCCATATTTTTTCAGTTAAATTAAAATTAAAAATATATAAATGAGTATGTAAATTTAAGTGCTTTTTACGGGGAGGGGAGGGGGGGATGGGGGTTAAGTTAGATTTTATGAATTTTTGACACGCCAAAAGGGTCGCCATTACTGCACTAGACCAACATCGTTAGTTTCATTTTTTATTGTCTCGTTGTCTAATTCCTTTATACAATTAAACACAATGTGTACTATTATATCTATCGTTCATATTACGAAATCCCCAATACACATTATTCTGGGCCCCGTTGGGCTTTGTCATCATGGCATCCATGACTGTCATTATGTCATGTCAGGCAGAATGCATTGCTGAAAGGCTCTCTTCATAAGGTGTCGTGGCCTGTTTGATTTACGGTTTTCGGAGCTCACCCAGCCGAAACCTATATACAGGGTGAATATTATATTCCAGGTTGAAGTTGTTTAATTCATCAAATTTTCAAGCGTTGCTCGGACTGTATGTGAGGTGGCACCGTTATATTGAAACCACATGTGTTGCAGACCCAATTCGGCCACCGATGACATTTTACTGCATTGCCTCTCGCATCCTGAAAGAAATAGAGTCCAATGTTTCTGCTCTGCGTGGGTGTAAAGATTGTTGGTGGAACAATTGAAGATTTTCAGTGCCCGAGTAACGTTTTTTTTATTATTCATTAACAAATCCTGCCAAGCCAAAATGATGATTTTTTTTTCCAAATGTTGGGCTTATGTTTGTTTTTGTTTTAATTACTTAAATACGTTGTTGAGGCGTTGGCTACTCCACAATACATTGTACTTTACTTCTATCTATAACATATTCACCCTGTATTAGAGATCAAAAAATGCAACAATAATACCCAAAAGGAACGAATATGTACGTCATAAATTATTCCATTTAAAAAGATTCCCAATAGTTCTTTCTTTCTTCTATCCTGCATATGTCAAGATATTTGACACTGGGCAACTATATTATTGGCATCTTTCTATGGAACCTATGCGAACACGTGAGAGTATAGAGAAATTGTTGACGACTTACCCAAGTTAAAGATATTATTTAAATTTAGTTCTATAATATATAAAAAAATAGATGAATCTATTCAAAAAGTATAAGAAAACATTTGTCTATCGAAAAAATATACAATTTTAAATATAATTAATAGACGTCTCAGTTAAAAAATTTACAATAAGTCTAAAATTTGTCAAAAATAAAAATAGCTAACGTGTCGTAATGGAAACGTTTTCTCCCGGCAAGATAAAAGTTGCGGGTTTGAATCCCGGTGGTAACCAAACGGTTTTTCGATAAATATATTGTTATTCGTTTTAATTAGTTTTATACTGCCCCGATGATAACAACGGACGTTCTGAAACCGATTGTCGTTAAAAGATAAAACATAAAGATTATTATTATTACAGTTAAATGATATTCATACTTACAACTTACTTAACCAAATATACTTAAAAACTTTTTATCGATTGATACGTCATTCTCTTCAAAACATTCTAAACTGTTACAAAACCAGATAAGTTTATTTTTTAATTGGTAATGATTGATAGTGCCTCCACTGGAGACAGTTCTCCATAACATATTCCGTTATCAACTTGTTTTGAATAATAATCAAGCAAGGTGTGTTTCGAATATTTTGAATGCAGTATTCAATTCTTCAACATTTTATTTAAATTAGACATATTATATTATCGAAGCGGGTGTGATAAAATGTCATACTCATGTTTAAAGTCCAAAAGTCGTGTAGAAAAATATTAATTACATGCATGGGTATATTTTAATTCTTTCTTTAAGTCAAATGGAAGATTTCAATAATTTGCATCAAACTAGTATTGTATATCTAAATATTAAGCCAAGTAATTCAGAAACTCCGGGTGACACAAACTTCTCTGAAATCACTTGAAGAGTCAGAAAAAGATAAACGTGGTGATGTGTACTCAATTTTAGGTACCATAAGAAATACAGGACAGGGAAGAAAACAAAGACTCACAGCACTCTGCCCTCTCTTAGATCTCTAAACACCCCCGAAAATGGACTGTATATAAGATTATTACACACAATATCTCGTCAAAGGTTTCAAAATACCAATATAGACTCCGAAATTGATAAAAGCTATCGCCAAATAGTCGTCTATCGATTAACGAGTTCGGCCACCAGTGAAGAGAGAGGGAGAGAGGGCATAGAACAATATTTCGTTCAAATTAAAATTAAATGGCAAAAAAATACATGTCTCAAACACATGGGTTGAACTGCAGATTAAAGCGAAAGATGTTGTGGAGGTCTATCGCCTTCACAACTGCAAGCACCCTGCATTTACCTGGGTGGTCTCAACAACAATACAACGCGCCGCAGTCGCCCAGGGAGCCGACCCTAACGCATCATTTCGCGGCAGCCTTCCAGATGAGTTCATTATAAACGCTTCACGTTATATAACTTTTGCTGCTTTTTTTGTTTCAAGCCTCGATAAACACCGATATATCGTAAGTAATCTTATATTGTCATCCTGCTCTGGGCATATATTTGCACACGCACACGCAAACTCCGCGATATAATTCAAACGAATATCCTCTCACATGTCACAGCACAACCTTTTGATCCATTGAGATTTTGACATAAACGTCATCTTCTCGCCAAAATGTCATTGTCACTGCTAAACACGAGTATTTGGTAATGGGCTGGTAACATTACAAGATGTACAGATAAATCAGAGGAGAATCAAAGAATTGGTATCAGACGAAAGCATAGCGGCAATATCTGATTTTTCTTTCTTTCTTCTAATATCATTTATTTTAGTAAGAATTATCTATTACTATTTATCGCCGATTGCATAATTTGTTTGCTATTATATAGTATTGAATATTTTGTCAATATTTACGTGCTCCCATTTAATAATGTTGCGATCAATCTTGCAGCTGTGGCGATAGAAATATTGTTATTTTACGGATAATGTATTGTTTAGAAATCTTCAAATATGAACATTTTAAAGGAGTATATTTTTTGTTGTAAAGATGCATTTTTAGAACATAGTTTTCTATAGTGTTTTAATACAAATCGAATCTATGATTAATTTAATTTGTATTATTAACATTATATTTATTTTTAATTTTGATTTTATTAAAAAAATATAGATATGCGTACATGTAATACGTGTCATATCGATACACTTGTGCTATGAAAATAAGAGTAATTTGCTAGTTTCTGGAATGAGGCTTGAACCCCTGATCCGTGATCACTAGGTGAGCGTCTTAACCATTAGAACAACAAACACTTTGATTTGATTTAATACATTAATTATTTAATTTGTTATCTGCCCACCCCACTAGATCAGAGTTCATATGGAGGTGGGCAGGGTTTTCTCAGGATCATTTGCACTTGTTTTCTTGTATTATTTTCGTTAGTTTGGTTACAATAGATTAATCTATTAATCATATAGATACATGGCGGTGAACTTGATACATAAAAAGGAGATTAAATACGTAGATACATCAGTTAACAATAATAATATAATAAATAAATAAATTAGGTTAATACAGAGATACGTTAACACTACATACAAAGACTTAAAAATCTAGAACTTATTTTTGAGTATTGGGATGACTATTACATGATAACTTATTACTCTTTACAATATTTTTATTATTTATGACACAGCTCATAAATTCTTGTTTTTATTAATAAAAATTGAATCGATTTCATTGAATTATGTTATTTCAAATGATTTTTAACCTTAGGGTCATAGTAAATCACGTTGTATTCAGATTATTAGATATTTTAGAAGAGATACGCTCTGCGATATTAGAAACCGGTTAGATGTAATGATCTGTTCGTTACCTTGACCTAGCACACGTTTGACCTCTTGAACCACACGCGTTCAGGTAATCCTCGGCAGTTGAATGGAAATGTTGGACTTATTGCAATAAGACATTAACATCTTAATTCGCGAAAATGAAAGTGATAGTATTTTGTAGGGTTAATTTATCATTGCTTCATTTTTTGTATCAAAATAAAATGAATCAGTTTTCTTTGGTTGAGCTAATAATACGAAATTATTACTTTATTGTAAGCCGATTCCGCTAGTATGTGTGAATTAATTATTTTAAAATATGAATTAAATACATTAATTAGAAAGATATACATATAAAATCAATTTTATCGAAAAGTATTGTTGTTGCGCCATCGGGATTTGAATCTGGATCTCTTTTCTAATCGGGGAAGGTGCATTATCCAACTATGCTACATCGGCAATATTTTTAGCGACAAATTGTCGAACCTATATGTTACCTTTTTTGATATTAATACATTATATATATCTTTATATATCTTATATATCTTTCTAATTAATACATTTAATTCATATTTAAAATATGACAGACCTATGTTCTGAATAATTACAATTTCACAATAAGAATGTGTTCTCCTAATAATTATTTTTCTTTACTTATTATTGTGGTATATATTTATCCATTTATAAAGATGGAATTAGAATTATATTGAGTAATGTAAATATATTTTTAACACATGATTATTGTAAAGTTTCAGTTTTTTAGAACATAATTTTGTGGTATTTTTAATAAAAATTGAATTAATCAACTACAAAATAAACCGATATCTCGAAGCAACTAAAATATTTTTTCGATAAATAGATTTTTTCCTGTACATACTTTTAATTGATTTTTTTATTTAAATTGCATTAAATGGAAATATGTGCTTTAAAATAATACAAATATTTTATAAGAATTAGTTTTGAACGCTATTGAAGTCGTATTTACATTATTACTATTTATCTTGTGATAATATTGAATCAAGGAAAAAGCGAAAAGATGTCTCGTAGAACATTGATATCTATAATTATGAATCTGGGTTGCAATTCGTTCGACAGAAACTATATCGTTATATTGTGTCGGTCTAGTAAACATGGAGGGCTCCATCTATTTGCTATTTAAAAAAAAACAGGTAAAAGAAATGTTGTTTCTGTAAAATTAAAAAAACGACACAACCATCATAAGTAACTTAATGATTACTTTCACGAAATGTCCAAGAAAATTACTACCGATGTTTCCTAGATATTTGTGTCTTAAAGAACTCAAACTGGCAAATCGATAAGATGTGTAAATAAAAAGCCAATGGCAGTCAGGAGAGATTTAGATACTTGACGTTCAACTGATGCTGAACCAGATTTATACATTTATAATCTTCAATTTAAGTTATCAAAATTGGGCCGTAAATTTAGAGCTTAAATTATGACTTTATTTTAGAGGATCTGTAACCAGTTTATTTGCGCTAAAATCAGAGTCCGAGCTCATATATAGCGGTCAATTTAATATTTAAAGTCTGTGATAACAACTTTGACAACAGTAATTTCCGCAACGCTAAGTATACCATTGGTACCTTCTATTTTATTCCTTCAAAACTTATAGCTACACCAAAGATTACTGTTGTCGTACTTCCTCGACGTTACCATTTTTTTACTCGATAGTATAGAACAATGCTCACAAAAGAAGTTCACATCTATTGGTGATAAATTATCTTTTAATATAATTGGGATACCCGATGACACGAAAGACATAGTTCAGGTAATTCCTCTGCCATACAGATGCTATATGAATGTTAATCAAAATGGTGATTAATAATTATTATTATATTAATTTTAACAACTAAAATTTGTACAACAACACATGTTGGGTTATTGTAAGTACTATAGTTTGGAGAGGTGAAGTCCCTCTAATCAACAGGTGATAACTAAACTAAATACAGTATTGTAGTATATTGGGATTATGGGGCGGAGCTTAGAAAGACGGGGGACATTTTAGTCGTTAACGGGTATATGGACAGTAAAGGTGAAGTATTAGGGAGAAAACATTAATTAACAACATAACATTCCCTAACACTTCACAAATTAATATAATCATGTTACACCACAAAGTAACCGCCATGCCAATTAATGATATTAATTATTATTATGAGTTAAGACGATACTAAAAAACACACTCAGAACGAAATTAAAAGAAAAATATTTAGATTTTATCATCATAAATTAGATTAAATTTTGTGTTAAGAGTCAAAAAAATTGTGAATGTTTATCTTATTCTGTCCATTATCGTCAATAATTTTTAAGTGGTTTAAAAAGTAGGTTTATTTCAAATTCCCGTAATAATTTACGATCAGTTAAATATATCTCATTATATTCAATTGTACATCATATATGTGATTTATTTTTTATTTTTATATTTACTTAATGAGTTTTGGTACTGTATAGGAAGATCATTGGAGTGTTTTTGTATCTGGGTGATTAATAGTGTTTGTCTTGTAATGTAGTGGTAATAGTGTTGGTTGATCTTCTGATTCTTCTTCTTGATGGTCTGTGTCTTGACATTATTCACCCATCTACGAGTACATTTTGGTCTCGATGTCGGTGTGTTACAGGATACTCTTTGTTTGCCTTTTGATTGCGTATTTTATTTATTCTTTTGATTTATTATGTGTTTACTTTGGCCACTATATACATATATATAATCTTTATACATATTTATTAATTTTAACTCTTTACGGTTTTTAATAAAATAAAAAATTTTAGTTTTAGATCTTAATATTTCTCGCTGCACCATTTTTTTGTTGTTTAATTGTTGATTTTTTTATGATTTTATTCGATGACTTAACACAGATATATAAATGGTATTTTCTTTTTAAAATCATCTGAAAAGTATAATAGTACGATTTTTCAGGTTTTAGCTTTGAACTCATGAGATACTTTTTAGATTATTTCACTTCCTATATTTCATGAGAAAAATTTTGTGTTAGAATCGTTTATTACGAATAAATCTGCGTATTTAAATCAAAAAGGCATTTTTTGGAAATAGGTTTTAGTGATATTGTTCCTCTATTAACTTGAGATTTTTCTTTTATATATAACATGTTTACATAAAAAAATATTGAACTCTTAATTAATGTAGATATATGTTATAAAAAACTTTATTGATCGAAATAAATATTTTCTCAAAAAAAAGTGTGACCTGTGTAAACATTTACTTACCCTTTCTGGCAAACGTAATGAATTAAGGCAAGATATTAAATAGCTTCGGGAGGGATTTGTTATTGCTGTCACATGCGAATAGGCCAACGCAGTGCTGAACTACATACACAACCAGGGAAACTGGTTAAAAGTTCATCAGAGTATCCGCTATGCACTGGACGATGTTTCTGCATGAGGTCTACTGGTTTCCCTGCAGCCGAAACTGTTACGACAGCTATCTTGCTGTTATCTGTCATGTCACGGCATTACGTGTGTTGGTTTCACTATTTCTGCGACTAAAACACGAGGCGAAAAACATTAGATAGAAAATAGTATTAAGTTTCAAGCGACCTATGCACAGTTTAAATTAATTTTTTTTGGTTTAGCGGTTAGACACAAACCCAGTGACTGTACTATATTAGCGATAAGACACTAACAGTGTCTAAGTGGTTGCTTTGGGAGACCACCAAGTCAGTCCGATGTTTTATAGCGCAAGGGCTTATCTTAGTTTGAAAAGAATATTGATGTGAAATGTTTGAATTTTTTTATGCAATGTTAAGGTCATTTAGAGATGTTGCTTAAACGGTAGGGTGAAACATATTTTGAACTACCACAGTTCAAACTAACATAACTCATTAACACCCATTAACAAATACCTGATCAGGCGTGTTCTTAAAATGATTTAAATACGTAATGTACCATTCCGGCGGTAAGATAATACGATTCTTGGCCAAATATCGACTTCGATGCCGCTTGGCCACTGAGATTTATGGACAGTCGTATGCTTTGGAATATTTTGTAATGTTGACCACAATAGGAAAATAGATAAATAGAAAAATTACAGTCTCCGTAACTATTAAAAATAACACAGTGTTATTAATCAATATATTGCGTGTTGCAAACAAATTGTGTTGTCCACATAGGCTTAAGATATTACAATGGAAATATTCTCAAATGCATACTTATAAATGGTTTTGAGGTTTACAAGCATTATTGAATAAATTATAACTGTATACAAGACAGGAACAATATCAAAACAATCTCGTGGATATTTTCGATTCAAATACAATTTATGCGATGCTTGGATCAAACGAATCACAAATCAAAACACGCAAAATGCTCTGACAGTTTTTGTACGCCGTTTGAGTAATCGCGTCCGAAGCGCGCCGGTCCCGTTGCGAGGATTGATGGAAGCGTTCATTCTTCTCGCTAATCGCTGACGCATGCGCGGTGCCCGCTCCGGACCGCGGAGAGTCATCTCTGGCGTAACGGTGCACCGCTGCAGCATCCGAAGAGATCTGATGGCCAGGTCCGGCCGAGCGATGTTTAAAAAAAAGCTGTGTTTGTGTATATGAAAAATATTTGGTTACCACCGGAATGTGAACCCGGAACTTGTACTTGCAGAGTTCTGTTACCATTAAGTCACGTTAACCATTTTTTAAGTATACGACGAATTTTAGACTTACAATAAGTAATCTATTTATTAAATATACATATATATGTGATACAAATTAATTGTATCAATATAATTTGTATTAAAATACCAAAGAAAAAAATTGCAAATTCACAATAATAATGTGTTCTCCTTAAAAATATATAAAAGTTGTATCAAAGTTTATCCAAATTGAATAAAAAAATAATTAGTTTAATCTCTGACGTTTCCTAACGTATATTACTGGAAGGTGTTAGAGATTTGTTTGCAATAAAAGGTGATAGCTTTTTAAAAACTGAAATAATAGATGTCTCAATTTGAAAGAGCTGCAGTATATGGGTTCGAACATTTGTCGCCAACTTACTCGGTTGGCGTAGCGTAAAGGTAACGCATTTCCCCGGATAGGAAGAGATCCTGGTTCGAATTCCGGTATCAACCAAAATATTTTTTCGATAAATTGATTTTATCTGTATATCTTTCTAATTGATACATTTACCACAGAACTATGTTCTGAAAAAATTGTAACTTCATAATAATAATGTGTTCTCGTAAAAATTATATATATATCAATGTGTTTTAAAATTGCAATTTCACTATAAAAATATGTTTTCATTAACATATTTAAAATAAAGGATGTTCTAAAATTAACGTTAACTCTTAAAAATTAACGTGTTTAAAAATGGGTAGATTCTGAGTATGCGCACTTAAAAAAAATCTTTTTATGTTGTCATATTTTATATTTGTGCTAGATTTTCGAGACAAAAATTTTGTTTTATTAGGTAGACTTCGATAAAAAATACTGTGTATTGCAGAAGGCCTCGTGACGCAATTTGTGGGAAATTTCAACGCACTTACATCGTATATGAGATGTAAAGAATTTTGTAACCATGATAATTTTGTAATCAATTTTCTGAAAAAAAGATCTTGTATGTATATGGTTAGAAAATTTAGCCAGACTTATTTTAAAGTGACCGCTAAACGAGCCAAAACTCTGTTTATATTGGTTATACAGAAAAAAGTAAAAACCACACTATCACTTACAGATAAAATATATTTGATTATTTTTTACTCGAATTATTCAATACTCTCTTTTGTTGCTATTTATATTTTGGAAAGTAGAATTTTTGGATTTTTTCGCATCTGGTTCAGCTCGACGAAAGAAAAATTAGATTCGGTTGAGTAGACCCTGAGCACTAGAAACGATAACGCACAGTGCGCTCCGGTCGCTACCACACGCGACAATTATTTGACAGTCTCAAGGGTAGTAACAACGGTAGTTGTGGATAAGGTAATGAAATCCGGGACGAAATTTCGTTCACGTGAACGAGTTTTAATTGTGTGAATTTAGTGTGAGTACCGGGCAAAAACGCTTCACAAAAAAATTGCATGTATTTTGCCATATTATATTTCTTCAATGGGCAGGTCATTTGCACGAACAACTGATGATCGTTGGACAAATAAGACGATTCAGAGGTAAAAACCAGAATATATATTTATCGTTCCTTAAGCAATAGACGATGAATTAAAGTCAAATAACTTTGTTTACACCAATTTTATTTGAAATAAGGGTTAAAGAATATCCCAGAACATTAAATAGCAATAATGACTCGGAGTTTGCAAATAATTTATTAGAATATAACTATACATTTTATTATAATACAAAGTTGAAAATATTACAATTTAGAAATATTGGAGATTAGAAAAAGTGTAAATATTAAGTCAAATATAAATAATAATCAGATAAAATTTGTAAAAAATCCCCTATTGAATATTTTTCCATTTAACCATTCTTCTCTTTCTAATGACCATGTAATTCTCTAATTAGCTCCTCCTACTCCGATTTTGGTTTACCCCCCTCTTTTCTTTTTCCAAAACTTGTTCCCTCGCTTCCAAATTTAGTATACAACTCATCCTGAGAAAGAGAACATCGTTCTCGAAACAAGTTATTTGACTTTAATTCATTAATTATGACATCACAAAGTAAAAATCTACCTTCAGAAGTTATTTAATTTTTCGAATAATAGTAAACTATTATTCGAAAATTAAATAATAGACCATTGCTGAAAACTATAAATTGCCATGTGTATCAGACATTAATAATTTGTTTTAAATGCTAATTACAAAAGAAGTATATATTAATTTTAATTATTTATTAAAGTTGTTATCGAATATAACACAATACTATGCGTTGATTGACTTAGATAAATGTAATGTAGGTTTTTGAAATTAAATGTAATTTTTATAAAACGAGTATGACCATATATTTTTTTAGTTTTGAAAAAATCCTCACACTAATATAAAATATCGGAACTTACATAGTACGCAGATACCTGAACTTGTTATTAAAAAATATTTCGTTTTCATATACATATTTTGTACGTTCTTGTTTTTTTGTTTAAGTGTCGATGTTCACATGGTTCAGACATAAAATTGATCAAAATTAATATTTATTTATTATTGAATTCTGAATAAAATGGTGTTCACAGTATTTTCTAATGCATTTGCAGATATATTGTAGATAAACTAGATATCACAGTTAATATGAAATTATTATAATTTTTTTTTCAGTTTATTTATTTATTTGTACATTCGATAATATAAAACAACAATAGGGTCATGTACCCCCTAATAAGAAGATGTTGAATTATGGGGGTGGCTATCAATATTTATATAAAACAAAATCAAGATGTATGAAATTATTTACAACTAACAATAAAAAAAAAACAATATGTCTTTAATAATACAATGTGAAAATTAAGAAAATATTAAAAATTTTAAGAAATTGACCAAATTAGAACTTGGAAAACGTGTCAAATACATAATTTAATAATTTTGAAGAACCTTTTTAGAACCTCTTTCTTGTAGTCATTTGTACTTTTTTGCATGTAAACGGCGTTGGTCATAATTTAAATAGTTTAGAATCGTTGGAGATAAATAAAGCGTGTAAGACTAATCAAAAAATTATAAACAACCAACTAAATTTAACTACAAGTCCCATTCTAAAATTTTTTCCTAAAAATTATTCGAGTAAATTTGTATTAAGTAACAATTTGAGATAGGTACTAAATTAATTTTTTAAAAATATATTCTGGTAAAGAAACAATAACGTTTTTGATTAGTATTGACATCCTGAAGAAGAAAATGGTAAGTTTCTAAACCGGTTGATGTATTTAAACTCAATAAGTGGTAAATGAAACAATGTTAATAAATTAAAACAAGTACACATTTATATTTGCTGATAATTTAATTGATTTTGGCAATTGGTTATACAGTCTAGAAGCAATGTATGATGCATGTCTCTGTCCGTGATGATTAAATATTATATAATTCTTAGAAGCCTTCACTGAAAAATAAACGTTCAATATTTTGTTACCAAATTTGAGTGCAGTTTTAAAAAAAATTATTGTATCACTAAATAGAGCCGGCTCTGCGAAGTACGTGTCCATAAGTATCAACTTGCTTTGACCGTAATCGCAAGAGATATGAAAGAACGTGTGAGATGAGAACATTGGCTCGCTTGTGATTGGTTTTCTTCAGTCCATCCATGGTTAGATTTTTTACAGTTTGCTCTGTTCTCTTCACAGTATGTACTTCATTTTAAAGATGGTAAATCGGGCATTTTTCATCAGAACTGTGGGATAGATATAATAGTAGATGTACTGTTTAATACGATAATGAATTTGTCCTAACAGATGTTTATATTTAACGCATATGAATCCATGTAACTCACGTGGTGAGTACTATATGGGGTACTGAGACATGATAGAATTAAAAAAGTTAAATTTATCCAGAACAATTCTGTGATAAAAATTTATTTTCTTTTCCTATAGAAATGATTCAGCAGGCCAACTACTGTATTCCCCGTTGGTGTTTAAGTGATTGAAAATTATCACAGAAAAATTCATCTGATAAAATATTTATTTTAATAAATACTTTTGAGAACGTAGAAAGAAACCCTTAAAGAGGACCCACCATAGCCCGGGGACTTAATCACTCCCGCTTCGATTCCACTCAGCCAAATGCATTTAATTATCCAAGGCTTAAATTAGGATATTATTGTAAATGAAATGTGAAAGAAGTTCTCGATTATGAGGTGTTTTCGACAATAGATTTTTTCCTGAATATCCTTCGGGTTGATACATATAGTTTGTAGTTACCTTGTGGCTGTCTTTCATAGTATTCATTTTTTTATTTATTATCTTATAGATATATATTAAGAAGACTGGAATCGGACCGATTCATGCTATCTATTGTAGTTGTTTTCACTTTTTCAGACAGATTTTTAAGGTTATTTGAAATAGTCTATATAAACTTTTTGTAATAAAGTAAATATCAAAATATTGAATATTGATGTTTCTTCATTTTATTATAATGTTTTTATTAATTATAATATTTATGCGTTCTATTTCCAAATGTTTGGATACTTAGTGCGAGTATGTTTCCTAAAGAATACATATAGCACGATTTTAAAAGATGCAACTTCATAATTCAAGTATGTAAGTATATGAAGTTATAAGTATCATCTTGATCTCGAGTGTCGATTCTTCTATCTAAATGATCTTCAGAATACCGCTACAAATATGTGTCTAACCTGGATTCGAATATTGCCTGAGAAGTCTCGTATGCTAAGCGGTAGGTACCTATTCAATACATGAATTGGCAGGTCAGTACAGTGCAGTGCCGCGTTTTTATGTTTAGTAAATATGTGACTTCAAAAATACAAAGAAATATGAAATACAAAACTGTATCAATTCAATCATCATCTGTGTTAAGTTTTCTGGGGTATTTTGCCATGTCTCTCCAACCTTTCTGGCTGATGGACCCAGAAGTGGGTCAAAGAGATCCACAAAATACACACGGCAGAATAGTCTAGAAATCGCAACACAGAAGATTCTGAACGGTCGTGAAAATCAGAGAACATTTAAAAGTTAAAAACACGTAATATGGAAATGTGATGTGATAAACTATAAAAGATTTATATACCTCAGACACAAACATGGTTACACCGTAACTCTTGAGACAAAGCATTGACAATGGCATGTGGTACCGTACCAAAATGTCAGCTTAAATTTCCGTGAGGAAACCATCCAAAAAAAACCCGATCTAACCTAGAAGAGACATCAGTGCCATATATAATATATATATATGTGTTTGATTGTGTGTGTAAGTGTATGCACGTGTGTGAATGTTGTGTAAAAATTTTGCTGAGAAGGAAGGATGTAATGAAACTCTATTACATTTATTTTTGACGTATAAAAAATAAATATTATTTGCTTAGCAATATATTTTGTGTAGGTAGTTACTATGTATGTATTATTTTTGGAATAAAATTTTCATGTAGGTACTGAATACACATAGAAGTTCTTTACCTACCTACCAGGGCGTTAAAGCGTGTATTATAATTTCTAACAAGTGGCTTTCTGAAGATGTGGATTTCTAAAAGTGTCAAAACGTCAATGTGACGTTTATAGATACTGAATAAAATGTGTAGTAACCACGGTAAAAAGTGTGACATTGGTTTCGTCTCTTTTTCGTCATATTATTCTAAGATTACTTTAGTATGAAATATTTTTGAGGGGGCTTAAATTTTTATATATCAAAAATATGTTTGTATTCTAAGATAATGTAAGGTAGATAATAATATTTCAAAACGTATTCGCACTTTTACACATATTTACGTACATACATACAATATTTGAAAATTTGCAATAAACTAATGTATTCTTTAACCTGCATCTTTGTTATTGCTGCAGTGCCGTACGTTTTCAGTTTAAATAAAATGAAATACATTACAAAAATTTGGTTACTGTATGCTAATGTGCTTACGTAAAGAATTAATATTAGTCTCGTGGAAATATAATTAGTAAATGATCGTTGCAAAAAAAGAGAAGTTGTTTGAAAAAAGTGCGGAATTATAATTAAGTTTGACTGTGGCTCGAAGATGTTACATTAATTAAATAATAATAACATTTTGAGGGTACCGACCATTTAAATTATACGACTAAGTTGTACGTATTTATTTTGTCGAGTCATCTTCGAATAAACGCAATACAAGATTGATTGATTTTAAATTAGATTTAATACAAGATACATTTATTTCATTGTATTATGTTAATGACTGTACTGTTTAATTGTACGTGAGAGATTTTTTTTAGTAGGTACCTGCTTTAAATATGTGTGGGTATGGATTAAAAAACCATTTGGCGATGGACGCAAAACTAAATGATTTTTTTCAACCACGTAAGAATTATATTCGTGGTGGTCTAAGACCAGGGAATTATTTATAAAGATGAATTAAAATAGTTGAGAGATATTGTTGGTTCTCGTTTCTTTGATGAAAAAGGCAAGAAATATAAATGAGCAATATTCCTAAGGATCATCCAAACTGAGGGTTCAAAAAATGAGTAGAAATTTAGTATAAAAATTGCGTAAAGACCATTCTGGCTAAATAAAGTGAAATATATATATGTACCTTTCTCTCATGGTGCTAAAATAAAAACGCGTGTTCCGGTGCTGTAAACTCATTGTACATGTAGGCTTTTGCGATTTTTAAGTCGGATAAATATGAATATTTTACATTTATTACTTGTATTAATCATTAAAATAATAGTTGATACATAAATATACACATATTTATTATTATTATATAAAAGTGCTAAAAATGAAGAAAATTATTTGTCATAACGAACGACAACACAGAAACACATAAGATACGTCTGATCGACCGGTGCACGCTCCGCCACTAAAGTGATGATCCCATCCGGCTCCACGCGCCCCGCGCACCGCGCACTCCACACGTACAAATACACGTATTGACAAATTCATGTCAGATTCTTTGATTAAACATTTTTTATTGTTGCGTATAGTAAATACATATATTGTGAATATTTTATCCAATACATAAATATATTACGATAGAATACCTAAAATATGAACTTTACACGTAGTATGTTTAAAGATATATTTATATAATTACAGGCAATATCAACTCAGTTTACATCATCGCAGAGGAAAGGTTAATAAAAATGCACCAGTAAAAAAAAGAAGAAAAATAACTATATATACTTCACAATGGAAATAATATTTAAGTACCTAGCGAGTATAATAAAATATGACATGAGAATATTTGATACATACAAATCACTCTTGAAGGGTGGATTGCCTATTTAAAAGAAGAAAAAAAAAATTGATACGGAAACAAAAATTGTAAAATAAAATTAGTCAAACGACAGCAATAAGAAAATATTACATATAAAGGGTCTCAACTTCATCTAATAGCTCTCACATCACACAATTTTATAATTCACATTGCGATATTGCTATATGGCATTTTGAGTTGAGGAGGAAATGAATCAATTATAGATTGCCAGTAAAAATAAATAAAAATCAATTATTAGTGCTCTCATAGTTATATGAAAATGTCGCGTGTTATGTGTACTGTTCGCTGGGAAGGAAGGATTTTATTACAATTATTTTAGACATTTTAAAATTACATTTCTTAAAAAACGTTGCTTAGATTATTCTTTGTGTAGTATGAATTATTTTTAAAGTATCAAAACCTAAGTTATTTTGACATTTATAGCATGTGTGACATATTTTTTTGCTCACTTTGTCACATATTTTTTTAAGATTACTATAATATAAATTTTTTTGAGAATAACATTTAACCGATTCACTAACTGAACTTTGCATATTTAGCTTTGGTTCGCTATCATTGAAGATATGTATTTTTTAATTATATATTCGCTGAATTATATTATCTCACAGTCGCTTTACATGCAAGAATAACAGGTTGATTTAATATCAGTCTTCGTCTTCAGTGCACAAAGGCGACTATAAATCGTTTTTATCAACATCACATTGTCATAAAATATGAAGATTTATTTCCGCCCGTTGTTTATCATCACATAAATCGAGATGCACAGTTATATCGATTTGTACTCTGTCCGGATGTTAAAGATTCCCTGCATCGAAAAGATGTTGCGGTTTGATTCACAGCTATCTATCGCCATAAAACAGAGCAAAGAAATTTACACAACAATAATAATAGTATTCTTCTTACTTTTTCATAGTAAAATTATTAATCGCTTACAGATGGAATGAAAGTGATGCCAAAAAAAGATAATTGCCTGATTTCTATTACATTACCGCGAGCATTTTACTTTTGTTTTTAAGTTACCTAAATGAGTACATAACGTCGCAAATGAGGAAAGCAAAAAAAAATTGCTAATATAATTACTTTCATTAGTGGTGAGCGATTCCAATAACCGTTAAGCCTATTTCAGTAAATGTCAGTAACAGCTGATACTCCGTCATCAGTCCATCTTAAAAATAATTATAAAATTACCCTGAATGGCAAAGAATACTTTGTGTGAGATTTTTGTGGAAATTTCATGATAAACATATTCAGTTGTCACCACGACGAAAAACACAAAGAGACTAAGGATTTTTTTTAATGACGGGCCTATAATGTAATGTTATTATTAAATTAAACACGACCTTTAGTCAAAGCCCTTCAATGATGACTTGAAAAACCATATATTCATATTTACAGAAGAGTTGGTAGATACGTATCGGAATTCTGGTATCGAATTAAAAAATGTACGTGCCAACTAAGTTGTATACCTAAAGCTCAATTATTTAAGAAAATCAAAGAGAACAACACGTTTCCATATTTAGTCAACTGACGAGTGAATGTCAGATGATTAAATAATTATTTTTTCAAAATACGCGTGACGAAGCATGACCGACATATCATACAAAGCGAGAGTATAAGTAAATATTATTAAATCAATACTAAGATTTATACTATTGTTTGTATTTGTTTCTTTTTCGTTCTTGCGTATTTTATATTTAGGGCTGGTTGTGTGATCAGTTTACTTTTTACTATAATTAGTCAAGTATTTTTTTTTTGCGAAAACGAGTTGTTTAAACGTTTTTAAAAAAATATTTACTTCTCGAAAGTACATCCCATAGCAAACTTATTTTACTCTCCGATAACAAATAGTAAAAACGAGAATCGATAGTTAAATATGGCGGACTTTTCACAGCTGTTCCAGAAGTCATCTGACACACATCGAAAGTTGCAGTATACGACAATTAATCATTCATTATCCCGTTATTTTATTGATGAGAGTTCGTCCGATGATGATCTCGTCGTTTAATATATTAATGTATTCATTAGCATATAATAAGAAAAAATTTCACCACCAGAGTGACAGATTTCGAAAACCTGCGCGAAATAATTCGTAGATAATGCATATAATAAAGCATATTTCATAATTATTAGTCGCGACATTTCCATCTTTTGCTTTGATAGTAGTAAATTTGATGTATCAACAGCCCGCAAAGGATTTTTACTACGGACGTTAGTTAACAGTTATTATACTAAAAAGTCCTTAATGTTGTATTTTTCCGAATTTATTATCTTATATAAAAATCTTATATCTTTCTGTGTGTTAATCGTAGGAAAATTGTAACATTTTATCAAAGTAATGTGTTAATTTATAAAATATGATTTGATTTTTTTTAAATATTCATCTGTTCATAACGTAAAATATTCATCTAATCAAACTCAGTTTCCTCTCCGTTTCAAGTCAATAAAGTATATAAAAAAATCGCCTGTGAGAAAAACTGACACTTAAACGACATCTTAAGACAGGTTTTAAACACTAGTAAATAAGTAACTTAAGATCAATTTTTTTTTTGAGGATGTTTTGAAAGTTTGCAGGGATGCATTAAACGACTACTTTATTTAAATACATTTAAAAATCAGTACTAAACAATACTGAAATTAAAATTTACCGAAATGAACGTTCAGAGATGCTGTGTACCATTTCTAGCTTAACAAATTTGATAGTAAGCAGAGATCACGTTATGTAAACATGGGTTTGAGATTATACGGTATTCACTGGTGCGCTTGTTAGGTATGTGAACTCCGCCAAAGATTCTAGGAATAATAGGCTACGTTGGAAGTCTTGAGCAGCCATTATTTATGTCGGAATGATTCATTACTAGCGGAAAGCTCTGTGATGTCTGGTAATAGGACTAAATTAAAAAGGTAATCTACCCGGTGTACATTGCTCAGTCTCTTCATTTGGCGGTACAAGTGATTTGAAATTAACTGATTTTTATATTATCAGTTGACGTGGAAGAAAATTTGTAGGTTAACATAATTATTTTAATACAAATTAAATGTATCAATAAGAAAGATATACGGAAAAAATCAATTTATCTAAAGAATATCACATAATTATGTTCTAAAAAAACTGCAACTTTACAGTAATAATGTGTTCCTTTAATAATAATGATAATTTTAATTTTGAAATAAACTAATCTTTGCAGCTCCTCTTATCAACTAGTGTAGTGAATGTTAAATACAGTTAAGTGATGACCTATTCAGGTAGAAAAGGGGAGGAGTTCAGTGGTCTTTATTGGGAATATTGAAAATTGGGTTGAAGTTTTGGTAAAAGTAATGATGTTAATAAGTGTATTTAATTTAGTTGTCATTTATACCTGTTGATGAGAAGAACTGCACCTCTATAAACTACAAAAAGTGACAAAAATTTATTACCTATCTACACAGTTTTGTTTGTTCATAGGTATATTAAAATGAACATGTTTTTATTTAAAATATCGTAAGCTCGTTTCCATTGAAAATAACCTCACAAATAAAATAATATTTTTACACTCTGTAAGGCTTTATGAATACAGTACGTACAATATTAATAAAATTGTGATACTTATTTAATTTTTGATAAAAAAAAGTGTCATTAGAGGCTTTGAATGTCTCTAGGTAGTCTTTTGTCACAATATAATATTCTTTACCCATCGATTATCGTGCAATACGACAATAAAATATTACAAAATAATGTAATAATGAATGGATTGCTGGCTTAGTAATTTTAAAAAGCTACAAATTGAAATTTTTTTCTTTCAAATATCATTATTCTAAAGGTCTCTCTTAAAAGATTACCAAAGATTTTATGTGTTGATTATGCTTTTTATAGTAAAATATTTATGTGATTTTATTTACAAATTAACTTTAACACCTAACCCAACCGTATTCTTATATATTTTTCCATTCTGATTAAACCATAAGAAATTTTGTAAATATTGAAAACGTGATAAGTTTATCACAAAATATCATCGATCTTTTAAGAAATATTTTAGCGAAGGATAAATCATTAAAAATATTTTTTCGGAATCTTCTCTAATTATTTGTTTGACAGTTAAAATATAATAGATATCTGAAAATTCGCAACTGAAATATCAGTGTAAATGTCGTGAATTATATTGAAATATTTTTAAACTTTTCTGTAATTGAAAAGTATTATGTTTTTTTAAAGCCATATGCAAAAACGTTATTAAACTATAAATATATTTGTATATTATTTATGCCTTTTAGAAAACACATAAAAATTTATGTACGATGATATCAAGAACTCATAATCTATATAAATGTTAATAATGTAATTTAGAGTGCCATTGCAAAACAGCTTTACTTTCCAGAACGAGATTCTTAGTACGAGCGATGACAGTTATGCGGTTAAAATGAAAATATTTTTTATCACTTATTTTCTATAATGTAGTTTTAACTGATTAAATTCGACCGCACGGAGATTGAAGAAAATTACATTTAAATAGTTATGGACTGTCTTATTAGTGCGCAACTATTGATACATTATAATTCATGCTATTCAATTATTGTTTCAAATAAATACAATCATGCCAATTGTTTTGATTTGAAAAACATTTATAGATCTGCATCATCAATCACGAATCAAATTATTATTATTCACAACACTTCTGTTCGCTTTTCAACGGTAGGCAGCGCAACGTTTGTTTGGACATCATTTTTTTTAAATAATATGCCAAGTTTTAGTTTCTTTATCGAAAAATGATTTCAGCTTTTCTTATATTATGTTCTACTTTATTAGCCTATCAAATTTCATTACAGAGGTAGTTTTATTTTCGCAATTCCTTCCACAAGCTCAATTTATTTGTGTATCTTTTTAGGTCAATTATTCTCTTGATATCATGTGTTCATCAATTATGTTGGGCCTTTGATATTAAATTGCCTCCATTTCCAAAGATTTCTTTCTCATCGGTCATTTATTTTACTAATATCATTTGAACTAGGCTATACAATGAGAAATACCTTCAGGTATTTAGGGTTTAGCCTAGATCCATTATCGTAGGACTTCATTCGATTAATTTCGCCGAGGATAAATATCTTCACCCGCTTCATCATTAAACCGGTTGTCAGGGTCCATATATCTAATCCATGCGTCATTACTGGAAGGATATACTGGATAAATATTCTTGTTTTTGTTCGTACAAATAAAATAAAAACATAAACGCTAAAATATATCTAATATTTTTGGTATTTGGCAGATCCATTTATGACTGAGTAAAGAATGAAGAAATCAGGAAAGCATGTAAAAATGATCTTAGCATAATGAATAAGATTAAAAAACAATCGCTCAGATAGTTAGGTCATATGAAACGAATAAATGAGGAGAAATATTGGAATATTGGCGAAAGACTTGGCATGACCACGTAAACCCGATGCTGAAAAATGGTTCTGTTAGATAACTCAATAATCGACGAGCTTGTATGAGAAAATGTATAAATGTTGATGAGGCGAGAATTGTGTGTCAAGACAGAAGAGTAAGGCGCCTATCCTCATGGATAGCGTTGTGGTAATTTAGTTGATATTTGTGATCAAATATTACCTACTCGCCAGAAACCTGTTCTCTTAACAAAGGTAGATGAAGCAACACTAGATGAATCTGAAATAATTCAATGTATTTGAGAAAAGGAACAAATTTCAGAGCTGTTAAAGAAAATTAAGTATGGTGTGAGTTTGCAACTAGGAAATTTACAACAATGACCCAAAAGTTACAAAATTTATAAAATTATAGAGACTTTGATGGCTGGACCATGTAGAGCTAATGAATGATGAGCGATTTCCGAAATGGCTGCACAATAATATACCTGAAAGGAGACGACACATATATACAATAGATACACCCAAAACGAGGTAGCAAGATATTATAAACAAGGACCTGTTCATTCTTGGCGTCAACAATCGCTGAGAAGACCTAGAACCTGTTACCGGGATGTAGGGTCTAGGACGATGATGATGATTGTACAAAATGCTTTACAGTACCATTTTTGTTAAAGATTTAGATAATTTACACCTTTTAAATTTGTTTTTAATCAGTTACTCATCACTTATATTTATAGTTATTTTTTTGTCTATGCTTGTATTTTTAATTTTAGTATCCTGAAGAACGGACCGTTGGTCTTGAAAAATTTATCAGTTATTTAAAAAAAGTGTTTTTTGTTGTTATTTATATAATATGTTTTCACAAAGCAATTTTGTAAATACCCATTGAAGAAACAAATCATTATGTTTGATAATTTATTTTACGATATCCGAAATAGGTTTTTTTATCCGATCGGTTTATGAGTCATCTACTACATATTAGTAATAGAAGACAATTGAATATATTATAGATTAATTGAATAATCTATCTAACTGCAAAGATTTGATTCAAATATTGCTAATAATATATTAATAATGGTAGGTTATATATATTTTCATATTAAGAAGATGAAATCATAAGTAAAAGGAGAAAGAAGAAGTCATAAAGAAGAAAATCGAGTACTTTATGGTACAGGTTGTATAGAAGTCGTAAATATATAAGAACATGATAGAGATTCAAATGTGTAGGAAATAATTCCTCATCTTATTTAATTACTGCGTGGGAATAAATTCTACATTTTATAAACCTAGTACTTTTAGGTCGTATGGCTTGAGAAACATAAGATGCTTCGTATTTATTTATTTATTTAAGTGCTTGTTTACTAATGTTATCTTGTACCATTTATGTATTGCGTGTGTAATGAGCTGATAATAAGATAAATTTGTATGCATATTTGATAAACTAAGATGATACTAAAAAATAATGTTGTATAAATTTGATATAACCAATAAAATTAAAGAAGACATTGAATGAGATGAAAATTTTTAGAACAAGAATACCAGACCAACAGTAATAAATAAATTCATTATTGATGATGAAACTTTTATCAAAAGTGTTACTTATACACTAATTTAATATTTTAATTAAATAATGCTTAATAAAGCAGTCGCTTCACGCATGCAAGAAGTGACGGCTTCATTAATACTGAAAAAATTAACATATTTTAAATAATTCAATCCCAACAAAACTAGTATGTAACATAAAAACCATTAACTATACATATAAAATTAAATTTAAAAAAAAATCTAATATAGTTAAGTATGATTTAAAAAATTATTAAAATAAATATGAGGGATGATTGATTTTAACAATTTGCCCGCTGATGTAAGGTCAACAAGACGTTTGGATAAATTGAATTATTCTGTGTAAAATTTGTTTTGCGTTCTTAAATATAATATAAATAGGTATATATATTTATAATAATAATTATATAATATAAAGGTATTATTGCCTATATTTCAATGATGCTGCACGTCATCTGTAAATCATCATGTAAAATTTTATGTCATTATGCACACACAATCATTACCAGTGATGATAAAAAATACTACTGAGACTCACTGATGTGATTGTCATTGGTATTCGATAATATCAGTGATTGAAAATCGCCGCACGAATATACAATACACGAAAACATACTTTTGAGCGTATTTATTTATACTATTAAAATCTCATTTACCTAAAAAAGTGTATTCTAGCATAAATAATTAATATAAATCTAATTTAACATCATCATAAAGAAAATGAAAAAAATGAAAAACGTTTTGGCAGAATGTTAGAATACTAGATGTCGCTGATCAAATTATTGAAAATCCGGTAGATGGCGCTGATTCAAGTGATAATCAATTTAAACGGTGGCATAAGAAAATTAATAGAATTTTTAACAAAAAAAAAATTTGAATCACGAATCATGATATTCTCAGATATTCAATCACTGATAGTGAGTGTGACTCAAATATATCAGTGATTGACTCACGGTTTGTGATTTTAAGCTCATCACTAATCATTAATCTTATTTACTATATTCCATTGCGAGAGAATTATCTTTAAGAACTGGAAAATATTATTAAAAACGATTATACTTATATAACAGTATATCATAGTATTATGTAAATAATAATTGAGGTTTTTCAATTAAAAATTATATAGCTATACTATTTTTTAAAATTATAATTTAGTTTAACATTTTTTTAAATCTTTGGAAGGCGGTATTCTTTGGTGACAATCTTCCTTAATGCAACATTGCGCGTGGTTCGCAAGATTTATCGCGGGTACCTACCCACCGTTCAGCGCTAGATCGGACGGAGGGGCGAGGGTAATTAGCCGGCCGGGGAAGCGTGTGAACTCACCATTTGACAATGGCTGATATAAGAACTGGGTACCTGCGTATTCCCATATTATTGCCTCCTTAGCAGAGGTGAATCATGTCATTGAACTGGACGCGAGCAACGGACAAAGTACCCGAGTACCCATGCGTACAGCGGCTACTCCACCACTTAAGTTTCGTCCCAAGCGCAACGGGTGAACAAAATAGGCGACCGGTGAATAAAAAAGCACATGCTTAATACGTCGATACGAAATATTTCAAAGCAGTAGTGATGTTCCTTTCTTACGAGTGTTCTTCATTTTTAATACATTGTATTTAAAAAATATTCTTTTTGTTGAAGTTAATGTCAGTGCTGAAACATCAATGCTTGGTAAAGCGCGAAACTTGCAGTACAAGAAACGGGAATTAGTGTATTCATTAAAATACACGTACCTTAAAGATTTTTAACAGTAAATTTAACATAAATAACTAAGTTAAGTACAGTGATAAGTAGGTTGATTTCCATTTTGATAGAAAGGATACGAAGGTTGCGGGTCTGATTGATATAGGTATTCAGTTTACTAGATCCACAGCTCGGAATGGGTGTGGGTCTCCTGAAGAATTCACTTCCATTATCTCTGAACTGGGCTGCTTCCTGCCGCTGAGATAGTGGAGTCATTATATATTTATTTTTTATATTCTTCGAAAAATTTCATTTACAAATATGAAATAATTTTTTTGATGAATTGAAATATGACAGAGTTACAGATGTTCAAAGTTGCGTGTTTTAAAAACAATCAGTTTATCCCATTTTATCGTGTGCCGTCACATCTTCCGAGTCGACAAGTCGGTACTCGACACTCTAGTACTAATATTGTTAGTACTGGCCGGTACGTATGAGAGGTGTGACGTCACACAGTGAACATTGATAATCCGAGCGTTTTTCAATAAGCCCAGCATTGAACGCCAACATCTCCGAAAGTATCTATTGCACATTGTGAAAAAATTGGAATATGGAATTTTTCTTTTTTTTTAACATACTACAAAAGCTAATTTTTGATATGCTCCAATACCTCATTGCTGACACCAAAAATGGATAGGTCTTTATTTATATTCTCTTTACACCTCTTTTTAGTTCCATTCCTACAGTAGATTATTGAGTCTAATCATTTTGGGTATTCACCATTTTTACAGTGTTTATATTATTTATATGTCTTACTATCGATATTATTATATTAATATATATTTTTTATTTATAAATTGAAAGTAATTAAAAAAATTATGGCACTAAGTGAAACTTTTTTGAGTTTCTTTATTATGACTTTCATCTCAAATTATGTTTTTTTTTTGATTTTGTATTGTATTTTGGTTTTGTATTTTTGATTTCGATATTATTCAAAATTATGTAACTGTAATTCTAAATCCAGTATCTGAGATGATAGCGTATTAATTTATAATTTTTAATGACGTGAGAATTTTATACTTAAAAAAAATCTCAATTTTAACCGCATTTCTATTGGACGGACTAAAATAACCTTCCCGGATAGCCTATTATATTATAGGTATATGGTACCTACTTACGTAATTTTGAAATCAATTGAAATTATAATACAGTAGAGTCTGTGAACAATAGTTGGAATCATTAATCTATAGAGAAGATATGATTGATGATCTTGTTTAATACCTATTGCGTTAGAAACTGTTAATGAGAATTTAATGTTATTGATTTTTTGTTTGAAATTCAAAATATATTAGCGATTTACCAGCGGCGTATCATTTCAGACGCAAGTGGCGTAAAATTGAAAAAAAAATCGTCTGACATTGAAAATTATACTGCACTTCATAAATACAAAGATAAGAAACAATATTAATAGAAAATAGGTTATTAAATATAATTACACGTACAAAAAGTGAAGGAATATTGTACCGCAGGCTTTAGTGTTACATATAAGTGCTAAGATTCCCAATTTATAAAATGAGTTTTAAATTATTATATATTTCAAGAAACCTATAATTTATCACATGTTTCTAACCATTTATGTAACTAATAATCATAAACTTAATATAATTAATTAATAATCATAATTATGTACTTAAATATCAAAATATAAATCTGTGTGATTTGGAAACAATAAATATACCACAATTGTATAGATGAGGAGGAGCGAAAAACAAAATATGCTTCAGGTGCCAAAAGTAAAGTAACGCCACTGGATGTCTAACTTTCTTATATTACAGCACTATTATAGTATAGAAAAGTAATCCAAGTTGATCCTGATGGTTTAAAATATAATGCTCAGAGCCTGTTGCGTCATAATATCCCCAGCACACGATATAATAATTAATTCAGTTGAGACTGAGATGATGATCAAAACTAGTTTAACTGAAGCAGGGCAGATTCTAGTCACGGGAGCAAATTCATTAAAACGTAGTAAAAATTCTTATATATATATATATTTCTTTTTTGCATAATAAGCACATTTTTTTTAAAATAAAAATATGCTGTGAGTTATAAAACTTCTCATTCTTCTGGCAATTTATAATCATAATTATAAATAATTTTTTTTTAGGTGTGTTTTAGTTTCAAGGGTATATGACAATTTAACTAATATTCTAACTAATAACTAATAAATTATAAATATAAATGTGCTTTTTTAGTTGCAATTTAATTTCAAGATTTTGTGGCCATTTCATATTCATAAATTTAAATCAAAACTAGTTTTTATACAACTTTTTAGTGCGATATTAAGAATAACACATTTATAAATTATTAGAACACATTCTTATTGTGAAGTTGTAATTATTCAGAACAGACGGTTTGTGATATTTTAAATACTAATTAAATGTATTAATTAGAAAGATATACAAATAATGGACGATAGATGTATTCATTTAAAAAAGTTTAATATGTATAGGTTCGAAAATTTGTCGTCAAATATAATATCGCTGTAGCATAGTTGGATAATGCACCTTCCCCGGTTTGCGCAACAATAATATTTTTCGATAAAATTGATTTTATATATATATCTTTCTTATTAATAAATTTAATTAGTATTCATTTATAAATTAATACAAATTAAATGAAAAATCTATCGAAAAAGTATTTTGTTGATCCCGGTAGCAACTAAATATTTTTTTCTGTATATCTTTCTAGTTGTTTTAATTTGTAATAAAATACCACAGAACTACGTTCTGAAAATTCAACTTCACAACAAAATTGTGTCCTTGATGAATATAAATTACTGGTATCCTAACATGTTTTCATTTTTACGTTTGATTTTCATCAAAATGGTTTAATTTGTTATTTGGTGTTGATATTCTACATTCTTTAAATAGAAAATTATTATTTATTACAGCGCGAACGACTTTTCAGTGCGAGAATGTTTAAATTGAATAAATATTATTTTAATTATGTCTATTAATTAGGTGAATTATGTAATGTAGTTTTTAAGTGTTTAAACGACATGAATTATTATAATATGAGTAATAGGCGTATATAAGGCACGTGCTGTATGGAAAGATAGGAGAGGGTCTGTATTTAAAAAGATCCGGGTTAGTATAAAATAATTTGTTTGATAATTCAGAGGAATGATTAATTTTCATGAGGTTGAATTCTATCATAATACAGTAAAATTAGGCTTGATGAAGCAATAATCCGTATTAAAGCTTTATCATTCAGATACATCTTCAATCGGTTGGCCGTGTCATATGCCTGAAACCAGACTACAAAAATAAATGGGTAATCTTAGCTATTCCAAAGCAAATAAATGCTTATTTGAATGACAAAAAAACGTATTTACTGTTTTCGAGGTAAGTTTGTAGAATTCCATAATCACATATGTGAAAATATAACACTTGGTTTTTGATTATACTTATTTAATTTACTTGAGACGCGTTTCGCCTTTTAAGGGAATTATAAATCTAACAATTTATCTCAACAATTTGTATTTATATCTATAGTGAGGGGCAGGTATACAATTTTTTTAGCATATGAAAAAGGACAACATTATTTATTGAAATCCTCCTATATATATACAAATACTAGTTGCTGATTTAAATTGTTAGGTTGATAATGCCCTTGCAAGGCGAAACGCGTCTTAAGTAAATTAAACGAGTAGAATAAAAAAACAAGTGTCTTATTTTCACATACCTATGTGATAAAAAAACGCTTCAAATACTGAAAGCGAACCTCCAAAGGCCAACAATAAGAGCTTTATTTGGAAACTAGCTGCTAGATACCTAACCAGAGGGAATGTAATAGCACCAAACATAAAGCAGAACACCAAGCAGCATGGTACAATTAAGAGCCGAATAGGTAAACATAAAGAAAAGAAAATGGTACAGAAATCAGCTAGCAGTTGCAGTACCTATACCCAAGATGCCTTTGAACTTATGGATCCAAAATTGGATTCTTCAGTCACCAAAGAACTCATAATGAAAGTTAGTCTCCTTCAGACAAGGATGAGGATGTTGTGTGAGCACGTTTATCTATTTCTTTTGCAATAAACTGAAACAGACGTGACATATGACACAAATATACTACAATCAAGAAAATGAAAATAATTGGAAGTGCTATTAAATTATTTAATGCAGCGTTTCTCGGGTGCCTACCAGCCCTGGCTTTGAAAACAGTTCATTAGTAACTTCCAGTCGACATTACTAGTACTCAAGTTTTATCGGTTTATTAACTCGAGCTCCTGTTCGTATCCTGGAACAGGTGATACTAAGTGCTGGTGGAATGTCAACGTTCAAGGAAAAATACGTAACGAGTAGATTACCTTCAACAATAATAACAGGACACGAATTTGACACGAAGGTTTCATTCGGATTCTCGGTGTGTAAGTATAATTAATGCCACCGATCAAAGTACATTTTAAAACATAATTCTACCCTTATTACTTCCACTGAGTCCTGTAAATTCTTCATTATATTTACCCTGCCGATATTTTGTTATTGTAAATTCTCATTAAATGTATCTTGATTATTCTTTCGATATTGTAAATTCTCATCAAATTTATTCCGGTTATTCTTCCGATATTCCAAATTATTGATCAAATTTAGTACCAATATTCTCTCGATATTATAAAAAGTTTATCAAATTAAGACAAGCTATTCTCTTGATATTATAATATTGAACAAATTTAGCGATCCTGTCGATTATTCATCAAATTTAGCCTGGATTTTGTTTGATATCATCCATTCGTTACGTCGGAGGCTTGTAAGACGTAGGTAACAAAAAATAAATAAAATATTTTTATTGATAAAGATTTTGCACTTGATTTATAAATGATCCCTTATACTAATAATACGCAAAAATAATACCTACTTTGGAGAAAAACGAAATCCAAACGGAGCGTGAAATTGAGCTGTTGCATTGTTTACGCTTGCCCCGTTGAAACGAAAAATGCAGACATCATTAATTATAGTGTTAGAATTTCTATATCATTTTATTTTTAGAACTGTACTTGGTTAGTATTTGGTTTTCTGTTTTCACTAAGCGAAGGTATTTTGATTGACTTGATTATTTTAATCTCATTAATTTCATGTTTTTTTAAAGTTGCGTTGAATTATAAGATAATTTTTAAATAATTCAAATGCAGACTTACCATAAATTAAGGTTATTAACTGATAAATGAATGATGGTGATAATATCATGTATAATTTATTTATAACTTTTTTTCCAGATTTGTAGATTTTTTAATCAAATTAATTCCTCTTATATTACACTACTTACTTAAATTTATAAATGATATTATTTAAAATGCACAAATATATATAATCTCTACAATACGTATAATCCATAATAATATTACGTTTCCCTATCGATTTCTATAACTTTCTGGACGTCTTGGATTCTGGCTGTATCGTGCTTGATTAAACGGTGAAGTCTGTGACAAGGGCAAAAACAAACGTGTTTTTAATATCTCCAGGTTAAGATTATTTCAATGTTTTCTCTTTTATTCTCTTATATTCTCGTATATTCAATAACAGTACGTAAATATATATTTAATTTGAAATGAAGTGTATATTGTCATTATTACAAGTAAGAAAATATATACATGATATCTGTCATCCTTTCTTATCTTTGTTATCTATGGTATTCCATATAATTGAGCACTTTACGAAATGTCAAAATAACGATTTTTGTAATGGTTTTCATTCGATTCCAAATAGCATTTTTGTGACACTAGCCACCTGCGGGTCCTAACAACAAGCAATCGATGATAGCCGATGTGACCCTGACTGAAAAAAATTGTATGCGAGCCAAGCACGCGCGTTTTCAGTGAATTTTTAAGCGTTTCATCAAATTGTATTTTGATTCATTGAAAGCCTTTTTTGAGAGAAAAATAATAATATTTCTTTTTGAAATTTGTCTTACGAATTTAAAAATTGGTTAATTATATCTCACACGCTGGTATAATAGACTAGTACATGGATTGTAATAGAACTAGATACTGAAGATACTGAAATATAATAACTTAATAACTTCCGTAATGGATTTTACTGTTTACGTATGAATTTCAGCGAAGTGGTGATTCCACGTAGCCGCAGGCAATGAAATTTTCATTTCAAAAAAATTGCGACGTTTCTCACAAGTTAGGGTTCAAATTTGCAAAATTTTATGTTTTAACGGAACTTTCTAAATTTGAATGTTAATATTTTTGCCTTGCGTTTTGATAATTTAATTAATATTTCCACCACGCTGTGAGACTGGCGGCAAGATTAATGTTCCTGGCCTTGAACCTTGAGAAAAAAAACAATGGACCAGTGATGGTGCGTGTCAAAACACAGATGCCCCGAAGATAGCGAGTGTCGGTACCGTTGCAGAAGGCATCTTCCCCGAGACAATAGTGTTTTGCATATCTTTTTGTAATTTTCAAAAGATGACCGTGTACTTAAAGAAAAATATTTATGGAAGCAGCTGTGTGTATATATACACAAATATATATATATATATATATATATATATATATATATATATATATATATATATATATATATATATATATATATCTACACGAGTATGTATAACGGATATGGCTTTATTGTATAAACATAACAGCTCAGAAGTGGTTAAATCGTTTTAACCTTTACCATACCGTGATATAAAATACCCACATGCAGCCATGCTGTCAACTCGAGTTACCGTAAGAAATTTTTAACATTTTAAATGTGACGAAAGCTTTTATTAGTTTAAATTGCAATAAAAATATTAATCCTATAAACTTACTCTAAATATTGAGCATTAATTACGAAAATGGGATCAATATCCAACCAAGTCCTATACAAGACTACCTTTTTTCTTATCTCTCTTCATTAAATCACCCACTTTATTGTCTAGATATTGGATCTTCGGATTTGGATTTTTTCTGCTCACTTTCCAACGATCTTCATGGTAACATTCAATGATGATGATGAAATGTTGAACTGGCAAGATAACTGGTCAAAGGAATTGAAATATTGTTCAGCAAACTGCAGAATTTTTTAAAAATGATGGTGAATACACAGTAGTTTAGTTTATTTGTATAAAATTATTTAAATTTTCACTTTTAACCACCTATAAGTTAAATTTAATACACCAACCGGTTTCAGAAAGCACCATTTTCTTTATCAGGATGTTAAATAAACTAACTAAAACCATGTATGTCAAATTGTTTTAATGTTATAAAAGAAAAAAAAAATCTAGTACTAGAACTTTTGGTTATATTTAATCGGTTATTTATAATATTACTTAGTTTTTACATCAATAAGTTTTTAAATTTTAAAAACCACTCTAACTTATTAGACAACCCAATAGTTATATTGGGATATTTGTAAACCTTACAGTAATGTACAAGTAAAGTGTTAATTGTGAATCAAGCTAACCTACAAAATCATGCTGGATATCGCTTAATCAGTAGCGTAATGGTTTTTGCAATTAATTGCATACATTTATTAGCTATTTGTAGTCTTGGCATTAGCGATGCATGAGTCTGGTATACTTAGTTTGACCGTAAGGGATTTCCATGTTAAATTATCCGTTCTCCTGGTATCTCTGTATCTTGGTATCTCGATATCTTGGGCATCTCACGTGGAGTCGGTGAATGGTTCTGGTCCGGCGCCATCAGTCTGCCCCTGCGTGACTCTGGTCGGAACCGACTCCCAGGAAACGGTAGGCTTGAATAAGGAAACTATTATCGAGATGCGGTTTAAGGGTGCAGTTATGTTATGATTTATTGGTCCATTCTAATGTAAAGATACTAATTATACCACATTATGTCAGATAGATAGGGATATTGATGAAGCGTTATTAATTACGTTGCTATATGAGTTTTCAAATATTATAGTAGATTAATTTTCCGTATTTTCGATAAAAGACAGAATTAGATTTATTTATGATTATTTTATTTAAAATTTTTGATACAATAATATAAGCCATATGTTCACTGTCTCCTTAACTGGACTAAAGTCTGTAGCAAAAGAGACAGTGTATGACAATGTATTAAAAAATTAATCTCCATTAAAATATAAGTGATAAAATTGAATAACGAGAAACATAAATAGATATTTAAGGATAATATATTCTGCAAGCTGCAATCTTTCAGAACAAAGGTCTGTGATATTTTAAATACTAATTAAATATATATCTTTTTAATTAATACACTTAATTAGTATTTGAAAAAATATTATCGTTGCTATCAAGATTGGAACCTGAATATCTTCCTAGCCGGGGAAATGCATTAACCGATTATGCTACACCAACACAGTAAGTTGACGACAAGTTTTTGAACTTATATATAGCACTTTCATAAAGGTGTTTGAGATTACGTAAATATAAAGATGAATTTCAAACAATGAAATGATAGATGTATTAATTTGAAAGCGCAACATATAGGTTCGAAAATTTGTCGTCAACTTACTGTGTTAGTGTAGCATAATTGGTTAATACATTGTATCATACCTTCCCTGCAAATAGTGTCTTTTTATAGGTCCATATATTAAGTATATTTGAAATCATATTTTCAAATAATATTATTAAGTACATTGTTTGTATTTTATACTACAAATAATATCGTTTTCGTGCCTACATTTCGGTGTGATATTAAATTGTTGTAAACTTGGAAACATGAATATAAAATTATTATTGTAAAATTTGTATGTAGATACGTAGAAAAAAAAGAGCGTCAATATATTCGTACATATGTACATGTACTAGCGCTATATAAAACAGAGAGTAAAATGTATTCTGGTTCGTTGGTTCAACTAGTGTGTGTTACCCAAAACAAATAAATCACACTTGAGAAGTCACCTATACATTACACATTTTTAAGATTCTTAGTCATTTACGGTTGGTTCTCATTAATTAAAATTTGAGCTTATTTCTCACTTTTCCGTCACCGATCGTTTATGTCCGCGTCAAAAGCAGCTAAAGTCACAAAAGGTTGTGTTTATTTCGGCGTCTGAACATCCAACGTAACGGCGCTTTTTGTCTGAGCGAGGTATTTAAATTGCCCCCAGGCGCCAATTAATGCACTGCTCTGATATTTGGTATATTTTTCTTTACTCGTATTTATTATGTGCTTCTGTATAGGTTCAGTGAACTTTAAAAATGTTCCGGAAAGGCGGCAGATGTTTCTTTTGCAAATGTTTTCAAAACATTTTTTTTGTCGTTGTTATCGTTGTTGAAGTCAGATAAAGCAGCTTGAAAAATGTTGTAACAATATAATAATTATGTAAATGGTTTAAGACCGTTCAGAATTTTGTTTTGGGGTTTTCAGGGCTACTCTGCCATGTGTCACTCTCCCCTTTATCTGATATATCTAATTCAATGGAATTACTGATTCTCTGATTCTTATTCTAATTCAATGGAATTACCCTACAATGGTAGGGTTCATATTCAGCTCTGAGAGTTCGGGGACATTACACAATTAGATCTTAATGCATCTTTAATGATGAGTTAATTGGTGATATGTTTTTCAATACAATAATTTTTATATACAGTATTAACGTGATTATATACTGGTCTAATATTTCTATCATAATGAATTTGAATAAGGTGAATCGGGGTAAAGTGCGACATAATCTTTGAACTATTCTCAAACTTTATAAGATTATGTTATACCTTTGAAACTTTGATGGAAGAATAATTAACCATTTCATAATTAATACCTTCATAAATCGGAATGTAACCTTTTAAAATAGCTGATTTTGAAAGCATTTTATGAAAAATTTATGAAAATTGGAATTGGAAACCCCAAATTTGGGGTAAGAGCATTTAGTTGTATTATATCTGATTAATTGTTTTAATAATGAAAATGTCTGTAATGATCTGCTTAATGACAATATGTGTTAACTATTTTGGTTCATAGTGAAATGCAAAACGTGCTGAGTTCCAAAAAATCTAGTAAAATTTCTTAGACGGGGAAAGTGTGACATATTCACTACTAGTGTTGGGGTTACAATCAAAACGATAACTAAATACCTACATATTTAAAAATATTTTTATAAAATTATAAAAGTAATGTAGTACGTATACAAGTGATGTATACAATAACAATTGTTTTTAATAGATATACAATACAAGAAAGTGATTAGAAAATATTTTCATCTTTACATCTTTTTTTTAATAACATTTACCTGGTAGATGAATTAGACTTGATTATTAAATAACTACTGCGCTATCGTCGTGAAAAAAAACCAAATGTGGTTAGGTAAAACGAGCATAAGTACATATAATCTATCAGAAGATCTAAGATTTTATAAATATAGATTAATTTTTTTTGATAATTCAGATACGTTAGAATCATATATAATAAAATATCTAAAAAAGTGTTTATAATTCTACGATTCCGATAGAATAATATTAATCGTTTAATGTAATGTTCTAATCTCAGCCGCGGTCACGATTCAGCATTTCCGTTTTCCAACAGGTAATTTAAATTGTAATAATGCGAACGTTTTAATTTTGTTAAATGAAAATATTTAACCGCCTTCAGATGATAAAAGTTCAAAATACATTAAGACTGAAATGCAAGTGTTTAAATTGAAACGATTTATTTGTCGAATTCGTAATATAGAATTTATTTTTAACGAATGAATATTAATAAAGATTTCACCCGTTAAATAATTAAGGCAGGTACGTGCTTTAGCACTCAAAAAAAACATACATGTATCATACCTTCCCTGCAAAGAATATGTATTTCTGGCTTGAAAAAAAATTCACAAATTCAATTCAAGTAAACGATATCAAAAATCTCCCTGGCGGAGAAGCAAACGACGATCTGCCGCATAACAGGCACAGATACAAAACATTACGTTGCCAAGAAAATCAATGAATGTGTAATTTTTAAAATTAATTATTAGTTTTATGAATGTATAATAAAAATATAAATAAATGCATTAATTTCTAATGTGAAATATTCAGCATATATACTTATTTGAAATTTTGTCAATAATATAAAGATGACATCCTTATTGGTACTCGGCGCCCTTAAAATCTTTTTGATTTCAGAAATGTTTTGGATGTACACGGTATCTATTCTAGAACCAATAAATGTGAAAATCAAATACAAGGTATATAAAAAGGCTACTAAATTGTTTAACACGTTCCATCTAATTCAGTTTTCTTGTCAAATTTTACTATAATAATAATTAACATATTCCATATTAAATGATAAATTTACAAGAATTTAAAAACATAATTTCCTCTTCAGGTACCTACGAGTTTGTACACTACCAGTCACATATTATTAATATAAATTAAATTAATAAATTAGGAAGATATACAGAAAAAATCCATTTATCGAAAAAATATTTGATTGCTGCCGGGATTCGAACCTGGACACCTTCCTATTTGGGAAAACGTGTTACCATTCTACTACGGCAAATTTAGAACTTATATATGTATATTTTTATAATTGACATTTATTATTACATTTTTAAAGCAATCAACTTTGTTTTCTGTAAATCTTTCTAATTGATTAATTTAATTTGTAATAAAAATACCACAGAACTATGTTCTGAAAATGAAAATGCAATAAAAACAAATACTTCAAAGACTTGTATACTTGTATATCTTGGCGAAAACACACTTGTGGTACTAATTTGAAATTCTACATTTAAAAAAACTCGTAATCCTAATCAAATATTTATAAAGGAGAAACCCTTTAATTTTGAGTATTTGTGAGCATTTGTTACGAGTCTCGTATTTTTGCAACCTAACCCCAAGTTTTAAAAAAAAAACTTAGTTAATACTGTAGTTTTTTCTGAATTATTTTATTATTTTAGTGAATCACATTGCTATAACCCAAAAAATACAAATAATTTGAGTAAACAACTGTATTTTCTGATAATCGTGGAAAATTAAAAATTATTAATTATAATTAATTAATCGGTCAGTAAAAAGTAGTCCAGTTACATTTCAGGCACACCGTACGTGTGTATTTATAATGTATAGAGTATGATTCCGAACAAGAAAATTACAATATCTACAGTATAATCATAAACTTTATAGCAACACGGGCGAACCAATAAAAGGCCGTAAAATTTGTAATGAAGCAATAGACGAGATTAACCTCAGTTCAAATAACGGAGTGTTAAATATAATTGAAATGTAAGCGGTCAAATTTTGATTCAAAGACCCGTCAGAAGATCTCGGCAAGATCAAACTTTAAACTTTTCTATTTCTGTCTGACCAATAATTATTTTAACTATGTACGGTGAATTTGTAGAAGCTCAAAGGTCACTTCTACACCGTCAATAAATTTTCATAATGTAATAAATTTTCATAATAAAAAAAAAAAAATTAATGTTATAGTTTTTATTAAAATTGTATAATATTAATTAAATTAATTTAGCTGTCGATTTGATTGGAGAAATCTTGTTTGACTTAACTTCAAAATGGATGTAGATATAATTAATTCCATCCAGAACTTTCGGTTAAAATAATGTATGAACTGTATTCTCATTTTATTTTTTCTGAAGTGAAGTTAGCTACAGAACCACTTGAATTCAAGTAAAGTAAACCTGTAGAGAATACGAGGACAGGAAAAATAAACATCTTTTCTTGCCTGCAGCCTTTTACGTAGGTGCGTGTTCTTCTAAAACATCTAAAACCCATTAAACTCGTGTCTTCGCATCGGTCCAAGTTCTCTTGACAAATAGATACCTGGCGAGCGTGTACTCTGCTTTACCTTTTTTAAAGCAAAGAACATTTACGGGTATTATCACAGAATACTGATTAGGTCTGAAATGTGCAAAAAAGTAGCAGTAAATTGACAGTAAGGAGAGAAAATCTCATCAGTTGGACGCTCATCCATTAGATCTTCTTTTTTAATTCAATCGTACTTGGATATCTATACTAAATGAGATATAAGTGTAATTAACTTTGTATCTTATTAAAGTCTTGCAGAGTAAAATATTATTCTTTTCTTCTTTAATAACTTATTTGGTGGCTTTGCAAGTACCGCCAGATTCCCTTGGGGTTCTATCCTCTCTTCGTACTTTCGAGTTGCTTGGGTAGAGTCCTTGTAATAATATTTCAGTGTCCAATGGTAACAACTATACTTTATTATAAATAGTATTTAAAGTAGTTGACAATTATATAACTCAGAGATAGACTAATAACTATTGAGAAGTGGCTATGGAAAAGAGACCCGTTCCCTCAGTGACGGCCTCTTATAACCATTGTCCCCCACCACTCACCTAACACACACACACACATGTCCAAAGTGATAGTTCTCAATATTATTTTCTTGGCGTGTCTGTTGGTTAAGACACTCACCTAGTGATTCAGTGGTTGGGGGTTCGAGCCTCATTCCAGGAAACCAGTAAGTTATCCAATTTTGACAGGACAAGTGTTTTGTTAAATACGTACTCCGTGTACGATTTTTTTTAAATATATAAAAAAAAAAAAATGGCGCTGTAGTCCAAATTGAGCATTGAATTCAAAATAAGTTTGAATTTTTTGATATCATTAATTGACATGGGTGTTACTTTGTGGTGCAAGTTGAGAGGGACTGCACCTCTTGATAGTCATAGACTAAGACATGTTCACTCGGTTCTTTATGAAGGATATTAATTAATTCAAAATATTTGATAAACATTTTTACTAAAACGAAATGTGTATATCATTATTCAAGAGTAGAATATAGTAAAAATGGTGCATAGTAACATAAAAGTTGAGTCAAGGCATGATTGATCAGACAGGAATATCTTAGAAAGGTCTTACTTTTCAGTATTTATTTTGTCTATCTAGGAGAGACAATATTTTAACTTGCTTAACCATTCTTCTGCAGGGGTCGATAGATACTCTTCCTTCCTGGTTTACCATTCTTGCCATGTTCACTTCATACATCATCTTACGCACAATTGTCCATTGTTGAAGCTTCGAACAGTCAGGTCCTTTACGTTAAAATACGTCCTTTGTTTCTGTTGCCTTGAACGCTCGTCTCATATATTTTCTTTACTCATACCATTTAAGCGACCCTTCTTGAATTCTATTGACTTTGCTACATTAAAATCTGTATTCGCTCTCAAATGATTCATTCTTAAATCTATCGTATATAGACTTTCTATGAATAGATGTGACCTCAGCAAAAGAAAAAAAAAATGATTGACTGTCGGAATACTTATTACTAATTATTATTATTTATTAAATATTGAAATAATGTTACAGTGAGTTCTTTTTTATAGTAAAATAGCAATATCTTATTTTCATAAGTAAAATAGCAAATTTAAAACCATTTTAAAAAAACACTTAATGAAAAACTTTTTAAAGTAACTTAGCGTTAGCGCGGTACATTTTATTTACAGTATAAAGAGTCGAAGTTAGCTAATAGTAAAAAAAAAAATTTTCTCCTAAGACGTTATTAGTTTTATTTTGGAATATGGAATTTCGTAGTTGTGGCACTCGAAAACTGGTTTAAGGTATTTACTGTTTTCGAGGTAAGTTTGTAGAACACCATAATCATATATGTGAAAATAAAACACTTGTTTTATGATTCTACTCGTTTAATTTATTTGAGACGCATTAAGCTATCTCTTGATATCGCTTGATAATGCCCTCGCAAGGCAAAAAACATCTCAAATAAATTAAATGAGTAAAATCAAAAATCAAGTGATTTGTTTTCACGAAATCCGTAAAAGTTACAATATTTCGAAAACTAACGGTTTTTTACTAAAGTCATATTTTTATATTCTGGTCAGTCATGAGTCCAGAACTCCAAGGGATGACGTTGACATTCCGGACACCCGTATATTAATCAATAATAATGTTTAATTTTATTTGATATCACATCTGAAAAAGTAAATAAATATACAGTCAATAAGCTGAATGTTAATAGGAAAGGCGCGTCGTTGGTATATTTAAATTCTTCTTCCTGTTTGAACCCGGAGAAGCATAATAATATCGTGCATCAGTGCATCTGTCTGGCGTCAAGGACTGCGCAATCTTCGAAGGATGTTGAATGTCTCCGGGCTCTCTAATGGGATAAATGCTCCAGGACTTAATACGCCGGAAGACTAATATAAATACGAGATTATTTAGTTAATTTAGTATTCACCCCTTAAAGGGAGAAAAAGGTTACATATTAATTGGATTACCTGCGTAGTGCTGATAGATAAGTGGATAAAAACGTTCAATTAAAATAATATCGAAACAGGTTATTTTATTCAGAACTAAGTACATATTAAATTATTTACTTGTAAAAATAATATTTAACATATGTATATATATATATATAAAACGAGTGAATATTATATTTCAGGCCAATGTTGTTTTTGAATAACTAAGAAATGAAACATATTTTTTTAAATTTTTGGTTTATTACGATTATGTTTGAAATATAACATCGGCCAAATGGCCGCCTCTAGCAGCGGCACAAATACGTACTCTTTTAACCATATTTTTCATAACATTCTCGCATACTTCACGTGTTATTTCAGTATTTTCATTTTGAATATTGTCCTGTAGTATCGGAATTATAGTTGGGAGCTGTTAAGCTGTTGGTGATCGAGAAGGCGAGTTGATATCACCACTTTTTACATTATGCGGCCGGGAAAAATTTCTCGCACTATTGCAAGCGTAGTTCGGGCTGTGTGTGAAGGGCACCGTCCTGTTGAAGCCACATGTGTTGCAGGGCCAATCGACCTAATTCGGTCACCAAGAAGTTCTCCAACATGTAACGATAGCGATCATCATTACCGCATTACTTAGATAAAATGTTTTAATGACTTCAACACGTTGTTGAGGCGTTAGATGCTCCGTAATAAGTTGTAATTCAACTACTCCATGACTACAAAATGCGAACTTACAAATGTGTCCAAACCTAAATGGCGGCCAAACAAAATCGGTCTGGAACGTAATATTCATTCTGTAGCTTGAGTAAGAGTTCGTTAACGTTGGTGCTTTTCATTTTATTCTTCTTCTACTACTGGTCTGGTTATTGAACGTCAGTGTTAATTATTTTATTTATATATTATTATTGATGGTGTCCCAAAAAATATATAAGTGCATACCTCGAAGGGTTATAAAGATATTTTTTTTATTTTAATCAAAGAAGATAAACGTAGATTTTTTAAATTATCACAAATATTCGAACTTGTTCATTCTGGACTAAGCATTTTTGATATCCTAAATGACAAACATTTTGTTTAGGTGCATAGAACCTTAACAGCTGCTTTTAATTCTTTAATTAATGTCAGTTTAGCACCACCCACCTTATCTTTTACGTATCGTCGCGCAATATCCGGTAAATGTGGGGAATAAAAAATAATTTAATTTCTTTTACCAATTCATCTGTTACGCAAAACATTCTTCAATATAGGTCCTCATATCACGATGGTTGTGGAGATGTGCTGGAAATAAAACTCCTCATTAGCAAGTAAAACTTTTCCAATAGGCTCACTTTAAAATTCAATGGACGCTTGATTTTGGAACTCCTGTCGTATGTGTATACATTTTTTGGGACACCCTATATATTATATCCAGAACAATCCAGAACGTACTGAACATTCTTGAAACTGAAAACAAAAATTGCCAAATTTCTAAAATCAAAAATTGTTGTTGTCCCAACTGCACATTATAATCAATAATAATTTAGATAGTTTTGATTTCAAATATTAATAATATTGCGCTTAAATAATAATCGCGAGTGAAGATTTTGTAGTTTTGATTTTTCGAATTACAGTTATTACGAATTACAGTTTCGAATTACGCTCATAAACAGTTCAATAATATTTATAAAAATTACTGAAATCTTTTCGTAGAATGGATTAATCGTTGTATTACAGAAATCTTTACGAAAATAATTAAATAAATACTAACTGAATGTATTAGTTATAAAGATATACATATAAAATCAATTTTATCGAAAAATATTGTTGTTACGCTACCGGGAATCGAAACTAGATCTTTTTTTCCAATCCGGGGAAGGTGCATTACCAACTATACTACAGCGACAGTATTTTTGGCGACAAATTTAAATAAAATTGATTTTATATGTATATCTTTATAATGAATACATCAAATTAGTATTTAAAATATCACAGACCTATGTTCTGAATAATTACAACTTCACAATAAGAATGTGTTCTCCTTAATAAATAATGAAATAACTATACGTTACGATAATTGATTCAATTTTTATGCCTATTTACCCAAAATTTTTATAAATCTTGTAATAGTAACTTAACCTCGTTCATCTTCATAGAATATAATGACACAATACTGAAAAAAATGTTTATTTAAATTATTAACATATTTAATCGCTTCGTCATCACAAATCAACATCATTATGAAACGTCTTTGGACAAAGGCCCATTCGTTAGAATTGAATGTAAGAACCGGACAAATGCATCATTACAGCCTCTAAAAATTATGACAACTTCAATTGTTATGGGAAAAAATATTTTCCATTGGGGGCAAAGTTGTTTCCATCGGCAAAATACTTTAGCGCAATTTAAAACCATCCATTTTTCATTGTCTCTTGGATCCCAGGATTTACAAGGAGTAAATGCTAATTATTTTAATCACCATTTTGTAAGAATTCTGATTACGGTAATAATTAAATTTTGACCTTCTACAACCTCTACATACAAAATTAACCTCAATGTAATTCATCATTATTTTTAATATAGGATAACACGTCTCAAAATTGTTGCTTTACAAATTTATGATGTTGAAATTTTTCGCTTATTTGATAATCGATGTAAATTTTTAACATGTACGCTGTACAACTTATGACCTACAAATAATTTTGAATTTGACTCATCATATTCTCTCATGCACTACTTGTGATAAGTATGATATCTGGTGAGCTTTTTGTGGCTGACAACGTAAAATACGCAGAGGGTGAGAACAATTATCCACTTACTGGGTCAATCAAAATGACATCAACATTTTCTTAACATTAACGTTAATAATCAATAGGAGAACGGTAAGGTAGAGAGACTGCATTATTTATTCATTAGTGAATGAATGAGAATAGATTATTGAAAGTCAACATCGGTAGATTAAATTCTGGAATTATTTCGTGATAGATGTTTAATTTTTTGGAAAATTTAACATCTATCACGAAATTTTGGTAGTTAAAGAATCAAAATCTTATTATTTTTATAGCTGTATATCTCTTTGTTAGTTAAATGTTTTACTAACTAACTTACATCCATTTTGTTAATTACTAGCGTGCAAATTGTGAGAAAATAGTACTATAATATACCCGAAAATTGTATCATTTAGTTTGTAATGTATAAACTTTTTTTTCATCAGAATAATATTTTTTCTTGTGAATAAATATGATGAAGTACAAGGAAGTGAACATAATATGGGAGAAAATGAGAGAATCAGATTGAAATATTTAAAGTTAATTCCATCACGCACGTTTTACACAGTTAATTTTTTACTGTAAACAGTATGCAAATTGGATTATAAAATTATAATTTCGCAACATAAAATATACAATGTAATAAATACTGTTCCTCAATAAAAATATTGTAAGCTTTCAAATTACTGATGGGAAGGTTCTTGGGATTAAATATATTACATTACAGAAATAGGGCACAAACATTCGCTAAATCAATACTAATCTTAAAGATTATAGAATGAATCATTCAGGGAAACGGTTTAAAATTAAGTTTCTCATTTTAATTGTACAATAATGCTAATTACATGTTAATAACATTACCAGTGATGTGACATATTAAGAGTAGTTTAACTATTTAACGAATACCTGATTCATTGATCATTTTTATGATTTCTAGACAAGATACAATAATTTTGATAGGCCCAATGCATAAAATGAAATATGATGCACGGAATGATTATGAAGGAAGATATATTTATTAATCTGCGTCATTATATATACACCATTTCTCTTTCAGAATTTATATAAACAATAACTCTTTTCCAGGAATCATCGAATTGGTACTCGCAAACACTGAATTCGTTAAATTTAAATCAATACAAATTAAATGAATGAACTAGAATGATAAACAGAAAAAAACAATTATCGAAAAAATATTTTAGTTGTTACCATGATACGAATTTGGATCTTTTCCTAACCGAAAATTATAATTATTATGTAATTTGAATATAAATATAACATAAAAATGTGTTCTGAAAATACTGCAACTTCACAATAATAATGCGATCTCCTTAAATATTTAAATCAATAGAAAGCTTTCATACAAAAAAGTAATTCCATCTGATAAAGATTGTTCATCCGATACTAAACCAATGCTGCTTTCCTACGTTGGATGAGCTCGAAAGATAGAAATTGAATCACCATGAAAGTTCTTCTATCTAGGTCTGATCTATCGAGTTTAGCAAGATTAGGTTTTTATGTATGAAATTTGGTTTAGTTTTCTTTATTTCACCTGTAATTTGTATAAAATAGGTTGGATATTTACAATGGCAGCCTATTTATGGAGTGACACGCAATTAAAACAATTGCATCGCGAGAGCCTAGGTTAAAATACATTCTTATAAGAATATAAAACTCTTAATATATACCATACATGTGAATTTTTTTGCAATGTGAAAATAACAGATATTTTTCTCTGGAGGAATGTGCCTCATAATTCGTTATGAATTCATTGCGACTATCGTGTGAACGTCGGTTTGCACGCGATGAAAATTTAAATAAGCCATCGTTATAATATATAGAAGCACTTATGTATATACTCACGAGCATACTCCCAGGTATGTTTGAGAAGTGAGCGCTGAAGTACGGTACAAAAGCAAAGTTCAAATAACCATAATAGTTTGTTTACAATTTAGTTTAGCGACACATATTGAAGTCAGATTGAAATTCATTTTCATTTTTAATTAGCAGAAAACTCGGCTTTGCTCGGGTGTTGATCAACTATTTATATTAAATGGTGAACAATCTGTAATCTATCGATCTGGAATACATCTTATACATAACTTAGTATATTATATACATATAGTTTATCTGTCGTGTCGACTTTTATGAGCTACATACATGATTGTTTTTTGAATTATATAACACATTTGTTCACTGCTCAGCCTCCTGATTTTGTACCGTAATGATATATAGTATAAAACGTTTCAAGGGAAATTCTTAATTGATTCTTCTCTATGAAAGCGGAAACATATAAACCATGAAGTATATTGTTAATGTTTGTCCACTTACTGCCTGGAGAACTACAAGAGCTTTATTGTGTGATCCTGATATCGTATCATAATAGCGTATAGTTTAAAACATTTCCAAAGATGTTCCCAATTGAATCTCTCCTACACAAGTGAAAACGTATAAACCAAGGAGCATATTGTCAATGTTTATTCCTGGAGGAATACAAGATCTTCATTGGGTGATCCTGTGTAGTAGGGTAGAAACTGTGCCGTGGCTGCAAAATCTAAACTATTGGAACTATATATATGAAAAAAAGAAGATGATATTGTACAATTGAATAAATAGTTTATAGCAAGTTTGAAAACAAATATGCGAAAACTAAAATTAAAAAAAATACAGCACATACTGAAAAACGTTTCTATATATTTTGCCAAGGTTGCATTAGTTTTTTGTTTTTATAAGTATTTACTATATATATGATAGATATAAAACATATAGCCTAAAGTTTTAATAAATAGTAGGTATTATAAATGAGCATACAAAATACTCAATTAATTTTGTTTTTGTTTTCATGAGAAGGTTTCAACTTTATGTATAAACTTCTGTTTAATATTTTCAGGGAGAATTTATTCATTGTAAAATATAATTAAAATGATGAAATCAATTATTACTCCTTACTCCACCCCATAATATTATTCCTCCGTAATACTATTAAATCATGCACTTTATCTATTCCGAGTCAATATTATATATATTAGATGGCTATTGAATTTTGTATTATTGAATAATTCGATCGCTGGCTATGGATGAAGACAATAAGTCATTGTTTCCTCAATGCAAGGAAGTGGCAAAGTATATTTTCCCATGTTATTGTTAGTTGGCGGTTCACGTGACGTAGGCTTTCAGGGACGGCACGACTGGCGAGCCAGCAAGGCGACTGAGGTCATAGGGGAGGTAGGATTATCATTTATTTTACTGTCCGTTTTAAACATAACGGGTTATAGAGAAACATACACATTTTTGTTTTCTTAATTGTTTCTCCGAAACATAAGATCAGTATACATTGGAAAAGAGGCAAATATAAAAGGGGATAAGATTACCTAAAACGGTATTTAAAGAGATAATAATTTTTTTCTAATTTCATCTAAGGAATTCCAATTTATATTCATGGCTGTTCATCTTGTATATGGATAATTGTGTGAAAGAACTGGAATATATGAATGTTGGAGCGATAATGGCCGATTTGATTGTATGTTGTTTATTGTATGCCGATGATGTAGTATTATTGGCGAATAATGAACAAGAACTATACAGTTTAGTGAGTAGAATGTACGATGTATGCATGGAAAGCGACCTTATTATAAATGTCAAGAAGTCAAAAGTAATAGTATTAAAATTAAGACTAAAATAAACACAAGTTATATTTTCTCAAAATATTCTATTTTAAGTGAGAAAATATCGAAAAAAAGTGGTATAAAAAGATTAATAATTAGTATAATAATGACAAAACTATAACGGGATTGACAAAAAATACTGAGAAATAATTGTCTATACTCGTAGTCTTACAACTTATTACAATGAATTAACAAAAGTAGTAACTCCCTCCATTAAAATGATTAATACCGCAGTAAATAGTAATTTGGATGAGGGGCGTAGTACAAAATCGCGTAGGCCTTTAAAATGTGCTTAGATATTATTCTTAAAAAATCCGGTGATTTTCTGACTAAATCACTTATACTATTGTTAATTCTATATGGCAAAAACTAAAGATACAGAGTATTGGATTGAACTTATTGTACTAAATAAACTTTTACAACATTTTTAATATTTGGTGCAATTACTTTATGGTTAGATAGTTTAATAATTAATATAAATAATTTAGCATATAAATTTTTTCTACAGCCCTGATGAGAGAACTGTATAAATTCAGAGTTTGGTTAGTTTTAAATAATAATTTTAAGTAATTTGTATTAATTATCTTTTTAAACTACAGCTCTGTAACAAATGTCGATACATTGGCATTGATTTAAAATGACTTGGGTGGCTGCCAATTTTGATGACAGAGAGAACCTGTGATTTGTGCAGGTAATCAATGATTAATTTCAGGGAAAGTATGCGTGTCTCCTTTACTAAATCTCTTGTGATTGGTCGTGTTGGATGCTGGGTCAGTGTGACTCGATTGTCAGATAACATTATAGAATAATAAAAAGTCACACGGCGCGTAATTGCAGACGAGAAGATCGGAGGAAGCATTGTCTAGTAAGCTATGTGTGTCATTCGTGTCTATGATGAGTGACTTCTCTCAGTAGTGATTTATAAATAATTGTTTTCTGATTCAAGCGGTAAACTATTAACGTTTTTCTATTAATATAAATGCAGTGTAGAAGTTTTGTAAATTTGTGAACTACCTCACTCAAATTATAGTGAAATTGATTGAAGATAAGATGGCTATTCAACAATCTCGTTTTCATTGTCATGTCGACGTTTTAAGTATACATTAAAATAAAATCCGTTACTGGTATAAATGGTGACCCAGCAGTCTGTAAACAAGCTGTTTAAAGCATTTATTTACTGAATAATAATGATATAGATTTGAACATTTAAACCGTAACAATATATAAATAATATGAATTTTTAAATGGAATCAATTTTTTATAATTATTGAGAAAATAACTCCTTTATATTTAAAAAAGATTTGATAAATGACTTAAAAATATACAAAGAACAAATCTATCTTTCGAAAAAACGTTAAGTAGTAACTATAGTTTTTTGAAAAATAGATAAATTATATTAAGGAATTAATTGTTTTACCATTAAACTAAATATCTCATAATTTTTTTGAGGTTAAATAAATATATATGGTGTTCGGTTTGTGTGGTTGAGTAGTTAGGTTTTCGCCTTCGGGGGCTCGATCCATTAAAGCCTATGTTCACAACTAAAACGTTTGTTGCGAGACATAGCCTCTGGCAACGCAAAAACATGGGAATAGTTACATTATTATAATATTTTAATAGATATATAAAAATAAAATATGAAGCATTTAAAATTATATCAATGGTAATTTTTATTGAATAATCTAAGCGGTAGAAATCAATGAAATGAAATCCTTCATTCGAAACCTACGCACACAATCATTTATAACTTTCTATTGTGTAGTGAAGTAGACAATCGTTTGCCTTGGAGACGCAAGTGTCTTTGAATCAACCCACAATCTAATTAATCAAAAATGTAATTAGACTATCTAACCATTTGTTTCTCTTTTGAGGATAAAATTAATTACTTGTACCCGAAATGAAGAGAGGATTAATGTTTGTAACACATCCGAGCAGATTGACATTTAATATGGTTTTTGTGATCATTATAACTGACTGCATTATAATTTGCGAATTTTGTTGATGAAGAAATCAGTAATAATGACAGTTGGCCTCCGAACTGAAAAGATCTCTGATATAATTTTTTTTTTTATTGTAAATTTTTTCACTGTGCAAGTTTGATGAGTAGTAAACAAAAAAAAGTATATATTTTCTTTAAATACACTTCTGCTTAGATCACTAAATATTTGTATAATTTATACATACGTAGTACTGATGTTAGTAATAAATAATTGGCCCCTGTGAAAAGTATTATTAATTTTGAAGCGAGTCAGTAAATAAAAAGAAAGAAAGGTGGCGATATGGCGATCGGTCAAGACACAATTATTTTAAACAATTATTTTTATCGTACTTAAGTTGATTGTTAACGAAAATGCGAGAAGGAAACTATCACTTCACTTTCAATTAGTCTCCGATATTGGATTATCTACCACCAATTCGTAACGTTTTCCCTTCTTCTGTTACACGTTACACTGCTCATAATTTCAGTTCTAAAAGATAGATATTACAAATTTTAATAGTTTTGATATTTTTGACATCTACTGCCAATTTACGAAATCTTTTTTCGAAAATTAAATTTTTTTCAAAAGGATATTAAGATGAAAAGACTAGCTGCGTAAATTGTGCAAGACTACAAGTTGTGAAGCCACTAAAGAAGCGATTCTTGTCCACAAAAGAACGAGTTCAAAGAATAAGTTATATATCTCAGTTATATTTACCATACCCTGATTAAATTCTCCCTGGCGGAGAATTGAACCCTGATTTCCCTAGTAACGGATGGGTATACTACGCTGCCGAGAATGTAAAAATAGCAATTTGCAAGAATATATATTTTTTTGATACTAATTATCACAAAGTACAACAGGGTAAATGTTTTTAGAAATAAATTTAATTAAGAAATAAAAATTGATGATAAAAACACATAAATAATAAAGTATATCAGAAATATGAATCAGTGCATTAAAATAAAAAATAAAATAATTTGCATATGGTACCTACTTGTTGGCAATTTGACTACAGTATACAGAGCACTTGATTAGAATGACAGGTATCGGGCCTGTGAAATTTTGTCGAATTTCGAAAGATTTTGAAGGCGATTGGTGTCAATCCTGATACCGATAAAGGTGAAAATAAAACACAAAATATAAGTGATATTATATAAAAAATGTTAAGAATTTATCTAATGTGCCATTTCTAGTTTTGGTGACAAATTTTACTAAAATCCCGCTGATTAAAAGTGTCCTATGTTAAAATATATACCGAAAAAAAAATCTTTAAAATATAGGGTGTCCCAAAAAATTTTATACACTGTTTAACGGGTCGTAAATTTCTGATTTTTCTTTCTTTTTAGGGTGTAATTAATTGGAAATAATGATTGGACCAAGATTAAATTTCGAAATGAGAAAATTTATTTTAAAATACTATTGGAAGTATAAAAATGTAACAGAAGTACAAATACAATATCGCAGCGAGTTTCAGGCAGATCCACCTACGCGACATAATTAATCAGATAAAAGATAAGCTTGAAATGAATGTAACGGTACAAGATGTTCATAGACAACTTTCCGGAAGATTAAGAACATCACTGAGCTTCACCAGCCAAGAAAAAGGACTGGAAAGTTATTGCGAAACACCAAAAAAATCTGTAAGACAAACAAGTTGTGAGATTGGCATCAGCAAATCAAGTATCTATCGCATTTTAAGACGTTGTAAATGGAAAAGTTACATTCCAACAATGGTACATGTTGTCAATGAAGATGGTCCGGAAAGGACGGAGGACCTCCACACTATCATCGTGATATAAAGGCATGTTTTGATGATAATCTTCCAAACAGATGGTTTGGACAAAGAGATCCCATAAAATACTTTAAAAATAAAGTTTATTCCAGAAAACCGACGACACTGGAAGAATTAAAAGCCGAAATTGAGCAAGAAAGCGCCACAATACCAAATGAAATGTTTGTTAAAGTTTGTGAATCAACAGACCACCGTTAACAGCAGTGTATTGACAAGAACGGTAATAATTTTGAACATTTGCGGTAGGAGAAAAAGTTATACATTTCATGTAGAAAAACTGAAGTAATAATAATCATTCATACATTTTTTTGGGACGCCCTGTACTTACGCGTTCGAATTATTTTCATTGCTTGAATCATTTGACAACTCTTGTTAAGTTATCACGGATAGTTTGTTACGAGCCATGAATTAGACGTGCATACGGACAGCTAACTAGGAATGCAGGAAATTCCTTTCACCGTCAATTCTTTTCGTGACAAGAGAACTGCCTCAACTTTTTCTGTGACGTCACTTGCTCAGGCAAGCGGGAAAACGCTCCGACTTTTAATTGTGATGTTAATTATTGTCATTAACAAAGGCCGTTATTAAAACATCGTTAGGCCAACCGCAACCACGGGACAAGACTGAATTGTCAGAACAGACTCGTAGCACAAACCTGCGTACAGATCTGGCGCACATTTGAGCCTTGATGCGCAGAGTCATTGTGTAATTCTGACCTGAGTGGCAAATTGTAACACTGGGATGGTGTTTTGTGATTTCAATTCTCGGTAAAATGTTGAGGAATTTTAATTCTTGGTTGTTTTGTCTAATGACTGAAAAATATTCGCTCTGCACGGTTTGTCACGAAAGATTCGAGTTAACTTAATATGAATACTTTTATGTACAGAGTGAACTTAAAGTTAGTTGACATTAAAAAAAACACAAGTGAGTACAATTTGGTACTCTAATAATTATGTGTAAATAACGCGCGTGTGTATTATGCTTGTAATTCACTAGAAAGGAAGAAATGAAATTTTTGTATATTTTAATGAGGTGAGAATGGTAAGAAAGATACATGACACAAGTGTTGATGGGACCAGAAATAGAGAACGTCCGCGGAAGACTTGGCACGACCAGGTGATGATGGAGGACGGTTAATGCGAGAATTGTGTGTCAGGACAGAGGAGTGTGGCGCTCTATCCTCTCTGAATACCTCCGCGGGGAAACGGCGTGATGGTAAGTTAGTTTGTAATAAAGTTTCCAAATTTAATGAAATGAATTAATTAATTTTATTCTGGCATCTCCTATCGAGTTTTATTCAAAGGTATTTGATATTCACCGTAATATAAAGTTGATTGCTTTTAAAATTGGAATAGTAGATGTATCAATTTGAAATATTACTGAATATAAGTTCAAAATTTGTGGAAAATGTAGTCGATTGCTATAGCGAAAGTGAAGAACGTATTTTCCTGAATAGGAAAAGGTCTAGGTTCGAATTCCGGTAGGAACTAAATATTTTTTCGATAGAATGATTATTTTGCGTATCTTTCTAGTCGATTCATTTAATTTGTATTGAATATTATTTACATACATTGTATAATTAAGTCAGAATAGTACAACTCTCGAGTAAAGACCACATTATGAAGACCACAAATGATGAAATTATTTGTGTGATTCATTAAGAAAAATAAAAAGAATTCAATCATAATTAAACATTAATTGTTACATACTTAGGACGGGTCTCATATTAAAATTTGCCAATTTTCTTTTAAATTGTTAGAAAACATTGGTCTTAAGTAGTTATGTATTTAATTTTTAAATTTAAAATTTACCGTCTAGGTAGAGTGGCTGATTAGGTTGAATATATTAAAAAGTTATGTGATACAGTGCACTGAATAATTTAAATAAATGTTGATTTTTAAATTATTTTTTAAATAAAATGGGGATGCATACACATATACAATACGTGTTACATCAATATTCTTACTATTTTCAAACTAAACTAAACGCGTCATATCGGAACAGGATCAGGCAACACCTCTTCTTTAACATATTAACTGCCAACTCTATTTGAAATGGAAGACACAAGAAGACATCGAACAAGTGTGTTATGGCTTTTCGAACATGTGAATTTCTGAAAAGTGCCAAAATGAAAGTTTAAATCGAGAAGTCCTGTTGACGAAAATATGATAAAAATTATACACGAATAAAGTAAAAAAAATGAAAATAATGTACAACAATTGAGATCTCGCTCCGCGCTCAAATGTGTACTGTCCTTTACGTGACTTTCGAAATGAGTTTCCGAGACAAGTCTCATCCGTATATACGCACCATATGAATTTTTTGTTGTGTGAGAGGTGCGACCCGTAGTCAGTGTTCCACTTGGGTACACATGGAAGATCAGAATAAATAGTGTTGGGTTTCTGTCGTCGAGGGTTCAGGACGACAAAAGGTTGACTGGTGTGCTTCCATGCGTGTAATGTTATTGAAAAAAGGTAGGTACTTAAATAATATTTTTTATTATTTAATTTTGTAATAAGTACAACAAAATACACATACAATTAAATATGTTTAGTAATAAAATATATAAATTAAATAAAGCAATGAGATATCTAATTGTAATGATTTATACAAAGACATTTAGGTAAATAAATATGTATGTTAAAATATTGTTAAGAACATAATACCTTAATTATTCTCAGTTTTTACGACTGGCTGTACGAATACTATTTCAAACGTATTCTTAAAATATACCGTTCCGGCGGTGACACAAGTCCGTCATGTTTCACGAGCGACTAGATTGACTGTACAGAGTGTACATCATCAATGGTATTGGCGTTTGTAGCGTAATGTAATTATGAATGTTTCAACAACTTTTCGCTCTGACGCATTCTACATTCCTTGACGTGATTTATTATAAGCTTAAATTATTCAATGATTAATAAAAAAAATCGTGCTACTGATTTGTGTACTTTTTATACGCAAGTATATAAGTTTGAGTTCCCATATCGCTAGCGGTCATAAAAAAATAATTGTTTTATTCAATTCTTAAGGCGAGTCCAAATTGTCTGAATGAAATCGCATCGCAAGAATGATGGATCATGATGGTAGATTATCTTCGGATCACAAAGCGATCCCGTATCAATACAATACAAAAAATTGAGGACTCGACTCCATTGCGCAATACGCTTCGTTCCACCATAGCAACAAGATTAGTTTGATGTAACGGTAAGATGTTTGCCAAGTGTCCAAGAGGTCAAAGTTCGATCATCCAGTTAATTAAATTAAAATTATGCTTTATTCTTGAACCGCTAATATGTAATTGCAGTAATATTTTTTTATCTCAAATACCTCTCACTTCTGTCACGCACCTTCACGCGAAACGTCTACCACGTCAATACTTCACCAATATACACAATTATCTTCATTGTGTATAACATATGTATATGCGTGTACTCGAATATAATATTTAAATCTGAATGTCTGTCTGTCTGAACTATATAAAATTTTACACCCTTTGACCGACTTAAAACAAATTTGGCACAGTTACTCTTTAGGACTCAAAACATCGGTACCCTCCCTCTTTACTTAGCTACCCTACTCTCTACCTAGATGTAGACGTGTAATATATTGATGCCATCCGTTCCAAATATTGCCTTTATAGGAGCCTACGTAAAATACAGGCATCCTCGCCGTGGCCTGTTTTCCCGATTAGAATGTGTGTTACATTGAGCGCCATCCAAATTTTGTTCAGTTTCACAATAGGATTCTGAGGAAAGTCATCACACCTCATCTCAACCTCTCCTTACCTAGACCAAATTTGGAATTATTATATCATTATTTAAGGCTGCGCAAAATTTCACATTTTCAACTATATTAAATCTGAATCCAAGGCAATACAATACAAATTTGTATACATCTGAATGTGAAAAACGTGGGACAAGATATTGAAATGTACGATTTCATATCTATCCCTGCATTTCTATTGCTTATGAATGTAGTGCATACGTGAATGAAATAATTAACAATATATTGGCAAACGATACAACCTTTCGGAAGTCCCTGTATTGGTTCTGAAGTAATTAAATGGTCACTGCTGAGGTCAGTGCTCCGGTCGATAAAAACACGATATATTAATGAAGGAGTGATCTCGAAATATTGCGAAAGCTTCTGACAGATGTACTGAGCTCGAATTAAACAGACGTTTTAACCGTCGTAAAGATACCGCCCTGTTATTGAAACGCTTTAACCCTCTTAGGTATTCCGATATTAATTTTAATTCTTAAGTATTATAAATTTATAATAAAAATTTGTATCCCGGACACAAAAAACGCAATGCCCAATTATATGTACGTATGGTGATGTATTTTTTCTCTTAGCTTAACTGTGCAGTGAACCGCTAAGATACAATATTAATTTACATGTTTGTAATAATTTTTAAGGAAAACACATTCTTATTGTGAAGTTCCAATTTTACAGAACATAGGTCTGTGATATTTTTAATACAAAAATGTCAAACATAAAATATAAAGTAGATGGCTTTAAAATAGTGGAACGACAGATGTATCAATTTGAAAGTGGTTCGAAAATTTGTCGTTAACTTACTGTGTTGGTGTAGCATAATCGGTTAATGCATTTATCCGGATAGGAAGAGATCCAGGTTCGAATACCGGTAGCAACGACAATATTTTTTTCGATAAATTGGTTTAATTTGTATATCTTTCTAATTAATACATTTAATTTGTTATATAATAATCATATAATAAAAATAAGTTATAATAAGGAAAATATACAATTTTTAACGTGCATTAAAATTTCTGAAACTTATTTCCAGAATTTCCGCAACTTTGTTACGAATAAAATAACGTTGTAAGGAACTTAGAATTTCCGTGCAAAGTCTGACTTGCCCGTTTAGCGGTAAAATATTTTTTTTGTTGGAGGTATACTAACAGGAGACTAACATGTTTATTATATTTTCACAGCAATTGATTTTTTATAGCATTTAGTTTAAAAATAGTAAGAATATTGATGTGATATATTTTTCATGTACGTATATCTCTACTTTAAAAAAATATACGTGCAAATATTGAAATATTATTTTGCACGTAAACACAAACATTATATTAGCAATATTTGAATATGTCCAAGAACACAAAATGACTGGATTTTTACCTATAGAGGTACTGTTGATAAATAAATATCAGATATCTCAAAGAGACGAAGCTATTTTTACTATATTTAATGGAAAATATATAAAAAATATGGGGGTAATTACAGGGCTTACGACCTGTATCCGGCTGGCTTAAGTTCACCAATTCTCATCTCTCAATCTCCATATTTATCGAATTTTTGAAAGTTGTATATGGACTCGCTTTGAGTATCACTACATCATCGCCGTCTATGGACCAAATTTGATAATTGGATCCTTGAAACAGCATATATTATATGTCAACTCAATGAGAATCTGACTGTTGAAAATCTGTTAAACACATTATACTAAAATACGCCTGAAAAATCAACATTTTTCAATTTTTATATATTTTTCTTGTTTTAACCAGTATATATTTTCTATATATCTTCTATTAAATAAAGTAAAAATAGCTTCGTATCTATGAGATATCTGATATTTATTTACAAACATTATAGTTTAAAACATATATTTGATTAGTTGCGATGTAAAATGGGCTTGGCTATAGTGAATTCCTTGAAAAGTAAATAAATAAATTTGGTAGGCGTATGTGATATGAATAATAATAATAATAATAATAATTTATTATTTGATTCATAGTACACTACAGTGTGTTATTATATTGTTATAATCGGATAACATTGCAGTAAAGTAAAACATATATTTCGGTACCCTGCCTACTACGCTAGTACTTTAATGTATTATAGCAGACAGTGCCTTTCCGGTATAAGAATTAACAAAGTGTAGTATTTAATATACTAATAAATATACATAAAGAGTAAATCAAGATGCGATTAGATAGCATATAAATACAATGTTCAATGTATATAAAAAGTTAAAAAATATTATATAAAGAATAAAACAGGACGCAATTATTAGAATATAAATATAATGTAAAACTTAAAACAAATGCAATGTTCCATTTATAAAAAAATAAAAAACTAAGTAAAGTAAGAGTAAATAAGTAAATAACATACAAACTTATGTAAAATTATAATGCTCAATATAAAACGATTGAAAAAAGTTCAGTTAAATGGCATACTAACACAAGTACACAGAAGAAAAATGCAACATTCAATACATAGACACTGTTGTTCAATAACTAGCAATAATGACTTTTTATTAGCGAAGTTAGGATATTTTATAACTCATCTCCCCTAAATAATTAAGTAAACATAATATTCCACTGAAAAAATGTAAAGCACGATACGACAGAAACGTTTATAATTTTGAGTAATTAATGATATTTAAAATTATAAGCGTTTTTGTGTTCTTTACGTGCCATTATTGTCACAAGAATAATTGGTTTTTAAGAGAAGCGTTAAAAGAAATAGTGATAGTGTAATAGAAATTTATTTATTTTCTTGAAGTAATAACTATGTAACGGATCAATAGATCTCAGAAAATACTTGAAACATTTTTAATAATACATCGCAAATTTACTATTCAAATTTCCATAATTATTGTTCATAATCGACACATACACTTATTATGAATCATCCATCTTGAATATTAAGTATAAAAACAAAACATTAAGTATAAAATAAAATAAGAAGTATACATATTAAATCCATCAACGTTATGTAAATCTTGGCGGTTCAAAATTTTTAATGACATATGAATAAATTAATTGTAAAAACAACGCGTGGCAGGAAAACGTGAAAAATACTTTTCCCACATTGCCATTGGTCATTTGTCACCGGTTATATGAGAATAAATCGTTTCTATGAATCAGTTTTCTTACATTTATAATTTATTCTTTTTGCGATTCCATTTAACCATTCCCTTTCAACCGCATCCCACACTCATCCGGCGGATGCCATGTTTCTATAAAACGTGCAAGAAAGTATGTAATAATAAAATGTGTATTTTTATAGAAATTAAATGAATCAACTAGAAAGATATATAGAACAAATCTATTTATCGAAAAAATATTTTATTGCTACCGGGATTCAAATCTGGACCGCTTCCTATCCGGGGAAACGTATTAACCATTCCACTTCAGCAACCGATTACGATTACAACAAACTTAGAACTTATATCTGTATATTTTTACAATTCATACATTTATGTCTCGATCTTTTAGCTACTTAATATTTGTTTTCGCGCTTTTATACTTCGATAAGTAGGCCTGGTATAAAATTTTGAATATGTGTGTTCTTTTTGTGTGGATTTAAAAACAGAAAACAAAAGCGAAGCTGCTTCTGGAAAGAGAGTTTTTGCGATTCGGACGGACTTTTACGACGGCGATAATAAAAACAATTTGCAATATATTTTCGGATTATCGGTTGTGAGAAGGTTTTCGGTGGCTGACCAGCAGATTTAAGGATCATCAGACTACAAGGAGAGCGACGTCGGCGTCTACCAGCACAAGTTCACAACGGTTTGTGTAATTTAAATTTGCATAGATTGAATTACTGCATTCAACATTATCTAAAAAAAAACCAGAACTAGCTATAGAAGTATTTACGGCAACAATATTTTTTGTTAATATTTAACACTTTTCTAATTGATTCAATTAATTTTTATTAAAAATACTATAGAACTATGTTCTGAAAATGCGACTTACAACAAAAAATATATTCTATATAAAAAAATATATTTTTACCCTAAAGCGATGTAATAATCGATGCACGAAAACCATAGCTAAAAAACACGATTTCTTTGTGCCTTCCTGATAAAAGGCTTCTCCTTAGTTATCTTCATTACCAGTGAGACTACGCTCTTGAAAATGTCTGGAATCAGGCTCCTTCATAGCTGTTCTCACTACCATTGAAACCACATTCTTCAAAATGCCTGGAATATTCCTCAGATATTCTCACATCCTTGAAAATGCCTGGAATCAGACTGCTATTCAGCTGTCTTCATTACTATCGAGACTACCTTTTTGAAAATGCTTGGAATCAAGTCGTTCCTCAGCTGTTTTTAGTACCATTTAGACTACGTCTTTAAAAATGCCCGGAAGAAAGGTCCTTTCTAAAACTTTCTCAGCTAGAAATATGTAAGTAAACAAATACACACACACACACACACACACACATATATATATATATATATATACACAACTAGTGAAGTGTCATGTTGTATATGTACAAATAGTTTCACTATATTGGCTGAGTCTAGTTGGGTTAAAAGCCTTTTGTCAACTTCCTGTGTACTTTTAATTGCGACATTCCGAGATGGAAGTTCGTTCTCTTCGTTGGTTCTCCGTACGGGAAATTGTGCAGGCTCCATTAAATCAACGGCCCTCGGATCGTGAAATATTTAAGTTTTAATTGATCACGGTCAACTTTAATGCCGTGTATTGCCCGTTAAAAATAACGGTCGATCCCGAAGCGTTCGGCAATATTATTTAATATCACCATCATAATTACTTATCTAATATTTTAACGCGATAACCGTTAAAAATATCGGTGATTTTATTGATTTTATGCACACATTAAAATGTATTTATTTTTTCAGTACTAAAAGTAGTTTACATCATGTCAATCCATACATATGGGCTGGCTCTTAAGTTGTAAGCAATATTTGGAGCTGGCCTGAAATTTTGAAGGTTGACAGACCTGTGCGCATAGATAAAGCCCACCGAAAGTGTCAAATCAAGTACAAAATGATTGAAGTAAAAAAATATAATTGATTGTCGTATTGACCATTGCAAACATTATGTGGGTTCTCAACTCCATTCGTCGTAATTTAGAACCAGCTTATATCAAATCTTAGGATTTCTGATCTTGTGCGTCCACCTCTACACATCCCATCTAAAATTATTATATTATTTTTTACGATTCCTTATACCCTTCATTCGCATAATGCATTTATATTGCTTGCTTATTCTTAAATCATCTAACTCTATCTATTTTTTTCATAAATATGATTACCGTACAAGTTGCAGTTCTTCCCCATTTTTTTAAAAATAGTAAACCAGCGGCTTACACAAATTTGCAAGTTATAAAATTTTGGCACATTGTTTCGGTACTAATAAAACATATATAATTGCTTTTTTATTTTTTGTCCTATCTATGATAAACGATCATGGATGGACGTGATACTAGACACTTGCTTGGGAGAGTATCTAAACAGAAGTCATTCAAGAAGATAGGAATTTTAAACATGCTGGATGAGACTGAAGATTATGTAATTTTTGAAGAAAATACCGATTCAGACATTGAAAATGTTCAGTAATAATTTTTTTAAATAAAATTGGAGGCGCGACTTATGTTCGTAAAAATACGGTATTTTTGAAAATTTCAATAACATTATGAAATCAGAAAAAATTACTAACGTAGATTGCTTGTCAGATTTTCTCTGATTAGTATCTGATAAAGCTTTTGATCTTATACATCTTATATGTAATTGGTAGAGTATAACGTGATAGAAAAATATGTGACAAAAATGAAGATTATCAAATTTGGAACGAATAGGAGCTCCTATTGTTAAAATCTGCTATTTATTGACATATATTTACAGGAACTAAATAATCGATGTATAAATTGGGAAAGGCGAGATTATTGACATTGTAACTAGTTTAGTTTTCGATGATTTGCATAGATAAATAAAATTAATATGTGCTACTTTGATATTTTTTTCCTGAAATTCTAAAAATCTAATTTTTAAAATGGATAATAATTGAAAATAAATAATTCTTATAATTTATTCTTATAATAAGTTGGAAGAGTACAAGAATAGCGTAGGAAAGAGAAGGAAACCCGGATTTTAAGTTCTGGTCACTAACGTTTTAATGCACTTAATTAAAGTGCACTGCTTTAACTCTGATTGGTGATCTTGTATCGAAGCGATTCAGGTATGCGAGTATTTTACAATTACAGTCACCGCACTAAACAAGTTAATATACCAAGAATAGTTTGTCAATATAAAATATATAAATATTTATTGTAGCCGTGCGTCATAGGTACGAAGGTCACAATATTACAGGGTGAATATTTGGTTCAGGCCTATTTTTTTTTGGTCGCCATTTTGGGATTTTGGCTTGTTAGTTCGAATTTAGAAGTCTTAGAGAGTAGTTGGTTAAAATTTATTAGTGAGCATCTAACATCTCAACAACGTGTTGAAGTTGTTAAAACATTATATCTAATTAGTTGTCATTAATTTAATTATCATTTAAAAAATCATGAAGAGTGACGAAACTCATTTCGACTTGGCGGGTTTTGTCATTATTGGGGCGGCACTGAAAATCTTCAATTGATACACCGACGACCTTTACAACCACGCAGAGTTATTGTATGGTTTATATTACATACAGTAATTAATTAATACAGTTAATGCTGTAACCATTAATGGTGATCGCTATCGTCACATGTTGGAAAACTTCTCGGTGGCCGAATTGGGTCGATTGGGCCTACAACACATATAGTTTTAACAGCCACATACCCGGAGCTACACTTGAAATTTTACATTAAAAAACAACATCGGCCTGGAATATAATATTCACCCATGTATTAATATGTTAACTGATCCTTAATGTGTTTTTATTAAAAATATAAAGTTTTAACAAAATTTAGTAACATTGAATAATATAATTCTAGCATCTCCTAGTATGTAATACTCAAAGGTATTTGAGATTCATTGCAATATAAAGTTAATAGCTTTTAAAAATGGAATACTAGATGTATCAATTATAAAAAATACTACATCATATAAGTTCCAAATTTGTTGAAAACGTAATCAGTTAATATGGCGAAACGGCAATGTTTATCCTCGGATAGGAAAGATTCAGAGTTCGTATCCCAGTAGCTAACAAAATATTTTTTCAATAGATAGATTTTTTCTCTTTATCTTTCTAATTGGTTCATTTAATTTGTATTAAAAAACAATAAACTTGCGAAGAGATCTTTTAAAATGCAGTTTGACTGCGACGAAACAAAAAGTGAGCAAAATGAAACATTTTTCTTACAATTGGAAAAACTTCATAAAACTTTTCAGTTGTCAGCCACACTCGTACAGGATCGCATGTGAACGTTCAGTAAACATGCAAAACTAGCAAAAATATGTACCAATGTTTTGCCCGAGACATGCGAGATGAGAGCTTCCGATTGGCAGAGGAACCCGTTTAGTGCGACGATCGTGTTGGTAATGCGCTTCGGATAATTTACAGTGAACCGAAAATATTGTATCTCGGGTCATTGGCACCGCACGTACAGTTAATTGGAAAAGAGGTGTTCACGAAAGTTATGTTTCATACTTTTTGGACTGGTTCATTTCTCGAAGGTTTCTCCTTATTTATCGATTTAATCTTTGTAATTTAAATTTTGTATTTTTTTTTTAATCCTCGGTACTTGCGTATCCCTTCCGTTGGTAGAGATAAATAAACAACTTTTTCAGCCTTTAATAACAAAAGTGAGTTTAACCGCCACGTAAATTAAAATAATTAAAACAAAATTTAAAAATATGAAAGAAACGAAGATTTTATATCACTTTCTTTATTACATTAAATTCAATTCCCATTCACAGTTATTATTTAATCTTCAAATATTTTTTTAATTTGTTATAAGAGTTTGAATATTTTTGTAAATACGTATCGAGTATTTTGTCAAAATGTTGAGTTAACTAACTAATTAACTAATTCTGTATCTTCCATCATATGTAAGTTATTCGCAAGTAACATATGAAGGAAGATAGTTCGAATCCATGCATTATTCAAATATTGCACGACTTCGAACTACCATCCCAAACCCCCTCCAAGCACAAGAGTTACTCTCTTTTTTGGAGAGGTAAGCGATTAAAAAAAGATGTAATTTTAGTTTTGTAAAATACTCAAATAACTCATATATTATAAAAAAATGTAAAAATTTCAAAATAATAAAAAAAAAACGATATTTTTCTACATATGTAAGTCATTCGCAACTAACGTATGAAGAAAAATACAAAATTAATTAAATAATGCATAATTTCGAACTAAAATGAACTTAACAGTCGGAGATTTATATCTCCTGCGAAAAAATAACAGTTGTATGGTAATTTTTTGAGGCAACACCTTGACAATGGCACGTGTTACAGTTCCGAAACGTCGGCCTAGTGTACACACTGGAATCTAACTCATAAGAGACATCAGTTGCATATACATTTTTAATTACAAACCATAAACAGTGCCCAGAACGACATAACGAAGAAGAATTGTGATATTTTTATATTTGTATATTCTATATTAACTTGCATAGTTTGTTGAATCGCCTACATATGATATAATATAATGAAATTAAACATATTTGTCATTCTGACATTGACATTTACTCAACCATTACGTCACCGCACACTTTTGTACAGACACCCAGCTTACAAGTCATGCCTACGCCATTATTGTTTTAATTATTTATTCTTTCGTAAATTATAATGCACGTGAAAAATAAAATGCAGGTATATTACATTTACCGACGCATGTGTCATGTATAATTTGCACCCGTAAAATCATCGCATTGATATAGATATTAATTTTTCATTTTAAATAGCCGGATAGGTATTTCCTCTGTGCATGAAATTAGAAAAATGAAAGTTTTTACGGCTTCTGAATACAATAATTACAAATGGAATTCTATACGAGAAAGACCATTGTCTTAAATCAAAATGAAACCATGCTCTGGGTAACTAACTCTGTGATTTATGATCCGAGATACATCGATTATTCATTAGCAGAAATCGGTAATACACATTAAATTAATAACGTGGATGAAAAAATGGAAAATCAATTTTTTTTTGTGTAATATAAAAAATATATATTATAATGGGCACATAATCCCTAAAAATTTTATATTATATAATCTGTTATTTAATATTTTTTGGTAGGTTTTCATAAAAATGTTTCAAAAAGTTAATTATCTACGAAAAAAAGGGAAATTTTCATGCTTTTTATTTTAACTGACACATGTGGGTCTATATATCTCATACATCAGTTTTATTATTTATATTATACATGGTCAATTAAATTTTGATTTTGATGATTAGATATATGTGTGTGTTTGTTACGGCTTTTCGTTAATATTCAAGAAATATAAATATTTAACTAACAAAAATAACTGTACAATAATTATATCTTTATCACATAAACTTTCATCATATTATATCCTGTAATAATAAAATAGTAACAAAAAATAATAATCGCATAACCTCGTACTAAATAATTTTTGATTAAAAATATTATTTTTTTAACAAATAACATTAATTCAAGTTAAAAAGCAACTTTTACATTTATTTGGCAGTGTTAACTCTCCATAAAATTAAAATAAATTAACAATATATTTTATTTATAATAAAAGCACCAAATTTTAAAACTTACACTGAAATCATTTCACAGCAAGGCATAAATAACGTAAAATATATAAATCCATCAATAAGAATGAAAGTTTGTTGATTTGATTGATGAGATAATGTTGATAATTACTTAAACCATGAAATACAAAGTAAATTATTTTTACGTCATATTATCAAGTATGTATCTACTATTTTGAGATGATTACAGTTGTAATTCTTAATAGAGATTATGCTTAATGAATTATCGCAAAATGTTTTTTTTTGTAAGTTGTTTGAAATTATATACGAGAACATGTTTATAATGGAATCATAAATTATAAAAAAATCTTACCTGTCTCTCGAAGAGGAATAATCCAAAAAATTTCGTTCACTCATCAAAAAAAAATATTTGAACACTTTTTAAAGTTCACACCAAAGTCATTGTCATTAAGGTAAATTTTAATTATCTATCAAATGTCAAGGATAATTAGTAAAATTTCATACAACAATCGTTTATTACTTCACTATTTTGGAGAATCATTGGTTAGCTTTTAAATTAGAAATATTCATCATATAATATAATTAATTTATACATTGCGACCCTAATAGGCTTGAAATATTTTTAAAAATTAAAATATATATAAGTAAATGATGCGTGCGAATATGTAGATTGAATTTACAAGAGCACGATATTTGCAATGAAAAATTAAATTGAAAATATTAACAGCTCAAAAGTCTAAAGATGAGGTCTAAGGAAAAGTAAGGACATTGATATAGGCTAACGAAAGTAAAGGAACGCATAGCACAGAGTAAGTAAACCAACTGTATACAGCGGTATTACAATGTGTGAGAAGACTATGAGTGATGGAGTTAGAAGATATGGTAAGATTATTCAACAACATGGGAGATAATGTGACTGATAAGAGAATACTGGTAAAGTACAAACAGTTGAGGCTATTCATGGAATACACGACGTGTGCGCGTGCATAGGAATATATCATATTTGAAATAGAACAACATCAAAATCAGGATAGGAATTCGATTGAGAATCACGAAAAATGAGTTCGCCTCGTGTGAATAATATTTCATTCTATATTTTTTTCTGTAGACGCAACGAACAGGCCACGAATGACACCAAAATAATAATCGAACTAAATCAGAGGATCGGACCCTGTGAAATAAATTAGTTGCTCGTGTATTACAGAATTTTGATAAAGATGAAAAACATTTTTATTATATCTAGTATTTTTTATTTCAAAACTGTAATTATCTTAAATAGTACAATACGCGTGTCTGAAAAGGTAGCAGAGGTATTATTCAAATAGATCAAGATAAGAATAACTATTAATCAAATTATGTAATCAAGTCCTTGATAGTATTGTACGGTAATCGCCGATTAAAAATGAAAAAATTACCCGAAAAATTGTATTAAATACTTCGACGAGATAAGTTGTATTTAAATGTGTTGTTTGTACGAAATTTTTTTATCTCTTTCCTATTAATCCGTATTAGTTGATATAGTAACGACGCGAGAGACCCGTTACCATTCGGTCGTTGGTAAATCGTTACACGAAAATAATGTATAGCCAGCAACGGCGAATATCGTCAATATTGTAAACCCTCCATTGAGATGTTTACAGCTACAGCACAGATATGAGGCATACGTTAATAGCTTTAAACTGAATACCCTGGAAGCTATTTACTGTACAATTCAATCAGAGATACTTTATTCACAAATATGTGATAGAGGAGATAAACATACAGAAGGTATTTATAATAAGGGTATTTTTTAAAACTGACTATTTGCAATAATAAAAAAAACTTGAGTTTGTGTTAGCATAATTCATTTTGTTATCACTATTGTAATTTACTTACCAATGTAGACATATTCAGTATACAGTTTTGGTAATAAAAAGCAATTTTCTACAAGTTTATTACTTTTTTAACAAATAATAAAATTACGCAAACAGGAATACCAACATTTTAATAGATCCCAGTTAATAAAAACACCGTAAACTCGCTTGTACTATTGTCTTTCAACGAAACTTTCTTAAAAAATCACTTGTTTCGAACATTTATGGGGTACATGATTTACGCATTTTATTGCTCGATCATTATCTCGAGAAAACAGACATCTTCGACAATTTTTCGCACGGTTGTCTAAGTACCAGATATGGAAACAATCGAATAAGACGCGTTAATAATATTACGATTTTCATAACAAACGTCAGACGATTGGGGTCACAACCGGTGCTCGGGCGCACAAGCGACCGCTCGAGATCGCTGTCGGATCGCAACTGAATAAGTTTAAGTCCATCTAGTAGTATGGAACGAGAATTTCCGTTCGAACTTATAAATGTGCGTGCTTTATTTTTCGCGCGAAATATTATTTGAAAACGCATTCCATTTTTGGCTCCACTGTCTGATTAAATATTTAATTGACGACTGGATATACTTGCGTTACATACAATAATCTGGTTATCCTGTTTGTTTTCACACGAACGCACGTTTAAACCTTTAGCATTTTTTATTAGTGCGGGGTATGTAAGTACTAAGTACCTACCGCTTATTAAAAATTATTACAGCTACGGGATAAAGTTAAAATACTAACTTATTGCAAACGATTAAAGAGTAACTATTATAAGTCAGATACATGCGTTCTGGGAAAATCAATATAATTATCTGTATTAATCTATTTTTTATTATTATTTGGATTTCAAATATATGTTGGAGGAATATTTACAATAAAACTATATAATACTTAACAAATTGTGCTTGAGACATGCTTGTTAGTGAGTAATAAGACACTTGCCTAGTGATCAAGTGGTCGGGAGTTCGAGCCTCGTCCCAGGAGTTCATAGCACAAGCGCTTAGCTTAAGTTAGAAAAAAATATGAATATTGATATGACGCTTATATTATGTATGTATTTATATATATATTTTTAAATTTAAACTTTAAAAATTACGTATCAATTTTTTTTTAAATACACGTTTAAAAATGTTTATTTTTTTCTTCATGGACCTGAATGAAACCATGACTATGTTTAATAATAAGTCAAGAAATAAAAATATTGTTGTATAATTAGTACATTTAAGAGTAAAAATTAAGGGACTTTGCCGTCCAACAGCTGTACTACGCTACGGGTATATTGAAGAGCGTTCAATAATTCAAAAGATTATTTTTTATAATCAAGGGGCTCCGAATTGCGGTTGACAATAGGAATTGTGATTTAAGAATTTCTAAGAATTAAATATAGGTACGTGCAATAGTTTAGAGATTCATGATCTTACCGTGCATTCTGTTACATATATGTATATTTTTTAAAACAGATTTTAAAATGCATTTCCCAACTAGGCAAGCCTGTTTTAGGGCCAATCGGTAAACAAATCGTATTTCACAAAACCAATATAACTCATTGAGTACGAGGTAAAACACAATTAAATAGAAAATGATAAAGGCGACTGTTGGTTAAATCAAGAATTCATAGACTTATAACCTTCCAAAATTCCTGTCTTGCGACGCGATTTCTTTTTGTTAACATTCAATGCATTTTTATCCAGTTAAAAAAAGATTTAAATAAGCCTCTTGAAAATCAACTAAAATTGTAATCATATTATCACGTGTCCATGAAGGGTGTGACAATCAAATAACGATACGCAAACAATACATGAATGTCTTGGCCGATGTTTATTTAAATGTTGTTTTTGCATTGTTTTATTTCAAAAATATTATTAATTTTTAAAGAGAACACATTATTATTGTGAAGTTGCAGTTTTTCAGAACATAGTTCTGTGATATTTTAATACAAATTAAAGTAACAGTAGGAAATATATACAGATAAAATCAATTTATCGAAAAAATATTTGTGTTGCCATCCAGACTCGAACCAAAAACCCTTCCTATCACGGAAAATAGGCTGACTTATTACACCACGTCAACACAGTAAGTTAACGACAAATTTTTGTACTTGTATGTTGCACTTTCAAATTGATACATCTGTTATTCCATTATTTGAAAGCAATCAACTTTATATTTACGGAGAATCTTTGAATTTTCCCGAATAGAAAGGGTTCCAGGTTCGAGTCCGGGTGGTTGATATATTTGATTTGTACGAAAATGACTTTTATCTCTATCTTCGTGTACCTCCAGACATCTTAACAGCTACGACGAATATTTAAAAAATTAAAAGATCGAGATTGATGCATTCAAATTCATGATCCAATGCTTTATAACTGGACCATGCAAAATATTTTATCGAATAGTATTTTTTTCAACATTGTTTTTCAACTCTGCATAAAATATATTTTGAGTACATCTTATTTATCATCTCGTATAATAAATATTCAAATCGCGTTTTGTAAAATATTATTCACATGGATTTGTTTCCTTTCTAATATACAAGACAGGATATTTGAATCTTCTAGGATATTTACAACCTAACCTGTTAATAGCGTCGGTTGCATACAAATAAGCCGGCATCTCGGATGAATCCTTTATATCTGCAGGATGTTGTACTTTATAATCTATTGAGGTGCTTCCTTCTTCCTTTGTTAGTCGACTATTTATTATTCAAGTGAGAAAAGTAATAGCTTTTGTCTGCTGAATATTATATTACTTAAATGTTATAGGTACACGTTATACAGAAAAAATCCGTGTTTATTTTAATGGTTTTGCAAATAAGGTACCAAAGTTATATAATAGTATAGTCATAAAGAAATCAGCATTTTCGTGTCCACCATTTGTAACGTGTTTTTATAATTAAATAGTTATTTTACTTACATGATCGAAGATAAAAATAATAAATTATAAATACACTAATAACTTATGTCTAATAACTTACATTTCAAAAATTCTAACATGCTGATTAATATAGTGAAAATTTTAAGTAAAAACTGAAAAGATTAGTTCTCTCAATATATGTAATGTGATATAATATATCAAGTGCTTTTTTTCCAGTATTACTTTATTTTTAAGTATAAACAAACAAATTCAATGGATTTTCTAATTAAAGCTCAGAAATTGGTTATCAGAGTAATAAACGAGAGGCCATTTAGACATAATTCTGAAGAACTCTTTAAATCCATCCAAGTTTTGGATATGACAACTGTTTACCAGAGCAATCTTAAAACAATTTTTAAAAAGTAAATTATTCCACAATCTGATCCAAAGGAAACTAGGAGTAAAGCCTTATGATACTTTTCAGTGCCAAAATTTAATACCAAATTCACTCAATGAACTTTCTTATTTTGTGCTACACGAATATTTAACAAATTGCCACTAGACCTTAAAGGGTTTAAAGTGATTAACGACTTCAAACCAAAAATAACAAAGTTATTGCTTGATGTTGGTAGAAAACAAAATGTATCTAATTTGTCATTTGTGTTAATCTAACTACCTACACATTTTTGTCTCCAACTATTGTATATTACAGACAATAATATTTTATAACTTCAGATTGTACTTTTTTCACATAACTTACTTAACATTATACTAACTTACTTCTAAATAATTACAACTTTCAAAAACTGTACAGGTAATTGCTTTAGAACAGACCACGTCTAGCAATGTAATTACCTTTATTTTTTCATTTGTACTATTTATGGTAATAAAATAAATAAATAAAAATTGTATCGTTGTTAGGTCCTGGTTCAAATCCTCACGGAAGACCATAATATTTTCGTAAATAATTGATTTATTAATAATGATTAATTATTAGTCATCGACGTGCTTGTTGATCTTATGGTTAAGACACTCGTCTAGTGATACAGTGGTCGGGGGTTCTACTCTTGTTCCAGGAGACCAGCAAGTCTGTACTAGGTTAGTTTGAAAGTAGTAAGAATATTGATGTGATAGATATTCCATGCTCGCATCTCTATTTAGAAAAAAAATATTTATTTTCTAAACGATTATGTTGATTTTGATTAGAAGCCAATGTCAACTGTTAATTTCCGGTTCAAATCCAAGCGGAAGATGTAATTAATGCGATTTACAATGTAAATATTATAAACAATAAACAAATGCAATTAAAATCCTTGTATTTAATCGATACTTAATAATAATAGATTCATAAATCTTGCATTGCATTGTCTTAAATCAATTTCAACTCTTGTGAGTGCTAAAAAAAAGTATTTTTACTCAGGCTACTTTGCTGTGATTAAGTTCACCTAGTTCGTGACTCTCTTCACTTTTTACGTGACACACACTGATGCCTTTTATTCTTTCTTGTCTAGGTAATGGTTTATCATCAAGAATGTTGATACTTCTGTTAATGCTTTTTGGGTTTTCTTTGTTCTTTCCAAGATTTACCAAATTACCAAATTAATGGATGACATGGGATAGAGAATTTGAGGTTAGATTTTATGTTATTAAAATGCATTTAGTGGAATGATTTAGTTTTTGGGTGCGTCCTAGAATAATATTAAAACAAATAAAAATACATTAGTGAACAATTATTTTCACATAATATAATATTAGGGACAATGCGTAGTTATTATTATTGTAATGCAGATGGCAGCGTCATAAACGTAATAATAATATCGGCTTGCCCTGATTTATACTTAATTATTTATCATTGATATGTCATATTTCTTTAAGTTGAATGAGGTGTCATATTATTCATGTGAAATGTTGTATCACGTTACATATAACATATAGAAAGATAATCGTTCCAAAAATATTTTGCTATTTACACCTTTTTAAAAAAAATACGCCGATATTTTATTTAGGTAGTAACGTGTAAAATTTAAAGTATTAATTACCTAACTATTTTTCAAAACGGCTGAAAAACAAATATATTAAACATATATTTATTGTGTGTAATATATATATTACGTACAATACACCGAAAATATTTAAATCAAAATATATTATACGCGACGCGCTTCCTAGTCTCGCCGCCAGGTTTTTATTGGCACTTGACGGATATTTGGGAAAATTAGTAAAACGATTTATATCTTGACTAAATATATAGAGTTTACAACACAGGTTACTGGTTACAAAATTTGTATATATACGATATTATGTAAATAAAATTGTAAAATGATGGTGTGAAAATAACGTATATAATTCATGTTTTACAAAATACCAAAGTAAAAAGCGCTCGCAGTCGGTGGGATTTGAATCTACGCTCTGGGTAGAAATAATCTGATTTCTAGCCGAGGTCTCAACCATTCTAACTGCTAATACAAAGTGTGTGAATATAACCGTATTTGTAATGAAAGTAGTATCATATATTCCTATAAATTTTAGCGATACATAGGAGAGATATACACGAGTTAATTAAATTTTTTAACGTTTCAACTGAGTAATCATTAAAAATAAATTATTGAAGAAATGCTTAAATAAATCAATTAAAAAACGCAGCAATAAAGCTTACAATGCAAGTGGACACCAGACCGGTTGTCAGGTAATTAAAAATTCAGCTCTCGCAGTATTAATATTCCCAATGTAATTTCATTACCTCGGAGAAGGCTAATGTCAGTATGGATAAAGGTTTCGTATGTCATAATGTAACCCAACCTCTATCGCTTATTACGTCACTAGAAATCATGATTAGTATTTATGATAAGTTGTATCAAATTACTTGTGAATCGTTGTTCGTTTATTAAAACGGTGCGTTTAAGTGTTTAATATATTTTCCCTTTAGTCGTTTTGGTTCTAAAGTATTATAGAAAAGTACTTCAGTAAAATAAATAAAATTATTATAAGTGTACAAAAAATACACTCGAAAATAGTTACAATCAATGAGGGTTTTAAATAAAATAAGAGGTGTTTTACGGACGTTTTAAATTGTTTTTATCTTCTTAAATACATAAAAAGAGCTGGATTTTTAATGTTGAGGTGAGTAAAAAATTTATCAAATTTTTATTGAAGTCAGATTTTATTCAGGAGTCACGATTTTTCAGAACATAGTTCCGTTGAAAAAAAATAGATGTCTCACTGAGCAAATGTGTGTAGATGAAATTTGGAGACTTTTGTATTCTTCATCATAGCTTAATCAATTAAAGCTCTATACCGATACTATGAAGTTCCGGTGATGACTATTTATTTGATAGATGCATTTTTTGTGTGATTTCTAAGTGAACTATTTAAATTTGTTTGAAAAATATTCTCTGTCGCCTTAGTGAACAATATTCAATTTCAAAGTATTTACTAGGTCACAATCAGGTTATTATTAATGTTTCGTTTCAACCACATTCTCCTCGATGCAAATCTTTTATCTTAAATAATGTATAATTAAATTTTAGATACAAATTAAATGTATTAATTAGAAAGATATACATATAAAATCAATTTTATCAAAAAATATTGTTGTTGGTACCGAGATTAGAATCTGGATCTCTTCCAATACGGGGAACGTGCATTGTCCGACCAAGATATACCAACACAGTCGATTGACGACAAATTTTCGAATCTATATGTTACACTTTTCAAATTAATACATCTATCATTCCATTATTTGAAAGTCATCTACTTTGTTTTTACGGAATCTCAAATAAAACATCACAGACTTATATTCTGAATAATTACAACTTCTCAATAAGAATGTGTTCTCCTTAATAAGAAATTAAATCAATCAATTAGAAAGATATACAGAAAATTTTAATTTAATTTGTATTCAAATACCACAGAACTTTGTTCTGACAATGCACAATAAAAAGGTATTATTTGGCAATAAAACCGAAATGAAGTAAGCTCAGATCCACTTCGTAGGTGTTTATATTTTGAAATAGATCACGCTGTCAAAGTAAAATGTCGGTAGGAAACTAGATAGGCACTTGCTAGATACAATTGATGAAAAAAGGTAAAGGTTTATCTTTTAACCTTTACCATACTGTGATATAAAATACTCGTACGCAGCCATGCTGTCAACTCGTGTTACCGTAAGAAATTAGACTTCTATTAATCTTTAAAATTTGAAAAAATGGTTAATGCCATAAATTAACTTTAAGCATTGAGCATTAAATAAAAAAAAAATGTAATATTATAATTCGGAGTATTCATTAAGTTCTGTATAGGAGGTTGCATTATATAATACAACCTTCCTTTTTATCTATCTTCATTTAATTAGTGTGACAGAGACACCATTATATTCGTATGTTTGTTATTGTTTTCACTGTGAAATTAACGTGTGATTTCTCTCTGTCTTGCCATAAATGGTATTTTTGTCAACGTATTAATTTTTCAAAGGAATGAATTATAAATAATTATTTTTGTAGGATTCGCATTACATAATTGTTTTTTCACTAGTCATTTTTAAGGGTAAATATTTTCCTTCAAAGTAACTAAAATACGAAGTGTATGTTATATATATTTACCGAAATATTACAGATTTAATTAGACCAATAGACTTGTGTTACTGCATGGTTTGGGAAGGATTAAACAGATTTACAATAAATAGACATTTGTAGTTAATCTCATTTACTAAAAAAAAAATTTTTAATAAATATTTAGCTTTTTCACGTATGTATTTAGTTATTATTTTCGCATGTCCTAGAACGAGCTTTACAGCTATATAAAAACAATATTAAATATTCTACTCTTACATGCATAAAAATACATTAAGGATATCTCTTTAATTCAATAGTTAAATAAGCTCGTATTAAATAACTCGATTTCAATTTCATTCTTGTTTCTGTGTTTTTTTGTTCACAATTGAACTGTAATCATTTATTAAATATTCATTTAAACTCCCCTTTGATTGTCGTCAATTAAAATCTGATGAATTTAATTTAGGACAAAGATACTTATTACCTGTTTGTATGTGGGTTCTTATGAATACTAAATTCTCTAGACTCTGTTTAAAGCGTGCAGTGAAAATGAAATAATTGTATATAAATACTTTTGATGAATGATAAATGTCTTTGTCTCTGCGGTTCATACAGACTCCTTAAGATGCGAGGTGCTGTCGTGTTTGCCGTGGAGATAATATTATTATTAGGAGATTATGTAAATTACTGCATTTTAATCAGACGGGCTAAAAGCATAATAGATTTCTCTTGATAGAGTAATGCTTTCGAGAGATGTAGATATGGCTTTACACGAAAATATTTAAGCAATTAATCCTCTTAACAATGCGAAGAAAAAATAATGGCTGATCTTTTCTTTAGACAAATTGACTGTTGTATTTTCTCAGTTCACGACTGACAAATTATAAATGAAATTTTAAGAATCGTGTTTAGTTGACGGAAAATTTATGACGTCATAAAGCATTGCGAGTTTGGACTGCAACACACATTAATTTGTAGTTGTTTTTAATTGATGTGATCGTTCTGGTTTCTCTTATATACTATCGTAGTTCGTTATATATATCAGGTGATATCAATAATCAACCTATTCCATGGCGCAAAACGGTCCGCTAACTTGGAGTCACACTTCAAAGAAGACTCTCCTGAGTTACCAACGTTAAAAATATTAGAATCAAATCCAAAAAAATGCTTCGGTATCTTATTTCCTCTCCTTAACCCCTAAAGCTCCCTCTTCCACACCAAAAAACTCATCATTTATAAATCACACATCCGCCCAATCATGTCCTACATGTGGCCCATCTGAGGCACCGGAAACATCCAATTATTAAAATACCTCCAAAACAAAATTCTCCGCTTAGCCACCAACAGGCCCTGGTCCGTTCGCAATTCCATTATCTGCAATGACATCAACATTCCTACCTCAAACATCACTTCCTAGACCTCTCCCGTAGATTCTACTCGAATCTTCCCAACATCCCTAATCCTACCATCAATTCACTGGGCTTTTACGACCCATAGTCCGATCCCTCCCGCATCCGTCCTAATGCAATCTTATACCCTGACGATGTAACTTGATGAGCGGGAAATAAAAGATTTCTATAGCACCCCAAAAAAAAGAAATGACTTTCTAAAATAATAATATAATATGTACCAAACAAAAAACTATAATTTTACAATTTTACAAATCAAATAAATAAAACAAATAATCAATAAAGCTGTCAATCATCTACAGCTACCCGCTCATCGGGATCTCACTCTGATCACCCGGTTATGGCACTTGAGATATCGGAGATAAGAGAACACGATCTTGTCCCTCTATAACTCACCGTTATGTATATATATATATATATATATATATATATATATAAATATATTTATATACGTTGGCAGTGGTCCATTGGAATATATGATATTTAGATATGATGATAGAATTCATGATATTTAACATCTTCAACATAAATGTATACGATTTTGTTAAAATTCATTAATGACTTTCGTACTGGTAATGTTATATTGCTACATTTTAGAGTGGATTTTTTTCACATTGAGAGTTACAAATGCAAATACAAATGTTTTCAATTTATTTTTATGCTTTGTGATGCATATTTGACTACTTATTTGATTTTACTTGGAATGATTGGAATAAGTTATTTGGTTAAGCAATTGTATTTACCTATATAATATTGATATAATACCTATAGATATCAACAATTGTAAAATTTAATAAAAATAAAAGGTTTTTGGAAAATTTTCAATATAAATATTGCCTATTGTAGAGATTTCGGGACGCAATTTTTTTTAAATTTCATAAAACTTATGTTTATGGATTACAAAGATTTTTTTTGTGGGCACGATAACTCACGTAGTTTTTATCAGTTTTATCTATGCTCGTTAACTAAGCCAATCCGCCATGTTATTTCTAAATGGCAACTGTTTGAAAATTTCAATATTCAAAAACTATCGGAAGGGATTTATTGAACTTGTATATAACTAACTTAACGCAGTATTTGCTGCAATGCGTGCCTTAAACTTTTTTCTATCAGTGATAAATAAGAATGTAGAATTTATTTTATATCACTATTTTTTTTTTAGATATTTGGTACAAGTACACATTTTGTTTGATTTAAATTAAATATATGTGTCCATTGCAGTCTATCAGAATGCAATATATGTACACTGACGGTTCGAGCGGAAGAATTCGTCGCAATTATGTTTAATTAATCCGCAAAAAAGACATCGCAGCGATCTGTCGAGTTAACCACTTCTTGTCTAGCGAGGGTTCCGAAGAACGCGCCTGAGAGGCGCACCGCGTCCGCAATGACGATGGAGTACAGTTATTCCAGGAATGGTGCTCGGGAAGAATTGTGGACTCAAGTCAGGTCCCGAGACGTGTCGTATGCTGGATGCAGTCAGCCGAAGACTGCTTCTTCACGATAATTGATCGAAAATTCTTATTACGCAAGGGAAAAAATATTTGCTGTATGAGAGATAACTGTAAATAATTCTCGATAAGAAATGTCCCGACAACGCTGCGGGATTCTTATACAAAGGCATGATTCGTGATGATCTCTCAACGAGACTTTGATCTCTGAGAGTTAGTAAAGGTATATGATACGTTATTCTAATTCGCTCGTAAAACACACAGGGAGATGATTCATAAATCGTTTCGTGCTGAACGCTGAACTGTTCTTTACGCGCATTCGAGTCGAATCTCAGAAAGATATCTCATCCATCGACACGGGTCATTATACACCCCGGCACTGGAATAAATACTGTGACTAGGTTTTCTGGATGATATGATTAGTTAAATTTTCACGTTTTAGTGGACTCCTTTACGATGTTAGTAAGACTATTTTGGATGAGTTATGAAAATATTTTTATTTATTATTTACTTTAAACGGCAATTTTCGTATGTCATACGGCATTAACAAACTGGTCACAAGAATCAGGTAGATTACGGCTGTGTGTGCAAGTGTGTTTTCAACAATTTTATTTTGGACCAATATCAGTGAAGCTCCGATTTAAATAATTAAATAAGGCGAATTTAAATAAGGGTGTGGATCTCTCGCTGGGAGTTGCTAGGATGGACGATGAAGAGGAGTGGCTAAAGAAACCTAACGGAGCATTCTACTGGCTCTCCCTCGCACCTCTTGCGATCTGGACAGGGTGAATTTCTGCCGGACTGTGACCGAGTTCTGCGACTGCAACACATAAATGTGACGTCTATCCTTCCCTTTCGGGGATGTATGATTTCTACAGGTTCTCTCTAGCTGCCTTTTGAATTTTATGTGGCAACGAGTCTCGCGTCAAATCGTACAGATATGACTCTGGTACGATGATACCGGACCCAACCTATGATGACAATAAAAATGCATGCATGTAATGCATAAAAAAAAAGTAATATTGACTAATCGAAACGAAAGTAAACAACTTTCAAAACGATTCGGGATAGAGTGTAAATAAATAAATAATTTAAATAATTTGTCTAAAAGCCAGCATTTTAAACAAGTGCGCAGGTAAGTCTGACTAATGAATTTAGCCTAAATTGCATAGTTAATATTTCATAAAAGTTTGATCAATGGTTTTAATTTATAACGAAATATAATTTTGATTATTTTATCGTAAAATATAAATATATTATCAAAAGTTTCTGAGAAGGCTATAATATATACAAATGTTATTACGTGTTTCTTTGTTCACACCAACTAAGAAGAGATATGTAACTAATACATATTTTTTGTATGGATAATTTGACACGTGTGTCTTTCAAATTATATCTTAGTCATTAAAACAGAAATAATATTAATTAAACAAATAAAATGTATTATTGAAGAATTTGTAGAATAATATAACAAATTTCAACCTAAAACCAATCTGCAGTTCTGATTGGTGGAGGACTGAAAACGAGGTCGCTGTCACATGCGAAGAAAAAATATTAAGAAAACAAACACGCGATGTACATATTATCACGAATAGCCTACAGCCTGATAACACGGGATGGTGCGTATGCAATCAGACACGGTATATTTGATACTAATTTGTGAAATTTAGAAATCGCCGCTTGTCTAGTTTGATATCACCGAATATCTTTCTCTTGTGTCAAATAATAATGTTCTTCGCGGGGTAACATTCCATCTGTTTCTGTTATTTATCAAAACTATCAGATCCTAGTAAGTGGAAGAGTTTACCAGTATATTTTTTTGAACAATGTACATCTATCTCGATCTTCCCATCTATCACCTTGGATCGTTTAATAAGTCTTTGCGATTTTTTAAAAAAATTTTTAACAAAAACGAAATACTACTCGATAGTATTTCTGTTCTAAAATGTCAGCGTCGCTGTTTTCTTGTATCTTATAGTTTTTATTAATTGTTGGGCTTAAATAATAGAATTTTAAGTTGAGAAAAACGAATATTTTCACCACATACTTTTCGCCTTTATTCAAGATTAAAAGTTATCCAAGAACTCAACTTGGAAATTCTACCACATACACACTATAGTCCCGACCTTGCTCCTTTAGATAATCATATTTTTCGGTCGCTCTTTAATTAAATGCTTGGTGTTATGTTCAACAACGACGATGATCTCGGAAATTGGCTCGATAACTATTTCGATAACAGACCAGTCGATTTTTATAGAAAAGGGGTCGACAAATGGGTTGAAAGATGGGATGAAATCATAAATAATAATGAAGAATATGCCATTGATTGAAATGTTGTAATTTAAAAAAAATAATCATTGAACATAACTGAAAATTAGACAATTCGAATCTTGTAGTTCACTCATTATTCGACGCTATGGTTAGAAAACATGAGACAAATTGTTGGATAAAATTGATATCAAAGCGCGAGAGATATGAATGGAAACTATAAAAAAGGCCTGTATTTGTTGGCCTATTGGACGTTGACTGCAGAATAATAACATAAAAAACTGAAAATTTACTTCAGATTGAGTGTGAATGAACAAAAATAAAACTTTTGTAGATGAAATATCAAAAAACGCAACACGCAACTTGCCCGCCTTAGGCTACAACTTTAAATGATAAAATGCATTTCATAAAGCCAAGCATATTTTAAATGTAAATATCCCGTGGATAGCACGATGAACAAGTGCCTCAATCCTGTAACACATCTAACTTTCTTTCAATTCTTTAGTCTGTTTCGATATCCAAATGAATCATCTGTGAGTTCCACCCTAACCATTTATTTCATATTGAATTATTGTTTCAGCAAAATAAAGTTATATGTATTTTTTATTTCTACTGAATTTAAAATAATAAAAAGTTCCAACTGATATAACATTTTTAAAGTACCTTTAAATCATTGCGAATTCATCCGACGTCCTAACCACGTCCCGATCGCAGTGATGTGTGTTATCCGAACAGATCATCGCTTGGAATGTAACTCCTCATTAAAAGTGCCGTCTACATCTGCAGAATTTTTTTGGGTGTAAGACCACACCGCCTGTTGTGGACTTCTTCACTGGCACCATCAAAAACTCAAATGAAGAAGACGGTAATAAATAGTAATAATTATAATAAAGACACCTATTTTTTGATATCATCTTGAGACAATGTTTCGCCCTGTAAAGACAGTATCTATCTCTTATTTATATAATAAATAGTCAGATCTATCCGAGAAGCTCTGAACTTCATCCGAACTGAGTACAAATATTCTTAAATCTCGAATATCTGAATGGAATCTATAATTTAGATGGTTCTGATTTATAATAATAGCAAACGTCGCATTACTTTAACTTTTGTAAAAAAAGTGAGGAACGCTTTGTAATACTCTAATTATAAAATTAAAATCTTTTATTTTATATACCTGTGCTATGTTGTAGTGTTGAATAAATAATATGGGGGTTGTATTATCGTGAAAATGATATAAACAATATTTAAGCTCTGAAATAGTGCATGCCACGGATTAACTACTTATTTTTAATGGAGTACTACTCACTTATAGATATAGTGAATGTTAAGATAAGGATAAACATTATTTAAGGTTACAATACATTGAACACTTAAAAAAATAATTATTTTACTTTAGTGTGACAACCAATTTTACCGTTGAACATTTTAAATGTTTAATGTTATTGGCCGCTCCGAATAAAGACATTGGGATCTTGGATTAGCTTAGAAAACTTAAGTATCATATTAATTTGACAGTTTCGTGACCTACATTATTAGAGTGTATTGTTAACACTCAAAACAAGTGTATTTTTGATTAATGTGTAATACAACCGCAAGTTAATAGCATGGAATCATGAAATAATTAAACAAAAAAAAATTTTGATTTCTGATGAAGAAACAGATGCTCTAAAATCGATCGACGTAAATATTAGATTGATGCATAATTATCCGCCATTAAAAAACAAGTATATTGTAACATAACCAAAAACGAAAACAAACTCAAAAAATATCAGGTCAATTATCATTTGGGGGCGTAGTCACCGTAATCGTGGACTGATCGATGTTAAAGTTCTCAGCCAGTGTTCTAGTGGTACAACTTTCGTCCTCTTCCACAGCCGCCAGAAGAGCCTGGTCATCAAAATCCGAAGATCGATCCTTTCCTGACTTGTCATCTGAGCTGGTGTCATCTGCACTAGCTTTGAAGCGAACAAACCACTTTCGGCATGCCCTTTCGCTAATCCTTCCATCGCCGAAAAGATCGCGAATCTTTGCCACCCTACTTCCAAGTGGTACAGCATAATGTGGCGTATATGTATATGATTTTCGATGCGCGTTTTAATTTCCTAACTCAATTAAAGAATTATATTATGACAAATGTCAAATAAACGTCAAATTCAAAAAACCAAATGTAGTGAAAAAAACGGCGGATAATTGTGAGGTATTGAATAAGACGTGTCCAATTTTTATGGTTTCTGAGTTAAGTATGTACAAATATAAAGCAAATGAATGTCTACAAGACTAGCCTATTGAAATTAGACAAATATTGTCAAATTTCGTATAAAAATGCATTTAAAAGTTGCTTGTTACTTCAATTGCAAACATATCCAATACATGATTAATTCAAACCCAGACAAATATGCCAATAAGATGACAGTATTTGCTCATATGGACTGTGGTTACTGGTCATGTTCAATATGATTCCAATATGACAGCTGCGGTACAATGGCTTTTGTATTTTACTCGACAAGAGGTAAAATCGACATGTCCGCTTTTGATTCTGGACCTCACAATTATGCATCAACCTAATAATAAAAATAAAGTAATTTAATTTTAATTATTAAAACATCCAACCAAAGTTATTTCTTCAGTTAAAAAAAAAATAAAATAAAGATTTGTATTTTGCATTTTTTCAGTGATATTTCTTCTTCTTCTTCATTTCTCTTTCATGTTAATTTTGACATGTAGTGGCCTCAATCACACCTCAATGGTCCTCACAGCTGACTCCAGAATTCTCCAGCTAGGTGCGACGCATCTATCCACTTCTGTGGCAACCTTCCACATCCTCTTCGGCCCAAAGTTATGCCCAAGATAATTTTATTTTCTAAGCCGGGCACGAACACATTATGGAATTATTCGCAATTATTCGCATTAAGCCTGTTATTTTTGAGAGTAAGATGAACAATAATACGTTTTAATTTTCCCCATCCTAGCTACACCAGCATATATTAATTCATTACAAATACCTATTCGAGTGCTTCTCAATTTTTAATTGTCGACTCCATAAACACAATGGTAAAACACTTGATTTGTGAACTTCAGGTAACGGGTACTGTTCCCATCGGGTGCGAACATTATTGTATCTTAATCAAGTTGTAGAAAAGTGTTACAAGAAGGCTTGTAAACCGAATAAACGTGATAAATTAATCAAATGAATTACATTATAAATTAATTTAGACACTAAAATTTAAACAATGCGCCTAGTAGGTAATTGCTTTAATTATAAGAAAAAAAACTTATGATAAAGTAGCTACATAAATAATACTGGCAATTATTTAACCCCATTTTTGCCATGAAATAGAACACAAAATCATTAACAAGATTAACTGTCTGCCTCTGTTTCTTTACACACTACCCTTTAATAAATATTCCTTACTAATCATCTAATAAGAATTCGAATTCATTGTGTTTAACATATCAATCTTTTAATTTAATGTCAAGACATGACTTTACGGAGCTGACCAACCTTTATTACCTTTACCCTTCAACTGATGAGCTGTGCGACCCACATCAAGAGCGACGATTAAGCATTTTATAGAATCGATATATAGGATAGGGCCGTTGTGTGATGAGTAGTAACTTTTTTCTTTAGTAAAAAAAGTTACTAAAGTACATTTTTATGCAAAAACGGGTTGTTTGATCGTTGGGAAAAAAAAATTTACTTCTCGAAGGTACACCCGTAGTAAACTCATTTTACTCTCCGATATCCGATAGTAAATACGAGAATCGATAGTTAAACTTGACGGACTTCTCACAGCTGTTTCAAAAGTCATCTGACATATTGATACTTCGAAAGTTGCAGTACACGACAATTAATCATCCCGCTATTTTAGTGATGAGAGATCTACCGATGATGATCTCGTTGTTTAATATACATTTGCACATAATTAGAAAAAAAATCATCTCCAAAGTGACAGATTTCGAACGCCAAAGCGAAAAAATCCATAGATAATGCTTAAAATAAAGCATATTTAATGATTATTTGTCGTTCTCATAAACATCTTCATCTATGTTTCGACAATAGTAAATTTGACGTTCGAACAATCCTTAAATGATTTTAACCACGGGCGTTAGTAAAAAATTACTAGTGATCATACAACCAGCCCTTAAATATTCGTGTAAACGTTGTCTTTAGATATCAAAACGTTGTCATGGATCGTTATATGGAAAGAAGATTAGACCAACTGATATGGATCGATCTATGGATGTATACTTGCGCCCATATGGTTATTTTATCTATTATAAAGCTGTGTAGCATTATTAAAGTTAGTCGTGACAGCGGTTTCTAGTATTTCTAGGTAATCTAGAAAGGTCTATACTGTATATTTTTGGTATTTAACATTAATTTTTTAAACCTTTTAAAATAATTAATCAATATTAAACTAGTTTAAAAATTTAAATTAAATGAACTTTTTAAATCAACAACGATTTGTTTTTTCTTTATTTTACAAATTTCCTATCAAAATAATATAGGGGATAATCTTTGAAGATTACACATTTTTCTTATTAAAAAATATCATTTGAATCTGATTAAAGATAGAGATATTTATGTGTGCTTTTATGGTACACTTAATTTTAATGAAATCACGTTGAATTTGTGTAATCTTTCAAATATATTTTACATATAGTTTGTGATATTTCAAAACATAAATATAATTTTTTTATAAATCATTTTTAAAGATGTTTGGAAAAAATATAAATAAAATTTGGCGATTTAAAGAATAGTCACTGGTGCTTAGTAAAGTCTACCGGCAATAAAAAGTTCGAGTACCGGATTATATTTTTTCGATTAATAAATTTATTTCTGTGAATCTTTTTAAGAGATTTATTGTATATAAATTTGAATTGATTATATATTCGTATATTTATTTTCTAAATATCATCCCCATAAGAATTTGTTTTTATGGATGTGTTTACTATTTTTTTTTCTCTCAGTATTTCCCATTTTACGATCAATTGTTTTTTGACTAAATGTATTTTTGAAGAATTCAAAGATGTTGTTTACACAAAAGATTTTAGAGCGGTGTTTCTGCCTTTTGAGTACCACTGGTTGACTGTGTCAATATAACGATTGTCTGGTATATACGAGTATACGTAACGTAACGATAAGTGACGACTTCTAAGAAATTTATTAGATCATGGGTATTCAAAGTTTCACAAAATATTAATTATCTTTTCAGTGCGATCAAGATCAAGGAACAAAACAATTAAAATTTCAATGCTGCATACGAACGTTAAGAAATTTAATACGATTCATGAATAACACGGTCAATTTATTTTTCGAACTCGCTGACGCGCTTCCCGGATGCACAGAGTGCGATGCAATAATACTTCCTGCACAGAGTCAAGTTGTACAGTATTTATTCTTTATTACTATTATCGTGTGTGCGATGTTTGTATATCATTTGAGCATCTACCGGATAATCAAATAAACTTGATATTTTAATCAGATATCATATTTGTAATTGATATTATTTAAATGTTCATATAAACAAACATGGATTATATCAAATTGAGTAATTATTATATTATATATGTTCAATTAACATCATTATGTGTATCTTATGTGCACCCGATGCTTAACTTTTAATTGTTATTTTTAAATAACAAATTGAAGAGGTTCTGCGTTTGTCGTAGTCAAAAAATACTCTTACTGTTAAAAAAATAACAGTAGTGTATTCGAGTTCTCGATTATGTAATGATTAATATTTACTTAAAATCTGGGATCATTAAAAACTTTTAATTACATACATTTACAGTACATAGAGTGTAAAAGGTGGTTTTACTTATGAATAAGTAGGTTTTATTTTATATATGTTAAAGATCATTATCACATAAAAAAAATTTAACTAGAAATGTATTATATTTATTTTGGGCTTAAGCAAAAATTATTTCATCAAATTTGTTTGTCTGTTCGCCCTCTATACAAACCTATCTTTGACCATTCTTAACTAAATTTTGCGTAGTTACCCTTTAGGATTCAGTGCAAAACATGGGTATTCTACCTCTCTCTTGTTGTTGCTGCATATCTTCTACCTATACAACCAGTAATTTTTCCATTTCTTCTAATTAATATTCCTCTTTTCTTGGTAATTATAATAGATTACATTGGTACTAAGTTTTTTCATCCATGATTCGAATATTATCGTAGATAATTGTTCTGATATATTTTATGAACGCTTGCGGTATTTGCTATCATGGCACCATTTTCATTTTGCTTAATAATTTTTACTTTGGTCTCCATAGTGAGGACATGTTCTATTTTATCATTAGCATCACATTTGCGTTTGTTTGACACGATTGTTCGACATGATGTTCGACAGGGTTATATTTTTATAATGAACACGATTTGAAAAAATCCCGAGCACGACATACAAGGAAGAAATTTAAATTAAGATTAATTTGCATTGTGTGAGGAGGAAAGGCGGAAGTGGGGGGTGTGCAAGGTATGTGTCAGTACCCTCTCGTGAAAATAATATTTTATGTAAAGCCAAGCGCAGAGAGACAAATGTAGGCTAATAAAAAAATACATATTGTTTAATCGCGTAAGTACGAATTCACGTAAGTTGAATGTGTTTTGAATTGAATGCCATTCATTCAAAAAAATTCTCAGCTATACTAAGACCTTGACGAAAATATGGCCATCCTACCTCCGCTTCATTCCCATCCCTCGCCATACCTGGAACAAATTTTACAAACATCTTTACTCTTTAAGACTTAAGTAAATAAACAGCGTTATGAGTTTGAAACACGAGTTATATTGGTTTATTTGGTTTTGTGACATATGATCTGTTTGCCAATTTGCCCTAAAACAGGCTTGCCTAGTCGGGCAATGCATTTAAAAATATATAAAAGTAAGTGAATCATACGATATTTTTGATTTTGTGAGCATGATGAAAAATTATTCATTATCTCATTATCTCGCTCGGGCCTTAGTGTTCTAAGTGTATAAGACATAATTCGGCTCTGCCCATAATAAACGATTAATAGAGTTATTGATATAATTGCACTCAAACAAATTACACCAACATAGGCATCATCAATTTTCACAATATTATTTTAAATCATATCATATATCTTCGTGCAAAATCGATCTACTTTTACACGAAACAATATTAATATAACGATCAAAGAGCCCGTCATTCTAAGCAACATTATGATTAAGTCTTGAATATTTGAATTTCTAAAAGTCAATACTCAGAATTATTAATCAGGTGTATTAGATCATTTTTTTTATTATGTTTGCCGTAAATATCGTCAAATCAGCAGAGCGCGAACGTTACGTGATTTGGTTTAATTTTTACGATCTCGCTAAGTCTTCGCTATGGTGGACGGACCGCAAAAACGAATTCAAAATACTTCATGGCGGATATACTCCCTTCCTTGACATGGTTCTGTTTCCTTTTAAATGATTAATTCAATTAGAGAGTTTATACATATACGCTAATTATGAAATATCCTCACAAAAAGTCATATATAGAGTAGTAAAAACAATTACGCGTGCACTGTTCATTATGTGTTATGCGATTTCAAAATTCACAAGATGACCTTTATACAAAGCTCGTAAATATAAACTGGATCATCTTTACTAATTATTATTTTCGCTATCCAAATGTCGTTATTATAATTGGATTCAGTAAATTAGTTTTAATTGAAGCTGCCCAATTATTATGACAAATTATAGGCGTTACGTGTGGTATCTGTAAGATTTATTTTAATAGCTAGTCAAAGGCGGCAAAGACTAGAGTAAATCTTCAGTAAAACGCGAATTAAATATTTTAAAGTATTGTCTAATATAATGTGTTGGGTCTATCTTTTAGAATATTATTTGTAATTCTATTATATGTAGAGGTTTTCTCATATGGCGTTGTGGTTAATAAAATATGTGATCATGGATGAATTCAATAAAACAAATATAGTGAGTACAATTATAATAGTAGGTATGTGTAAAAATCGCGCGCGAGTGTGCGTGCGTGTGTATGGTATCTGTACACTGGGAAGTAAAGAAAGAAAAAATTAAATTAAATTATATACATTTAAAATAAAATACTAAAACTCAAAGGTATTTGAGAATCCGTAAAAATAAAGAAGACGACTTTCAAATAATGTAACAACAGATGTATCAATTTGAAAAGTGTAACATATAGGTTCGAAAATTTGTCGTCAATGCACTATGTTGTCGTAGCATAATCGGATAATGCAATTTCTCCGGTCAGGAAGAGATCCAGGTTTGAATCCCGGTAGCAACAACAATGTTTTTCGATAAAATTGATTATATATATATATTTCTTTTTAATTAATACATTTTAAATTTGTATTTAAAATAATTATAATGATTATTGGCGTAGAATTATATTCATAAATAAATTTTCGAATCTAATATTTAAATACCTACCACAAAATATTTGATTAGAAAATTACTCATAAATTCCAAAGACAAGATCATAAATTTAAAAACTCTGTATTATAAACTTAACTGTTAAGATTGTACTTGCTGCTTTCTATATTGATAAAACAGGTTAAAATTTTAACATAAGAGTCAAAGAACAATTAAGATGTTTTTAAGAGTACCTAATGGTTTTTTTAGAATTTTACAATAATTAATTTAAAAAATATCATAAAAATATTGGGATTGTCTGGTTTACATATAAACAATGTTGATCACACAATGAATAATTTAAAATCATTAGAAATAACATAATAAAAAACCAACTAAATTTAACCACAAGACCTAGATTTATTTTTAAATAGATTTTGCGATAATTATATTATTAGTTAATTTGATATCCCGAAGAAGAAAATGGTTATTAGCGAGACCGATTGGTGAAGTTTTTATTTTATTATTGTAAATATTAAAAATAAATACCTTCAATTTTGACACATTTTATTTAAAGTAAGTTTTATCTTCGGGGCGGGGGGTGACAGTGTGTCCCGGTGACGCAAATATCAATCATCAAGTATCTTTGTAGGCAGAAACATTTAGGACAAAACATGTTCTATTCATACTTTGAGACAAGTAACGCGTTTTTTTTTTAATATTTTGCTCCGACATCGTTCTTGACGTTGAACAGCAATAAATCATTTTATTTTCAGTGATCTAACCGGCACTTATTCTACTCATCCGAGATCCATCCCAGGGATTCTGCCATGAGATTTTCATCTCGCGAGAAAGAAGGAAAAGGTGCGTGGGATTATTTTCTTTACACGGGTAATTATTTTGTTATTGTTTATATGTCGGTAGGCACTCTAGCATAATGGGTACTTATATTCGTAATAATAAGGAACTTCGTGTGTCGCTATATAATTAAATTCGAAATTGTTGATTTTTAATTATGGTAACAATCAGCGATGATCTAAATTATTTCCTGTTTTCTATCTGGCGAGTGACTTACTCAGGAGTGAGAAGATGAACGGGTTACGACTGTAGTCAATTTCAGATTTTTGAAAATTAGGTATTTGTTTTCACTAACCCCTAGATATACTAACTTATGACGTATGATGAGTATCAGAGATAAATCTCAGTACCGTGTAAACGTATTACCGCTTGAAATTGGTAAGATTAATCCATGTAAAAAGTATTAGATTTGACATTGAGACTCGACACGGGTGCTCAAACGTCACTGAGATCTTTGGATACCTACTTATTCTGAAAGTTAGACACTTATTGTCTAAATTATAAACATTTAAACCGCTGCAGGGGAGGTCTAAATTCACCCATCGAACTAATACAACATCAACGGTTAAAGTTGAACATACAACACGTGTGAAGTGAGACGCGTAACAAATAATAAAAGCCTAGAGTTGTCTCAGAAGAATCTTATGGGAGCTGTTTACGAGGGGGTGGAAAAAATAAGGGATGCAGGATGGGTGGTAGGAATTCGGGAGAGGGACAGGTGTAGGGAACAGGGGCTGGGTGAAGGACCACCAGAACCAGAAAATACGATCAACTTGTGAAATGTTTCTTTTTCCACTGGATCTACAGGTTTTCTGACTGAGCACAAATTATACTTGGACATACACTTCCGCTGATAGCGCGAAAGTGTCAAACATCACTTTGCACAATCGCACAATGTACAGGTTTTGGCACAAACGGTAGCTAGGAACCAAAACACACACACAACAAGATGATAATTCAAAGCAATCAACGCACCCAACGTTAAACGCTTACTTGATAGTCAACTCTTTGAACCATAGAGAACACATCATAGAACAGGTCGTGTCCTGGTATAGGAAGAGATGGTAATGGGTAGGTACTGGATAGGAATCACCGATCAACGTTCATATTCACGCGCGCGCGCATGGTGACCGGCGATCGTTGGATAACCATAAAAATCGAACAGGAGCTTATACCCGTCTCAAAGATTGTGTCGAGACGAAAATCTTATACGTGGATACAGGACTTTACTAGCGACCTAAGATAATGAAACAAATACTAAGAAAATAAGAATCATAAATTAATATCTAATTTCATGCTTTTCGCGCCGGTCAAACGATATTACAAGCATTGGATGCATTTAACGATATTTGATAGCTTTCCACTGACGTGCGACCGTCCATAAAGTCCTGAATGGAAAAACAGATACTCATGTATCGCCAAGACCACGGTTCAATACCATAAGCTTACTAATGCTGTTGCCATGTTAAGAAATTTTTGAATTGCTACTGCATAAAAGTACTTTTTAAGATTACGTTTCGGTTTGAATTTTTGTTGTGAAGTTGCATTTCCAAAACACAGTTCTGTTGTACAGTTTGAATATTATAACTCAACAGCGTGTTGAAGTCATTAAAACATTTTACTTACTTACTTACTTACCATCACGCCGTTTCCCCGTGGGGGTAGGCAGAGAGGATAGAGCGCCACACTCTTCTGTCCTGACATACAATTCTCGCCTCATCCACATTCATACATCTTGTCATACAAGCTCGCCGATTGTTGAGGCTTCTAACAGAACCATCCTCCATTATCTGGTTTACCTGGTCGTTCCAAGTCTTCCGCGGACGTCCTCTATTTCTGGTTCCATCAACACTTGCGTCATATATCTTTCTTACCATTCTCTCCTCATTCATCCTTTCCATATGACCAAACCACCTAAGTGATCCTTTCTTAATCTTACTCACTATACTAACATCAGCTTTACATTCTTTTCTTATTTCTTCATTCTTTACTCTGTCATAAATAGATTTGCCACAAATACGTCTAAGTGATCTCATTTCCACTGCATTCAGTCTACTTTTGTTCCTTTTCTGCCAGCTCCAGGCCTCACTTCCATACATCAGTGTCGGTACCAGGATTCCATTGTGCACCGCTAGTCTTGCCTCAGTTGACATATTCCTGTTAGATATAATTCCATTCAAAGCACCGTTTACTTTATTTCCTGCAGTCACCCTCCTTTCGATATCATTTTCACCCTTTCCGTTTCTATCAAACATACTTCCCAAATATACAAACTCATCTACTTGTTCCAAACATTCATTACCTACAAGTATTTTGCATGGTGTCTTGCTTTCCTCCTTCTCAAATACCATCACTTTCGACTTGTTAACATTCATCATGAGGTCGCTTTCCTTGCATACATCGTACATTATACTCACCAGATTCTGTAGTTCTTGTTCATTATTCGCCATTAGTACTGCATCATCGGCGTACAATAAACAGCATACAATCAAATCGTCCATTTTTGCTCCTACATTCATACATTTTAGTTCTTTCACACATTTATCCATATACAAGTTGAACAGCCATGGAGACATTACACAACCCTGCTTGACACCCTTTGTAATGTCAAACCATGGTGTGAGTGCTCCATTGATTCTTACACACGCAGAACTTCCTTCGTATAGGGATGCGATTGCGCGTATAAGTTTAGTATTCACCCCGTAATCAGAGAGTACTTTCCATAACTTTTCTCTTATAACTCTATCATATGCTTTCTGTAGATCTACGAAGGCACAAAAAAGTTTTAGGTTTTTCGCCAAAAACTTTTCCGTCATCACTCGTAGAGAAAAGATCTGATCCATGCATCCTCTTCCACCCACAAATGCCCCTTGCACGTCCCATACCTTTTAAAACATTTTATCTAAATAATAATGGCAATACTGTAACAATTAACGGTGATCGCTATCATCACAAGCTGGAAAACTTCTTGGTGACCGAATTGAGTCGACTGGACCTGCAACACATGTGGTTTTAACAGTAGGGTGCCACCTCATACATAGCGCGAGCCACGCTTGAAAGTTTATAATAAATTTTTCCCGACCGCATAATGTCAAAAAGTGGTGATATTGACTGACCTCCTCGATCACCTGATTTGATGGCTCTCGACTATTTTCTGTGAGAGTTTGTAAAGGGAAAAAACTACGCCGATAAGTTTACAACAATTCCGATGTTATAGGATAATATTCTAAATGAAATTTCTGAAATAACATGGGAAGTGTGCGAGAATGTTATTAAAAATATGATTAAAAGAGCACGCATCTGTGCCGCTGCCAGAAGCGGCCACTTGGCCAATGTCATATTTTATACATAATTGTAATAAATCATTTAATTGATAAATGAAATTTTAAATAAAAAAATGCGTTTTATTTTTTAGTCACTTAAAAAAAACATCGACATGGAACATAATATTCACCCTATATTTTAATACAAATTAAATGCATCAACTAGAAAGATATATGTACAAAAATTAATCTATCGAAAAAATAACGGTTACTACTAATAATAATGGTTACTACCGGGATAAAATAGATTATTTTTTTAATTCTGGCGTCCCCTATCTGGTCTATGAATTATATCAGGTTATATCAAGTAAATACTAAACATTCCCGTGAATCGAACCCATTTCAAGTAGGTATTTTCGAAAGGAAATCAGATGAATGACAATGTCAAACATTCATCATGATTTTCATAGGAATATTCGTTGGTTAAATATTAACGTTCTCAAAGGTCAAATTGAAAAAAATAAAAAAAATTTAAGTTTACGATTAACATAAAATTTCTGACAATGGTTTATGGCAAGTTTAATATAAATAATTTAAATGAGAAATATATTCTTTGTTCATATTCATATTTTTGTCTGCCAAATTTTTCCAATGGGATGCAATAAACATGAAACAATGGGCATAAAAACAATAAACGATTTACTGATATGAAACAGGAGACGTGCCTTCAATCCTGACGTGAATAAGAAATTTAAAATCAATGCAATCGATATTTCAAGGATCGATTGCGGTATTGGGTGTAAGTAAAAGTGCGTCACTTAATCAAATTTTAACTAAAATGAATATTGGAAACCTGTTCATGATGAGACATTTTTCTTTCAAGCTAAACATCTTTCATATATCCTCTTAAATATGCGCTCAAAATCATTCGATAGCGCGATCGAATGTATCAAAAATGAAATTTTAATTGGTTTTAATAATCAAGTCGCTATAAACATAATTAATAGTGACAAGACATGATCTCATACTGCTATAATAAGACGAATTATTTCAAAAATATTAATGTTCTTTGATGGTATCTTTAAATTTTTAAGTGTATGGTATCTGTTAACTTTGGTCTGTTATTTGTGGAGGAATTAAGTATCTCCCTTTTGAACGAAATTTCTCTTCGCACGACCTACGTTTATTTGTCTTGAGATGAGTCATTACTTTCAAATTGACTCTCTAAGTATGTTCTGCGAATGTCAAATGTACGGAGGAATACTACAGGTTTACGGAACATTATGACACAACTAATTTATAAATACTAAATTAATTATAAATATATATCCCGGTGACGCAAAAACAATATTTTTCGACAAAATTGATTTTATATGTATATATTTATAATTAATACATTAATTTAGTATTTAAAATATCACATACCTATATTCTGAATAATTACAAATTCACAATAAGAATGTGTTTTCTTTAATAACTAATTTATAATTTAATCCAGGCTCTATTAAACTTGGCATGCTATCTAGGTATATTTGGCTTTGTAAAGCCTCTGAACAAAAATATTTATAATTACTACCTATTCGACAATGATCAATTGCAATTTTTTTGCCCCTAGCGATAATTAACCGTTAACAAATAAAACTAATTAGTTAATCTATCACTGTAGTAGTCATAACGACTCTCATTTTGTTTCTAAATGATATTTTAATATTTAAAATAACCCAACTGTGGTTAAAACAAATTATCTGATCGTCACGCCCAAATGTCAAATAAGTCACACTCTTGCTAATTGGTTTATGCTACCGACAAAGAACTGCCTATTTTCTGATATTCTGAGAATATCTATAATGTATATAATGTATATAATGTATATAATGTACATGTTTTTGATGATTCTTAAAAATCAGTTATATCTTTTGAATGTATAAATTTGTCTTGTCTTCAATTAAAATTATTGTAAAATTCAATATTTCAATAAAATAAATAAATAAATTCAATAAAATTCAAGGACAAAAAAAAATCAATACCCTAAACAAATTAAAAAAAAATCTAATTGAAGATTTGATAACAAATGTGTATACAGATAATATATATATTTAGCACATAACAATTATGTATGTATATGCTGTAGCTCTTTCAAATAGATACATCTGCTATTGCATTTTTAAAAACTGGATAACGCGTTTTCCTGGATAGGAATCCCGGTTTGAATCCCGGTAGCAACTAAAATATTTTTTCGATTAATTAATTTTTTTTGTACATCATTCTAGTTGATTAATTTAATTTGTATTAAAAAACAGGGTGAAAATTATGTTCTAGACCAATGTTGTTTTTAAATTACTAAAAAATAAAACGTATTTTTTTATTTTGGGTCCTATTTATCAACTAATTTGTTTATTACAATTGTATATGGAATATGGTACAAATGCGTGCTCTTTTAATCATGTTTTTATTAACATTTTCGCACACTTCCCGTGTTATTTTAGAAATTTCATTTAGAATATTGTCCTATAGCATCGGAATTGTTGTAGACTTATCGGCGTAGACCTTTCCTTTCACGAACTTTCACAGAAAATAGTCGAGAGCCGTTAAATAAGGTGATCGAGGAGGCTAGTCGATATCACCATTTTTTGACATTATGCGGTTGGGAAAAATTTCTTACAAAATTTCAAGCATAGCTCGCGCTGTGTATGAGGTGTTTCAACCGTACTGTTGAAACCACATGTGTTGCAGGCCCAGTCAACTCAATTTGGTCAATTAATTTGTAAAAATAACACAGAAATATGTTCTGAAAAACTGCAACTTCACAATAATAAGAGATTCTCATTAAAAACTTATATTCTCTGTGCAATTTCTTCCAATTTTTAAACTGTTCTACTGTAAATATTATTTGCAGTATTTTATTTGTAAAACAGATAAAAAACATACAATATCCGAAAAATATACTTCAATAAGGAAAAAATCTAATGGGAAACATTAATTTAATAGAATCAAATAAAGTTTTATTGAAAATAAAGTAAATAAATAAATTTCTATGATTTGTAACAGTAACATCGTGGTTACATTATAATTAGTATGCAGTAAGTTTTATTATTATATATTATTTTTCCATGAATAAGGTCGTTAGTGTTGATCAAAACCGGAATGGCATTAAATATCGAGTGATCATATATAGAGCTATTTTATAATTATGATAATTAAATACAGGTGAGTCTCGATCATCGCATTAATCGGATAGCAGATAATAGTTTATAATTTCTAAACAAAATTTTTTAATACTCCAAATAATCCAGAGTCTACTGAAAATTTGATTATAAAATCATATATCGCACATCTCGTAGAAAACAAAAATGAATAATTTTTGAAGGTAAAAAAAGGAACTGTTAATTGTCGTAGCATTTTAATATTTTTTTTGCTAATACCACAGATCAGTAAATAAATATACAAGAAATAAAGTGAACATGTAGGATAGGGGGATGGAACATTAGTTGCGGGACGAGGGGCATTCTACGCACATTGTTTGTGGAAATATAAATCCGATAGTTTATGACACATTTATGCAACAGTAAAAGTATTTACTCTTCGAAAATTAAATATATGTGGAAGCAAGACACATTTTTTAGATGAATGCATATTAAATTGTCAGCGTTTAAATTTTCGTTCCAATCGAGTCACGTATTTAAAAAAAGTCGCGGAATTATTTGATTGCGTAAGTGGTACAAAAGTGATCACGTGGGTGACACCAAAACGAATATATTTGAATAGGGAATTTGCGTTCGTTCATGTCTATATATTTGGTAGTCTGATACATAGTTACATAGTTAATGGATAAAATAGAAAAAAAAAATTATTGTATTTTTTGGGACGTGTAAGATTATAATTTCACATCAATTAAATTAGTTATGTGTTGAATTACTAAGACCATGAGTTTTATAGGAAAATTAGTTTATCTTTATGGCACCGTTACGATAATCCTGTTTTCCAAGAGTTGTTTGAATTGGACTACTTCATAGTAGCAGTTGCAGCCAATATATTCACCTCAATAGGGCCAGTCTCTCTGCTTCCTCGATCATAATGTTTCGCCCTATGGCACGCGTTAGTTCAAGCAGTAATAATTAGACCATGTGCGGCTGACGAGGGGTCTCAGGTACCGTTGCACTTCGTCGACGTTTAGTAGCACACAGGTATTCGTGACATTTGATAGTAAATACATTCTCGCGCCCAGGTGCGTGCATTGCATACACGCAAAAAAGCTGTGCATTATAAAAATTCTGAAAAATAAATTAAATAATCTTTATATTATGAAAAGAACCTATAAAATTCTAGCAGTTATTACCCATATTAGTGTAACCTTGTCTATGGCGTAACCCACGTCTAGTTGTGGGTTATTTGCGAACCATTTGTAACATCTCCCAGTGCATTCTGATCTGCAATTTGCAATCTTGAATGAATCTAACTTGTTTTTTCAATCCTTAGAATAATTGCACAGAACCAAGTATTTTTTTACTGATCCTATATCGGCATCTTGACGTCTGCGGATTTTTTGTATTTTTCAAACAATTTGTGCAAGTGTGCTGTTTTCGAAAGGGATTAATCCTTATCGAAAAGTATGAGAAGATGTATGAATATGGATGAGGCGAGAATTGTGTGTTAGGATAGGAGAGTGTAGCGCGCTATCCTCTCTGCCTACCGCATGATGATAAGTAAGTTAGTAAGTAATAAAATACAAATTATACATATGAATACATTTCAGTGCTGTATAAATAGATACAATTTAATGAGACCCGTTTTAACCATATTCATACTCATGGAAACCATCGGTGAACTTAACCGATTCAAGCATACTGTCAATTGCTTATCGTTTTACTACGTAATCGTAAAGTTTCTCTCCAAAAGCAGACAGCAAATAATCAATGCATGATATATACGTGCTCAAATATGGACATGTTCACATTTCTATGGATTTTATTACACCTCCAATGATGGGCTTAACATGGAAATCACGCACGGCCACATCTGGTGTTATTCAGTATTTTTCAACAATGGCTTCTTATGTTTATTCCGATGGCTATTGTTCATTTATTAAAAAACATCACCGACCCAAACAAATATTGTGAAGGAAAAACGTAGAACGCATTTAAAGCGCGCAATGATGGGCTTAAATTTGATAAATTGATTATTCGTGTATATAATCGAAAGGGAAATACTGTATTATTAGGAGAACACATTCTTATTGTGAAGTTGTAATTATTATTCAGAACATAGGTCTGTGAAAATTACAACTTCACAATAAGAATGTGTTCTCCTAAAAATAATGTTGTATCAATGTATCCAAAATTTAATAAAAATGAATTGATAATTCTGGCGTCTGCTATTAGATTACTCAAAGGTATTTGAGATTCCGTAAAAATAAGGTGGATGATTCTTTCAAATAATGGAACGATTAAATTTATTAATATCAAAAAGGTAACATAAAGGTTCGAAAATTTGTCGCTAAAAATATCGTCGCTATAGCACAGTTGGATAATGTACCTTCCCCGGTTTGAAAAGACATCCAGGTTTGAATCCGGGGGCGCAACAACAATATTTTATATGTAAATCTTTCTAAATTCATATTTAAAATACTGCATTGCATAAATACACTAAGAATTTTTTAATTAATAAATTTTCCAAATTATATGTATATACAAACTTGACAGATGGTACCTACATATTTCAGACTGCTTTACGTCCTTGAACCACGGGATATATACGGAGTATTTTAAACGATATTTGTATAATTTTTAAAATAGGTCATACCTAAAATTCTGAACTAATAATGGTATATAAAAAACAAAAGTAATTAAACGATTCGCCATTTAAATATTGGATTAACGAGAAAAAATATAGCTGTTTTTTCATTCGGACATTATGCAATGTTTTTGTCGGCAGTGAAAAAATATCAGGTTCAATACGTGGATAGCAAACAAACAAAATTTTATCAGCAAGTAAACACACCTTTAGTCTGCTTAATATATATGGGTATTCAAAAATAATTTTATAGCTGCCCAATATGACAGTATTAGCTGATCAATTTTGTTTTTCTTGTTGACCACGAGTCAACAGACTGACCAGAACCTCGATATTATACCGACCGTTCAAATGATAGCCTATAAAAATTGGTTCAAAATGAGATGTAAATAAGAAAACAATGCTTAAAGCTCGTTCGGGTGACAGTTGAGTGGAAAAAATATTTTTAAGGTCCAGATGTAAACCTGAAGCTTGTGAGCGTGACTGTTGGAGTAAACAATCATTTGGAGGTTTATAAAAAGTAAGTTTATAGTAAAAAATAAATAATGAGTAGTTTGAAGTAAGTTTAAGTTGAGCGCCCGACTGTACGGTGTGTGTGCGTGAGTAGGAATGTTCATTCAAGGAACACTGACTACAAGCTGAGTAATCAAACATATACTGGATGATACCGATTCTGTGTGCAGTGCCGAACGAAAGCATCGACGTATGAAGGACCAAAACGTTTTAATTTATTTCCTCGGAAGTGTATTATTACGTCATTAATTAAGTATATGATGAAGGTAGGTAAAATCGAATTATTTCGTATTGTATATTGTTCGAAAGAAATTTATTTATATTTAGGACAATTACAGCACATCAATAGAAGCAATTATTTTTAAGATACGATTTAACAGTGCATTAAAATAAATAATTGGTTTCATAAAACAAATTGTTTGTGCATAATAATAATAAAAAATGAACATTAAATAAATATATCTTTTAGCAATATTTGAATATGTCCAAAAACATACAATTATTCGATTTTTATCTACAATGGCACTGTTATTAAATAAATATCAGATATCTGAATTGAAGATATATATATGGGGTAATTAATTACAGGGTGAGAATTGGTGAATACATAAAGTGATCATTTAAGCCAGCCGTAAACAGGACGTAATCCCTGTAATTACCCCATATTTCTATATATCTTCCATTAAATGTAATAAAAATAGCTTTGTGTCTATGAGTTATTTGATATTCATTAAACATATATTTGTTCAATAAAAAATACCTATCCTAATCTAACCTTGCTAATTTTTTATTGTTTTATTACACAAATAATTCAAGGAACACTTTCTTACATCATATGTTAATACACGTAGTACAACTACCCCATATGAATACTACATTTAGACTTTCTATACGTAGCAGCAAAATATTGTAACATTTTAGACTCCATCACAAAGCAAATTCTAATAAATAAAGTTGTTCAATGGTTAAGAGATGAGCCATAAGAAAGAGTTGTTCCAGTGTTTACATACCAGAGCGATTTGAAACATAATAATACTTTTGTTTATGCTACAATTTACAACCTGTGTATTATTAGCATTTTTATTATTTTTGTCGTCAATGCTTCTATATAAATTTTAACTATGATTTTATCACATTTAACTGCAGAAAATATTTAAAAATACAAGGTTTTTGACGTGACAACGTCTTATAAATCGATAAACGCCCGCTGCACGCACGAAAAAACATGACTCATTGTCCCGTTTGTCGCGTTACGCCGAAGGCAAGCGTGCGAGCGAGAGCGCGGATAAGCGATAGAGAGGCACGATCGGCCTACCGTTCGGATTGTGCCGCATCTATCTCTCTTCCACTCGATTGGTCGATGCGTCTGAGTAGAAAAGAGACAGCGGCAGCACACAACTTATACACCTACAGTACCTACACGTGATCTGTTTACAACTGTTTATTCCATTTTAATAATATATTGATTCATATAATGATTCCATTTTATTCTTATTATATATTATTATAAAAGTATGCAATCATTTCATCAATGTTTTCTTATGACGTTGTCATGTTAAACTATCGTCCGTAAACCGACTTTACAGACAACCAATTTTTTTCTCTAGATCATTCCCCACCCACAAAATCGTCTTGTAAAACTTTTTGTGTAGAAAAAAAAGACTAACGTCGATAGTATTGTTCAAAATTGTGTTTTTAAATTTTTAACTATTATTTTTAACTCCACAGTATAAGTTATAATGAAGTACGTGATCTCTTTTTTCTACCACTTTCGTATGTATTCATTTCTGTATAATCAGTTTCACAGCCAAGAAAAATCAAATACAAGCAACGGTCATAATCGGGAACCAGAAATTAATGTGTTTTCAGTAGAATGCCACATAATTTTATTCAGTAAACGTTATCATTAGATATTGAGACGTAAGGATTCATGCGTCCACGTGTGAGTGCCCACTGAAAACATTACATGTAAAATGTCACACTGTCTATGGATCTGGCGGAGAAGTGAGAATCGGTTTGAAGAAGTCGTGAGAAGTCAGTTTGAATCTGGAGATTGACTCCTCTGGTGTGCAAAAAGTAATCGAAAAAGAAATAGTGCTTAGAAAAATAGATAATGAAGTGAAACAATGGACACGAGAACTAGGAACTAGGAATTAGGATGTTTGTCAAGTGCGAGAAATGCGGGTAGTTTGTAAAAGTTTATTGTAAATTATAAATTTAAATAGTGAACAAATTTGTGTTATTGTACATTCATCCTCCTCTGCAAATAAATGTAACTCTCTTGATTTGGTCCATGGACGTCGCCCGGTGAGAATCGATAAGGGCCGATTGAAGCTAGTCGGTGATGCAATGCTCGGGTACTGGTGTTCTATCCATGGCATGGAAGGGATGTCCGGTCAGCCCGAGCTGTACGTGACAATATGTTTAAAGAATCTATCTAAATAATGCCTAAAATATAAATTAACGTAACACAATGCGTAACAGAGCTTTTTAAAATAGAGTGAGTGAAATATACCGGTGATAAATATACGACAAGCGTAATAAAAGTGGAAAATGAGCAGCCGGTATATTGTATTATACATATAGTATTTGTATTCTCTCATTTTATATATTTTCACGTTTAGTTGCATTGTACGTTTCATTTTATATTTAATTGCGTGTTGCCAATTATTCAATGAGTTTTATTGGTTTATTTGATTTTATGAAATGTGATTTGTTTGCCAATTTGCCTTAAAACTGGTTTGCCTAGATGCGTAATGCATTTAAAATCAGTTTAAAAAAATGTATATATACGGTAATGAACTCGGCGATGTCGTTTGAAGGGGTGTGCATAATACTGAAAAATTAAGATGGCATCTTTGATTCGTCAGCGAGGATGAAGGAGAACTTGTGAACATTTTAAGAATTTGTTTTATTTCTAATTTTTTAAGAGTTTGCAGTTTATTATATACAAATCAGACAAGACATTGGCTTTGAAATATTTGGCCATTATACTTGCAGTTACTCCATTGGACGAACGTGGGATAGGTGCGACCTATAAATGTTTATTGTTGTATAGCGCTGTACCTATGTATACTGTGTAGTGCGATTGTCGATGCCATCCATGACAAGATATCCTTTCAACTGTCAGTTTTCGATTTAGGATGTTTCACATCAAAAAGTTGATCTAAGTTTTTTATGGGGTTATCTATCAAATTTGTATTTTTCCGGGCAGCCGAAACTCCTCGACCCGGTCCCGTCAACGTGCTGGGTGAACGGAGCGCTTCACATTCCAACATTGTACCTAATACTCTTTTCATGCTCGGATGCACTATTGGTATAAGTCGATTGCTGCGATTTCGATAATATTAATCATTGTTGTTTTGACTTCCTGTGTGGTCGATAAACAGAGGTAATTCAAATAAACATTCAATAAATTATTACGTAAAAACTTTTTTGTTGTCTCTCCATATCGGGAGCGTTTCCAGTGCTATATTTCAAGGCGTCATTGCACGCTGATTGAATATAACATTTTTATTCAATAGATAAAAACGAAATACCGGCTGAATGTTATATAAGCTGAAGCCGACAAGCAAGAAGGAAGTCTCGTAAGGAGATGATTGAAAGCAATATTTTTGAAATTACTTGCAAAAATAGTATCAAAGTTAATTAATTCTTTATCAACACCGCTATTTAAACATGTCGATGGCATCCATTGTAAGTATTAATAAAAAATGACAATAATAAAATAAACACATATTAAATAAAATAAACAATATCTCAAAAATCTAGAAACAGATGTTGCCGCAATAGAGCATTATTGTTGTTAATAATTTAGATAGTTCTGATTTCTAATAATAACAATAGGCGTCATTTAAACTATTTTGTAAATAAAATTAGCACGCGTTGTAATCATTTAATTATTATAAAATTAAAATACTTATTTCATTTTTTCTATTTACCTACATCTTGATGTAGAGTTGAATTAATATTAACGTAATTTGTTGGAACCGTATTGGTGTATTTAATGTAGTTTACCATTACACAAAATTTGTTTTAACTCTAAAACCATGCATGGCGTGAGTTAATCGTTCAGTAATATTTTATAATTCATAATAAATCCGTCACTGTCTTGGGGGGACCCATTCATTGCGAAGATGTTTATACTCGCGTTTAAAATTTATGAATCGTGGGAGAATTTGTAACGCAACAGACATAAACCATGTGGAATAATAGAATGACTAATTTATTCTAGCGAATGTATTAGAAAGTTTGATTCATTTCTCATTAAATTGTTTATCGAAAATATGTTGTGACGACATCTAGCGAAAATATTTGAAATCTCGAGATTCAAATGCAGTGTTGGTTGACGCATCGGCTTAAACGTTTTCGTATTTGATCGCTAGATGACGCTATACATTTAAATACGCTATTAACCCATAACAAGTAAACGAAAACAATTATTTTATCAACGTCTTTTTTAAAATAGCATTTTTTTCGTTTGATGTGTGCGATTCTGTACAATAGTGGCATACTAAATTCACCCTGTTGTGTAGTGATGTTATGTTATGCGTGTTGTAAGTTGTAACACTGAATTAAAAACGTTTTAAGCGTTTTCGATAGATGTCAGGCAGCTACACAACCGTGAAAATTATAATGATTTAAAATAAATACGGTGCGAAACTTAATCGGCTCACCATCTATAAAAATAAAAAACCTATGTAATAATTGTAATTTATACATTTATGTTAGGTAAATGTAAATATGTAAGAATATCAAATAAAAAAGCATTTTAATAAGCATCTACACAAAGTTAATATGTATGAATCTTTGAAAATATATATGATTATATTCAATTAAACTATTAGTTTATTGTTTTACATAAACGTATTTTATTACATTATCAAACAATAAAATGCTTTCATTTAAAATACCTAATTACAAATTTTTGTTTGTTTACTAGTTTCCGTAAACAATCCAATAACTCTATTATAAATACTGGACAATATTTTGACACGAACTCAATGATTTTAAGTGCTTACTTTTGAAAATAACGTGCTATTTTAATAAAAAAAATACTGATGACGTTTGGCGATAGTTAGTGCCAACAATGACTTTGGATAAAACAATGCGATGCATTTTACCAAGGTCATAGTATTAAATATAAAATTGCAAAGGAAAGATAGAGGCGGCCGACTTTTGTAATTCGAGATTTATGAAGGTAATCAATTATTGGTTACGCACCGCCGGGAATGATACTATGAATTAGGCACCTAAAAATGTTAAGATACAATAATATTGCTTGTTATTTCATTCCAAAACATGGTTACATATGTAATTATATTAAATATCCTGATTCTATGGTCGATAACTATGTCCATGTATCCATGAATATCAAATTCGCCCTAGTCAGTTACGAAATTTTTCAAAGATTTTTATAGCAATTAATTCTATGGATGCAAGGGAATATTTTGTGTGCAGAACAAATGAACCACTAGCCCATATTTCTAAAAGTCAAGTCATAATGTAAATAATATTCGCGTTTGAGTGAGTGCGTTTGAGTCATCACAAGTCATACCGCCAATGTAAAGAATGTTTATAGCGTTTATATTGCGATTTTATGTTAAAATAGAACTTGAAGAAGTATTGTTCGACAACAATTTAAAAAGATAAAAAAGCAAGGATCGAAAGAGAGTGAAAAAATTTAGTGTTTAAAGATATTTTTTCATATCATTAATAGAATCGACGTTAACTTTGTAGAGTTTCACCATAATGGATTGATATAAATAAAACAATGTTATAAATCTACTTGAGTTTATTTGCACTACTCGAATTTAGAGAGAAACAGAAACTCTCATCAATAAAGTTTAATACTTTACCTGTCGAGTTATAACATTGTTTTATTTATATTTATGCATATTTTTTCATACTTAATTAAGTCCATATGATATATATTAAATATGCCAAGTCCAGATTAAAAATCTGTTATATTTTTAAACTGATTAAAATAAAATACAAAATTTTCTGATTTATTTTACAAGTTTTACTTATATAAAATTATGACATATTTCTATTTTTTTTACCATTAGTGTACGAAACATGGTTATAATTAATATATATTATAAAATTATTCCTAAAAATCGCGACCAAATGTCTCATAGACACTGGACCACCGCATTTACACACAACATCCTTTTACTGAAATCATTTCACATGAAGCTCCAGCAAAATGTGAAATTCGGTCGGTTTCACCTCAAAGCCCATTCGATTGAAAGTCGAACCGTTAATAGATTTTATTCGAGTGCACCGATTCATTTGAATCATCAAACGATCAGCGATCGATTTGAATCATCAAACGGTCAGCGATCAGGAATTAGTAGCACAAACGGGCAGTTCAAACGGAAGTTAATGCTTGCATTTTGGATTTCTATTAGATTAAATGCGCACAAAAGTGAAAAAATCCAATTTCAGTCAAGGATAGAAATAATATAATGTAATGTGTATTGTAGATGTCAAAAAATCATAGAAAGCAATTGTTTTTAAATTAATTATACTAGTACGAAGCTACCGGCTTCGCCGATTTGCTAAGTAGGGGCTGCGAGCCGTTGCGAGGTTACGGCCAGTGATTTCGCAAAATCACTTTTTCAGTGTTGATATTATAAATGATAAAATACGTAATTTGTCATCCCGGTATTGTAACGCGAAATACAAATACAATGCTGCTTGGCGACAAATATTGTGGTTTGTGTCTTGGGTAAATAAAAGTTGCAAATGTCTCGACTTAAGCGTACAACTCCGTAGGTTGGTACATGGCGGCAGTTACTTGCGTTTTACAGTCATATAATGCAATATATCTATAACTACTTTAATATCCAATAATTATAAATAGTTCATTAGAATTGCTTTCTAATTCAACATGTCATCAAACGTAAATAAAAAAGTGTTTATTTATTTACTTACCTTCGTTTTAAACAAAAGATAATATTAAATAATCAACGATTTAGCAATCATGTCGGAATTTAAGAGTATCAAAATAGAAGTTTCATTTTTCATACATAGTTAGTTTTATTAGTATGATATATCGGTTGATATATTTGTCGTGTAAAAAATATTTTTCTAGACACTCGGCTATTCCAGTGAAAACTTTTGACAGAAGTCTATATTCTATTTTGAAAATATTTTTGTTGATGTTAACAACAATTATGACAGGTGAGTTACTTGTTATTCGGATTTGACACGCATATAATAAATTATTTGTATTTTTTTTCAGTACTTATATTATATTATTATAATAAACATATAAACACATACAATGTAAACATATACAGTATATTATGCTATAGTTAAATATTTCAGGATTTTTATTATATATACGTAAAAGTCTAAAATACGATTTTAATACATTTTTAGATTTGATATGTTTATGTTATGTTAGAAGTTGTGCCTGTCTTTTAATATATATATTAGATTTATACACATACACATATATATATTTATATATATATATATAAAGGTCCTGCTCTAGAACATTGTAATTAATAAAATATCTGAGAATAAATAGATAAAATAAGAATGTAAGTTATTCGTGATTTCATTATTTTACAATTATAATTTTTATGTCATTCAGATTTACATTTCAAACAACGAACACCACATTCCATGTAAATTAACATACGTCTCCCAGAAGTAGTACAGGTTCCCTGCTATCCAGACTTTCACCCGGTCTGGAATTCTTGTTCGTCATAATATAATATGAAGCTGGTCATGTGAAAACATCGCATTTTGCAGGTTTATGCCGATTTTACAAATTTGTATTGCTCGCAATACACCATAGTTATCAGTGTAGCTATTCTGTACAAACTTTATACGAATACAGTAACTAAATTATAAAATATGTAAACCAAATTGTCTTAAATAGGCGTATTATATTTTTGTTCATGTAGAGTATTATATTTGAATATATGAGGTGTGCGATTCATTAAAGTAACTGCTCTTGCAGCATAGGGAAGCTGGTTCTGCATACTGGAAGATGAAATAACGTGTATTGCTTCTGTATCAGGTGATTACATAGAAACTAATAACCAATATTATCCATAATCGCAGGAATTTCCAATATTCCGCGTATTGATCTTAAGAATATACGTCTTAATAAGTAAAATGTCAAGAATGTATTTGTCATTAAGCGTATAAAATATGAAATTTGTAGAACAGAGCCAAAGGTTTAAAAAACCCTTTTTGCCTTTTGTATAATAGTGCATATCTATGGATGAGACTTTGATTTCTTATCTCAGAAATTTGTCGGTAACGGTCGATATGCATCGATGGCTTCATTCTAATCTGCGAACAAAACACATAGGGCACCTCTGTACTGTCCTATCAAACATGCGCATGCGTCAAAATGAATTGAATAGAATTATAGACATTACTTTACAAAAACGAATGACAAAATTCATCACTTTTAGGTAACAAACTCATACTGGTTCTAATTACGTCAGTATGAAACATCATTTTATTATTTAATAAATTAGAGGATTTTATAAAACAATATTAAGTTTCATAATATAGTAACATAACGTGTAACATATAAAACTGAAACCAAAAAGATATTTAAGCACAATAATATTGAAGTAAAGTCATTCACAACGGTAATGTTTTCACAACGGAAAAATATGTAATTAGTAGGTGAAAGCATTATCAATTGAAGATGCATTAGTTATTTATTTATAAGTGCATATGTATTTAAATGAGACATAAAAGTGAAAAGGAAGAATCAGGGAGTTATCAAATAAGATGACAACTGGTGATTTTTTCGTCTGTAAACAACAACTGTTTATTAATATTTTTACAGCTATAATTTATGAGGATTTTTGGCAGGATATAAAGGATAAAGGCTGTACCATGTTTCAGAGACATAAGGGGACCACAATGCTTAGCACTGAACACACGAAGAATAAAAAATAATTTATATTATTGATTTACTTTATAACTTAGTATTAGCAGTAGCAATTCTAATTGTCTAGTGAAGCTGGCATTCAATACAATTTTGTGTAACAATATAATATTTCAATAATTCCAAAGACATTATTATCAAGTCAACACAGCTGCAGAGCTTAGCAACAACAATTGACGACAGCCTATTGCTTTCTGCTAGTACAGTAATAAAATCATCCTGTAACTCATATAGTGATTCATTATAATTAAAATTTTGATATAAATGCGTATATTGGAATATTAATATATTTAATTACTAAATAATAAAAATTATCCATCATTTACTAGTATTTTGTATTTCAATGTACTATACTAATATTTATATATTTAACAGGATATTATTCCCACATTTCCTTGACTTATATTTAGACTTTTTAGCGACAACAACCACATTTTGTGGACGTACGTTTATATTTTCTCTTCAATAATATAATTATGTAATACTAATGTAACCTAGATATATTCTACACGAGCCGTCAATGTCACGTTATTATGTAAATAATGGACATGTCGATCTGATAGCGACCCAGCCATGCTTAAGTAATTAAGTGAAAATTATATAAAAATGCAATCAATTTTTATCTTATATAACATATATAGGTCATTTATTTTTTATTAGTATATTATACTATTATTATTATTATTATTTTAATTTTGTAAAATAAAAACGTAGAAAAAAATATATGTATCAGACACATGTATTGTATGACCTCTGTATGTAATATGTTTTTCTAGTTCACCCTGTTTATTTCGTGTACAGATCACACCGATAAATTTTATTTCGAGTTCAGATGTTTCTCGCGAACCTCACATCAAATGATGCAAATTTTTTTTAACGCAGTTGTGACAAATTTAATCTGAGAAGTTTATTTGAAAAAACATATTCTATGTTAAAAACAAAGTGAAGTAATAATTTGACAAATATATAATAAAACATATTATTATTCCAGTTTAGCATATTATTCCAGAGTTCTTGACGATCTGCTCCCATTGCATGTAGTCTTGTTCTGTTAAGGATTCATCGTTGCACTCATTACCGACGTTGCTTTTCTCAGCGATATAACAAGATGGATAACTGCCTCTGTTGAAATACGTCTGGTCAAACTGATAATTTTCTAACGCGTCAATCATCGTCTGCAGGCACTTGCACCTCCAGGGATTGCCCTGGAGATACACTTTCCAATCACTGTAATCTGCAGACGCTTCGAAGAATTGCGGGGGGAGGAACGTCAGTCTGTTGCAGGACAATATCAGATGTTCCAGGTTCCCCAGGTGGAGCAGTTCCTCTGGAAGACGAGTCAGCAAATTGTACCGCAGATCGATAATTCTCGTCACATTCAGGTGGGCGAATGTGCGAATATCTAATGATTCCAAGATGTTATTTGCAAGTGACAGATGCCTCAAAACGGCATTTTTTTGGAAAATCGTTGTGTCTAAAGTTTTGAGCTTATTTCCGGCTAGATTTAATGTGTCCAATTTCACTAGTTCGGAAAATGTCAGTCCGGAAAGATCAGTGATCAAATTATACGAGAGGTCCAGAATCTCAAGCGTTGGTACTCTCGAAAACATTTTATAATTCAACGAAGTCAATCGATTGTTTGAGATATTCAGTATGTACAGCTCTGTGTTATCGAAGGACCTTGAATGCAAGTGGGTTATATTATTAAATGATAAGTTGATTGTTTTCAATTTATATTTCAGTAAATAAGGCTTGTTCATATTACTTATATTGTTGTGAGAGACATCTATGTGGATCATACTATTTTCCAGGTTTTCCAAACTGTCAGCAGTGATATTATTGTGAGAAAGGTCTATGCGAGTGATTTCTGTTCCTTTGAAGGCGTCGGCTGGTATGTCCCTTAATCCCGCATACGTCATCACTAGGGTCCTCAGATTGACCGCACGCTTTAAACAATCCGAGCACAGTGTTACTGAAGTGTGCGACACGTCCAGCGATCTAAGTGACTGGCTGAGATTCAACACGGAAAAATCGATATCCATAGAGTGTGACATATTAAGAACATTTATCCTTTTAAATGAGTTAAAAATACCAGTACCTACGCTGTAAGCATTAGATGTGCTGAGATATGTGTTAGAAATATCTAACATTTTTAACTTAGGTAGTTTCTCTGCTTCTATATGATTATATATTGAAGTTCCTGATAATTTCAATGTCTCAAGATTCGGTAAATATCTGTAAACATCATTTGGAAAAAATAATCCGTAGTTTCCAGACAGATCCAAAGTAATTAAAGAACTCGCGTTCGCAAAGAATTCTGGATCAATAGTTCGTAAATTGGTATTTTTTAATGATAACGTTCTAATTTTGCTCCAGTCGTGATTGCCCAGCGTCGTAATTGTAGCCAGAGTGTTTCGAGTTTCTTCAAATGCCGTCTTCAGCTGATTGTTCTTCCCACCGACTGCGACGCACTCTAGAGTATCAACGCTCCACGTGCCGAATTCGCACTGTAAATCGGTGTAGCATTTTTGCGCTTGTATTAACAAAACTGTCAACAAAATTAGTAAAGCCATCACAAGAAATTACGTCCGCACAATGTTACTGTTGATTTGTTGAAACTGAAAGCTTGCAAGCGATGATGTTTCGTCCAGCGCGACTGATCACCGACTAACAATGCAGTCTTCTAAGCCGGTTTTGCAAGTTTGTTGAACATGACAAGGGAAAACCAACACTGCTGAACAATACTGACAATATGAAAACATTAGTGATATCGAAAAACATTATTTTCAAATTACGTGTACATATACATTGATTAGATTTGTTTATAAGGTCAACCATTAAGATAGTCATAGTTCACGGACTTCACGTCACATAAATACCAACAATTTCTAATAAACAAGTTATAATTATTAATGTCAGTTATTACAGCATTTACGTTTATTTTTAACAGCGTGAACAAATACGGACAAAATTTATTTAGATTTGTTTAAATTTAAACATGTATAAATAAACTTAACGATTCAATAAGTGTTTATCAATCTAAGAGACTAATAAAATTAATTAATTTATTGAAATATTAAGGTTCATGATTAGTATTGTAATATACAATACGCTTTCGATTAAATACCTAAAACTGTCTTCTGGCACTGGGATGAATCAAGTATATTTCGTATGTGTATGAAAATGTGTTTTTTACTTTTTTTTTTCTCTAGGACTAATATTAAGTTATAATTTTTTTAAAATTTATTGTATACGTTCATTTTGAAATAATATTCTGGGTCAGGGTGAATAAAGAACTTACCCAAAAAGAGTTTCATTGAATTTTGATAGAACTTTTCGAGTATTTTACAGATAAATCATTAAACGGGGGGTAGTTTAGAGGTCTTCTTATCGTGATTGAAAGTGCATTGAAATTTTCCGGAAATTGCGTCATTAGACATTCTGATGTTTACTGATATTTATATGTTCTGATGCGCCTTGTTACTTCGATTGGCACCACTGGGTTTCTTGGTTTATAATAATGTACATGTGTGTGCGTGAGTATTGCCGCCTTTTTTCGGAAAGCTAAGAAGATGATAATTGACGGGCGTCGTTCGATACATCCCGTGCTTCGACCAGTCCAGCGGTCCAAATAAACCACTAAACCATCTAAAGAAGACAACCCAGCTAAAAGAACAACATCGGGCCAGAAAGACAGCAAAAATAAAAGGTTAGTGCAGTTCATATATCATATGAGGGATTATTGTTATTCGGAAGCCTGGGAACTAGCTATCAAAGGCATTTACATAAACACTGTAATAGGTGGTATTTCTATGGAAATCGACTGAATGAGCAATAAAAAATCCCCTAAAGTATTTTTTCAATTTTAAAGTCCAGTTAAAATAATATACAACATATGAATTGATGTATAAAATCTAGTATGAACAACTTAGCAATTTTCTAGGCAAAAATATTTCTAATCTGTTAATTATTATAGCTATCACAACGATTGGAATCCGGAGAAAGCGTTCAGATACAATTCTGTTATTTCGAATGAAGAAACTTTACGATTTTTTCAGTGACATTTATTTTGATATAATATGTCTTAATTTATTAATAGGCATTGGTTAACAGAGTTTTTTAAAATTATTTATATTATGATGTTACTACGCACTGTATTGTTCGAGACTCTAACGCATTCCAATTACGATATTGTGATATTCACAACTATATGAAAAATAACTAGAACCACTAAATGAAACACGGGATTATTCATGAATTATAATTTCTGACGTAGCTTTCATCAAATTGGTGCAGAGGGCTCGCTTTCCCGCGCATCCGCAGTATTTCCTGTGAGGCAGAATTTCCAAATTTCCCGCTCTTTGACCCGGAAATGCCAGGCAAGCGGAGAAGCCTCCAGAACAAATACATAATGGGAGGGTTTGTTTGAGGTATTACCGAGCCCAATCCGTTAGAATTAACTGCAATGTTTGAGCTGGAATACGACGATAGGAGAACACATAAAGGTTTCATAATTGTAGCTAATTATAATTTAAGATCTTTGTGGCCTTCAAAACAATGTATTTATACAGATATATTACACATGTAGTACTAAGGCATTAATATTAGATCAATTCTCAAAATATCACTTAATAGCGTGCTTTCAAAGATAGTCCATATTTTCGCGTCTTTTAGGAAATTGTGGATTTTTATTATTCATTTATATCAGAAGTTATACACTAGATTTGAGATTTTTTAAAACTATTACACAGATAGGACTTTTATACTAATGCAAAATTAATAAATTGAATGTTTTTTTTGCCATAGTGAAGAAAACATAAGCGTTATCAGAAAGACCGCCAACATTAAATTTATTTTCCGCGTGTCACAAAATTGCCTAAATATAGAAAATTCTTGCATGTACGAAATATATTTTCTTGTAATCTTAAGTCAATATTATGGAAGATGAAATTCAATTTATTGGTTTTAAATTAGTGTAAAGATTTTAAATACGTAATAGTTTAAAAAAAGTCTAATCTATTGTGTAACTTCTGACATAAATGAATAATAAAAATGTTTTCGTAAAAAAACGGTGAAATATGAATTATTTTTGAAAGGGATGCTGATGCGTATACACGAGTATGTTTACGAAATAATATGATTTGTGAAGTTTTAGGTATGTTTCCGTTGCGAAAATAGGTTCCATAATTACTAATTAATCGATGATTCAATACGGTAAAAATAGAGATCTTTAGCAAACCATAAAATTAAGAATATTTATTTCATCCAATATCTTTAAAAGAGTATTCCACTCTTATCCTGACACACAGCTTTCACATTATTCATATTTTAGCGTCACAAATCTTCTACTGTTTAATTTAACTCAAGCCATAAATACTTGCATTATATAACTTATCTTACTACTGTCTTAGCGATACGATAAATAACGTATGGAATGAAGAATGCTGGACATCAATAGAAAAAAAAAATTCGTGGGCTAGAGTCGTTAGAATGCAGTATGATGAAGATTGTCACTATCGCTATCACTAATGTCACTATCACTAATGTTACTATCAAAACTTGAATGGCGATGAGCGGGCCATTTCACAAGAAGCGTAGATAATTGATAAAGAAAACAATATGTATATATACGTGTATATAGTGCGTTTCTTCTTCTATTTCTATGACTTTCAGTATTATTGATTGAATTTGATATGGAAAAGATTAGCGGAAGGTCAAAAAGAGTGGCAGATTAATGGGGAGGCTTTCATCCACTAGTGAATTAATAACGTCTTTTGACAATGACGATGATTCTGATAGCTATCGGACAAAATACTCCTTCACTCATTCGTGTCTAAACTATTTAAGCGGACTTTCAATTAAATTTAATTTAAGAAAAGATTGCTAGTGTTATCACAATACAATTTAATTTGTACCCATTCACTTTTATTGACAGTATTTCTATTGATTAAAAATAGGTTTACCGTATACATATATCAGATTTACATATTTCCGCAGAATTTAATCTATTATAATAAGATTCTACGGCATACACTATATTCATCGACATAAATCTATAAAAATTCTCATTAACGGTGCTGCTTCTCACAGACATGTTGAGGCCCGCCATGATTTAGTGGTAAAATAAAGTGTTTTCTCAAAACACCTGCATATTTTAGAGCACTTGGACCTGTTTTATTATGCAACGCTAGTTGCGCAATGGCGCGAAGAAAAATAATTATTTTGTGCAAGGCGCAATAATTGAAAATGGAAAAAATAGCGTGGTGAAAATTATAACCACATCATAAATACAGACTTGATTAATTGATTTATATTTATAATTTTATTTATTGCCATTTTTTCTCGGATTTGTATTGTGGCCGTGATAGCCGGTGGTAATATTGCTATAGCACCTTAATAATGTTATAATATTTAATTTACGAAGATTTTTTTTATGCTACGTTGATAAAATATGTAAATATTTTTAATAACGTACTTTATAAATAAATAAATCATTAAAAACTTTAGATAGTTTGAGCTAGTTATGATAGTTATATATATTATGTAATAATACAACATTGCATGAAAGGCTATATATTTTCTGAATTCATTTTTATAGCCATTATGCAATTATTAAATAATTATTTACAATACTATCTATCTTCTATATATATAAAGAAGAGCGTCTGTTGGTTTGTTTTTTATGCAAATCTACAGTTTTAATCCGAGTTTGATGAAATTTTGCACACTTGACTTTCAAAAGAAGAGGAAGGTAACTGTCTACATGAGATTTCAAAAAACTACCCCCATCTCCTTTTCCCACCCCTTAAAGCAGAATTTTGTTACTTCTTGATGAACTTTTGCACACTTGTATAACAAATAAAAGGAAAATTATTGTCTGATTTCGAAATAAAAATCACCCCCATCCCCTAAATGAAGCCTCTCCACTCTGCGCAAAACCCGGGCAACGCCGGGTACCTCAAGTAGTATATAATAAGAACGTTCGTTTATATGTCTGTAATACCGATATCACCCTCGTGCTAGTCAGACTGCAATGGTGTTTGTTCAGTAAACTCGGTAATAATTTGAAAACTTATTATTATTTAATGGAATATGAATTGTGAATTTTATAAATATTGTACAATTTAAATTATTTAACCTTATCAAAAGTTTTCTTTCGCCAATATGTATAAGGCTGTAGTACAGCCACCTAACTACAAAATATCGATGATAGTTGATTGCTTTCATCTAGAATTAATAAAGACAACTAAAATATGTTAAAAAAAGCTTTATCAAGTCAAGCAGCGGTTTTAAAATATTACATCGTTCATAATATCGGTTCTGATAGTTCGATTTAAAAATTAATTTGTGTTATTTCCTAAAGAGGTTAGTCCATTGATTAATCAGTTTATATTTTAAAAGGGCACAATTTGTTCACCTGCATAGCGAATCGCAATCCTCGGTGCACCTGCAGTGGCTGCAGCTGCAGAAGGAGTACTGCGAGGCCAGCTCGGAGTCTCGAGGATCACTCTCCGAGTCCAGGTGTCTCCGGGACCCACGCCACCTAAAACATTTTGTTATTTATGGAGGCTAAGTAAAATATTTAACAAACGAATTTTCGCATGTATTAACATGCTGTTTACGAAACATGCATAATTTTTAATAAAGAAAAAAGATAAAATATTCAACAATAGATGACATAAAAATTTGATTTAAAATGCTCAATTATCGGCATATCACATATCGGCACTCAAGAAATGTTTCATAATTTTTGGGTATTTTGTGGCATTTTCAACTATTTTTTTCTTTGGCAAAAGCAAAACATATAAAAGGTAATAAAAGATTTCGTATGATGAAATACGATATCATGAACAAGAACTCTCTAGGGTCCAGAATTCAATTGTTGAATTCTGCAAATAAAATAAAAAATAAGAAAATGACTGATTCAGAATATTGTAAAAGCCACGACATGAACTAACGAAAATTCCTTGTCCCAATATTTTCTTTTTAGTTTTACCCACGTGATCACTTTTGTACGCAATCAAATAGCTTTGCGACTTTAAAAAAAATATGACTCGATTGAAAGGAAAATTGAAACGCTGACAATTTAATATGCATTAATGTAAAAAGTGCGTCTTGTTTGAACAAATATTTAATTTCCGAAGAGTAAATTATTTTTACTGTTGCTTAAATGTGTCATGCACTATGGAATTTATGTTTCCATCAAGAATGTGTGTAGAATGCCCCTCGTCCCGCAACTAATGTTCCGAACCCCGTGTCTATGCATTTACTAGTCTGTGCTAAAAACAAATGAAAATGTATTGACAACAATTTATTATTATATTTTCATATAGTGACAAATTATTTACTACACGATAGTTAAAGTATTATTTTTTAGATACGAGGAGCGGAGAAATATTAATAATCTAATTAATATATCTTTATAAAATTATTCATAATTATGCTGACTCCCCTGCGTGCTTACTGATGATTAATTTTATATTACCGATGCTTAGAGGAATTCTCTTACTTTCCATCTACCAGTCTACAATACAAACATAAAACGTGTAGTATAACTTTAATGGATTTGTAAAGAAATTGATATTTTTTTCATCGAATTAGTAATATTTTAATTGGGATGTCTCTGCATTTCGGTAATCAAACTGTTTATTTTTAACTTATTTTATGTCAACTCTTAAAAACTTTTCAAAACTGGACATGGAAAACCATTATTTGCCTTAGTATTTGTATTAAAAAAATTAATGGAAAATATTATTTAGCGAGCTCATTACGTATATAGACATTTGAGAATTATTGTTGTAATATTTAAATGGACGATATTAATGTCATATTACACATTTTTTTTGATTTCTTTACATTTTCATTTTGTTACCTGTCATTTGTTTGTTTACAAAATAAAATATATTAATAAACAATTACGGATAAGCAACTATAAGTTAGAATGTAAATATCTAAAGTTATCGCAGTGGCAATAACTGTTTTCATTTTACGGGTAAACATTTACATAAATTGATTTTAAATATTCGTCACCATCGTCAATATGAATTTTTAATGAATTTAGATTTTTATCAAGCTGTGATTTTAGAATAAAATTTCACCATAATGAAAACAAAATAGTTAAATTACACAAATAAATATCTATCTTTTCTTGGCTCAACACAGATTTTTTAGTAAAATAAGTTTTTTAGTTGAATTAGAAACACTCGTACTAATGGTATAGTTATAAAATAAATAAATAAATTTGACTATTAAGGAAAACACATTCTTATTGTGAAGTTGTAATTATTCAGAACATAGGTCTGTGATATTTTAAATACTAAATTAATGTATTAATTATAAATATATACATATAAAATCAATTTTGTCGAAAAATATTGTTTTTGCGTCAACGGGATTCGAACCTGGATCTCTATTTCCAATTTTTTGACTACAATTTATTTTCTGATTTTGATCTATCATATAAGTTACTTAACTTTAAATTATTCTTTACAAAAATATTAGTTAGATATTATTTAAAATTAGAAGGAAAGGAAATACAAAAATTATACAAAAAATTTGGTTGTGTAGTATGTTGGACAATAGATGTTTAAAACTTATTTATAAAGAACGGATTAACAATTTATTTTAAGACAAGATTCAGTTACGCATTTTGCGTGAACTGTGCCACTAGAACTAAAGAGGTAAGAGTCTTAGCTGTATTGTAATAGCAAATTAACTAAGTGTAATGTACTTCAGCCGGCGCGGGCGGTAGGAATTACCGGCTGAAGAGAGATTGCTGAATTCACGATCGGATTTGTCTCTTGATAAATTCTTGGTGTATTCATTGTGGTAGGTGGTCAATCATACACTTTGTTAGGTGACAATTTAGAACAGTTTATTAATACTCGAATACAATACAAGTTGTATATTACGCGTTGGAGCAGACAAAAGCCTCATTCTGATGGCGCGCTTGCGTATATTACTATTCACGCACACACACATACCTCTCACTCCCCACGTCGCGCTACTGCGGACAGCTACACACATGCTAACACTCGGGCATTACGCTAAGGGTACAAGAGAGTTAGCTCATGATCTTTCTGAAACGCATCCTCCAATTTCATCACCCGTATAGAAGCTGACTGGAAATGCGGAAACCCAAGGAGGAAGAGACTAAGCTCCGACTCGATGGACCAACCAGATAAAAGATGCCGATTATCCTATTTTTTGGAACTGCGATTAAATCTGCGGACTGTAGATTAAAGTGGAGAAAAATTGTCGAGGGCATCAACAATGGGGCAACTGTCTAGAGAGAGATGTAATATATTAAATACTAAATTAATGTATTAATTATAAATATATACATATAAAATCAATTTTGTCGAAAAATATTGTTTTTGCAGTCGGTTTACTCAAAGGTATTTGAGATTCTGTAAAAATAATGTAGATAGCTTTCAAATAATGGAACGACAGGTGTATTAATTTGAAAAAAAGAAAAAAAAAATGTAACATATAGGTTCGAAAATTTGTCAAGAAAAATACTGGCGTTATAGCACAAAGGTAGTGCACTTCCCCGGATTGGAAATAGAGATCCAGGTTCGAATCCCGGTGACGCAAAAACAATATTTTTCGACAAAATTGATTTTATATGTATATATTTATAATTAATACATTAATTTAGTATTTAAAATATCACAGACCTATGTTCTGAATAATTACAACTTCACAATAAGAATGTGTTTTCCTTAATGATGTAATATATCTTTCCGACAGGTACATTTTTTTCTCTGTATATTTCTAAGTGATTTATCTAATTTTCTATATATACTTACTATACACAAGATAGGGCCAAATAATATTTTAGATTGTCCGTTACGATGATAAAACTATATTAGGTAATATATAGGTTACAAAAGAAGGTTAGAAATGTGACAAAAGATCGTGTTACATTTGGAAGTGAAATACATTTCATTGCGCTGTTATTGCTAAGGCTTTTCTAAAACACGCCATAAACATTAGTACAAAGCGAATTTGTTAACGAAGGCGTTTATTGCCCCTATCGAAATCATCGCCTTTTATGATTGGCTGACTGTTAATGAAGCAAACGAAACACGGCCGCTAGATTTTTTATTAGCGACAGGTTTTCTGGCTATCGCTGCCGCTTCAGAGATGCAGCGGCTTCTGTGGTCCAACGGTACCGACTAGTTATTTATCACTACTGATATATTCTAATGATAGCATTAACACTAATATTATAACGGTAATGCTGTTAAATTAAATTAAATTAAAACGCGTTACATATGTCAGAAACGTGTATTATACCACCTCTGCATGAAACATTTTGGTCTCTTAAATGATAACTCTGGCGTCTGCAGTCGGTTTACTGAAAGTTATTTGAGATTCCGTAAAAACAATGTAGGTGTCTTTCAAATAATGAAACGACAGGTGTATTAATTTGAAAAAGTGTAATATGTAGATTCAAAAAATTGCCATGAAAAATACTGGCGCTATAACACAATTGGTAGTGTACTTCTCCGGATTGGAAATAGAGATCCAGGTTCGAATCCCGGTAGTGTAAAAATAATATTTTTCGACAAAATTGATTTTATATATATATATCACAGACCTATGTGTTGAATAATTACAACTTCACAATAAGAATGTGTTGTCATTAATAATCTTAAAAGATCGTCTGAATTTTATTATCTCAAGTTCAAATCGTATTCTTTCAGTTTTGTGGAAATTAAAAACGATATGTATTTTACATATTTCGACTCGTGCGGGGATGAGTAAGTCTTTATTTATTCTCTCTTGCCAGCTTATTTCGGGTATGTATGTCGATGTTAGTTTTTGATAGTTCTTGGAGAATGGAAAAGATTGCATGTCTTGCATTCCATGGAATGTGTGGCAATCTTCTTCAGCATCACACTGTGAATGCATCTAGCATGTTTCTCACTATCTTTTTAGAATCAAAACATAACACTACAGTTATTACTTACATATTACTTTTTCAAAAAGTCAATGATCTTGCAATGAATATCACAGTTACAAACTAGGGTTCAGTCTATTTCGTTCATAAAACATTAAAATGTATATATTTGATTAAAAATATACGGGATATATTATTCAGTAGAATTTATTTTTCATAGTCCTGTATACGAGTATCTAAAGTAGTGATATATTTAATAAACGGGCTTGTCGGTCTATTGATTAAGACACTGGTCCAATGGTCTAGTGGTCGGGGGTTCGTTCCAGAAAAACATTAAGTTTATATGCATTCCATGTACGCATCTCTATTAAAAAAAAATCATTTATAGTACAGAATACCAAAAAGTTTTTTAATTATTATTTATTTGTTATAAATGTAAACAAATCTTGAACAATGGAAATGTTGACAATTCAAAATATGCCGTGGATGCCGCATTTTGTTTACTAAATGAAAGTCTGTATTAAGACAGACGAATTTTATGACCCCAATCTTGTCAAAAACACAATTTTGTACAAATAAAAATGTTTAGGAATACACAGGTTCATTTATTCAAATATCATCCATAGGAAGGTCGGTAATTCCAAACTATTTTGGCTGATATAAATCCACCCTCGGTCGCCTTTGATATTCCAATAAAACAATCCTCCCTCAAATTCAAATCGCTTTGATTTCAAGAGTTCGCATTTCTACTGTGCTCAACTACTTGCATCGCTTCTATAACTGTGTTAATTTTAACTCAAAATGTATAACATTTAAAAAAAAAATCGAAAAATGTTGTAGAAAAGTTTTTATAAAAAGGAAAAAAAATTACATTCTACGAACGACTGGATTTGTCGAATAATCTATTACTAACAATAATTCTTCGTCATTATCATCATAATTTTCATACCTATTTACCTTCGTCTTCCTTCAGGTTTACTATTGAACAGCTATTTTGAGTGTTGCGCACCATTCACACGCCCTGTATGGCCTAGACATCGAAGCCTTCCCAATTTTATGAATTTTGTCTTTCGGCTTATCATACAGATCGTAATTTTATTTTATTTATTTTTTATTTTTGTAGAAACAAACAGTGTAACAATAACAGCTGATAATTACATAATATATAAAAATAACACCAGTGAAGTTTCTTCGGAAATTAAATACGGAAATTAAATAATAAACTAAAAAATAGTATACTCAGACTGATAAACAAAAATATTTTTACATAAAAGTAAACATAATAAACTAAAAACTAGTATATATTTAAAAAAATAATAATATTAATAAACTAAAACAAAAAAAACAAAAGAGTGAGCTTAAACTGAACATACAAAGAGGAAAGGGTAAGGAGGGGAGGAAAATGGGATGCAATATATACAATTCCTAATGTTCCTGGTTATAATTCTCACGTCACACTCTATTTTCTTTGACAGTTTCATCAAATTTTCCGACGATAGTTATTTCAAATAGATCTAGTGTCGCTCAACCTTTGGGAGTGCACTGGTTATATTAGAATTTTGTAAGTATTACGTTACTTTTATTTTCTGGATGATCATGTTCAACAGGTCTGCATGTAAATGGAATATAGTATTAATACTTGTACTTTCTGGTGTATTGGTTACTTTAAGGATTTTTATATTGATGCAAGCTTTAAAGGAATGTTGTTTTAAAAATAAACGTTGACTTATTGGCACTGAAAATGATAAATAAATGTAATGTCTTTTTTTTAAATCTATTAATTTTTATTGTTTTTTTAAATTTTATCTTGTTAAGCCTCACCTCATCCTATTTATTTGAGGTCGCCTACTCTAATAATTCTGCACCACTTATTATTATCTTATTTTTGATGGTGTTCAAATCATATTAAAATTAAAATCGCGACTGATTGAAATGGAAGATGTTGCTCATCGACGTTTCGATATGTTTTATTTTTTTAGGAATAGGAGCCACTCTAATGACCCGTGTCTACTGTGATCTCTCAATGAGATTATGATCTCTGAGAATCAGTAAATGTACAAATGTACTGGACGCGTCATTCTATTTCGGAAGCGAAACACATATCGTGATGATTAATAAAACTCTTCGCGCTGAATTCTGTACTGATTTTACCCGTTTTCGAGACGAATCTCTAAGATAAATCTCATCTGTGGACACGGCTGATAAAATAACTACGGATATAAACATTTCAAATTAAATTAATCAACTTGAAAGATACACGGAAAAAACGTATTTATCGGAAAAATATTTTAGTTGCTACCGGGATTCTCGAACCTGGACCTTTTTCTATTCGGGGAAATGAGTTACCCAGTTTCACTACATTAACAAAGTAGTTTTATGACAAATTTTAGAACATATATTCTGTAGCAATTTTAAATTGATATACCATTTTTTTTAACTATAATAAAATAAGATTCATCGTAAAGCTATTAAGTTGATATTGTGAAACTGGATAACGCATTTACTGAATAGAAAAAAGTTCAGTTTCGAATCCTGGTAGCAGCTTATAAATAGATTTATTCCGTATATCTTTCAAGTTGATTAATTTAATTTATATTTAACGTATCGCAAAATTATGTTCTGAAAAACTGCAAATTCACAATGATATGTGTTCTCCGTATAAATATATATATTTTTAAATTTTATTCTATTCATCAGGCCATCTGAAAAAAACCCTTTTATTAACTAACTTGCCAATGTACCATCACGCCGTTTCTCCCTGGTGATAAGAAGAGGTGATAAATCGCCATACTCCTCTGCAACTCAACTCAAATATTATCTACTTCATGCATTCATTTTTCTATGCACGATCATCAATTGTTGGACCATTTTCCATTACCTGGTTATGACAACACTAATTATCATCTGTATATGTATTATCTCGTATATATCATGCCTGTCAAGCCAGTTATTAATATCGCATTAAAGGTTAATGTTATTGTTTATCAATAATTATATTGGGTAACTGATAAGTATTGTTATTAAGGAGAACATATTCAGAACACAGGTCTGTAATATTTTTTTTAAATACAAATTAAATGTATTAATTAGAAAGATATACATATAAAATCAATTTTATCGAGAAAAATAAATATCTCATAGAGACGATTTTTTATTTTTTTTTACCGAAACTACCTAATTACCCATGGATAGAAAAAGGGGTAACTAAAATTAATTAAATAACTGTTTGAAAATGGCCTTGATAATCTAGCTGAACTCAATAATAATGTTTATTATAATTTGACTATAAATTTGATTAAAAAAAAACAATTATTGTGTGTTCTTGGACAAATTCTACTATTACTAATAATATACTGGTCAAAATAAGAAAATATATAAAAAATGAAAAATATTGATTTTCAAACGTTTTCTAGTATAATGTGTTAAAAAAATTTTACAGATAAAGAATATTGCTTTAAATAATTTCAAAAAATAATTAGATTCTCATTGTGACATATATGCTGTTTCAAGAGAATGAATATCAAATTTAGTTCATAGATGGTTATAGTGTAGTAGTATTCGAAGTGATTCCACATATTAACATATATATCACTTTCAAAATTTTGATAGATATGGGGGTTGATTGGGTGGAATGGTCAACGTTACATTGTGTAAAGTGATCACTTAAGACAACCGAAGATAGGTCGTAAGCCCTGTAATTACCTTTACTTCCATATTATTCTACTAATAAAAAATAGGTTTGTCTTTATGAGATATCTATTATTTATTTAATAACAGTGCCTTTGTAGGTGAAAATTCAGTAATTGTGTATTTTTAGACATATTCAAATATTGACAATATTTTTCGATAAAGTTGATTTTATACGTACATTTTTCAAATTAATACATTTAATTTGTATTTAATAAGTAATGCCCTGTATTTACTATAGCAGGTCAGTTCAATAGAGTACACCTCAAGATGTATAACAGGTACTAATTGCAAAGTTAGCAGCATGATCAACAACTACAGGTGAATCGGCCAGAATACAGGTTCTAACGATAAAGCATTAAAATATATAATCTACGAAACCAACCTTGAAACACTCTTTGAGTCCACGTGTTCAACGACGATGTTCCAAGTCCTGTGGATCAGGTAGAGCAGGAACAGTACTCGGGAAGACTCAGCGTTTGACGGAAGTGGCTTTTTCTTTTGTTTTCCCAATCCCCACTTCCGTTTGGGGAGCGTCGCCGAGGCGCTATCACTACTAAAAGTGTTGCCCATTTTTATAACACCTCACAAATATCACTCGAATTATTATCACGCGATAGGGCACTTATTAACAAATGTTTTTTTTTATTAATCAGTTTCATTAAAATATTTATTTGGGTAAATATTCATTAAAATATTTTCCGAAATTAAATTTAATAATAATCACATGAAAATCAGTAATTGGATCGTTGGAATATTTCATGCATTATATCACGATCCTGTGTTCCAATTTACGAGATTCAATGGAATGTTCATTATTGCAGTGGAATTCCTCTTCACTGATTTATTTATTTAGTCATACATTGCAGATTGCTTCCACGATTTATTATGTATATTCGATTAATAATTCCCTCGCAAATATTTTCATACAGTCGAATTGGAATTGCATATTCAAATGCCTCTACTTATGATCCGTTGTGTAGAATGTAGACTGTGGAATGTTTCTGAAAGTAAAAATAAAATACAAATTAAAACATGTACAAAAAATAAATTGATTTTATAAATTTATGATTGGCTTTAAGGAGAAGCGTGAATTCGTTATACGACAGTAAACGTTTCATATGTAAATTAGAATGTAAACTTTCACACAAAATTTTACAGTAATTCGAAATGATTTTTTGTTTTTCTAATAAAAAGATAAACAAGCACGATTATAAGCGTTTTTCTAAAAATCTTTTTTATAATAAATTTGTTTATAATAAATCGTAACGTGTCACGTGGCATGTTAAGACATAAGTATTTAAACATAGAATATCTCCCAGTAAAATATGTCACGAAAATTATATTAGAAATACCTACGTCAGATAATTTCGGAATACATAAAAAAAATTACTTTGTTTTATTTTCATCTTACAGGTACCGGGATCGATAAAAGAAGCCTCCAATATTTTTTGAAATAAATGGCTTTTGAAGGAGCCGAGTATCTTTCAAAGTGAAGCGAACGCTGCACCGGTACCTTTCAAAGCTATGCGAGCGTTGTACCGGTTCCTTTCAAAGATAAAAAAGCGCTGTACCGGTACCTTAAAAGCTAAGGAAGCGCTGTATCATCTTGCTATTTTTCCATTTGATTGTGGTGTCAAATTGTCATATAAGTATATAATGTATATATTTTTTTGTAAGAATATAATGCATTGATTTATATTTTTAATATATTTTATTATTAATTAATGCATTATTATCATCGATTTTTATAATTCATATATTTACTTTTACTAAAAAAATAGTTACCCTGGAGAAATTTGTAACAAGCCAATTTTAATAAAGAGATTAAGTTATTATTAACGGGTATTGGGTTTGGGTTTGGATCCCGGGATGGATTTTATCTTAAACCCAATTCTGGGGTTTCAGGATTTCAATTTTAATGATTCCAGAATCCTGGAATCAGTCCCGAAATAACAAAGTGCACATCTTATCATTAATTTTACACTTGTAATAAAAATATTCGAGAAAGTACAGATACATGTACTTATTATTTATATAAAATATAAGTTATTATTTATATAAAATAACGTAAATAGTTATGTAAGATTAACAAATAACAATTTGAATGTGAAACAATTTTATCAGTATAAATAATTTGCCTGAACCAATAGAAAAGCTTAGAGTGTTTCATTGTTTAGTCTTGATATAATTTTGGTACTGCGAAATCATTTATACCGAAAGTTGCGGAATTATACGTATAAATCCCGAGATTCATAAATTCTGTAAATTAGAACTCAGGATTGGATCCATCCAAGGAAACCAACTGGATATGAAGATAATCACTTTGCTTTTAAGAGGAGGTATTACTCGTACGCGGGCAGTCACTGACCATTGGTAATTATTTATATGTTCTACATAGATAGCAAACCCGTTTGGCGATCAGGGTTATTAGGGAAGTAATAATACTTACTTGAGTGGCAAGCAATTTGAGGTAGGCTCGAGTAACGGTGATGCGATACAAAGATAAATACCAGGTACCGGGCTTATCCACTTCAGGGCGCGATACAAACATGGATGTGGGCATTTTATGAAGATCAAATCATTTTAATGATCAGAAATTTCACGTGGCTTATACATGTAAACAGAAACAGAACCGAAATTACTCACATAAAACATACAAGTCCGTATAAATACCGCACGTGGTTTACAAAGGTACCTATTATGTGCCTATATAAATGCCACACGTGATGTATGTATATCATTCTGGTATTCAAGATCTTATGTATATATGTAGGTTTATTGCTATATATACATAAGATATAAATATGTGGCTATCTCGGAAGGATAGTAATGGTTAAATTATTAGTATGCACATTGAATGAAATTGTTCTGTTAAAACTTTTCGCTCGTAACTCCTGACTACTTCGCTGTAGAATCGATTGACCCGGAGTTGTAAGCCAGGGTTAAAGCTACTTATTAATGGTTTGAAATTGCATGGCTAGTGACGACGGCCAAGGGGCAGCCGTCAATTCTTAACCGTTTACTCCGATAAATCTGCGCCATCCTTGCGCAGATGTCGATAGTGAGATGCATTTACTTTCCACGGGTTGAATTTGGCACCAAAATTCCGATGTTACGTGGTTAAATCGGGGCCCAAATTCCATTGTTTCCTGCGTGCGCAACTGAGACCCGCGCTCCCGATGCCTTCAGCGCCCTGTCAAAATTTTTGCGTTCCATGTTTGTCGCTAGGGGGCCAGTTCTCGCTCTTTATTCGCTGAATATGTCATAGCCAATTAATTCTGTCTCTCTCGTTGATATGGCAGAGTGAAGGGTGCCTGCGGGGACAGTTGTTACGTGACAAGACGCTGGCCTATTGATCTAGTGGTCGGAGGTTCGCGCGTCGTTCCAGGAGACCAGCAACTTAGTCCTATTTTCGTAGCACAGGCGTTAAGCTTAGTTTAAAAATAGTATTAATATTGATGTGACGTGTATTCCGTGTACATATCTCTATTTATTATATACAGTTGAACTTGGTTATAACGAATACGAAGGGACCAGCTAAATTTCCTCATTATAACCGTTACTCGTTAATACTCATTATTACAAAAAATATCGAATGTCCAATAAAATTAAAAGCAAGCAAAATCTATATGAAAAATCAAAAATCTATAATTATTTGAACAGAAACATTTTAAAGTAAATTATTTCTTAAAAATTTCTTATAATTCAAAATATTGCTCTTTTTTAAAGTTTAAAACTTATTACTACTACTACTTACTACGCACACAAAATAAACACCCATTGTTTTTTTATAAAAATTCACAAACCTGAAAGGAATCGTAAACAATAAGAAACCTCGTCGACAGACGCTGTATTCGATTTTATGACTTCTCAAGAACTATGAATTTTAAATCGTTTAGTATATTTTGTTCACTTGTTAACAATATTTTTGTGCGTTATATCAGTGAAGCGAGTCTACTATAACAGTGAAGGGTTGTATGAAAACAGACCAGAATCAAAATAATAATAAGTGTTTCCTCATTATAACCGTGATCTCACTATAACCGTGCTCGATATAACTAAGTTCAACTGTATACGTTTATTTTGAGGTTTATGGGAGCACTAGTGCATGTAACTGGCGTCTATTTTAAGATAGATCGCGCTCTTTGTGTATAGTTTTCTTGGGGAAACCTAGGCCGATGTTTTGGAACTGCAACACGTTGCTTAAAAACAATATGGTACAATTGTACTTTTTACAAATATATAAATCTCCCACAATTGAGTTGCCCCACCACTGAAGAAGAGACAGTTTAATTTCAGGAGCAGCGCGTAGTCACCCGTATTGTCCGATTTTATCGAAATCACGTAAGTATTCATGTATATCTAATACGTGAGTCATTAGTTAGTTATTGCGAATTTAACAGATGCAGGGTGAATATTATGTTACAGGCTGATTTTGTTTCACCGCAATTTTATTTTGGCAAATATTTGTCAGTTCATATTTAGTAGCCGTAAAGAAAAGATGATTACAATTTATTATCGAATAACTAATACACCTAACTAATACACCGTGTTAAAACATTTTATCTAAATAATAATTAATGGAATTCCTGTAACTATTAATGGTGATCGCTATCGTCGCATGTTGAAAAACTTCTTGGCCGAATCAAATCGACTAGGCCTGCAATACGTGTGGTTTTAACAAGACGGTGGCACCTCACACGCAGCCCATGCTACGTTTGAAATTTTGCGAGAAATTTTTCCCGGCTTCATAATATCAAAAAGTGGTGATATCGACTAGCCTCCTCGATCACCTGATTTGACGACTGCCAATTATTTTCGGTAGAGACTCTAGGTATGCTAATAACACAACAATAATTCCGATGCTATAGAACAATATACGAAATGAAATTGCTGAAATAACACGCGAAGTGTGCGAGAATGTTTTGAAAAGTATGGTTAAAAGAGCACGCATTTGTGCCGCTGCCATCGGCGACCAGTTGGCCGATGTTATATTCCATACATAATTACAATAAACCAAATAATCGATAAATAAAAACTAAATTAAAGTAAAATTATAAAATAAAAATCGGTCTGGAACGTAACATTCACCCTGTATGTTCGTTTGCACTTTAGTGTAAAAAGAGGTCATCGAAATTTAAACCTATCACAGTGCGATCACTGTGAGAAGCTTTCTGGCCAAAAAAGTGATAATTCTATTAGATCATCCTGCCTATTCGTCTGATTTTGCTCCCTGTTATTTGAGGCTATTTCTAAAATTAAATACTGCGTTGAAGAGACGAATATTTTCAACAACCAACAAAATATGAGACAGGTACGCAATAATTTCAGGTCTGCTTCCAGAAAATTAGTGTATGGATGCACAGGGAGAGTATTTTCAAGGCTACAGTACCCCCTAGTGTATAGTTCTACAGGTTTATTTTTTTAAATAGAGATTTCACAGTAATATTTTTATTATTTTAAAACTAAGCTTAACGTTTGTACTATGAAAATAGGACTAACTTGCTGGTGTCCTTGAACGAAGCGCGAACTTCCGATCACTAGATTACTAGGTCAGCATCTTAACCTCTAAAAAAACAAGCTACTCAAATTAACTCTGGCAATTAAATTGTCACATATATATATACATATAATATGGTAGTTCACGTTTGTGTGTGGCTTTCTTGACGAAACCTCGGTCGACGTTTTGGTACTGTCACTCGTGCCATTTTTAAGACCTTGTCGCAAAAGTTAAGTTAGTAAGGAACATAAGTCTTCCTCCATAGTACAGTTATTTTAGTTTGAAGTATTTATCAAGTTTACGTGAATAAAAATGATTCCAAATTCCTACCAATGATTTTTATTTAATTATGTATATCAAGCTATTTTTTTAAAGTAATTCATTTACAATAATTCTCTTATACGATTCAATAAATTATTATTCTCTCAAAATCAGCCTAAATTAGAATGTACAATATCGTAAAAAAGATTGACTTTGAGAAACTAGCGTAAAAAGTGTGATTTATTTAATGGTGTGATAATAACGGCAATTTTGACGTTCGTTTAGAATGTACGAGAGAAAGCCTATAATTATGACGTACGTTTTTTATATCAGTCACATTTAAGTGCAGTACGTTGACATGTTTATTTTGACTAAATCCGTCAATGATTTCAATACCGAAGTCAATAATTAATTTCAATGCAACTATACCGGGTGTTTAAAAAAAATTACTCAAGCATAAATGTGGGTAACTGATGATTGTGTATGTGATGATTATACACACGTGTTTTTAATAGTTATTGTGATAGATATATTATTGTAATTAGTTATATTCGGTCAATACATGTTTAATAAATTTTTTTCAAGGCTTGACTGACATAAATTAACCCAGAAACTGCTTAGATTATGCCTAGATTGGTGCGGCTTGCCATAGGAGTAGAATTATCATATTACGTATTTGATAAAGATCGTGAGATGCGTAAATGTTTCACGCCAAAGTATGAAAATCACATTTAAAAAATAGAGGCCTTTTTACCCTCTGTGGGTACCGATATCGCGTGAATTAAATCAATCAAATCAATGGAATTTTAACGAATATTTGCAATATCTTAGATCCTTCAATTATTCCGCTAATTTATTATAGGAGCACACCTAGGTAATCTCTGTGGATTTTTACATGAAAAAGCACGGATTCGTACACAGCATATACACACAACTTTATATTTAGGTACTATAGTAGCACCTCTATTACAAGGTAAGGTGTGGACTAAGGATAGGTACTTCGGATTATCAAAAATCTACGGATAATACGGACAGCCGCTGCAGTTATAAGCTGGTATTTTTTGATGCGATTAAAAATAACTTTATTTGAAATAGTATACGAACGTAGGTACATACTTAATTAAGGAATAAAACAATACGTTTTTATTTCTCAAACAATATTAATTTATTTATTAACAAAAACGTTTTGTTTCTTAAAAGTCTTTTATATATTTTTGTTTCATTATTTTTTTTCTCGTCTCACTGCCGCAATTTGTTCGGATAATACGGATACAAGGCTAATCGAAATTGTATTGTATAAATATGTTCCGACGAATGAATGGAATGAACAAACACATTAATAGCAGAAAATCTAAATGAATTATTTTCTTTTTTCTTGTAACAATCGAGCTCAGATGCCAATTCATGTAAAATTTTGCGGTTATTGCGCCAAATCATGTAAATTTCTTTTTTAACGCATTTTCGCTTATTTATTAAATAAAGAAACATTATAAAAAATATTAAATAACTGTTATTACTGAAAGATTATTTCTAGTACGTGTATTAACAATGTTAGTAAATTCATTCGTAGGCAGACTACATAATATAATACTTACTTACCATCACGCCGTTTCCCAGCAGGAGTAGGCAGAGAGGATAGAGCGCTACACTCTTCTGCCCTGACACACAATTTTCGCCTCATCCACATCCATACATCTTCTCATACAAGCTCGCCGATGTTTGAGGTTACTAACAGGGCCATCCTCCAGTATCTGGTTTTCTGGTCGTGCAAAGTCTTCCGCGGATGTTCTCAATCATCTGTTCCATATGACCTAACCATCTAAGTAATCCTTTCTTAATCTTACTCACTATACTAAGGTCAGCTTTACATTATTTCCTTATTTCAAACAGATAATGTAAACAAAGATGCGTAAGCGAAAATAAAAACATTGAAATGCTAACGGCACACGTTCATGTATATTGTATTACATTGTTTATTTAATATCTAAATTTAATTAAAATATTCAAACAACGTTATAACTCTACTTGCGTTTATTTGCGCTATACGAGTTTCGAGAAAAAAAGTAACTCTCATGAAGTATTAAACCATCACCTGTCGCCGAGAGTTAGTTTCTCTCGAAACTCGAGGAGTGCAAATAAACTCAATTAGAGTTATAATTGTATTGTCGTTTACGAGAATAGAGAATTGAGAGTTAAAAGAAAATTAGTTTAAAAGAAAACACATTATTATTTGTGAAATTATAATTTTTTCAGAACATAGTTCTGTGATATTTTAATACAAATTAAATGCTTCAAATAGACAGATGTATGTACATACAGATAAATTCAATTTATCAAAAAATATTTTAGTTGTCACCGGGATTTGAACCAGGATCTCTTCCTATCCGGAGAAGTGCGATAACCAATTACATTACGTCAGCCTCGTAAATAGTCGACAAATTTTCGAACTTAAATGTAACAGCTATTTCAAATTGATACATCTTATATCATATTTATTTAAAAGATATCTAATATTTATAGCTAGAAAATTAATTCATTAGAAATATCGTTGAGTACAAGAAAGTCGGTGAACATCTGTAAATTATGATTTTAAAGTTTTGTAAATAAATATGTCTAATATTTATTTCATTTTTATATTTTGTCACATTATATCACAGACTGTCCATCTTATTAAGAAAAAAAAATAAGACCGTAGCGCTATTGAAGTAGGTTTAGGCCATCAGTTAAAATGTCATGTAATACTAGTGGAGTTAAGGTCTGGATATTAAAGGGTTAACCACATTACCAATGAAAAGGTACACAATATTAAATGAAAGGAACTAATCATAACTATCAAACGAAGAAGTGTCTCCGCAGTGAGAAATATAATTAACGAAAAATATAATAACATTACTCATACAGAATACTATTCGGATTGGCGCGTTATGTAGTGCATCTACAATGTTTACCGAAGGCCGTATACATGGATTCATTCCGTTTCTAAGACATCGAGTTGCTGGCATAAAGCGGCGGCTGGAGCTCAGCACCAACTCTCTGGTGCAAGCGGCGCTCTCATGGAAAGCTGGTTCCCTGACCAGAGAATGACAGCGCTTACAAAATAGCTACATATACAACAATGGCCGTGACTGAAGTAGTTATAAATATATGTAATAATTATATTTTGTGTGTGTGTGAACTTTTTACTTTTTATTAACTTTTAAAATTTTTTTTTTTTGTATTTATTAATATTTTCCTTGGTTTTATTTTTCACAGCATATTTATTTCATAACCTTAAATGTATAACTTAATATGTATTGTCTTTATGGCGAATCAGGTTTTTCATCATAATCATAAAAAAAAAACCTGATCACGCTGGAATAAACACATTATTATTATTTTTATTATTATTATTATATTATGCAGGGGATGATTGAAGGCAGCAGAAGCGTAGGCAGAAAGGGGTTTTCTTGGCCGCGTAACTAGTTCAATATTTAAAATGCTGGTGATATTGTATATATTATCTTACACAAGATATATCAGCATACTTCAACTTGGTCGTCAATTTTCGGTAGACGATGGCACAAAAAGAAGAAGATATTTAAAAATGGTACAAATGTTAAATGGTACAGTTGAAGCCAATCGAATGTATTCACTTAACACAGCCAATTTTATTAAATATTTTTGATTACATTCGTCATTATTATTATTATTTATAAAAAACATCGTAAATAATAAGATCAATTATATTTATTTTACGCGTTGTATCTTAAAAGCAAATATATTTATATACTGCAGTGTCATAATCGATATTACATATAATCAAACATTTCCCACGCAAAACAGCTGATTCAGGATTGGCAATTAATCTCATGACCGACATTTTGTCGACGGCAAGACATTAGCCTTTTTAATTAAAACATTTAACTAATAATATTATGAGATTGAATATTTTTATTACTAAAATGACCTAGTCGCCCGATTTCAACCGTTTTTATGCAGGTAGTATACCATTTATGAACGGTGACAAATGATATGTGAAGCCTCATTAAAAAACAAGATTTTTTTATGAAATGTTCCGCTGTAATTAAAAGATCCGTCAGTAAAATAAATTTTATCTTCATCTAAATATATTATTAATGCAGATTATTATTATTATTAAAGATTGTTAAAATCAGATAGTTGACTATGTTTTATTAAACACTTAATGAATTAAATATATCTAACGGTTATGAAAAATATCATTTTCATTCTCAGGATGTCATTAACTAATCAAAAAAATATAAAATTTTCACGATTTTGGGCCTGCTTTCGCAAATGCCCGTTCACTATATTTAGACTTCTGGCAACGGTTGATCGGTTCTACAGCGCTTCCTGCGGCTGAAGTAGAGACTAACCTTAGAGTTATGTGTATATTTCTAATTCATCTAATTTATTTTAAATATATTTTTACCTACATATATCCCGGTGTAGAGTAGAATAAATGTATAATAATCGCATATGAAGATTTCTTGGTTTTGAAAACTTATATTTTTCGTTTATTTGTTCACAAGCACCATAACAGTTCGGAAATAAGTGGCACAGCGGCAGTGTCCCGAGTGAAAAGTTTCATATTTTAAGTTACGTACACTAATAAGCTTAAAATTAATTGTTTTGTATTGGCTTACTTTAATGTGCTGGGATTATATAAATAGAATGATGTAAATATATATTTTTTAATAGATGAAAATAAGTATAGGGTGTCCAGCGAAAAATTTTCAAGTTTAATACTAAATAAAAAATAAAACTATAATGTTATTCTCATATTTTATTTATACAAAATGGAATTTATCGACGCTTATTTTAGGTTTTATAAACAATATCGTCTAAATGCCGTCCATTTCTCTCAAGACACTTTTGTAATCGGACTCTTAAATTTTCGAACACGCGTGAGCAAAGCGTTGGTTCAATGGCAGCAACTTCACGGTGGATATTTTGTTGTAGGACCTGAATTATTCGAGGATCGTTGCTGTAAAATCTCTACTTAAAGTATCCCCACAAAAAAAAGTTACACGGTGCAAGGTCCGGTGATCGAGGTGCCCAGAGTATGTCTCCGTTCCTGATTAATTTATTAGGAAAAATTCCCCTCAGCTTCTCCATTGAAACTCTAGCTGTGTGCGGTACCAAAAACTCGTCGATTATTTGGCAATACACGTCAGCAGTGACTGTCTTTCGCCGGTTAAAAAATAAGGGCCAATTATCCCCCGGGCAGAAATTGTACAACACACTGTCATTTTTGGACAATGCAAACGTTTTTGATGACCTTGGATTGTCGAGGCACCAGCATCTTATGTTCTTCTTATTAACATAGCCATCGATATAAAAATGTACTTCGTCAGTAAACAATATATTTCCAAGATTTGTGCTGTTCCAAAACGTTCCAGTATCGTTCTCGCTAAAGTTTCACGTAAAGAATAGTCATTTCCGTTAAGAAATTGCACGATTTATAGTTTGTATGGGTGAAACTTTATTTTCTTTTTCAAAATAACGTGCACTCTTGATTTTTTTATTCCAGTACAGGCTGCAATCTTCGTTACCGATTTACGCGGATTGCGCATAATTTCACGTCGAACTTAAGCCACATGTTCTGACGTTGATGGTTCCGGAGGAGTATGGTTAATCACAGTCCCTTCTTGTCTGAAATTTTGAACCCAACATTAGATAAATTGCGTGCTCGGTCCATCACTTACTCGTCGAATATTAAAGTGAATACAAAAAGCGCGACGATGAATCACAGCACTTTAAATATTGCTCAACCGCGAACGCGCGGTGCACTACCGACCAGTGACTCATTGCGACTGGGAAATCTGAAAATCACGCGCGTCAAACTATATCCATCCCACTTACCTCACCCTGATGATTTACGAGCAATTACAATTTAATCTTGAAATTTTTTCGCTGAAAACCCTATAGTTTGTCTTCTTTTAATTCCACGTACCTATCTACATTTGATTACTTTGCAAATAGGCTACTCTTCTGCTGTGAGACTCAAATATTTATAAAATGTTATAGAAAAAAAAAAACAAATAATTGCATATTTAAGTGTTAATAATTTGCATCAGGCCAATTCAGATGTTTACATTAGCGGATCCTTCATCTTCATTACAAGTTATAAGGTAGTCATAAAATCACAAGTGTACCATTATTTACACATGTCGGAAGCTGAAACGGTTCTTTACGGCTCCAGTGGTTGTTAAAACATTCATACACATAATACACCGCTTGTCCACAATGAGAGTTCTGGTTGAGATGCAACTCGCGTAGGCTCCATCGCTCTCGAGACCGATCTGTGTCGAGTGCTCCACTCACGCGTGTGAAAAAACTTGGTCAACCCGTTGGATCCGCAAACGATTTTTTAAATTTATTATAAAAAATATAGAGAATATTACACGAAATACGTGTCACATATATATTTATACTATTTTAGTCAAATTAACTAACTAAAACTATTAATAAAAACCACAACGTAAAAATTGCAACAAATATTAAAAATACAAATTAAATGTATTAATTAGAAAGACATACATATAAAATCAATTTTATTGAAAAAATATTGTTGCTACCGGGATTCGAATCTGGATCTCTTCTTATCCGGGGAAATTGCATTAATCAATTAGGCTATACAACACAGAAAGTTGACAAATTTTCAAATTTTTATGTTGCACTTTCAAATTTGATTTTATATGTATATATTTTTAAGTAATACATTTAATTTGTATTAAAAATAGCACGACCTATGTTCGGAAAAATTGCAACTTCACAATAAGAACGCGATTTCTTCTTAAAATTTTTGTACTATTTTCAAACTAAGCAAAATGCTTGTGGTATGAAAATTGGATTAACTTGCTAGTCTTCAAGAATGAGGCTCGAATACCTGACCACTGGATAGGCAAATGTCTTAACCACTAGAGCAACAAGCACGTAAATTATAATTTAACATTAGTTTGTTGCGTTCTTCTTTCTTAAAGATATTCACAATTTTTAATTAACTATCATATTATCATGCTGTTCTTTCTCAAGGGTAGGCAGAAAAGATAGAATGCCATACTTTTCTATTCTGGTACTCTTACTTCGTCCACTTTCATGCATCTTCACACGCACGTTCACGCAGTAGTTGAAGCTTTTAACAGGGCCGCCATCAAAAATTAGGTTTATCTGGTCATGGACGCCCTTTATTTCTGTCACCGTCAATACTCGCCACATATATTTTCATTATCGTACTCTTCTCGCTTATATGTTCTACACTGTGCTACGAATAGTTCTATATTCATTGCTAATTTGTCTATTCTTCACATGTGCATCTAATTACCTCATTTCTACCGATTTTAGTCTAATTTTGTCCAATTTAAGGGTTCAATTCTATACATTCAATAGAAGCTACCTTTCATGAAATGAACAAAGGTTATGGTATATTCAGGTAATATAATAAACAATGATTTGAGGAAAGTATGCTAAAAATATGAGTTAATACAACTCAACATTATAAACCTACAATACGCAAAAAATATCGGAGGCTCCCCAATTAAACGTATCACGAATCAATAGCGCGTCAGAAATTTCCAGAACATTTTATAAAAATTTCACAAGAGGACTGTAACACGCAATACATGTATGAGATTTTTCTCGAAAGAAATTAACGGTTAGTATAGGGTGAGCGCGAAGTAAACTGAGATTAAATGACGCATGTATTTTGAGAGCACTATTAATGATACAATCGGTGTATACCGAGTTTGTCAAAAAATCTCTGTGATGAGAGATTAAAGTCTCATGCATAAACACACATGTTATTTTTAGTATCATTGTAGACACCAACAAGTAATAAACTTGAAGAAAAAAACATATTCTATGATATAAAGAATAAATATAAATAAAGAAATTAATCAATGTTATATCCTGCGGTGCCAGCCATAATTCGGCTGCTCCAGTTGTCGTTTTCTTGTCCTTACATCTATTTCTTGAATAATATAGGTTGAGTGGGGACGTAATAATACTCGGTGGAACATTGTAGCAATTTAGTATTTATTCCCGTTTACACAATTACAGATTTCAAATGATCTTGTATCTATCTGCGATAAGAGACGTGAAGCGAAGGGCCGACCCACTCGCTGTCGGCCATACTTATCCATTCTCGCCGGACATACACCTCCATACGCACGCCGTCCGTTCGCCCTGAATGCGCGTGCGCTTGTCACTCCGTCACCATTCCACACACATCAGAATGAAGAATAATAGTTTATTAACCTTTTGATTGTATTTTTATTATCGTTTTATATATTAATGTAGATCAGTATATTCTCCAAATAAAAAGAAATAAAGTAAAAAAAAAAGTGTGTAAGATATATAACTACTTTTCTCTCTCTTTATTTATTCGTAATATAGTGCATACACAAGTATATTTATATATGCTCTAATATAAACGAGGTCAAAATCGTCTATTTTAACTACGACTTATGTTTCACATAATTGCCGAGTTTCATTTTGAATCTATGTAGTTTCTTCTCCTTTCTTATGTTTCATGGAATTTCATTAAGAATCTTCATCGCACTGTACATCGTCAATTTCTGAGATTTAGCCTTCTTCCTGAATGGCAGTCTCAGTATATCTTAACCGTTTGAATGCTACGCGTCGCAAAAGCGCTGCGATCGTTTGTATCGAAAATTGCTTGGCACTAAAACGGTTAATATATATACATATTTTATCTTTGCTCATGTTGATTTGTATCAATTTTAAATTATTATAAATTCAGCGGATATTTTCTTAGTGAGGATTTTATAAATAAATACCATGACATTGAGATAAATTTTCTACTTGAAGGTCATCATTTGTTCATCGCGTTTGATTTTTAATTAACTAACGTTCTTTTTCGTGGTGAAATAATTTACAAGAATGTGACGAGCGATCGGATTTAATGGGTTAATGACACCAGTTTTGAGATTTTTTAGTGCGCGTGAAGAGATTCAACATAACCAGATGTCAATGTGACCGCAGTGTTCAATATCAGGTCCATATATCATCCTTTGCGGTCGGCTGGGGAGAAACTACCATATTAGATAACTGACGTGAATATTAATATCGTGCGAAGCTAGCAATAAGATCAATATCGGGAGTATTGAATATCCACTTTGAAATCTACAACTGTAATGTACGGACAAATTGATTACTATTCATAAATCTGTATATAATAAATATAATTTAAAATACTAAATTAATGTATTAGTTATAAATGTACACATATAAAATCAATTTTGTCGAAAAATATTGTTTTTGCGTCACCGGGATACGAACCTGGAACTCTATTTCCAATCCGGGGAAGTGCACTACCATTGTGCTATAACGCCAGTATTTTTCTTGACAAATTTTCGAACCTATATGTTACATTTTTCAAATTAATACACCTGTCGTTCCATTATTTGAAAGCCATCTACATTATTTTTACAGAATCTCAAATACCTTTGAGTAAACCGACTGCAGACACCAGAATTATCAATTCATTTTTATTAAATTTTGGACACACTGATACAACATATATGAATGTGTTTTCCTTAATAAATATAATTGTCTTAAAACAAATTAAATTAATCAATTGGAAATAATAGAAAAAATCTATTACTAAACTAATTATTCTCGGAACTGTCCTATTCGGGGAAATACGTTACCAATTTGCCACCAACTTTATTCTGTAGTCTTTATAAATGATGCAGCAATTATTCCATTTTTAAAAGCAGTCAACTTTATATTGCAATGAATCCCGAAAACCTTCGAGTAATACGTGCTAGGAGACAACAAGATTAAACAAATCATTTATTTATTGTTTTGGATAATCTTTGATACAACTTGTATACCTATATTTTTTACGAATAGGCACACAAATTTTTAAACATGAATTAAATGTATTAATTAGAAAGATAGACATGTAAAATCAATTTTATCGAAAAATATTGTTGTTGCGCCACCGGGATTCGAACCTGGATCTCTTTCCAAACCGGGAAAGGTGCATTATCTAACTATGGTACAGCGACAATATTTCTAGCGACAATACATTTACATTTAATCGTTCCATTATATAAAAGAGCCATTTACCTTATTTTTACGGAATCTCAAATACCTTTGAGTAATCTGATAGCAAACCCCAGAATTATCAATTCATTTTTATTACATTTTGGACATATTGATTCAACTTTATTATTAGAAGAACACATATTTTTATTGTGAATTTGCAATTTTTTTTGTTTGTGTTTATTACACAAATAATTACAATTTTTTAAATTTTGTCACACAATACATTGATTTTTTATTAGAACATTATTTATTTTTATTTATTTATGTGTTCTTGTATTGTGTTGATGTATTATTAAATTAGTTTTGTGTAATTTAATTTCCTATAACTTATCATTATTTATATTTATAACTCATCATATTTATAATCTTTATAAATCATTAAAAAAAATTGTGTATTATTTTGTAGACTATTTCTGTTGGTATTATGTAGTTTTTATATTTTATTTAACGAAACGGTTTGCTCACCCGTTTAACTTTACTGCAAGTCAAGCTTTAGAATTTGGATAAATGATTGTACTTCTCCGCTGTAGTGCAACCATACAGCCCAGAATGCCGATACTTATAAGGAATCACACAGCAGATGACATAAATTAACGTTTTTTTTTATAGGAAATAAATGTTTTTACGGGTATGCCCCTAATTCGCTACACATATACCTATCACAAAATTAGGTGAAAGAAATAGCTAAGTCATTTCCATATTGACTACGATAGCGTAAATCAGTATTCACTTAACAGACTTTGGTGTGGAGTGACTAGCCGTTCGCCTTATTTTACGAAATCTCTAGTTCTATTGGTTCGATTAGAAAATTGATAATAAATATTTATTATTTACTTTATAATTAATCAATTTTACAGACACGTTTCACTCGTCAACTTTAGTTTTAGCTTTATATAACAGTTAATATTTTATTAATATTCATCTTAATTATATTTTAATATGAATATTGTGCAAATTATTTTAAGTCATTTTAAAGCTGTCGTGAACAGCATAAGAGTGAACCAAACAGGTTTGAATTAGAATGCAAGAGATTATTAACTGATGGGATGGAACGCCTATATATATCTATATTAACGTACCCGTCCTCCAATTCTTCCAAATCTATGTAACGGGCCTTTTTTTAGAGGTATAGAACTTAAAAATGAAATAAAACACGTAAAAATCATGGAATGGCCAAGGTATTGGCATTATTGAAAAAATAATTTGTTGCCATTAGTGTTTAAATATGATTTCGTGCATATGGGCGCCGCGGCTGTCTCGAATAAAGCGCAATCTGGAAGTCTAATTTTGGAGCAGCTGGGGACGTATATCAGTAATAACGCGACGAATGTTGGCTTTTAAGTCGTCTATCGTCTCTGATTTATCACTGTAAACTAGCGAATTCATATATCCGTACAGAAAATATTCCAAAGGTGTTAAATCGATCTTGGAGGCCAATTCACATGTCCATTTCGCGAAATTATGCGCTCATCGAATGTTTCTTTAAATAAATTGATTGTGGCGCGCGCTGTGCGACATGTTGCACCGTCTTGTTAAAATCACAACTCTTTCACATTAATGCCATTTAATAGGGGGAACGAAAAAGTCAGTAATCGTGGATCTATCATGCTCTCCATTGACTGTAACGTTCTGGCCAGCATCATTTTTGAAGAAATATGGATCAATGATTCCACCAACCCATAACACTATTCAGTGACTTTTTTGTGGAAGTAACTGAGTCTCAATAACGGTTTGTGAATTTTGTTCACTTTAAATGCGGCAATTTTTCTTGTTGACGTAGCCATTCAACCAAAAATGAGCCTTATCGTTGATCAAAATTTGAAATTGTTGTTGAAATTTAAAATGAGCCTTATCGTTGATCAAAATTTGAAATTGTTGTTGAAATTTAAAATGAGCCTTATCGTTGAACAAAATTTGAAATTGTTGTTGAAATTTAAAATGAGCCTTATCGTTGAACAAAATTTGAAATGGTTGTTGAAATTTAAAATAAGCCTTATCGTTGAACAAAATTTGAAATTGTTGTTGAAATTTAAAATGAGCCTTATCGTTGAACAAAATTTGAAATTGTTGTTGAAATTTAAAATGAGCCTTATCGTTGAACAAAATTTTGTTGAAAATGAGGATAAAGAGCAATCTCGTTTTCGGCCCATTCACCGAACGTACAACGCACACGATGGTCAAGCGGTTTCAATTCTTGCACGAGCTGGATCTTGTAAGCTCGTAAACTAAGATCTTTCCGCAAAATCTTCCATAAAGTGGATGAACACAGCTCCAATTGCCGTGCACGATGGCGAATCGACTCATTCGGGTCCTCCTCAATAGTACGCTTCACTGCAACAACAGCTTCTACGGTGCGCACTGTGCGACGTCTCTGCGGATGCGGATTATCAATAAGAGTATGCATGGTGCAAAAACGATCCATAATTATTCGAACTACTAGCTCGGTTGGACGATTAGGTCGTCCGTAAAATGGACGTAGCGCACGGTAAGTTTTGTGAACTGTACCACGATGCTCAAAGTAAATTTGCACAATTGCAAGCATTGTTCCGATAAAAGTCTATTCATGGTGAATTGGCTAATAAAATTGACCACACATCAGCTATCAGCTATCGAATTGATTGTCGTTGGAAAAAGTATTGCCAATTCGAAAAACAAACCTAAAAAAACATCCTTTACTATGATCTCATAAGGTTCCTGGCATTGCTCACTTTTAGAGATAATTTTTTGGCACTCTTATATTAATTAAAAACAACATATTTTATTTTTACTATCACAATACTTTATAATAAATAGTCTTTTTAAAATTTTAATTATTGTATTATATTTACTGCTATGGAAGTAATTAATTATTTTCTATCCAATTAATTACTTAGTGGTGATAGATATGGACCACTTTCTGGAAAAAGCTTTCAGTTGTTTACTTTCCAATATAATATAAATGTTGCATTAAAATTTCATCATTAAAATTATATAGATAATAATAAAAATGCCTTTCCGTTTTCGCCCCGCTAAATAATTATTCTTATCCTCAAGTGGTTTTTGATGAATAATGAAACAATTCTCAAATAAACAATGTAGCACAATAATGTAATATGCTCGACAATTGACCAGAGAGAAATGAAAATGGAAGCATTAAAGATATGGTGCTAGAAAAGGACGAAGAGGATAAGCTGGACTGAAAGAATTACAAATGAGAATGTTGTTAGGAGAATGGAAGAAAAAAGGATATAACGCATACTTCAGAAATGTATCATAATTAATAATAGAAAGATTGAGAGAAGAAGACAGAGATGAAAGTCTAGACAAAAATACATACAACAAATAATGAGCAAGGCCAATACAAACACAGACGTCCAGGAAAGGAACGCACGGCTAGTATTGCACCGATAAGAACGCAGTTTTTAAATTGAAAGAAGAATCTACTACTAGAGTATTTACTTACGCAATATTTTTGCAGCTAAATCTTTCAGAGGTAAAGAAATAACACAATGCTTCTTTCGTTGACATGAAAAAAAAAGTTATTAAAATAAAAATATTACATGAACCGATTCGAAAATATCCTAATATTTTTTGAGAAATATAGCATTATTCCTAAGGTTGAATATTAAAACGGGTTTTATATTTAGAATTTTTAACTACTATTGTTTTTATGCTAATTGGTTTCGATTTTGAACCAACCGTTCTCTTTCATGGTAGAATAAAAGTAACTCTTGATTGTTCTTTGATGAGGTTTAAGAATTTAATTATTTAAAAAATGATGAATTATCAATGGAAATGTTAGTCTTTCGAGTGGTATATTTTTTTTATTACACTAAAACCTTTTACTCAATATATAAAAAAACTTATCACGATGGGTTTTATTCGACGGGTCACGTGGTTTACTTGCCAAGTTCACGAATAATGGGGTCGTCACAGGTTCTGGTATAATGTATACATCGATGCACGACTAACCTACGGCCAGGCAGATCATAGGCCAGATATGAAGACGAAACGGTTTGCTTCACAATTTCCTTCTGGCCAGTATTTCAATGATTAATAATTTTGTATTAATACAAGACAAAATTCAAAAAGACAATATAGGATATTTAAAGAACAGATCCAGATATATTAGGCGATGCAATGTATTGCGAATGTAGTACAAAACATTGTAAGATATTAAAAAAGTAATATAAGACAGTGTAAGATATTTTGAGAGTAATACAAGACTATGTATGATATTAAAAGAGTAATACAAGACAGTGTTAGATATTTTCAGAGTAGTACAATATTATGTACGATATTGGAAGAGCTACAGGTACAACACATTATAGGATATTGATGTGTAGTAGTAAAATATATTTTAAGAATAGTTTTCGATAATGTATTGTAGGATATCGAAAGAGTAAAGCAATGTATTTTAGGATATTGCAAGAGCAGTACAATATATTGTAAGTGTGGAACAAAACGTTGTAGGATATAAAAAGAGTAATACGAGAGAGTGTGCGATTTGGAAAAATTGTACGATCTGTATGATCTATAATACGATTCATAGTTAGATATATGATGCACGAATAATAGTACATTTTTAAATATATTTATATGGTTTGATAAAAAGCACAATTTTTGTATACAATTATAAGATGAATAGTTGGATAATGCACCTTCCCCGGTTAGGAAAGAGATCCAAGTTCGAATCCCGGTGGCGCAGCAACAATATTTTTCGATAAAATTGATTTTATATGTATATATTTCTAATTAAAATATTTTATTCATATTCAAAAATTTTATATACAATTATAAGATGGCATAAATGCTTTTTTTCTTCGGTCTCATAAAGAACTGCAGTACCCGCGTTTCGGAACTTCTTATATTCTTTGCATTCCTTACTTTTTATTAATGTTTATATTTCTTTCATCTGCCCTATCCCACTGACTTTCTTTTAAATCTACATCATCTTAAGGAACGGAGAAATATATTCATGATTACATACATTTTAGACTAATGCGCGGCGTACTGAGAACTCCGCACTTGTAGATAATTGGTCTCCAAGTCCCTCATAATTACCCTAGACAGCAGCAACACAGGTTACTGCAGCAGCAATATCATTATTGAACCGCATCGCTTCGGATATTGCCATAATACACGTTAGCAAAAATCAACCGAGGGTTGAACTTACGGTTCTTATGTATGTTTATATGAGGTAATACTTTAGTTATAAATCTTATATGCTGCATGCTAACTGTATGCTGCATATAAGATAGATAAATAGAGCAGTAAATTATCAGTGGAGATAGGGCCGTCTCAAACCAATAGCTAAGGCAAGTCTTAAGGCGGTGAATTTAAGGAATAAAAGAAAAATATATGATTTTTAATTCTTTTAAGGAAAACATATTTTTGTTGTGAAGTTGCATTTTCAGTTGTAGTTGAATCATCTCGAAATATATACTTACAGAAAAAATCTATTTAGGTATCAAAAAATATTTAGTTGCTACTAAGACTCGAACCTGGATCTCTTAGAAAAGTGTTAACCATTCAATTACAGCAACCAATTATGATTACGATAAATTTAGAACTTATATCTGTGTATTTTTACACTTGACACATTTACTAATATAATTTTTTAAATTGGTGGCTGTAATGGAATAGTTAACACGTTTTCCGGATAGAAAGAGGTCTGGGTTAGCAACTAAATATTTATTAGTTAAATTTTTTTTCTGTACCTTTCTACTAGTTGACTAATTTAATTTGTTAATTTTTTAATTTTATGTTGCCTATTCTCTAGGTCCTGCCTTAAAAATGTGAATACGATGCTAAAAATAACGAATATTCGAAGAAATCTAAAACTCATGGTATAACCCAAAAGATTTAGCTTAATATCGATAGTTATATCGTTATGTCGTCGAGACTATTTTTAGATAAAACTGTCAAAACACCTTACAAAAATTCAACATTCGACATCAATTATGGCGTTTATTAAAGGTATATGGACGATATTTTCTAGCTCATCTAAGGGAGGCATAATGTCTAGGAACAGCTCTGAGGTGAGAAGATTTTAAAGATCTTGATGATGAGATAAAAGGGCTTACCAGCGGTATTTTTTTTATGGCAGATAACTGTAAGTGAAGAGGGAAGTAAGGAAGAGAATGTTGGGAGGGGAGGTGTTAGAGTTACTACTCGAACAATACCTAGTGTATCAGCTAGTATGTCTAAAAGTGATGGAAAATTAAACAAATAATATATATATCTCATAGAGACGAAGCTATTTTTTATTATATTTAAATATTGAAATATATTGAAGTATGGGTAATTACAGGACTTATGTTCTGTCTTTGGCTGGCTTAAGTGATCACTTTATATAAATATAACGTTCACTATTCTCAATATCTATCAAATTTTTGAAAGTTTTATATATGTTAATATTTGGAAACACTTAAAATACCACTAAACTATCGCCATCTATGGACAAAATTTAATCATTCATTTTCCTGAAACAGCATACATCCATATATTTTCATTAAATGTAATAAAAAATAATTTCTTCTTTATGAGATATATATTATTTGTTTAATAACAGTGCCTTTGTAAGTGAAAATCGTGTAATTGTGTGTTCTTGGACATATTCAAATATTGCTAAAAGTGACGGTGCTAGAGAGACACGAAAGTGTGATAAAATGTGATATAACAGTAAATAAATAATGGGTAGTATGTTCATTATCCTACTGTAACTTTAAAAATGATCTCGAAGTGAGTGTGACTGCGGGAAATAAAATAAATGACGCTCTGAACGTAGTAATCGCCAAAAGAAATCTGTCATCCTAGTGAAGATTAACGATAGGTACGTAATGGAGTTCAGATGCCAACATTAATGTATGGAAGTGAAGGTTGGAATCGGCAAAAGAAGAAGGAAAGTAAACAGACTGTGGTATATGTGTGGAAAATAAAATAATAATAATACAACAGAGTAAAGAAAAAATAAGTAAATAGATCTGTTGGTTTATCGTGTTTATAGCGTAGTCGATCGAAGTAAAAAATGATAGCTTAGATAGTTTGAGCATGTGGAATTTGATTGCATTTTATGGTGATAAATCGATGGCAAGGACAATATTAAGGCAAGTGTTGGAAAGAATGCGTACAGAAAATGTTAATGATTTAGCATGATCAAGTAGATCAGATATCGGAGAATGGCCCTAATAGAGCTTCAACAGTCATCAAAGACATTTTAAAGTGAAAAAAAATGGTCTGGCAGGGCAGAAGAGCGTGGTATTTTACCGTCTCTACTTATCTGCGGGGGAACGACGAGATGGTATATTAGTGTAAATTGCAGTCGTAAAATTATTTAAATGTCACGTATACATTAACATAATATATTAGTTTCTTTTTACTTTTTTAATACAGACGGTATTCATTTTATAGAACTCCATTGTTAATTAATAAATCAAACACGATTTTTTTGGATCTATTTAATCTTTACAAATAATTGGACGATCGTTTCGGCTATCTAGGCCATTATCAACTGATAATGACCGTCGATAATGGCAAGGCAACAGAAACGATCGTGTTTGATTATTTGCATTGATTATTTCAAGTTAACTTAATTAATATTTATTAAACATGTTTTACAACATTTTGTATTACCATTCTAGCCGAAAAAGTAAAGTATTTTTTTTGTATTTATTCTGTTTACAATGTATTAATTAAACAAAATAATTTTACTAAATTGAATTAAATCTTAAGGATGATAATGGTGTGTCAGAATCTTGAAAAAAGATGCGCGTGGAAGAGAAAATACGTGCGTGACGCTCCATGGTAAATGGTAAGATGGTTTGCACTAAAAATTAAATCTGCGGTCAGTTGTGAAGTAGTCTCCCGCGGTGGTGATTGCGCTGGATCTGCATCAGAAGAAGCCGCCGGGCGTGATGGGCAATTTCGTCCCGACCCTGCGACCTTTCTCGTCACTGCTTACGCGTTTGCTTGCACAGTCGATAGCCGCGAGGCTGATAGCCGATCAACAGGTTTCCGGGACATTGCAGGCAGAATAACACTTTGACACCAGGATAAATATTAATATTTATGTTTTTTAAAACTAATTAACGAATTTTCACTTTAGTTGTTGAAATAGATATTTAAAAAATCACCAATTTACAATTATTGTGGCTGCGAACAATTGTAATTTCGAACAATACTGGCCGTGAACAATTGTGACTTCGAACAATTATGGTCGTCAACAATTGTGGCCGGGAGCAATTATGACCGCGAACGATTGTGACCGGTAACAATTATGCCCGCGAACAATTGTGGCTGCGGTTAATTGTGGACGCGAATAATTGTGACCGCGAACAATTGTGGCCGGGAACACTTATCACTAGGCAACTATGGTCGAAAAATTGTGGGAGAATAGTATTTGGGACATATTATTTGCTAACTGTAATACATGAAAAAAAGTTATAAGAGTTCCTTTCTAGGATGGGGAGCAAAATGTTCTGGTGCAGTTGCCGAGTAATCGGAAACTCTGTCATAAAAATCTGTTTTAGAAGCATTTTTAAGTTTTCTTTTACGGGTCACAAAGTGTTGATGCAGTTCTTTAAGATGGAGATCCAACACTCGGCGGTGGCCAAGTTTTAATTCCGCTGATAAACCTGACAGGAATCATAATAGCGCGCAAACGTAACGGAATGCGGGTGGAGAACCAATAGAAGACCGCTGAAGAACACTTACGATAGCATGGTTGATCTTCACGGGATTGGGATACACTTTTAAAAGATAGTAATTCTCTCCATTTATAATTTTGAATTTCGAATCTCTTACAAATAACGTATCGTTTATCAAAAAAATTCTGCCTTTGGTTTAGTTTGGTCGATACTCGTCGACATATTTTTAACGTTTAAAATTTTTGATATGATTTTTTATTCACGCCACGCCGGTATGATTTTTGATATGATTTTTTATACACCACGCCGCTTCCCCGCTGGGGTAGGCGTAGACGATAGAGCTCCACACTCTTCTGTCTTGAAACACAAATCTCGCCTTGTTCATACATTTTCTCATAGAAGGAAATTAACCTGGTCGAGGTAATACAAATTAAATTAATCAACTAGAAAGATATACAGAAAAAAATCATTTATCGAAAAAATACAATAACTGATACAAATACATTAGCTGCCACGGAATTCGAACCTCTTCCTATCCGGGGATGCGCGTTTATCATATTCGCTATTGGTCGCATTTTCGACCAATTTCGAACTTATATTTTGTAGTTTTTCCAATTGATACATACATCTATAATTATTCAATTATTAGTTGATTCATTTAATTTGTATTAAAAATACCACAGAACTATGTTTTTCAAATTCAACTTCATAACAACATGTGTTATTCTTAAAAACTGTTATTCTTTCAGCTGGACAGCATAAAAAACTAAATATAAAGGTAAATATTTTATCTTTTCTTTCAGTTGATTCTCTAAAAATTCGATTTGAAAAAAAATCCAGTACCAGTAAATGCATCAGGATTACACGGTATTTTATGAATTTATTATGTAATATGGAGGTATTATTTGAGTATTTTATTTTAAATTTTTTCATTTTTAATATAAATTTTAGCTTTTTCTATTCGTCGTTTTATATTGTGTGGGATCAATGTGTTGAGTTGAGAAAAATATATTACATTTTTAAATTTAGTTTTTAATTTATTATCTTTTACAAGATGTAAAGTTGTCTTACAAATGAAATCTAGCTCAGAGGGTCACCACAATAAATCACAAAACCACATTGGCCTTGATTAAGATTTTATTTAAATAAACAAGAAAAACATCTCATCAACGAAATAAACTAACATTAGAAAAACATTTACATTTATTTATGTGTCTCGCTAGCGGATATGAACCGTATTACGAAATGAGTTAATTTAATTTAATAAACATAAAAATATATTATTCATGGTTTTGCAATAGTTTTAAATGTCAATCTCAACATTAGTTTTAATTGCGGAATCGACAACACATTTCTATTTTAATATTTTAATACAATTTTGTAATAAAGTTTCATTCCTTCCTTCCTTACTATTAAACTGTATACATAACACACACACAGGCGCGATGTTTACACATAGTCATAAAAGTACGCGTTGTATTTATTTGATTGTTTTAATCAATAAATATAATAAAAGTTACCAAGTGAAGTAAATGAATAGTATTATTATATATGTGATTATGGAGATCTACAAACATACAACGGAAACAGTAAAGAATTGTATTATCTTGGACCTTTATGCTAATATAATTTCAACAAAATTCAAACCTTTACAGTATACAATGTTAAAAGTAATTGATCAACGGATACTTTAAATTAACTCGCATGTCGTGGATACGCATCTTGATAATTAAAATGGTGATCACAATTTTCACTACATTAGAAAGAATTAACGCATTTCCATGATCGTCATACATTTAACATCATAAGAACGAATCGTTTCCGTGAATTATTTATGTGTGTGTTCATTTGAATGCCGAGCGATTAGCTGACATTTGCATTTCTTTGTTTCCTATCGACATCCCTCCCATTCTCTCTCACAACATGGTTTGAATGCAGGGGCGTAACTTCACTTTGGGCGCCCGGAGCAAATTTAGTTTTTGCGCCCCATTTATTTTCATAGGCAATGGTGCATATTTAATTGCTACTCTTACTATAAGAAAACTACTAAGTCATTAAATAATACATTAACATTATTACTAACTACTATCCTAAGACGTGATGGTCGGATAACATCAAGAAAGTTGTTAACAAAAGCAAAGCGTACAAGACAGATAGAGTACAAAGAAAAAGGTTAAAAAAAAGAAAATTTAAATAATATACAGGATGAATATTATCTTCTAGGCCGATTTTGTTTAGCCCGCCATTTTAATTTGGCAGACATTTGATGGTTGTAGAGAGCAGTTGAATACAATATATTATGGAGCATCTAATGCTGAAGAAATTAGAGCGCACATGTTACGCAGCTCAATATTGATGACCACGACATTTGAAAAAAATCATCATTAGTGACGAAGCTCATTTAGACTTGGCGGGTTTTGTTGATAAACAAAACAGCCGTTATTGGGGCACTGAAAATCCTCAGTTGATACACTAATAACCTTTACCGTATACAGCCTATTTTTTTCAGGATCCAAGAGGCAATGGAGTAACCATTAATGTTGATCGCCTTCGTAACATGTTGGAAAACTTCTTGTTGGTTAATTGGGCCTGCAACACACGTGGTTTCAACAGAACGGTGCCACCTCACATACTGCTAGAGCTACGATTGAAATTTTGCACATAGGCTTAGAACGTAATATTCACCCTGTACAACTTTTTTATTACGAACAGATTTGTGTTCATAATAAAAAGATAACATCCACCTAATCACATTTCAATGTAAATTGACACTTTACTCCGTTTAATGTATTTGTACTTTCAAATTTACCTACCAACAGAAAGCGTTACATACAATGCAGGACTTTTTTTGTACGCGTCCATGAAAGACTTGGCATGACGAGATAAAACAGATAGATCCTATTCAGTGGCGTAGTTACCCTGTGGGCAGCTGCCCCGGAGTTCAACCTCCAGGGGGGACCGGAATCACTGAGCAAGTTCAAGAATTGCGACAATTATAATGTAGGTATAAAATCTTAGGAATGAGTGAGAACTTACTTACTTAGTAAGTACTCTTACCATCACGCCGTTTCCCCGTGGGTGTAGGCAGAGAGGATAGAGCGCCACACTCTTCTGTCCTGACACACAATTCTCGCCTCATCCACATTCATACATCTTCTCATACAAGCTCGCCTATTGTTGAGGCTTCTAACAGAACTATCCTCCATTATCTGGTTTACCTGGTCGTGCCAAGTCTTCTGCGGACGTCCTCTATTTCTGGTGCCATCAACACTTGTATCATGTATCTTTCTTACCATTATCTCCTCATTCATCCGTTCCATATGACCGAACCACCTAAGTGATCCTTTTTTATTATTACTCACTATACTAACATCAGCTTTACATTCTTTCCTTATTTCTTCATTCTTTGCTCTGTCATAAATAGATTTGCCACAGATACGTCTAAGTGATCTCATTTCCACTGCATTTAGTCTACTTTCGTTCCTTTTCTGCCTGCTCCAGGCCTCACTTCCATACATCAGTGTCGGTACCAGGATTTCATTGTGCACCGCTAGTATTGCCTCGGTTGACAAATTCCCGTTAGATATAATTCCATTCAAAGCGCCGTTCACTTTATTTCCTGCAGTCACCCTCCTTTCGATATCATTCTCAGCCTTTCCGTTTCTATCAAACATATTTCTCAAATATACAAACTCATCTACTTGTTCCAAACATTCATTACCTACAAGTATTTTGCTTGGTGTCTTATAATTTATATGTACATAATGGTAAAGGAGTCTTCTTGAGAGAGAGAGGAGGGTAGAATTCCGATACGCAAGTTTGCCCCAACGCTCGGTAATTTGTTGATACGCCACTGCCGTTATAAGCAATGTTTCCTATAAACTGCGCACGCGTGCGCGCGCAATGCTCTTTACAATAGCTCACACCATAAATATTATTATCATTCGTCACTTGCAATCTGATGCTTAATTAAAAAATATCTAATTATTGCCTTCATAACAAACAATACTTGAATGAATGGTAAATTGGACATCGACTTTATAAAATATATCAATTTTTATGATAAGACATTTTTTTTTTAGGAATAATATTGCAGGCACATATGTAAGTATAATGTCTTGGAGTTTGCCGCGAAAGTTTATAGTCTTTTATGGGTTTATGTCACTTGTTTTACCAACAAAAAAGGTACACAATCGATACATGTTTATTACACAAGTCGAAGTACTCTATGATCTATCAAATAAAACTATCTATAATTGTTATTATTAATACATAATTCAACTTTTTGTGTTGAAAATAACACTCGTGAGGATATGTATTTTTTGCTTAGCCCGCACTAGTACTCTCGTTTTAGAGCGATGGTTAGAAGCCTCAACAATCGACGATCATACATGAGAAGATGTATGAATGTGAATGTTATGAGAGTTGTATATCAGAACAGAAGAGTGTGGAGCTCTATTCTCTCTGCCTGTCTCCGCAGTACACATAGAGATAAGTTAGTTACATGTTGACTTGCATTCGTTCGACTCTTTGGTCCGCAGGTAAGATCTCACCCACTCATCCGCGAGCCTCTAACTAGAGTGAGGCATTCGTGCCAAATTATTGAAACGTTGGGCGTTGAACGCCTAAAGCAAATGAGACCGTCAACATATTTCAATTTCTTTGAATTACGGTACATGATAAAATGATTATATAATCGATTGGACACAGCTGGAGTGAGATTCCTTTGTGGCGCTGATGATTGTGGGACTGCCTCCGAGTCGCGCCCAACAAGAGGAGGCGGGTTCGGGTCTTCGTGCTGAACGTGGGCGGGGATCTGAATTCAGCCGAGTTCAAGATGTGAAGGGAGTTTGGAATGTACAAAAGTGAAGGCATATTGGTACATCGCCAGAACGGAGATTGTTAACAAAATAATAATACAGATAGTACTCTAATGTCTGTTCGTCACAAATGATAAATTGAATCGAAAATTCATACGTTTCTGTGAAGATAAATGTCAAATTGGTTTAAACGACCGTTTTGTTCTGAAGTATATTTTTTCAAAATAGTGAAAAAAAACTTGTTTGTTGTCAAAAATTTGAAAATTGGAATTGCAACAGTAATATTTTTAATGGGAATATTTTGTATATAGGTAATAATCATTTAATACCATATTGTTTTAGAAATATCTTACTCAAAATGATCTTTATTTTTATCGATAATACGACAAACTATCTTTCTTAACGTCTCAATACGTTAGTTAGGAAAAAGTTTTTGTGGTATTTAATTAATGTGGAAGAAGATACAATACAGAAAAAAGACACTTCTACGACATCCTGAGAAGGGTTTTAAATACTGGTTAGATATTAATAAAGCCACTAAGAATGCCATAATAAATATTTACCACTTTGCCTAAAACAATGCGTATAAAAACTTTTCATCTTCCACTATTTGATTCCACTAATTTATAACAGACTATATGTTTTCAAAACAGAATTAACTTTAAATATCGTCGAACGTATGGAGAAATTGTAGAGTAGTAATAAAATTCGTAGAATTTTTAGAAGATTACACGTTGACACGCTTGACGAATGGCGTCTAGCACACATTAAATAATATAGTACTCTACGTCTATGATTTGTTCCACATTTTTAAACGTTTGTGAGTATATTGTACTTGGTTGATATCCGTTCGAGCGTATAACGCACGCTTACCATACATTCAAGTCTACACTATTACTATCGCGTGTCACGTATTTCGATATTGTTGACCTTGAAAATCATGCGCTTTACATTACAATAATCACATTTAAGATATTTTGTTTCTTTCTTCATAATTGGAACATTTCATTTTATTAAATGTTTTAATAAGGTTTTTAGATGTTTTACCCTAACCTGATGGCTTCACCTTTACTTTAACTTTTTGCGGGTTCTATTTTCATATTGTATTTAAATATGTTTTTATAGGGCTGAGATGATAAAAGTATTAAGTGATCTTTATCTATAGTTTTATATTTCAAACGCTTTACCAAATTTATGAATTGAATTAATTTGAAATAAATGTGACGTGACAGATGACGTCGATATCTTATGAAAGCTCTTGTAATTGAGTTTTTACGCGGGGTTTAGAAATGTGTCTTAACGTTTTATAACTCAAGACGCATACTTTTTCGTAAAATATTTTCCATTTTGTCCCATACTTTAGATTTAAAAAGAAGTGAAATAATATTTTTAAATAGTAAAACAGAATTGACAGCGAATTTCGTGACGTTCTGCGTGAAACGCCGTTGAGCAACAATTTGTGATAGCAACGCTTATTATATATTATACCGTTCACTTATACATGCATAATACAGGGTGAATGTTAAATTCCATGATGATTTTGTTTGACCGTCATTTAGGTTTGTCAGATATTTGTCAATTCGCATTTGTTAGTCGTAGAAAGTAGTTGATTATAATCTATAATGGAGCATCTCAACAACGTGCTGAAGTTATTAAAACATTTAATCTAAATAATAATGGCAATGCTGTGACCTTTAATGGTGATCGCTATCATCACATATTGGAAATTTTCTTGATAACCGAATTGGGTTGATTGGGCCTAAGACGGTGCCACCTAACACACAGTCCAAGCTACACTTGAAATTTTGCGAGAAATTTTTTGTCAAAAAATGTCAAAAAGTGGTGATATCGATTGGCCTCGTTCACCTGATTTGACGGCTCCCGATTTTTTCTGTGGAGGTTCTTGAAAGGAAAGGTCTACGCAAATAAGTCAACGACAATTCCGATGCTACTGGACAATATTTAAAATGAAATTGCTGAAATAACACGCAAAGTATGTAATCACTTGATCAATGTCATACATTATAAATAATTGTAATAAACCAAGTAATCAATTAATAAAAACTAAATAAAATAAAAATATTTTATTATCTAGATATTTAAAATAAAATAAAAATATACTATTCACCCTGTATTAATATCAATTCATTGCTACGTTTAATTTTTCTATCCCAAACTCAGCGAGATACGGTAATGAAAGAAAGTATTATAAAAAATAAATTGTAGAATAAAATTTAAAAAATCCCTTTAACGCTGGCCACAAGAATTAGGTAGATTTCACATGTGTATATGTAGGTTATTATATTTTTTGTTGGTCCAACATTATCGGAGTTAGGAATCTAAGTTTGTCAATACCCCCCATTTTGAAACAATATAAAAATAAAAGTTTGATTGAAGCTTAATAAAAACTATGGTAGTTATAATAATGCATTACTGTTGTATTCCATACATATACATTCTATTATTAAGATCGAAAATAGTGCATTGAAATTTTGCGAAATTACAATATTTCTATTAAGGAGAACACATTCTTATTGTGAAGTTATAATTATTCAGAACATAGGTCTGTGATATTTTAAATACTAATTTTATGATGGTATTTGTGATGTAACATCGTAATTCATGATACTTAGAGTAAATTCAGCCGACGATTGGAATGATAAAGCATGTGGCTGAACCACAGAGTAAAGAATATATGAAATATTATTATTTTTCCATTGCATTAAAAAATAGGGACAATGAAGAAAACAAATGGAAAAAAAAATATTTAAAGATAATTTGAAAACAAAATATTGATGAAGTTAACTTTAACGTTAACCAGAGTTAACAAAGCTCAGTTAGTTCAATAATATCTCTAAATGAAATTCACAACGTTCAAATGCATGACACATCCGCTGTCCATATAGTGTTTTATAAACATCCTGATAATCATGAAAATCACGGTTAACCATGATTGATTTCAGTACCAACGCATCAGCATACACTTTTTATTAGTTTTATTTTATGGTCGCCCCATTTATCTTGGCAATATGCGCTCAACACTCATTTAGGCATACATACGGTATCCACGGAAAACAATGCAACGTTCATTGTCCCATTGCATTCCTCATATCATTGTACCTAATAGGTTAATCCGAATAAATTTAGTTCGACTGCCCTGAACGAGTGAATTTTCCTTTCATTTACTCTTATTTATTATTATTTTTTCTAATACACCCATACTATTCCTAAAAACATGGAACGTAGTCAGAACTCGCAGTGTTCGCATTTATTGGAGGATTGAGGGATTATAGAGCTTCTGATCAAATTACAAACCGGTTTCAAATGGTTATATAATTTTTAAAAATATACAAAAATATTCTTATTATATTCCAGCTTATAGCCCGTCCTAGGAGGGTTCTTGAAACTTTAAATAAATATTTTCGTTTTAAAACGCGATGATTAGGTTGGATCAGGGAAGTTGTTAGCCAAACAATTTCTCTGCACTTGCATCTTTACATTTTTTAATCTTCTTATTTTGCCTGTTTACATCCAGAGTTGAATACAGACCTCCCCTTTCTTGCTTTCTCGCAATAATTTATTAGATGATGTCATTTTTTAATCATTAACGAATAAAAAGAACCGGATTTCGGTTATTACAAAATTGTCCAAATAACCGGTTAACCGGTTTCGATTTTAACCTATTCGGAAGCCCTAATTTGTAAGTAGTGCTGTCCACGTGATATGTGATATTTATCTCCACTAACATTCTTACTTAATGGAATATAAACAAAGTGTACTTAGCTGTGGTATGGTTCCGTACATGTGCGTTACAGCAATAACAGTACATGTGAATATAAAAATGTAGGATTACGAGTATGTGACAACAACGGGTTTTGAAAATGTGTGTGTGGTATTTGAACAATGAACAATATATTATTATGATTGGCTTTGCAATTCCAAGCCCATTTTCTTCTCAATTTGTCATCGGTCTCTCACCACTATTTAAATCGACACTAGATCTCTGACTAGACAGCAGAGCCTGTGTCGTGCCCATTTATATTCATGGAATGGAATGCAAATATTAAGCGAAGCGGAGCAGGCGACTTAAATCATCCGCTTCTGATATTATGCGAGTGTTGTTATATTGAAAATGATAATATCAACTTTTGTATTGCAGTTTACGTAATAAATTCCTCACCGCTTTTAACAATTCAAAATGTTTTGTAAAAATATCTAATGAACGTCAATACTCGGAAATTCAAATGCCAAATATTAGAAATTTTACCGACAATATTTCAAAAATAAATTCCTGTGTGCTTTTGTATGAGCGCTTTTAAATAAACAATTTTATATTTTAATACAAATTATTTATAACTTTGTTTACAACCACTTACATGAGTTAAATTTAATACACAAACTGGTTTTGGAAAACACCATTTCCTTCATTAGGAGGTCAAATTAACTAATTACCACAATTAAATTCAATTAAAAAAATATTTAAAAAAATAAATCTAGTGTCTTTCTTAAATTAAAATGATGATGAAAGATGTGGAAATTGACTTAATGAAGTAAAATTATTGTATTGTTTTTTAGGATAGGACTTGTGGTTAAATTTAGTTGGTTATTTATAATAATAAAATTTCAATATTTTGGTTAATTTTTCAAGCTTAACTTATTTCAAATGATTCTAAATTATTCAATTTAAGACGAACATTGTTTATATGTAAAACAGATAATTCTAAATTTTTATTTTCTAACAAATGATTGCAATGTATTGAATTCTTGTGTATTAAGTTTAACTCATAAAAGTGGTTAAAAATCAAATTTTAAATAATTTATATAATATTATATTTAATATTTTCAGTGTGGTTTTAAACGGAATATGATTTATATAAATTTGTTTAGAATTTCAAAAAAATATGAGATCGCATCGTCGACTACACATAATTATTTTTATTTTTAATGTAATAAAATATAATATTTATATTAAATTTCCGATATCTCTATGCTACATTCCATGATTTCTATTAATTTATTATTAACCCAACTACCATTGTGCAGTTGTGTAATATTATAATTATAACTGCATTAATTAAATTAAGCTAGTTAATATTTTTTCATACCGAGATAAGAACGTAATCTGTGTTACGGTGTAACGTTATGTTCCAGCTACCATTTTAAATATAATAATTGAATAAAAAAAATGGCATTTTGTGTATGTATTCTGCTTATTTAATTCGATGTTTATAGAGATGTTAAAACGTGGAAAAATACATTTACATCAGAGTTTCGTGAGAATTTAGGAACTGACATAATTATGCTAGCTAATTATTATGTTTGATACTATAATATTTTAAGAGGAATAATTCAACAAAATCTTATTATAGTTACTACATAATAAGTAATATGAACTGAAAGGTAGGTTTTGATAATTGTAGTTGAATTTGAAATATGCGAAAAAAACTGGTTTATTTTTAAATATTGTTAATTGTTGAAATGTTGTTGATTGTTAAGTCATTAATACATCAGCACCTACTAATATTAGTGATGAGAAAAAATGGTACTCTTGACTCACTGGTGTGATTTTGATCGATATTCGATAATATCAGTGATTTAAAACTGTGACTGTGATCACAGTTTCATTACACAATACACGAAATAAATAAATATAAAAACATATTTTTAAACGTATTTACTTATATTATTCAAACTTTATTTGCGTAAAAAAACATTTTCTAGCATATATAATTTAATATCATCTTTAAAAAATATGAGTTTATTTTTCGGGTCAAATTCTCAGCATTTCAAGGCCAAATGCGTATAAAACTAAATGGCGCTTATCACAAATTGTAACGTCATTCCTTCGTGAATATTTTCGTTTCAAACACACTTGCGCCGAATCGCGGTTCACAACCAAATATAAATAAAATAAAACAGTGAATCACGATATTCCCAGACATTCAATCACAGATAGTGAGTGTGACTCAAAGTTTTCAGTGATTAACTCACGCTTCGTAATTTTGAGCTTATCACTAACAAATATGTTTTAATATGCATATTTTTGTGTTAAGTTATGATATGTAAGAAATGTAAAGATTATCGTTTGTAAATCTGACATGATATTTGTGTGCCACCCAGGCGAGCACCGTGTTCTGATTGAAAAAAAATTTGTTTGCTCGAATTTATTATATGATAATTTAACATAGACCAAGTTAATGACCGACATTCCCACAATCATTTTTTTTATTATCTGTGGATGTCCATGATCCATCAGTGGTTCCATAGATGTTCTTTATGTAATCACGTAATGATTTCTTGTTCTCATTTAAGGTTGTATGCCTCAAACCTCACGGGTTGGCAACATTAATCTGCCGCGCCGCCTGGCAGATATAATTTAATATTCTTCATATAATATATTATAAGAGCATTAGATTGACATTCAGATTAGTCTGTACCAGGGAGGTGGGAATTGTGTGAGTGGGAAGAAGGAAACGAAGAGAAGATTGCATTGAAAGGTAATAATAGTAATATGGTATTTGCTAAGAGTAATGTACCTTCAGGCTCGCTAGCAAATAAATGTCAGTAATATGTTTTGTTTGGTCATGCTGCATACGATCTTGCATCATTTCATTTCGAGTATTTAAACGATGAAGGAATTTTTACTTCATACATATGAGAAACTCGCTAACAAATAAAATTTATTACTATTAAGGAGAGTATTCTTATTGTGAAGTTGTAATTATTCAGAACAGACGATCTGTGATATTTTTTAAACTACTAATTAAATGTATTAATTAGAAAGATACATAATACATATATGATCAATTTTATCTAAAAATATATTGTTGTTACTACTGGGATTCGAACCTGGATCTTTTTGTACTTTTGTTAACAAATTTTCGAATCCATATGTTACATTTTTCAAATTAATACAATAGTAAATAAATTGATTGATTGATATACTTACTTTATTGTTTATTAATTTCTCTATAAATTATACTTTTTATTTGTTTTTCTATGAATTTTGATAGTTAAAAAATATGATAGTAACGATGTTCTATATTCAAAATTATGGAAACAGGTTCGAAGCCTGCTTTTGTTAAATTATTTATTGAAATAGTGTTGTTATATAATATATGGTCCCACTAGGCTGTTGCGCTTCTGATAATGAATCTTAATTCAATCTATGCAAAATTTAATATAACGGGTATTGATTGTAATTTTAAATAATTTTCTGATTTGATCAGTACGACGACCGTAGACGTAGTCTTTAATACGTGCTATACGGTATGCTTTATAGGCCTGAATTATCGATGCTATTAAACAACGTGTCTGTTATCCGAAACATAATGAATAGAATTGTATTTTCATTTAAAATATATATAATTTTATATTGACTTTGTACTACACACACACACACAATTAATTTTTGATTCAATATCACTACTAGTTTCGGGAATCTAAAGGTATAAATTGAACTAAATTAAATACAGTTGACTATGAGAGCCGTAAGGATTAAGTGGTGTTTCTTGGAAACTACTCTTCCCGAAACTAGTAGTGTTAACTTAAAAATTGTGTGTGTAGTACGAAGTCAATATAAAAATTAAGTATTTTTTTAAAATTAAAATTTTGCACCACGAAGTAACTATCAAATCAATCAATGATATTGTTTTTTCGTTATTTAAGATCTCGCAAGGCTGGGAGATCAACACTGAATGCGTGCAGTGATACTATTAATGATGTGACGGGGATCAAAAGTGTTTCTTCTAAGGGTGCATGTAAATGGATAAAATTCGGCTGTTAAGTTGGTACGCATTAATCGGTCAGTTTACTCTATATGTATAATGTGGACAAAGATTAGCGTACTCACAGTATTGAGAAAAAAATGTTATCGTTGTGCGTGTATTCCTGAAACCGAAGAATAGTTTGACTCCGTAAACTAATATTTAATATTTAAGCCTGCTGAAATATTAGTTAACGGAATTAAACGGCTTATTGTAATAGCCAGCGAACGAAGATGATAACTGTTACCTACTGTAATTTGGAACGTAACATTATTTATATGATTTATTAATAATTATTTACATAAATTCACTGCAAGAAGAGTTAAAAAATTCTGATGACCGTGTTCAACTGATGTTTTTGAAATATTAGGAAACTACGACATCCGAAAAACATAAAAACCATTGAATCAACTTCTCACCTACATCTTACATATCTAATTAGCGTCTTCTATCTCGCTTGCTCTTGCGCGTCTCATCTCTGTCCAGTTAACATCTAAGCCACCGACTACTCTGTGCAAGGACGGGGAACGTAACGTAACTTAACGCTTGACGCAAGTATAATGTTTACTGATTACTGATTATTTGAATAAAAAAATTCAATGTGTTAATAAAATAAGAATTCATTAAATGAAGGATAATAATCTGTAAATATCTAACCTGGTATCACCCGCGACAAATAAAAAATAATAACGTTAAATTAAATATAATTAAAAACAATTCACTTTTGTTTAAACACCACTTTATTTTTACTAACACCAACCGATTTCGGAACCAAGGTGTATAAGATACAAAGTTATTAGTGTTAAAGTGATGGTGGGTGACTGGTGAAGGGGGGTGGGGGGGTGGAAATGAGACACATGATATGGTGAAAGGGAACATATTAAAGACAGGACCGTAGATCAGATTTTTTTTAGTTGTTATGCATTCATTATTATTTAAGAACTTCTTGATTGAAGTGAAGAATATTGACTCCTGAAACGATGTGAATTGTTTTTAATTATATTTGTCATGAATTACCACAGTATTATAGCGGAATACAACATTATAATAATAACGCTATTTAGAAATGTCTTTTTTATTTATTATTACTATTTTTTTGTCCTGAATACTGGTTTATTTTAAGTAACTAAGAAATGTTTCCAATGTTTAATAATATATATATATATATTTTTATAAACATGAAAATATTCATATTTACTATGTTAAAATAAAATTAATAATGCCATGGACAGGGCTAAAAAATAATGCTAGTGGGGAATGAGTATTATGCCAACGAACTTTCGGGGGGAAGACTTGAAAGAAGTTTGAAGTTCTTCAGTATAAACATTGATCATCCAAAACTACATATCTGTTTGTAATGTTGTTATATACATGTATCTTAAAAAATAAATAAAGATAACACTTAAAAGGGCGCAATAAGGTTTAAATTAAAATCTCTGTTCGTTTTGCAATCTATAATATTAATTTTTGTTTTTGTTCTTCCTTTTGTGTTTATTAATTGTAGATTTCGCGTTTCTGTAGCACTGTGTGTGGAACCGATAAAATAAGTTGAAACTTCTACAACAATTCCGGGAAAGAGTGCCCCCCCCCCTCCCTTCTAGTGCCCCTTTTATATCCAAAACTAAAGATTTCATGAAAAAGTTGATAATAGTAAAAATAAGACAAAAATAAATAATTTCGCTTCACAAATCTAAAAATATACTTATTTTTTACAAATCTTGAAAAGTTAGTATTATATTTAATCGCTCCTATTTATATCATCATTTTTAAACAATCAGGTCTGTTGGGTTTTGAAATTTTCCTAGTGTGCTCAAAATAAACTAAAAGTATATTTAATACAAGTGTGTAATGAAATATATTATTGATTCGCATTAAATTTGATTGCATGAAATTGTCTTAATTTAAAAAAAAAAGATAGTATAGATGCTTACCGGATTGTAAAAGAGGCTCAGTGTCGAAATAATGCTCGTAAATCGTCACTGAGGCCAGCCCTGAAAGTGCGTTTTTTATATAACCAGACCGTGTTATCGGACTTGGCTCTATAAAAAATAATTGTATGTATATCGCTCATCCTTCACAGTGTAACGCTTCTAATGTTATGACTCTATCTTCCAAACGAGTTTTAAAATTAATACTTTTCCCCCATACCTTGACAAACTGTATACCAAAAATACACAATAAACTCTTTAAACATAGTAGGATTAAATAATCTTATGTTTTTTTAAAATTATTGTCATTTAAATATATTTACGTACATTTCTTGTGAACATGTTTTAGTAAATTTTAATACAACTCTGGTTTTTCCTACCGCAAAAATGTAAATAAAAAAATTATATCGTTTGCTTTTATATCAACGAAACACATTGAAACGGTAATCACTTATTAGTCATTAGTGACTCTAAACGACAATAATAACATTGGATGATTTATTGTGCCGTTATAATGATTCTGTATAGTGCAATTTTCTTAAAAATTTCACATTTGAGCGGGTGAATATTATGTTCCAGGCCAATTTCGTTTTGCCGCCATTTTGGTTTAGTAGATATTTGTAAATTAGTATTTAAAAATCATAAAAAATAGTTGATTACAATTTATTATGGAGTGTCTATCGCCTCAACGTGTTGAAGTCACTAAAACTTTAAAACAAACACAGACCCGACTTTTGGAAAAAAATCATCATGAGCGATGAAGCTCATTTCAACAGCCGTTATTGGGGCACTGAAAATTCTCAATTGAAATACTAACCTTTATACCTACGTAGAGTTGCTGTAGATATTTCTTTCAGGATGCAAGAGGCAATGCTGTAACCATTAATTGTGATCGCTATTGTCACATGTTGGAAAACTTCTTAGTGGCCGAATTGATTCGATTGGGCCTGCAACACATGTGGTTTCAACGGGATTTTGCCACCTCACACAAAACCCGAGTTACGTTTGAAATTTTGCACATCGGCTTGAAAATTAATATTCATCCTGTATTTAAATTGTTAGTTATATACAAGTATTTAAAATTGTCGTATTGACTTACGGATATAGTTTTGTAAAAATGTGGATTTTTAGTCTTTTATAAATAAGGTCTCCAGTGGACAGTTTTTATTCCGAAGAGCAAATTGGAGTTGCATGCTTTTGGATTTGCCAAAAAAAATGCTCGTTTTCTGAATTTTATCTTCTGGTAATGGCTTATCGGTTCTTCAAGTCTTGCTGAAACTGAAGGCTGACCGATCAATGGTTGTCTGGGATGCAGAGATTATGATGGTACAGAGGTTCCACGTTACATGTCCAATCCAATATTATATTTTATATGATGTATATATTTAGTATTTGATAGTTTAGTCTAAAAACAGCCAATAGTCTTAAAGAGTCGATGAAATCGATAATCGAGAATTGTGGTCAAAGTCTATTATTTTCAAGAAAATGTCTTGCTGCAAAGTAAATAAATTAAAAAATTAAGTAAATAAGTTATAATTGGGACGTTTGACGCCATCACTTTTATTATTTTACAATGTTTTCATTTTTTAATATTTATCGCCAAATAAAATAAAATTGAACGCAGAGCGAGTGGACATACGTAGCGCCTAATTCCAAAATTGAACGCAGAGCGAGTGGACATACGTAGCGCCTAATTCCAAAATTGAACGCAGAGCGAGTGGACATACGTAGCGCCTAATTCCAAAATTGAACGCAGAGCGAGTGGACATACGTAGCGCCTAATTCCAAAATTGAACGCAGAGCGAGTGGACATACGTAGCGCCTAATTCCAAAATTGAACGCAGAGCGAGTGGACATACGTAGCGCCTAATTCCAAAATTGAACGCAGAGCGAGTGGACATACGTAGCGCCTAATTCCAAAATTGAACGCAGAGCGAGTGGACATACGTAGCGCCTAATTCCAAAATTGAACGCAGAGCGAGTGGTCATACGTAGCGCCTAATTCCAAAATTGAACGCAGAGCGAGTGGACATACGTAGCGCCTAATTCCAAAATTGAACGCAGAGCGAGTGGACATACGTAGCGCCTAATTCCAAAATTGAACGCAGAGTGAGTGGACATACGTAGGGCCTAATTCCAAAACTCCATAAAACGTCTATATGTGTTTTTGAGTTATGGATGAAAACAGATATTTTGAAAGCAAAGTACAAAATGTACAAAATATCACAATTTTTTATAGAGATTTATAATCTGTCAGCTTTGGAGTATTTCGGAACTAACCCTAATTTTGAACCTGCAATATCAATAGTTTTAAGTGGCTTTTTGCGAGAAACAATGTGTTCTGCATGTAGCTGACAAAAAAATCTACAAAACTGCATATTTAACTCAAATTAGGTGAAATCCGTTTTAAGGGGTTTTGGAATTAGGCGCTACATATAGGTACTAAATTTGATCAATAACACGGTCGTTTTTTTACTACTATCTGAATATGCTTCGGTCCATTATGCTTCAGTACTAAAATAGAGAAATCTCCTTCTTACAACTAGAAATCGTTATTTCTTGTATAAATATACCTGTAATAAAATATTATAAATGATTTGTTACAGATCGTTACATTCAATCGATCAATTTGGCTGCAAGAAAAAACGCTTTTCAGATATTGAATTCAATAACTATGTCAAATCGAATCATTTTATTATTTTAATACCGTATAAATTTAATGAATCGTCGCATAATATCCAGATCAAAAACGCAAAGAGATAAAATCAAGCTCCGAACCCCTAGAACTGTACTCCAAAAAAACAATAGAGAAATAGAATTACCACAAGACATGAAAAGTATTTTGGATATTGTGTTTGTCAACATTGTAGAAAACAAAGACAAGTTTTCTTTTGTGAAATAAAATAATAGAATAGCAAGAAGTAAATACCTAATTAACACTTTAAGTTGGTCTAAATTTTGGTGAACACATACTATTTGTGGGAAATGAAAGTATTTTTTTGAATACATATTTTCATTAAGTAATTGAACACAACTTAAACGCAAATAGATTTAAAATAAAGTACGAGTTATTTTTCTCTCCTTTGGACGGTAATCGAACTCGTGACCTCAAGAACAGGAAGCTAGCGTTCTTACAGCTGGACCATGGGGGCCTCCGTAACAAGAGTATCATCATTACAAATACATTAGTAGAATATCAAGCCTCAATCCAGAATTTAAATGCCAAATTACCCAAATCTTCCCATGGTTTATCTGTTATATCTGAGCTCTCTGCGTTAGAGCCTCTAACAAACAATTTAGTATTATTTTTTTCAGACGTGAATAATAATACGTTTTATCATGTTTAACTACTTTTGGTGCTATAATTTAATATACGAGTGTGAAGCATAATTACTGAACGTATAGTAATAATTATAAATTATAATACAATACGGTCTTAATTAATACCTGATATAAATTACCTAGAAAAATCAAAAAAGTGTTCATCAAAACTTCTGGAGCAAAACGTTATTAAAATGACCTTAAACTAACGTGAACAAATAGACTAGGAGCGTTTACGAAGTTAACTCGAAGGATAGAGTTTGTCAAAATGCAAAATCACCCAAAAAAATATTTTCTTGTTCAAGGTTACAAAAGCACTTAGTCGGAGTAAGGGACAAGCTAGCAATAAATGGGTATTGTTAGATGGACGACGCGGCGTGGGAACGCCAATAAAATCCGGCGTACACGATTTTAGTCACGTAGGCGAAATGCACCATAAGGGATGCATCACCCTCATACGTCAGTCTTTCTACCAATCTTAACCGGGAGAGATCGCTCCGTAAATACGATCTAGTTTTCAATTAGAAAACAAAGTTAGGATCGTTTCTATAATTTGTAATTCCGGGGTAAATTTAAATTGTGCACCTTGAGTATAAAGCTTAGACTGTGATGTTCTATGTGTTTAATCGTTGATATTGAAGTACAAAAAGAGTCCCGGTGGATCTATATCAAAAGAGACAAATCATATATGGTATGCACAAATTGTGATTAAGAAAATCGCGTCCAGAGTCCCGGTTTGCCTGGATAATTGGACATCGTCTGGTGGTAAATCCTGAACTCCGTCACTCTATCCTAGCATCGGCACGTGGAAGGCATCTCCGGAAAGGTAATCCCTTACGTGAGGGACCTGCATGGTCAATATTAGACAATAATCATACAGAAAATTTAGTAATTAACTTCATGTTGGCATGATGGGCACATAAATAATGTTAAATTAATTGTTATCATTTTTTTTAATTTGTATTATTTATAAGAATTAGGTAAAATGCTTTTTATTGTTCTAATTAATACATGCAAGTCACAAATCCAATAAACTTTATTATAAAGTATGGCTTTTTGTGATTTCATTTAATAACCATTTGACTTGAGGATAATTTTAAAAAGAACCAGTTAGGCTATATGCCTCCCTCCTGAACATGAAGCCGAGGCAGAAGGAAGAAATAACGTAACAAGTTGTAAACTAGAAAATATTAAAAAGAGTGAATTAAAAACTGCTGGGCACCCCAATGGGCATAAAAGTGATAATTAAACAGCCAAAATGTACATATATAGGTAATCTTCTAACTTGCCGAGCCATAAGCAATATAGGAGGAAGCAGATGGATGCGGAAAACAGACGGTAAAAAGGAGTGGCGGTTGGACATGGACTTAGTCGCTGATTTTCAATACCCTCTATAGCAGCTTTTCATAATTTCGAAAAAATAAAAATCGCCACACTTTAATGGCAGGCATCATTACTTTTTAAAAAAAAAATTTAATTATTTTCTTCTAAACTAAAATTATTATATATATAACTTAATTATTGTTTTAATTTGAACCCAAATATATATTTCAGTATGATAAAAATAACATGGCAGGTTTTGAGAGTCATTTCGTGTTATGCCGGGTTTTGCTCACCATAACATTCATTACACTCAATATTGCCAGCTAACAAAGCGTATTTTTAAAATGAAACATACATTGTTAAATACAAAAAAATATTCCGAATCCAACTATATACATAACTCTAATTTGTTAAAAAAGCGTTAAAGAGGATTTTAAAATCCAGTGACACGACTGAAGAATTAGCACTTAATTAGTTCAGAAAGTCGTCGAAATGCATAAATTGTAGTCATTTTAGTATAGACGTACTATCTAGTAATCCCATCTAACATGAACCCTTTAAACCGAATAAATATTGTAATCAGTGGTAAATGTCATTTTTTAATTCGTGACAGGCAGACAAAATGCATTTAATTAAAATCATTATCCTGGTGTTTAATTTCCAGACGAAAAGCAGATGATTATACACCTGAAAGAAATAATTGATTGTTTGAGATGAGATGCAAGGCGTGTGCGATGTTTATACTTGATAACATTAACGGAAAATTATTGAGCGATAGGCAATTATTAATATTATGCACGCAATAATTTCTTTTTTCTCTCAACATTGTTTCAGGTAATAATGATTGATTCATTTGACAGGTAGTGTGTACTTTCTAAATCATTATTATTATATAAACATAAAATAGTTTTGTTTTCCGCGCGATCAACTCTTACAGGGCGTCGTATTAAGTACATCAATTTGACTAATACTTTCATAATTAAGGATAGTTAATAGGATAGGCAAAAAATGCAAAAAAGAAAAATATTTGTTTTGTTTTAAATATTGGCACCTTTACGTGCAAATCATATAAGAGGTAAAACTCTAAGATAGGTGGATCTTACCCTATCATACAGGTATTAGGGTGAGATCTACGTTATTTTGTGTGTCTGAACGAGGGATTGGGAAAATACGGGATGTAGGAAGGGTGGAAGGAATTTGGGAGAGGAACAGGAATAGAACCATGAAGGTAAAGGATTACCCAGAACCAGAAAACACGACCCACCTATGAAATGCGTCTTTCGGTATATGAATTTTCTATTGGATTCACAGATCTTCTGGCTCCAGGACGCGTATTCCGCTGTTCCGCACGAAGTACTTTTGAACACACACTTCCATGATAGCACGAAGTGTAACAATAAGTACAATTTACTAGTTTTGGCACGTACGGTAGTGAGTAATCGAATCCACACAAGTGCAACCATTCCCACACGGCAAAAAGATAATTAAAGCAATTTTCAGTCTACCGTTCAACATTGGTAAACGACAACTGCCAGTTCTAAGTTTCAACTTCAAGTTATCCAATAAACCATAAAGAATACAACCCCAGAAAAATATTATGTTCTGGTATAGGGGTTGGAGGTAATGGGTAGGTAATGGACAGGAACTTTACTATATGTCGCGTTCATATTGCGCTCACACGGCGACCGACGATCGTGGGATAGTTATAAAGATTAAACAATGTGTAGTGTCGTTTGGCAGGACGGGTGGGGTATTCCTTTTTCGGACTCATAAAGAGAGCCAGATTAACAAAAATATTCAAACTGTTCAACATTTGCAGAAACGAGAATGATTCGAAAAAACAAATCTTGTTTTAGGTACCGATACTTGGGATACCTACGACGTATTGGTCTTGCATTATCTAAGACCAGCAAGATAAATCTTTATTTTAATAGCACAAGTGCTTAACATTGTTTAAAAATAGAAAAAATCTTAATTTGACTTATACTTCGTATACACGCATTAGAATATCATTTTTTTATAATGTTGTATTTTATATTTTGTAGCGATTGATTGTATGTTAAAATAGTTTGATTGCTATAATTTACGTGATAGAAATATTCAATAATATATATTTTACAAAGAATACCATAAATTCATCTTTTGTCAATTTCCCGAAAGGGAAAACATTCCGCAACCAATATACAGTCAATACGGTATATATAAAATTTTATGACAGATGTGACTTGTAAAGATTTATTACGTGTTAATAGTTGAAAAGTACTATATTTTGTTAATAAAAATTATAGAAACATGGTTTATTTTTTTCACACGTGATTAAATTAATGTGTTAATGCATATAGTTAATTTTTACCTCAAATTGCACTACATGTAATGCTTTTGTATTTCAAAGACAAACAAAATTAAAAAATATTCCGTCCCATCTTTTTTAATGCAATTTTATCAGTAAAAAGTACCGTATTATCCACAATTCCGTTAAAGTAATACAGTTTTTTGATAATGATTGATTAACAAGAATATATTTCAACTTATCATGTCGTTCGCCAAGACAATCCAAAGCTGTACCTCCCTAAAAAAATCAGATTACATTTTTTTTAAATTAATCTCATCACGTGTGAGATATTTTCGTGAAACGACGTCTTAATTACACGCTTCCAAAACAATATTGCTGAAGGCGATCGGAGTCCGGTGTACAAATAAACCCATCAGAATATGAGTACGATATTCGTATTTTATCAAATTATTTTACCCCAAGGGAAGGAATTTGAAAGGTTAATTATTATTGTTAAGACTAGTAGGATGCCACATTTATTATTAACTTTAAAATAAATTGAACAACAGGGTGTCACGTTATAAGCTACCAATTACGATCGGTCATCAGAATGCATGTTTTATAAATGTAGTTTTTTTTTAAATTGTTCTATTAGTTTTACATTTCGTACATTTTTGATTTTTGTACATTTGCATTTAGTAGTATTAATTAGTATTAGTCATTGCTATGTCGATTTATTTTTAATTTGATGTGATTTTTGTACATTTGCATTTAGTAGTATTAATTGTGATGTAATCTTTCTTTAAGTTCTTTTTTATACTTAATATTCTTAAAAACGTTCAATAGTTTTGTCTTAACCATAAAAAAATATTTGTTTTTAATTACAATTTTGCCTTTTTTAGTTTATAACACCGTTAATTTTTAACTGTCTAATACGTACAATCCGATGAAACTATGTTACGCATCGTATATTTTTGATACGGTATTCACCAATATTCTCTGATTGCTACAGGTAAATAATTTTATTTAGATGAATAACTATAACAAAATATAATCATTTTCAGTTATACAATTTTGATACCTCAGTTAAAAAACGATAAATTTTCTCGTTTAATTGAGAAATAGATAGCACGTTCTGAATTAATTCAACATCGTTTTAAAACACAATAAAGCAATATTATCAGAAAAATATTCACTTTATATATCAATATTCAAAAGTACATATTTTATTAATTTATTAAATTCATTTTTATCATAATAGTCTAAAATACAAAAGAAAACAGTACTTAACTTAATAACTTATACCATGTCTGGATCTTACCACACTACTTATCGAAAGCATTAATCAATTTAGTAAACGTGTTACAATGTACGAGGCGCGTTTTTAAAGTAAGTACCGGATTTGTTTTTAATAGAATCACACCATTTTTACAATACTTTACTTTCTTCGGACGTTACACACCTTAAACGACTTCTCAACATAATCGTTACCATTATTAAGGCACTTGTCAAAACGAGACACCAATTTTTCGTCATAAAACGACACCGCCTGGAATGTAAACCATGTCCGTGCTCCATTTTTGAGTTCATCATCGTAATCAAAAGGCTTGCCACCAAGTCACTTGGCGCCAAATCAGGACAAAACAGGACACACTTGGCGATGAATGTCAACTGGTTGAATCACGGACCGTATCTCAAAGTCGGCGGGCTGATCTATTGTCTTGAATATTTCAACCACTCACTACAAGATGGCCAAACCATGTGAATGTCTCTAACGTTACATGTGGTGAATCAACAGATGAAGGAAATCATTGCGCATGCGCAATACCATTACCGCAACGCTGCACCGGGAATATACGGCAACGGTACTTACTTAAAAAACGCGCCTCGCACTACACTTTATTTTTATAAATTTTATTTTATTTTTACTTTCTTTGAAAAATAATCAAGATTTGTAATAACGTAAAGATACATTCACACACGAATATAATGCAGTGGAATCCGGATATTTCACGGTTGTTTTTTATTCAATTATTTTTATCATAATCGCAGACACTTTTCGCATGACACTTTTCAGTGTCAAAAATGAATACCAAATTCGGTCAATGAACTTTATTGTTTTGTGCGCCTCGTATTTTTAACAAATTATCACTAGATCTTAAAGGGTCTAAAGTGATTAACGATTTTAAACGAAAAATAACAAAGTGGTTGCTTGATGTGGGTAGAAAGCAAAATGAAACTAATTTGTCATTTGCGCTAACCTAACTGTCTACACATTTTTGTCTCCAACTATATTACAGACAGAAATATTTTTATAACTTTCTTTAGAATAAGATTTTATTACTTCTGATTATCTTTTATTACTTTTTTTACATAACTTTTTATAACTTATATAACTTTACATTACACTTACTTACCTTACTTTATAACGACTGTACCTTAACAATTACAACTTTTAAAAACTGTACCGCCAATCGCTTTAGAATAGACCACATCTAGTAAAGTAATTACTTTTATTTTCATATGTACTATTTATGTTACAAAAATAAATAAATAAGTAAATAAAAAAATCAGTCGGTCCCAAAACCTTGTTTATCAAATACCTTTAAAATAATCCGCCTTTTATCAATAAACTTCTATTGTTATCAATACGTGAATACAAAATATATAAATTCCCACAAAATAATACTTTTCTTTGAAACATTCTAAACATAAGTGCCCGATAATAATTCTTATAAATAAAGTAGGCACGTAAATGGATTCTTACCTGAAACATAACTGTTATATGGACCTCACGAAAAGGCAGTAGCTCGACGTAGTATCAATAGGTTCAGTGCATAAGTTATTTGACGACGAATGATGTATTGATGGCGATTACAGAATGATCAGTGTATCCTCCTGTAGCGATTTGCGATTGATCACTTGCATTTATATAAGTACATAACGGTCTACGCTTAAATTATTTATTATAGATTGATTACAATGCGTTGCCCAGTAAAATATACGAAACACCTGCCTCGTGTGTATCAAACAAGTACATTTATTATCTAACTGTCCTTTTATTATCTAATTTTTATCTATTAAAATCTTCGTTTGGGTACCAAACAGTTTATCACCAATGATCCAACTGTATTGCCTGTAATAAATTGCACTTTTGGAGCTAATTATTATAAGTGCCGAGTAGTAGATTAATGTTCTATCTGTATGTTATCCATATTTGTGGTGTTTATAATAATTGCGTAAAATAAATTAAATTTAAAATAAAACCGATTAGGCACGGTACACACAATCAGCAATTTGACTCAAGTTAAATACTCGTACTCGCAATATTATAAATATGAGCATCCACATACTTTAATATGTATTCATAATTGTTTTTATTCATACACATAACATAAATATCTTTTTTTTAAATTTATTTATTTGAGTTAGGTACTAAATTTTTTTTTTTAATAATTGTTGTTTTTTTTTTAAAAATAGATTGAGGTAAAGAAACAATAATATATGTTTTTAGTTTTTAGTTTATGACATCCTGAAGAAGAAAATGGTATTTTTCGAAACCGGTAGATGTGTTTAAACTCAATTAAGTGGTTAATAAAACAAAGATAACAAATAAAAATATAAATATCTAGTAATATTTAATTAAAATAATGTATTATCATATCAATATAAATATTTTAATTACAATTTTAAAATTAATCTATTTTTTCCCTCTCGTCACAGAGAATGTAAATGAGAGAGTGTTGGAACAAGTATAATCTGTTTAGTTATATTTTATAACTTTTTTTTTTTTTACACAGAATACATGTCACATCAATATTCTTACAATTTTCAATCCAAGTTAAACGCTTGTATTACGAAAATAGGACTAACTTGCTGGTGTGTTGGAACGAGGCGCGAACCCCCAATCACTAAATCACTGGGCCACTACACTAAGCCACTACACAAACAAGCTACTCGAAAATTTCATCCTAATCTAACTAATGCCTAACCTAAATATATTTTTTTTATTCCTTTAAAGCTATCTAATAATAATTATTTTGGAATACTACAAATATTTCATACCTATCAGACGAATTATATGGTGCGATAATATCGTATATGGTATGTTTACTATTAATAAATATGTATATAGCACCGGTAATATTCCGTCAGTTAAAAACCAAAATAAAATACAACATTGAAATTACTGCGTAATTGGCTTATTTTTATCCACACGACAATACTAGTTTAGAGGAAATATCAGGAAAAATAGGATAAAAACAATTTTTTCTAGTTATTCTGATTGGTTTTAGTCAACAAAAGACAAATCACTAAACCGTGATGAATAGTGAATGAAAACAAAAGTCAAGTGCTGGAACCACTCTGAAACAAAAGATTTTTTGTGGGTAGCTCACATTGAAGAAGCATTGTTTAATTCCGATCAAAAATCTTGACAAATAAATGGATGAGTAAAATAATACATTTTAATTACTAACAATTTTTAGAAATGTCGTTTTTGGATGGCTGTTAAGTGGGAGAAAGTGAAAAATTTGTGAGTGAATAGTGAATAATCGAGCAAGATATGAGGATATAATTAAATATTATAAAATAGAGATAAGCGTAATAATAATAATAATATAATGTTTACTAGACTAGATTCCATGACGACAAATGACAAGTGCACAAATAGATAATACATTATATAGCTAAAATATTTTACAATACCACGTTTAAAGTGTATTGGAATGCATACAGTCAAGTTCAAAAATACACAAGGCGTTTTGCAACAAGTATGTTAAAGCGAAGACGTGTATTCGGAACACAGCGCGGTGCGACACTTGCATTTGGTTCGTATACATCTGGGACAGATTTTGCGAAAAAATACATGCGCAGCTTTATTTATCAATTCCATATTCTTCCGCTAGTTATACTATTTTAGTTAACACGTTGACATGAGAACTGAATTATTTTCGCGTGAATCTACATACTGAATACGTAATATATAAAATAAATATTTCATTTACATTTATTTCGCAAAGATAATAGTTATGCATAGATTTTTTTGATTATATAGAGTGCACGCCCCCGTAAATAACCTAACCTAACCAAATTTAAAGTGACCTACCTGAAAGGGATATAAACCATATTAATCTACCTAATATTTTATAAGCCTAAAATAAGATTATTCTATATATTTTTTTATATTTTTGTGTTATTGTTTTGTTTATAATGTAATTTTCTTTCTAAATATAAATAGTCGTCTTCAAATTACGTGTATTCAATAATTCAGTCATTAAAGGGTCATAAAACAGGTGTGGAGAATTTTTCTTAAATGAGACATTTTAGTGTATGGTATCATTTCTGTTAACTCCTCACAAAACTCAACGTTATAGGATGGTCTGTAGGTACTCATTTTTAAGATATGATAGTTATTTTAACAAGAGGATGGGGAAATGGGGGGTGCTGGAAGGGTGGAAGGAATTCGGGAGAAGGACAGAAAGAGGGAACAGAGGCTGGCTGAAGGACCACCCAGAACCAGAAAACACTACCAACCTGTGAAACTGGATCCAAGGTCTTTCGGCTCCAGGACACGTGCTGTTCAGCACGTTGTACACTTGGACGTATACAATTCGGTGATAGCGCGAAGAGTCAAACATGCACGATGTATAGCACTAATCGAGTCGCACTGTAGCGAGACTCGATTAAACACAGACAGTATAACCCCGCATACTTGCTAATACGATACTTCACTAACCAATAATTCGCTCTCACTCAGCAGAGCGAACTTGGCGGTAAATCAACGTACCCAATTGTAAAACGCTATTTTGACAGTTCAAAGGTTCACTTTTAACTGATACAAAAACCATAGAGAACACACCGCAGAAAGGTCGTGTTCTTGTATAGGAGGAGGTAGGTTTTTAATCTGTGTAACGTGTACACCTTCGATTAACATTTTTTATTAATTCGCCAAATTAAATTATTAGTAAATTTTCACATTTCCCACTACAGCATACGATTTTGAAACAACTTACTCCATTAACGAAGTTCACTGACTTTATACCAAAAAAACAGCTGTAAAATTGTCACGGATATTTTTTCGTAATTTGGTATCTTTTTTGCTCATAAACTGCGGTCGCAGAAAAGTTAATTGGAAAACACTTACTGAAATATTTCATTGAAATGTACAGTTGGCCACCGACGTCAGTAATGTGCATTATTTTTGTGGGATATTTTTAATTATTAAAATTAAATAGACTTTTTTAAAATTATAATAGCAAAACTGTATAAATAAAAAATCGAGTTAATACAATTAGTACGTTAATGTTTGTATGTACAGTTCAGAAGAAAAAATGAAATTATTAGATACATTTATTTTTTATACTTTAAAATTTAATTAATTTGTAAAGAGTTACTTAGCATTGCAAGTACTGGGTCTAATATTATTTTTAAAATAAAAAAAATAGGTGAGTACCGTGATTTTGAATGTACGATATTTATCTTCTCTAATATTCTTATTCATTGTTTTAACCCTTTCTACACTGATCGTACTTTAAAGTACCATCAACATTATCTAGTAATATATCTTACTGTAAAGTATATATACTAGATTTGTTAAGACTACTAACATTGGGTTATTTTTTTGTTGCGGCAGGTGAAATTGGTCAGTTGCGCATTGTTACAGGATTAGGTTTGACGCGCTTGTATTCCTTGTGAATATTAATAGTTATTTTGACCTAATTTTTATTTCTTAAATTTTCAACTATTCTTTTGATGTTTTAAAATAATTATTTCCTATTTTTTGTATTATGCTGTATATTTTTATTTTTTGTGTACGTCATGTACCTTAGGTTTGACAGTACTTAGAGGTATCACAAATGATAATAATATTAAAATACCTAGATTTTTCTTATTTTATGTTTGAAGAATATTATAAAAAATATGCAGATACTAGGTACTAAAATTTAATAATTCGGAGCATGAAGGGTTAATTTTGTCTCTTAATTTTTTGTACGGTACTATTATTGATGATGTTGTCTCTAATAATTACACAGCAGTTCACCAGCGTCCAAATTTAATCTGATTACATATCGTGTATTGCCAGGAGCGAGAACAATCAATATATGTCAATACGAAGACTGCATGCATTATGTGTTTTAAATTTTATCAAAAAAACACTCGATTTATTATAAATCAGCCCGTAAGGCGTATAACAGTTAATTTTGTGAGGCTTGACTCTCCAAAACGCGTACCCACGTACGTTATATAAGTGTGTAAACACGTAGAGATTTGACCTTCTTGGAACGATAAAGAAAATAGGTTTAAGATTTTTATGTATTTGTCCCCAATAGCGTTGCTTGCTCTGCGGGTCGGAGGTTCTGTTCCAGATGCGCGCATACATTTGTGGTGATTATTTTGAGAAAAATATGAAAGATGTAAAAATATCAGAATAATTTTTTCTTAAATATTTTTATTTGCATATTTGAATCACGCATTATATTTTTATATTAAGATTTACTTAAAATAATTAACTCGAAGGCATGACGATTAGTTTGGATGTGATGGTGTTTTGACATAAAAATAATTGAAACGTGTTTAATGGTTACTGAGACATATTCACGGTGATTACACAGGCAAAATATTTTTTTTATACATTGATATGACAGACCTAGTTCACAATATTTTATGGTTGGATAGCTAACTTAATTACGAGTCGAAAATATTCAAGGAGTACTTACCTAATCTCAACTGTGTCAGAGATATAAGCATTAAAAAAAATCGTAATTTTGCGATTATTTCGATTAATTGAGATATTTTATTGATTCCAAATTATGTATTTTTTTAAATATAAAAAATAGAAGATTATCGATCTTAGAGCGGCCAGACTATTTTATGTATATGATATAGGACCTAAAACAAAGTTATAGATTAATAATATATAAAGCTAAACATGATTTTGCAAAAAATTCAAACAATAATATTTTCCGTAACGGTGCAGAATTTGCACATATTCCTAAAACATTTTCGACTCGCAATTTAGTCAGGTATTCACCCATAAAATATTGTGGACTAGGTCTGTTTCACTCTGTATATTGCGTAGTGTATAGTCTAAATGTGTCAATGCACAAAACACAGGCACCACCACCACCAAAATCATTCCTTTTCACCCGGCCGCCCTACTCCTTCTCGCTGGTATAAACGTGTTTCAAGTTGAATAACATCAATTTTCAATTTTGCTTATTTACTCTTTAGGACCCTGTGTAAAAAAACATAAGCACCTTACCCCTGGCCTTAGCATTCCTTTCCCTACCAATGTACAACAATGTATGTTATACTGAATTTCGTTCCGTTGCACTAGGATTTTGAAAATATAGTCATCCCATTCCATTCCTCAGGGCGTCACAATTTCCCTGCTTGGACCAAAATTTTGCAAATACCGTTATTAGACATGTAAGACCTGCTCAAAATGAGGGCACCCCCCCTCCTTTTTCCAAATTTAGTTGTTTGTTGCAAATAATGTCAAAGTCTTTAAAACACTAATGACAATCAAATAAACCTTAGTAGATAAAACGAATTATATTTTTGGTATTATTACGAATTGCGCTATAACTAAGGAATGCTCCAATAGAGAAATAACTTACTAATAGTGATAGATGCGTAAAAATCTATAATGTTATACACCTATGACAAATTGTTAGGATGCTCGTTATCGGCAACAATAGTAGAGGATTCGAATCTCATTGGCAACTATCTATGATTTCTTATATTTGAAGCATTTACGCTTAATTTAATAATCTGTTATATTTTATCTGCGAATAATTATTTATACAAATTTATATTAACAACACTATATAACGGCATCGTGGGTTAGACTTAAAATATTTATTATAGTGATTTTTTTGCGCTGATTGTACCTCCGTTTATGTCAATGTATTTTAAGTGAACTCAATTTTAGTCATAATTTTAAGTAAAATTAGTTTGACTTATTTATTACGGGTATGAATACTCTCAACAGCCAATGTATAAATTTTAATAATATAGTATAAGAGAAAGAGTAGTATGGAGTATAAATAGTAGAATAATATAGTTGAACAATGTTGGCATGTTAACATATTTATTAGAAAGAAATAAATAAAGTGACATGAATAAATAAGTGTGGCATCCTGATCACTTTAAATATTATCGTGTAGGTACTGTAGCAACCAATCGAAACTTGTTTTGTAAAACTTGTTAAATTGAATTTTTATAGTAAATTATATTAATGGTAGCTAGAGACCACGAATTGTCGACGTAAAATAATGTGTAGATATAAATGATAAAAAATATTAAATGAAAAATATTTTATCTTGTATAACGAAAAGATTAATCTCATCCACGAATTCAATATTGACTATACAACAATTGAATAAAAACATTTTGACTATCGCAATCTCCAAATCTCATCGTGAGATTTTTCAGGCATGACGATTCGACTGTTAAATAATACTCTAACATTGACAAAGGTCTCGATTCGAAAACGACCTTCGCTCATTGTTATCTCAAAATTCACATTTTGGAAGGTCAAAAATTTCGAAACTTTGTCCTTATATCCGTTTTTCATATGAGTGCTCTTTTAGTACGACAAACGGATTTCTTAACGCTTCTATTATTTGATTGATTAATTAACAGTCATTAATTCGTGATTTAATTTAATTTTGAGTGCGCGGTATATTATAAAGGTAGGTACATAGGTACTCGTATATATTGTCATATTTAAAATGTTAAATCTGGCACAAATCTCCATTAGATCTTTAGAGACAGATAATGTGTATGGTCATCACCATGATTCGTGAAAGACTACTGCAGGTACATCTTTGGAAGCCATCACGTGACAAAAACATTTATAATCTTCACTCTGTATATTTTAAATAATTGAATCTATGATATTTAATTCAATACGACTGAACAATATTATTTCGACCGCTTACCTTTCGAGAAATTGTTCCAAAAATTCTTATTTATTACTTCAAACGTAACTCTTAAAATTATTAAGATTTGTATTAGCTTAACTCTTTGAAAACGTCCAAGTTAAAGAATTGTTACCTTTTCACAGAGAGTAAATGTACACATATTAAAAAATTTAACGTACCTAACATGATTTTGTTATATTTAATTCTATTTTCTGATTAACGTTGACATTAAAGTAATTGTATATACATAACATAATCTCAAATAAACAATTACTGTTATCTACATAAAACTAAAGAATTCAAATGTTATAGTTAAATTTACAATGCGTTACATTGTACCTGCCATTGTTAATGTCTTAAAATTACTGAAGTTTATTAAATTTTCGGTTATGAATTACTCCTTTCAAAAATAAAATAATACGTCATCATTTACCCGGGACCATTCTATGAGAAAAACTTTCCATGTCGGTCCTACACGTTCGCCGCCAGGTTGGTATTATTTTTAATGCTAAATATGCAACGGTGCAGCACAACGTGTTGTAAGGCTGCAAAAACAAACCACTCTCATTGTTCTCCGGTGAAGTTATCATCTTGATTATAAAAAAAAAACAAAACAAATACAGGAATAGGAGGCCGGGACGGAAAGCAGAGTGGAAAAAATGTATATACACCCCCTATCGGAGAACAAGACAAAACAAAAATTATCTACCAGAGAGTCAACGCTGTCAAATTGTTTAGTCATTTTCTTTCAAACATTTTTAATGTCTTATAAAATCATAAGAGAAGACTCTGCAACTTCAACGTTTTTATTTTTATAATGGATAAATCGAATGGAGTATTCCAAACATAATCTTGGAATGACATATTGGTTCTATCACCTATTATTTCAAATGCAATTGAAAATTCCATTTCGTATGCATTGGAGCCGCCGAATCAGCGTACAAAAATATGACTAAAAAGCGACGAAATTTAAACGTCTGATTGCAAAAACCAGCCCTCTATGTTGATTATCTAAGCGACGGTGATTTCATGTCTTTGGTATGAAATAAAAATCCAAATAATTCGTGAAGAACTCAAACAACTCTATTAACATAAAAAGCGCGATCAGTGAACTTCGTAGCATGTTTTCATGTTTTAATACTGCGATGCAATTTTCGAACAAGTAATTTGAAAAAGTAGATTCAATGGAATTGAAGAATTCCTAATAAATGCAATATTATCAATTATATTATAAAGAATTGGATATTATCCAAAACAATTGTCCTAGAACCATTAAAAAAATATTTAAAATTCTAAATCCTCAATGAACTTACCTGGAGAACTGCGCAAAATCTTCACAAACGAGCACTTAACCTCAAATAACAAAACACTTTTACGTAAATTCAAATTCGTAGCCTTCGTAGCCACGGACAAATGTTTAATATGTATTTGATTTAAACACTTCTGTATATCTATTCGATGCAACGAAGAATCTTCACATATTGCTATTTGGCGAGATGATTTAAAACAACTTCCTCCTTCATCACTTTTAAAAAGTTATACAAATTCGAAAATTAATCTTAATTCAACATGACATGCATTAATTGATAGTTTTATTGTTTATTTCCAACACATTTTATTTTTATTTTAATATTTATTCATTTCACACAAAACCATAAAAAATACGACCTCTACAAGAGCGTCCAATTAAACGACACATACCACGCGGATCGCGATGCAAGGACAACTGCTAAATATTTACGTATATTTTGACAATCAGTGGCAGAGTTGCATATCACGGCAAAAATGCACCATACACGCATAAACAACAGCTACTATGGTATAATAATTCGTTCATTACAAGATTCTCACGTAATTATTACTCATTAAAATTTAACTGATAAATTAATGTTGCTTAATTAATGCTTCGTTTATTGTCAAGAATGTTCGAATACAACAAATTTTTTTTTAAAGTAACTTCTTACACATTTTTCTTCTTTTTTTGTACTTAAAAATATTAAATGTTATAGCACTCTGAATAGTAATACAATGTGTGTTTAGTAATAAATACCGTTTTATAAAATAACATTATTTTTAATTTTTGGATTTACGCAGACTGACATACTTTCTGAAAGCACTTATGCATTCTTTAAATACTTGAACAACTTAAATAAATAATTCTTGTATATATAATATATTTGATATTATAGTTTTAATGTTTTTATATCCATGTTTCAGAAACCTAGTAAACTATTATTTACCTACCTTAATGCGCTCAACAATACACACCTAAGCAAATACTTTTTTACTAACATTATCTAAATAAATACTAAATTAATGTATTAATTATAAATATATACATATAAAATCAATTTTGTCGAAAAATATTGTTTTTGCGTCACCGGGATTCGAACCTGGATCTCTATTTCCAATCCGGGGAAGTGCACTACCATTGTGCTATAACGCCAGTATTTTTCTTGACAAATTTTCAAACCTATATGTTACATTTTTCAAATTAATATACCTGTCGTTCCATTATTTGAAAGCCATCTACATTATTTTTACAGAATCTCAAATACCTTTGAGTAAACCGTCTGCAGACGCCAGAATTATCAATTCATTTTTATTAAATTTTGGACACATTGAAAAAAACTGGTGTTATAGCACAATGGTAGTGCACTTCCCCGGATTGGAAATAGAGATCCAGGTTCGAATCCCGGTGACGCAAAAACAATATTTTTCGACAAAATTGATTTTATATATATATATTTATAATTAATACATTTATTTAGTATTTAAAATATCACAGATCTATGTTCTGAATAATTACAACTTCACAATAAGAATATGTTTTCCTTAATATTATCTAAATAATTGTACTGAATAGTTATATTAAGAAGATGGGTAACTTAGTGAATATATGTTACGCTGTAAGTGCCAGTAGTAGGGACACTCACTATTGCCAGCAGGAAAAAATACTAAATACAACGACGAAGGTTCATAAATCTGGCACCAGGCGGCATCACACGGTAAAACGGCAGCTCGGCAGTCGCCCTTTGGATGTGAAATATGGAAATTTAATTATAATACGTATTATTTAAATAATTTTAAGAATATGTCTGATGTAGTTCGTATCTGGTGTTTGCGTTAATTAGTTAAGGTAATAGAGTTGATCGCCTTTGTTTTTTGATGATAATGTTTTTTTTCCATCATTATTAAATGGGTTTTACGGAAAAACTGTTTATGGTTGCGAATAAATATTTATTACATGCTGCGTTAAAAATTTTCACGTCTAAAAGGTTTGGTTAGATGTATGTAAATACGCTAGATAATTTAGTAGATACAGAAGAACAAGTCAAAGACAGATATTGTTGCGATTATTGAGTAGGTATTCTTCATGAATAATGTAAATATCCATTCTCCAGTAGACATTTACGTAATTGTAGATTCATTTGTGATTGGTTGATTTGCCTTTAACGAAAGAAAACTAAATGCCGCAACATGATTTTGTCACCGAGAAAAAGTGTATTTATATAATTTTGTTCCTTGTGAGGTCTTGTTACTTGCAAACGAGTTAATACATTATGTACGCTGTTATTTGTCGCCATTTCATTCCAGTGTTTCAAAAAGGAATTTAATCAATTTCTACAAACAGCATTCATCTCACGAATTCAAAATAGAATTGCATAATCTTTTTTATTATGCAATAAACAATTCCATTCGATTCGTATTAAATCAATTTGTAATATGCTATTGTGATTTCTCTACCGATCATTGCCGACTTTCAATGGATTCAAGAATTCGATCAGTTAAAAAAAACATGACTGATTGCCAAATTCAAACCTTTTGATGTGCTAAGTGTAAATGCTTGTATTTAAATATACAACATAGAATTAATAGTAGATACTGATCTTATTACCAGAGACGAATATTTTTATTGTTTCCGGCTTATACTTATACTCTAAATGAAATTATGAAAAAAATTAGGTAGATTTTGTCGCTGTGTGAACGAAAATGATATTTACAGTTTTATGATACCATTTCTATCGAATAAAGTGCCTTCTTTTATTGGTGTTCGATTTTAGCGCGAATTGCGTATTGATACACTACCCTCGTTTCCCCGCCGTCCTCTTTGTCCTGTGCTCGACTTATTGGTGTAAATTCTCCGATGCTATAGTGCGCTGCAGGGAGTGTAATTTCAGGTTTGATGTTATCGGATTAAGTCAAATGCGGACGCGATATATATTCGCGAGATGTTCGCGATCAACCGCTAAGTTGAGGTATTAGATTGGATGTGGACAATAGTGAAATCCTTCGCTCTGTCAACCGATGTATTTCTGGTGCTATTGTGAGTAGTTTACGGATTGAGTGTGAATATAGTGAATAAACGAATCTTCGATAAATATTATGTATCTGTGAGATAAATCACGACATTGTGGACACAACTAAACACCAGAAATTTGGGTGCTCTTTGGATAGAATTGCTGAAACGTTATCTTTAGTCAGGTGAGTCCAGTTTTCCTAGTTATTACTGAAGCAGTTAGTTCTTCGGTATTCAGATTCTCCCAATAACCTATTTTTATATCTCTCTCCATATTCCATCTCCACTTTCACGGTATTCTGAGCTTACAACCGTAATATTGCTCCTTCCATACGGGACGGAGATTGAACAACTATAAACTTTATATTGTGTGTAGATAATAAATAAATAAATAGCAATAACAAATTTTAGTTTATCGGTCACTTTTTCAATCTCCTGGATCGAAGAAAGTGCTATGAAAATTTTCATAAATTGCGTCATGAGACCGAAAGACAGTATATCTTACAAAATCTACCTAAAATTCTATGACACACCTGTTTATATAAAACACCATAAAATATTATCAAATAAATAAAAGATATATAAAATAATTATTTAACCTGTACAAGCATAACGCCATGTCTAGACATTGATAAAAATACAGGGTGTAACATACATAGTCCACAATATTTTGTGGGTGGACTAAATTAAGAGTCGAAAATATTCAAAAAATATGTGCAAAATTTAAATTGTTACGAAAAATATTAGTTAGATTAAATAAAACATAATCACAGTGTATGAAACCACGAATTTTATTACTCGCCAACCGGTTTCGCTTAGCTCATGCTTCGTCAGGGCGTATTTAAAACTTCGTTTAAAACTGATGAAGCTTGAGCGAAGCGAAACCGGTTGGCGTATAATAAAATTCGTAGTTTCATACAAAGTGATTGTTTTATTTAATCTAATATGTCAAACCACAAAGTGATTGGTTTCTATGAAAATATTTAAAAACAATTGTTTGATATTTTTACAAAATCATGTTCATTTTGAAATGTATGTTTCCAAAATTTATCCATTCTCATCAGTATCTTCGCTTCAGACCCTAAATCATCTAATAAAAATTATTCTGGCCACTCAAAATTCAATGACCTTTAATTTTTTGTATTCAATATATAATTTTAAAACAATAAACTATTTCAACTAATCGAAAAAATTGTATAATTATGATTTTTTTGAAATGCTTATATCTCTGACATGATTGAGCTTAGGCACATATTCCTCGAATATTTTAGACTCATAATTTATTCAGGTATTTACCCATTAAATATTGTGTACTAGATATTGTACAATCTGTATATAATTAGAGAAAAATGAAATTTAAAAAAAATTAAAATTGCGTATGCTCAACGTCTCACTAAAATTCAATTATATTTGAAATAAAATCAATTATTTAAGGTATGTATGGATGAAATCGATATTTGGCGGTAAATATTCGAATGCTTCAATTAATGTGTCTGCTCTCCATGTAAAGTAAAATAGATGACGAATAACGCAGCACGCTTTTACGTTTTCACGCGATTTTGAGAGCAAACCTTCATACGTGCACACGCATCGCTAGGCATGCAGTTGTGAATGCAGATTACGGACTAAAAGCCACTGTAATACAGATATTATCTAGTATGGATGCCGTTATAGTATGATATTTTATAAATCGTTACTCTGTGGAATTCCAGTTTTCGATTTTTACATTTTCTAAAGAAACTAAATTGAATCTTGATATTTTAGATTTATAATTACATCTTTATTAAAAAATATATTAATAATAATAACAATATAAACTAGTGTAGCGAGTATATAATTATAATTTCATAATACATGATAAGAATCATTAATTTAGGTATGAGGCATATGACGACTTTTATTGACAATTAAATATAATAAAACTAAGATAATAAATAAAAAATATAATTCAAAGCTTTTAACACGTCAACTATTTTCACAATATGTCAATACAGATTATTCTCGGGTTGTAAATGCTAATTAATACTTATTTACAGATTATTCTAAGATCTCACGTCGTATGTTATTGACTAGATGTCAATATTTCTTTATGCATTATAGAGTCCATCAGATGATGATTATTTTCTGGTGTCTTCAAAAAAAATAGCGTTTTAGGTTAATACTAGAAACAGAAAGGCTAAAAAAGATATTGAAAGGAGGGTGATTGTAGGGAACAAAGTAAACATCGCTTTGAATGGAATTATTGCTAACGGGAACTTGTTAACTGAGGCAAGACTAACGGTACACAATGTAATCCTGGTACCGACACTGATGTGTGAAAGTGAGGCTAGAGCTGGCAGAAGATGAACGAAAATGAACAAAATTCAGCGGAAATGAGATCGTTTAGGCGAGTATGCGGCATTTATGACAAACTAAAGTATGAAGAAATAAGGAAAGAATATAAAGCTGATTTTAGTATAATAAGTAAGATTAAGAAAGGATCATTTAGGTGATTTGGTCATATAGAACGGATGAATGTGGAGATAATAGTACGGAAGATATATAACACAAGTGTTGATGGCACCAAAAATATAGGACGTCCGCTGGAGTCTTTGCACGACCTGGTAAACCACATACTGAAAGTCGATCCTGTTAGAAGCCTCATTTATCGGTGACCTTTTAAGAGAAGATATATAAGATATGAATGTGGATAAGGAAGAATTGTGTAAAACAATTCTGGCGGAACAGAAGGTTTTTAAATTATTTAAAAATACTCAGGAACAACATAAAATGTTGGTACGTCATAATATCACATCTAAGTTGTCATCAATTGTACCTATCATCGAGACTAGGGAATACAAAATCTTAAATAATGTTAGATATTTGGGAGAATGTATAAAATAACAAAAATCTAGTTTAAAATATTACGAAACAAAAAAAAACACCTAAAAATTATATATTTTTTTGGCCATCTGTCCATACTAAACTATATTTATAAAGATTCCACAAACATTATTGCCTTTTAAAATATATTTATTAATATTTATAACAGTGAATATTTACACAAATTAACGTTAAACGTATAACATTTTTTTAAAGTATTTTGTTACATCTGAAATTTAGTTGAGGTTTCCTATTTCAGGGGGCATTTAGGGTTTTCGAAATCATCGGGTGTTCCAACGGGGAATTATTAGTGGACGTAGGTATTTTGTAAATATAGCAATAGTTTAATAAATATTTTATGTACATTAGTTAAAACTTTTTTCGTAATTGTTATTTATTTGCACCTAGGTACCGGAGACACCTGGTTCAGAGTCCCCCAGACAGCTTTTTTATTTCTCAACATGCATTCAGCATACAGGGTTACTGATAATTCGATACATTCACTTAAAGACGCAATAATAGGGGTCGTAAGTAATTGATTTAGCCTCATATTGTCACATCCAAATGCGAACCGTTTCTTAGATATCTTAAATTTTTTAAATAATGTCCAAAATTTTAACTTCCAAGATTAAATTTAAAAAAAAACTATATTATGTATGGTTGTATTTTTTGTATTCTTTTGCTTAGATAATATGCTCACACGTTATTATGAACAAAAAAAATAGTAGGCAAAATTTGCTAATACTTTCGAACAGCACATTAAAACTCTATATTATAATAAAAATTGATTTTCTTTTCCGAAAATAAGCAAATTTCAAATCAAATTAAAAAAATCAAAAATTTTATTAAATAATTAAGTGTACAAATCATTTTAAAATTTTCCATAACTACGCAATTCGGGGCTAAATCGATTACTTATGATCTCTCCTATTGCGTCTATAAAGAAATGTATCGAATTTACGGAAATCCTGTATATGGGCACCACTAAGAAGACTAGTCTTCAGATGAGGTGGATACTAAGTAAATTCTTTATTACTTGTCTAAATAAATACTTGTTTTACCAACTTTTACCCGATTCGTTTCATCTCCCTAATAGTCAAACGTTTCATGATTTAAATTTAAATTTCAAATTTTATCATAGCTCGTAAAATTTTGTTACAAAAATACAGGAGCGAAAAAACGAGTGCTTAAAAATATGTGCATGGTGACTTCAAGACAACTAATTTGGCGCATTGCCAAGCAGTGAAAGCATAAATCAGTAAAAAATGTACGGGTTTTAATAGACTGCTTTCAACTTCAATGAAACATTCCTTTTAGATCTCTCTCATGCAATAAAACGTATACTTGCATCTCTTCATTAGTCTGTTAAGTCCAATCGATGTTTCGATTCAATGTGCAGTTTTCAAGAGAGGGATGTACCTAAAAGATTTAGTGGACACGATAACCGCCTATCATTGCTATACTACGATAGTAATTATTTTGATACAACTTAATGCAATATACAAACGAGTTAATAGCAATAGAAAAAAAAATTAATGTGTCAAAATAAATCTTAGAAAGTTGCTAAGTGGATTTATATGTTAATTTTAATATAATTATTATTTTACTTTAGATATTTTTTTCAGTTGTGAAGAATTTATAAATTAAGAAAAACGATCCACCTCCAGCCTCTGTGACGGACGTTTCGGAACCCATTGCGTGGTCCATCGTCTGGACGGATGTCATTGATGCGATGTGAAAGTTTAAGTATTACCTTGTCTAAGCAACACCAATGACGATACGCCCTGCTTTCGACACGATATTGTAAGTCAATAACACTAAGACATGTGTCCGCGAGTAAAAGTAGGTAAATGACACCACATAGTTTAGCGAGTTAGTTTAGTCTATGAGTTAGCATCGCACGAATTTCGCTTCTGGATTAGAATAACGCAATCGGTACATACGTACCTTTACTGACTTTCAGTGATTGAAGTATCATTGAGACACGGATACTAATCACGCGACCTCGGCCCTAGTGATTGAAGGTTCCAGGTTACATTTGACTGGGCGGTAAAAATCTCACCTAGTTTTCATTTGATTCTAGACTCACCCCAGGAGACTTTTCGTAGTATTTCGATCTTTATGAAGTTATTAAACCAAAATTGACTATAGTTTTTTACTTTGACATTACTTTAACTGGTTTACTGTGTGGTCACCCTACTCGCGCACGTAGACATAGCCCGGTAAGGGCTCACCTATCAACCATGGGCTTGAGCCAGAGTGACTAATGAGCAGCAGTAAATTACCATTAGCACCAGCAATTAGCGATCACTTCTTCGCAGGCCGTCCTAACACCATCGCTACTCAACAGCATCTCCAGCGAGCCACTCCAGAGTTCAACCGCGCATTTAAATTATATTATTTTTATCAAATCATTAAGCGTAATCTTGTAAGTGCTCTTTCATTTATATACCCTGATCTAGATACAACAGACACCTTGCACTGCGACACACAACTAACATGCGTCAGACAAGTAGAATTTAGAAACTTCTGTCTCGCAGCATCTTAACTTTCTGACACAACCTCGAGTCAATCATAGTTTGAATAACTTCAACGATATTTCAACTCCTATAACGGTTTCAGAATGGTCACTACTTCGTCAGGACAAAACAAAACGATAATTTTAAAATTGTATAAATTTTATTTGACTTTCTTTTCGTTTATCGAGATAATTATTCAGGATCGTTTTCTTTATAAAGGTTTTTATTAAATGAACATGCTGTATAAATTTTATATACTTTCAAAAACATGAAAATGATTTAGTTTCTTTCTTTTAAGGTGTTATTACTAAGAATTAGGATTATTTCATTATAAATTATTGGATTATTTGAATTCTAACACTTTGATTGCTGATCACGTCTATAGGCTTTATTATATTATCTTGTTAGGTGTCGCCGACGCCCAAGGTGGACCATTTCCGTACAATTTAAGTCCCATCAGTATGTCGCGGGTATCTCTCGTGACCTGTTATTGTGGTATACTTGAGTAATAATATATTATCGGCATTTGTTAATGTTACAAAAAATAGCCAGCAATGAGTGCGTAGCAACTCTAAATGGTTTCCCAAGGATTATGAATTGAAGTGTCTTCTAAAGTAGAACTACATTGGTTCCGTTCCCCAGAAAGAGTTGAATTTAGATTGTGCTGGTTGATGTTCGAGGCGACACATAATATGATTCCTCTGTATCTTCAAGAATTGTGAACCTCAGATAACTGGAACGGTAGACTTAAAATTTCAGGCGCATGAAGATCTATCTTTGGCAGAATTCTAAGTTTAGTGAACAGGCATTTGAAGTGGCATTATCTAAAAGCGTGGAACTCTTTGTCCTCCATCATTAGAAACTTTTTTATTTTATTTTAAAAAAATACAAAAAACCCACCTTTTCACAAAATCATATCCATAAATTCAAATAACAATTTTTAAATACAAATAAATATGTATAGTGTACGACTAGACAGTTTATATGTAAAGCGGGCTTGAAGTGATTTTTTTAACGAAACTTAAGTTATATGAATTATCCAATATTATTAATAATATAAGATCATTTCGAAAATTACTAAGAATATTGGTGGGTGTTTCATGTAAAATAAATAAATATGTTTATATACTAATTAAGTGTATTACTTATAAAGATAAACATATAAAATTAATTTGATCGAAAAATATTTTTTTGCGCTTCCGGGATTCGAACCTGGATCTCTATTTCCAATCCAGGGAAGGTGCATTACCAACTATGCTACAGCGCCAGTATCTTTGTTTGTTTTTGAATAACTAGAAAATGAATTATTATTTTTTATTATTATGGAGAACACATTCTTATTGTGAAGTTGTAATTATTCAGAACAGACGGTCTGTGAATAATATTTGGTAATACATCTTCCCCGGATTAGAAATAGAGATCCAGGTTCGCATCCCGGTAGCGCAAAAACAATATTTTTCGATAAAATTGATTTTATATGTATATATTTACAATTAATACATTTAATTAGTATTTAAAACATCATAGACCTATGATCTGAATAATTACAACTACACAATAAGAATGTGTTCTCCTTAATTAAATATGTTTAATACAAATTAAATGTAATAATTAGAAAGATATACATATAAAATGAGTTTATCGAAAAAATATTGTTGTTACTACCGGAATTCAAACCTGGATCTCTTCCTATTCGAGGAAATGCATTAACCGTTTATGCTTCGCCAACACAGTAAGTTGACGATACATTTTTGAACTTATATGTTGCACTTTCAAATTGATACATATTTTTTGGATAAATTGATTTTATATGTATATATTTCTAATTAATACATTTAATTTGTGTTAAAAATATCATACATCCATATTTTGTAAAATTGAAACTCTATAATGCGAATATGTTTTCCTTAAAAATAAATATATGTATTTTAATCAAAAATATGAACGTGCCATGGCAGTGCCGCATTAGTCACACTTAAATAAATAATGACAAAAAGTAGTCAAGAATTTTTCATATTTATCATTTTGACTAGATTATCACACAAATATACAAATTTATTACGACACATTTGTGATATTTATTATCATTGGACACGCTATCGACGTTACTTTAAATCTGAATTCGTGAAATAAATTGAACATGTCCAAGCGATGATTTCCTATAATAAACTTGTCTGTCCGTAGCCGAATGTACGTTGAAGCATGAAAACTTTATCAGTGTTAGAAAGCAAGCAAAAATACTTCGCTACGGGTGTTTGCGAGCGACAGCCGACTAAACTTACTTTTAGTAGCAAAAAATGGTGAATAGCGAAGTTGGCTTAAAAATGTTTTTGCCAGCAATACCCGTTAGTCCAGTGGGTTCTGATGTCATAAATTAGTTTGAGTTTGATTCCAAATGGGAACCAATTAAATAAAATTCAATAATATTGAAATATGTGCAGCTAGTGCACTCGGTACCCACTGCCAATGCAGTTAGGACGGCTCATACCAGTAACAAAGAAAAATGGGTTTTAATTTGTGATAGAAACAGAATATATAAGTATAGAATAACTAATTAACTTATCATAAAGCCGTTTCCCCGTGAAGGTAGACAAAGAGGATAAAGAGCCATTCTTTTGTCCTGACAATTAATACTTTTCTCATTCACATTCATACATTTTCTCATTAAAACTCGTCGATTATTGAGAGTTCTATCAGAAGAAAATTTCAGCATCCGGTTCCCTATTTCTGGTGCCATCAACACACATAATTTTTTTATTATTCTCTCCTCACCTATTATCATGATCGCATTATTGAATCGAGACAAACACTAAAATTAAAAAGTACTTTATTATTTTGATTTATGATATGTCATCTTGAAAATTCAAAAAAGAGAAAACAAAGTAAGTAACAAAAATGTTTTTCGGTAGGACCAACCTTTAATTAAAGAAATAATTGGTTTAGGGTGCTAAACATAATTTTGGTGATAACAAAATTTCGGTGAATTCGAATTAATTAATCCAATTTATTCATATGTAACTTCGGTCGTTATGATAGTTAATGCCTTGGGTTTATACGTATAATATTTTTGTTGATTTGAATAAAACTGATTAATTGCGTACAGGAGTTAAGCGAAGTTATGCGAGAGAGGCAGTTTTTAAAATATATAATAACAGTTCAACCGTGTTAATGATCAGCAAAAAATGTTAAAATTACCCGTGTTAAAAAAGTGTAGCGTGTCAGAAAAATAAATTATTTTGTGGCACTAAAGTCATGTTGAAGAAATATCGCTCTAGCTATGGTAACAGGGATGTTCAAAATATTGAGATTTAAATTTACTTACATTACTTGGATTAAAATCAAAATCCTTATTAACTTATTTCTAGTAAATCTAAAAACCATTAAGGTTCATGATTAACTGTACAGCATCTCTTCACGTATTTTTGTTGGCTTTTATTTTTCAGACTGCTTTCCCTTAGCAGGAGATTACATCTGCATGCTATCATCGAGTTTCCGCTGGTCTCATTCCCGGCAACGGATTGTCTTCGAGCTGGATTGTCGGAAGTTTCAAGATTTTTCGTATCTGGCAAGGATCCAGATATCATGAATTCAAAGTAGCTATAATGTTTGACTGCTTTTTTAACCAGCGAGATTTTCATCACAAATAGATTCAAAATTGATAGGCCATTTGCAACTTTTCGTGGCTGGTCCAAATATACTTTGGACGATTTTAATTTTGAAAACTTGAATGGCCCTTTCTTATTTTGCCTTAAAGTTTCAAATTTCTTATAATTAACTAAATCATAAAATCTATGTACAAACCATAAATTAGTTGTAGTCTTATGAATGGTATTACAAAAATATATAAATAATTTTTGTTTTGTTTAGGTTTATTATTAAAGTTATTTATTTTATTTGTATGTAGTATAGACGTGGATAGAAATATGTCATTATATCCTAGATTTCATACCAAATCCAAAAAGTAGTGATTGTACTCGTTAAAAAATAAGATAATAAAAAATGCCTTGTAATCAAACTTTACGTAATTAATTTAATATTTAAAAATGACCAATTAAATTAATCAATTACTTACTGTTATCTTACAAAGTATACATTTAAAAGAAACCTGCTAATAATTAATTTTACAATTAGTAGGATATTTTTAAATATCATATATAGTTAAATATATATATTAAAAAAAATTCTACGGGACGGTTGTATGAAGAGTAGTAACTTTTCACTTTAATAAAAAAAGTTACTAAAGTAAACGTTTTTGCGAAAACGGGTTGTTTGATTGTTGGTAAAAAAAATATTTACTTCTCGAAAATACATCCCGTAGTTAACTAATTTTACTCTCCGATATCCGATAGTAAAAACGAGAATCAATTGTTAAATATGGCGGACTATTGACAGCTGTTACAAAATTTATCTGATGTATTGATACTTTGAAAGTTGCAGTATACGATAATTAATCATTCAATATCCCGCTATTGTAGTGATGAAAGTTCGTGCGATGATGATTATTTAATATAAATTAGCACCTAATACGAAAAAGATTCCTCGAAAGTCACAGATTTCGAACGCAGAGGCGAAAAAATTCATTGATAATACATAAAATAAAGCATATTTCATGATTATTTATCGCATCTATAGATATCTCCATCTATGCTTTGACAATAATAAACTCGATCTATCAACAACCCGCAAACGATTTTAATCACGGGGGTAAGTAAAAAGTTGCCATAGTAAAAATTTACTATTGATCACCTAACCGGCCCTAAGAGGCTAGAGGTATATTAAAAGATGATAGGTAGGAGTGAAAGAAGACAACCTCTCACTCCTGGATATTTCGGATTGGACAGTGCTGCCATGGATGGAAGAGAATCGTCAAAAGCATGGATTATAGATTTCAACTCGAATATTCTAATATTCAATATTCGAATATATTCGGCCTTTTTCCATAATTCGATACTCGAATATTTGTGCAGCTATTCAAATAGTATTCGTATTAATTTCTAAGAATGGACTATTAACAATTCTCAGGATTCTGATTCAGACGTTAAAGAGATATACGTAAGAGATATACGTTCGAAGTGCGGACTGAATTAAAAAGCACTATTTCATCCCTCGTAGAAACTACAAATGTTTGTTAAAATAATCTAAAAAATAATTTTTAGATATTAAGTCAATTTCAAAAAAAAGACAGAAACATTAGACCTACTATTTAAAACACTTTTAACAGTTAAGCCAACATCAACCGCTACTGAGCGGGTATTTTCAACTGCAGCGATGTTAAAAATAAAATTAAGGACACATTTATAATACGAAACGTTCAATGCGTTGTTATTTTTAAAACTACAATGAATAAATAGTTTATGGTAAATACTTACGTATAATACGATTTATTTGAAATATTCAAAAGTAATTTCATACTTTAGAAACTATTCGAATAATTTTAGTTTTACTATTCGATATTCGAATAGTTGATGACGTCAAATAGTTGGATTCTCTAGTCAGGTTGTCATAACCCTCAGTAATGAGGGAGATTACCAGCGAAGACATATTGAATGTATACACAAAACAATCATTAACATTTGTTTTATAACATCGCAGCAAAGTAGAATATCGATGGAGAAATGAATAACCATTTAGATAAACATAACAAAGCAATTGTATTTTAAGTAGTGATCTCGCACATGGATGATACTGAATATATATAATTGTATATTACACTCGGGACTAATCTACGGGAGGAGCTTATCACCTGACAAAATAGTGTATTCTCACAATACATTTATAATCGCGCGTGCGACGGCATAATCTAATCAGCTGTCTAATGATTATTACTAACTATATATTAAATACAAAAATATAATGATTATTTAATTAAAATAATTACCATTAATGCCAATTATTTATTACCTGATGATTGATGATGGCGGACTCTGTCCTGGATAACCATAGCATACGATTAAATTACAAACTTAATGGCATTAATACTCGTATTTATATTAATTAATGATACAGAAATATTTTTACTGAATTTTGCACCTTCTTGATCAATTTTTATTAATTTGAAAAAATCTAGATATCAAACGCCAAACGGGATAGTTTTAACCATGGAAAGGTTTACACGTGTTATATTATATTTTTTTGAAAAACAAGTTTAAAAAATCATATTTAAGTCCTGGCAAGGTATGAATAGATTAATGTATTGATATTTATGAAGAGATCTTCCAAAACAATTCATATTATTATATGTTATGCTTAAAAATATAGGATAGGAATAACTTAATATTTTAACTGTCAAACATATTTGACAACACTCCTTACCACGTTTATTAGGTGTAGTGTTGTGAAAGGTTTGTCTTAAAATATTGATTAAAAGCCGGGAAATACTATCGACAAACGATAATGATTTCAAATATATACATGACTTTGAAAATCGTATGTTTCTTCTCTGTAAGGTCCAAAAGTGTATGTATTCATGCTTGTAGCTTGAGGTGATGAGACAATTTTGTGTATGTTAAACTAGCTCACGGCATTAAAAAGGTTATTATTAATTTATAAAAATAGATTAAAATTTTAAACATTCAAATTAATTATTTAATTAAAACTTAATAGTTCTCACTTTATTACTGTTCCGAATCATTAAAAAATTATTATTTATTTTAACTAGTATTTAAAAACTGTTCTAGAATTAATTAAAAATATGTCCATAGAATTGTTTTTACGACTTTTTAAAATAATTTAAATTATTACCTACCTGCAGTACGGTAGTATTGCAGTACCTATTGCTGCGATTTTTGAATTTCTGGTGACTTGTTTGTTACGATTTGAGAAAAGTACTTATATATTCATCTGATTCTCACATTTAAAAGAAAATTGTTACCTTTGAAAGTATTAGTTTAAAAGGCAACTGAATGCAATTTATCAGTTTTCTTTCAAATTAAGCTATATAGAAAGACATAGGAATATTTTAAATAAGAGTATTAATTATATTTTTTCAAAGAGCAACTCACCTAAAAATGTTCGCATCGTTAATCCAATAAAAGGGTTTTATTTATATTAATAATAGTATTAAAAAAAATGCACTTTTGAACTTCTTATAAGTCACTCATCACGTAAAAAGTTCTTCTGCCCACAACATTTAGTGTAAAGTAGTATAAAATACTTAATAGAAATGCACGTCATTTAAGCCACCTTAATTATTTTTCAAAAAAAAAATTTAAATAGTTTTTATTTTCAAAAAGCATGCAGTAATTAATAATTTAAAAAAGATACAGCATACTTTGCTATGAAATTACAGCATACTTCGATATGAAATCGTACTCGGAGTTTTCGCGAGCATCGGGTTTGATTATTAACCGCGCGTCGATCTTGCGTGAGTACCAGACGAATACTGGACAAGAAATGCGATTTACAAACACACCTGCTTTGGATTGACTGATAATTCTTCAGTGGGAGTAAAGACATTCACTCACTCCAGATACGCATGGCACCCACTCAAAATGGCAGCCGCATCATAATCTGCAAGAGAATCAGACGCAGTAAACAATTGTATTTTTTAATGAAGTGCTAAGATTTTACTTGTCGATCGTGAATTTTTTTTTTGTTGATTCGCACCTTATTGCAGTACTGAATGATTTATACATTATACGTAGATAGGTATGTATTTAGGATGTTTACCCTGTTTACTTCACGGAGGTCATCTCACCGGAGATAGCTTTGTTAATTGATTAATGTAATTGATTAAATTGAGCTTTGTTCCAGCGGATGGGAGGAAGGTGATTTTAATTCGCGTTTGATATCTGACACACATATTCAGGGTTTTAATGAGGCAAAGATATTGATCAGAAAAATCTTCAACTTGTATACAAATCATAATTTAGTGTTGTTGTAATTAGTAAACTAATTAAATTATTTTAATCTGCGTCGCGATCAGCTAATTCAGAAGCAGTCTGGAGGTGTCAAAGATAATCCGTAGCTTTAAACTTTTTTCGTTTTGAGGTGTCTATTCTATCGTACTGAATAAACTACATAGCATACTCTAGCTTTCAGCTTTATTATTGTAGAAAACTAGCTAAGGCAATAACGCATATTTAAATATGTCATTGCGTTAAATTCTTTAATAAGTTAATCTGTAAAATTCTTTAATATCAATACGTTGTACTTGGAGTGAAACTATCAACTGAAAATTTAACTTACTATCTTATCATTATGATTATGATGACAGAGCGCCACACTCTTCTGTCCTGACACCCAACTCTCGCCTTAACCACATTTATAAAACTCATACATTTTCTCATGCATGCTTGACGATTATTAAGGCTTCTAACATAACTCAGTATCTAATTTACCTGTTTATGCCAAGTATTTACGCACTTTTTGTTTCTTTGACTAATATCCCTGGTTTTTATTGTTTGAGTCATTTATGTAGTTTGAATGTTGTCGCTTTCGAAGACCGAAGGATCGCTGTCAAACCACGATCGGAGTACAATTGCTGTTAGTACCTTGTCAGAAAAACATATTTTATTAAGTTGCTTAAGGAGTGGACATTTTGATCGGTCGGAATAATACTCAGAGATAAAAAGAACGATACGCGATGGGAGAGAAACTGTTATTAATCAAGGTTAGTAGTGATTTTCATTTTGCATATGTGATCATCTTATCAATAGAAAACCTAAGAACAACACGCCGTTGAAGACATGTACGGGAACACCAAGTTTTTCGAAGATGTTCTCTACTTCTAGAGCCAACAACGATCGCGTTAAATATTTTACTTATGATTCTTTCCTCAAAACCACCTAAGAAATGTACCTAACACGATATTAATTTCTCAATAACTAAACCAATATACTCTAAATGCTTGTATAGTTATATAACTATCGTAGCATAATAATTGCAACTGTATTAAGTATCTCACCATCGCGCAGTTTCCCTGTAAGAATATGCAGACAGCTTTCTCAGCAGTCTCACCATTTTCAAATATCTTCAACAACTCTTGTTTTATGTGTGCTCGTTGTTTCCAGAATCTTTTAACGGAGTTGTCCTACAATATATCATTTAACTATACTTTTTTGCGGTTCTACTCTGTTTTTATTGTCTCTCTACTCTCTGTATACATTTTTGGCGACTTTGTCTTCAATTTTACAATTTTTGCTTTTACCATTGTCCTGAATTTACGAATAGAATAATTTATTATAAACACAAATATCGTGAAATTGATGTGAAATACACGAGAGGCACGAAAGATATTTTGATTTATGATTACGGTTAAAAAAATACTTCTTAGTGACGATAAAATATGAAAAAAAATCAGTTTAAAAAAGTTGAAACTTTTCCTATTTTCATGAAAACATTTATCTATCAATTGTACATCTTTGAAATATGGCTACAAAATAAGAAACATATGCCTTATGTAAGTATTTAATAAATTTACTTCTATTTAAACTATCATTACTATAGAAAATTTATTGAATAAAGCCAACATCAATTAAATCAAATATACACGAAATGTTGTAAAACATTGTGTTTGAATGATAACCAAAGATTCGCTTATCGTACAGATAAACTAAAAAATAAAATTACTTTTGACCGTTAGAATTCGCTAAAAGTATAGTTAAGGAGGTTTCTCTAAAAAAAACCATGAAATTGGCAACAGTTATGAAAGGAGCCATACAAGCTAGAACATTTTAACTTCTGAGCGTCCATTCTATTTTTTTTTTTACATAGGCAATCTACCCTTCAAGAGGCTGTGATAAGTGATATGAGCATCTACTCAGTGAAAACGGTGAATTAGTCAAGTGAATGCTAATTTATCGAGATGTATTTGATACGAGTGGCTATGACTTATTATTATTATTGGATCGATGATAGATCAATTTAACAACTGTGAATTTCAAACTAATAGAATATGAATAATAAGATAAAACTCTTTGTTTAAAACACTATTCATTGATAAATCAACATGTTTCAATACCTATAGTATCTTCTTCAGAAAACAATGTATACTAAAATTAAAAATAGAACCATGGATAAAAACTAACCTATTAAAGTTTAAGTGATGTGTAACTAATTAGGACCTACTGTGAAAATAAATTGAAACATATTGATTTATCAATAAATAGTGGTTTAAACAAAGTATTTTATCTTATTATTTATATAATATGTGGTCACAAAGTAATTTTACTAATATAGAAAAAGTCATTATAATATTGATTAAAAATTCTCAATAATCATGGCGCGGTGACTTTTGGTTGATCTTATGTAGATTTCCATAGAAATACTACTTATTGCAGAGTGTCTCGTAATGAAATTTTTAGATAATTTAAAATCACTTTTTTCAATCATGATGAAGGCACTTCGAATCCACCCTCCGTTAAAAAGTTTATTATACTTAGGTAGATAAGATATAGCGGTTATTTTGAAAAAATAATTACCGTAGTTCTTGTTTTTTAGACTTCGATAAAACTTTTCTGAAAAACTGACATGGCAAATCGACCCCTTAGAATAAGAAGGTTCCAACTAACATTTTGCGGTGATTTGAGTTATTGTGTTAAGGGTTCCAAATATATTATTTTTTATTTCTTCCATACATACCAACTCTATTTAACGGATATTAAAGGAAATAGCAAGAGCTCAAAGTTTCAACTTTATCAGTTATTTATTTCAACTTATGGATCATTATTGTTTATTTTTCAATAATTTTTTATTTTTAATTTCCCTCATTTCAGAGTGGTCCTTGATCATATTGAAAATAAGCTAATACCTTAAAACTGATCATATTTGCATATTCAAAATAAAGTATACATGAATATATTTTGAAATTCAATCAACACTTTTGACCTCATTATCCCAAAACAGTGTCATTATCAGATGGAACCTTGTTATACTGAGGGGTCTAAATATCTCGGTTAAATTTGTTAATAAGCGCAATTTGATATTTTGTTTTAAATTAGTGGCAATTCAAAAAACACCGTCAATATTGGACGTGGAAAAAAAAATGGCCAATATCGGAATATTTAAAATATTAAGCGTAATGGATGAATGAAATAAGTTTATTGAATGTGTTCCAATACCAGTAGCGGGCAGTCAGTACTTTGAAATCAACTCTACTTAATATACTTACTTAACTAGAATTTCTGCGAAATATTTTGAAATTAAGATTTTAATAGGTTTATCGCAATATATTAAAGGAATGCTCATTTTTGTTTTGTTTTGTTTGTTTTATCATCAGAACATAGTTCTGTGATACTTTATAACAATATTATATTAAATAAATATTAAATTATGCTTTATTTTCCAAAATATATAATTAGATAAACAAACTTGAAAATATGTTTCACTGCAAGTACAAAACATATTTTAATAATAATCTATGACTAAGACGTTGTTTTAGCAATACATCGATGTTGATTGATAATGATACCTAAATTTAATACTAATACTGCCCAGTCTATTTCACCAATCAAGTTTTTCAATACCCGTTCCCGACAATTTATAGATGGGAAAAAATTATGCAAATTTTAAATTTAAAGCGAATATTTTATTAAAGAAATCAACAAAAAAGTATGTAGTAAATGAAATTTAACGTATATGAGCATCAGGCGTAACTGAATAAGTAATATTATACTAGTATTGCTAATGCTGAAAAAAAAAGATCACTCTGTAATAAACGAATTATAAGCTTTATTTATTTTTATTATTAAATACGAAAAATAATTTCTAATTAAAAAGAGCATGCGTTAAAATAAGCAAAATTTTATATTATAATCGAACTGTAATATATTATACTTTTTTTTTTTAAAGAAAAACACATTATAGAAATAGAATAGGTTCAGATTCGAAACCCTGAAGTAACTAAATATTTTTTCGATAGATAGATTTTTCTGTATATGTTTCTAGTCGATTAATTAAATTTACATTATTATACATTTTATTTGGTTAAAAAAACTATTAAATAAACCTAACTTACCATAACGCTGTTTTTTAATAATTTTTTATTTATTTAAGACGACATCAAAGAAAAAAACTCTAAACACCGATTTTCTGCAAATACCGGCAGTAAACAAGGATGAATTACATCGCCAGAAAAGGAATTGCCTTCTTGCCTTATTTACTCACGGAAAACTAACTGTCGATTGAGCTCTATCTGGGGCGACCATTTACTGTGTCTTAGCGCTTTGCAATTCTGACAGATTGTGAACAATTTTTGCAAACACTCACATGAGAGAATTCGACGTCACGGCTGCAATCGGGTAAATGCCGTTACCGATTTAGGATGGAAAAAACTAGATCTATCCGAGACCACAAGTCAAAATTCTAAAAATATGCTTGACCTAAGTCATATTACGCACATTAAAATAACACTATCTAAAGTATTAAATTTAAGTGTCTAGTAACTGTATATTTTTTTGGAGTTTATTCAAACATGTAATAAGTAAATACAAATTTAATGTACTAATTAGAAAGATATGCATATAAAATCAATTTTATCGAAAAATATTTTTCTTACAACCGGGATAAGAACCTGAATCTCTTCCAATCCTGGGATCGTACATTAACCGATTATGCTACAGCACACAGTACATTGACGACAAATTTTCGAACCTGTTACACTTTTCAAATTGATACATCTATCGTTCCATTATTTGAATGTCATCTTCTTTGTTTTTACGGAATCTTAAATATCTTTGAGTAAACCGACATCAGATTCCAGAATTAATAATTTATTTTTATAAAATTTTGGACACATTGATACAATGAATCAGAAGCATGGATATCCAACAATTTAATATAATGTATACAATTCTTTTACTAATAACTCACTAGTCCTACAACACTCCCACTTTACATATTTTTATTATATTTTTATTTTATTCTTACATTATTATTCATATTTGATTTATCTTTTTATTCCAAATAACACCACAACAGCACGAAAAAAAAACTGGCTACTTTAACACAGACTTTAGTCTAGAAAAGTAGCCAGGACAACGTTGTATAAATCAGAGGTGAAGTCTACTCCATCCCACACAATAAACTATGTATTATGTATGTTTATTATGTATCCACCTCTGTTAGTACAAAAATATGGATGTCAAAATATATATAAATAAATAAATAAATAAATAACTTATATATTAGTAAAGAAAACATGTATGTGTTCGGAACAGAATGTGTTCTCCTTAATAATATATAATAAGTAAATTGTGTTGGATAATTTAAAAAAAATCTAGGTAAATATATAAATATTCTTAATCATAATTTGTGGTACAGTCAAATTTTACATGACGTACACAAAAAATAAAAAAATATAGCATAGTACAAAACATGAAAAAAGTATTCTAATACATTAAAAGAATTGATAAAAATTTAAGAAAAAAAAAATAGGTCAAAATAAATATTAATAATTACAAGGAATACAAGCGCGCCAAACAAAACCTTGTAATTTTGCGCAACTGCCATTTCCCCCGCCGCAGTGTTGACGTAACAAAAAAATAACTAATGTTGGTCTTAATAAATTAAGTATAGATTATTATTTACGTAGACTTAGTAGTATCGTCAGAGAATTGATACCGCAGTAAGATATATGACTAGAAAAAGTTCATAGAATTTTAAAGTACCGCCAGGGTAGAAAGGATTATAAACACTGTGATTAAAACAAATTATTATTAATGTCTATATCAACAAAATATGATCATCATATTCTGAAAAATCATAACATCACATTTAAATGTGATTTCATTAAAAATTAATGTAATTACTTACGTTAATATAAGTCCTGGTCCTACCTAGTAGGTTCTACTTAAAGGTATTTTAATAAATATTGTAATTTAAAAAATAGTCGCTTTCAACAGAAAAAATATATATCTTGCTTATCAAACGTACCTGAGTAGATGAAATTTTACTACTTCTATAAAGAACACCACGGCCTAATCATGGTAGCAATATAAATTCTAGTCTAGTGAAGACCGTTTTTTCTGTGTATTGTAATTGATGTATTTAATTTTTTTTATGCATGTTATAAAAAATCGCAACTTCACAAATAAAATGTGATTTAAATAAAAATTAAAACGCTGTAACATAAATACAATATAACTTGCATAAAAATACTGAATCCATATTGTATTTTATTTTCTTGTGTGGTTTACATGTATATAGTGAAATCTCGATGGATCGTTCCTCAAATAATCGTTTTCCAGCATGTGTCAATTATTTTTTCCAGTCTTGTATTAATTTCACACAAAACACGCCAAAATATAGCGCATCGATCGTTTCTCTACGCATAATTTTACCGCATTAATCGTTTAAATTACGCAGCATATTTCGTTGCACTGGTTCATTTAAAATTGTCTGTCTAACGTCATATTAACGTTAGAAAGCGAACCCTGCCGCGGTGGTGAAGGGTCGATAGAGAGGATCTCTATTATGCATCAACAGTAATGGGGACTGACATATGCGAGCCAATAATTATTGTCAAATCGCTAAAGCCTACGTGTTTTAAGAGTACGAAAACTTTACCCGTAAAATATTACGTAAACAAAAATGGCTTGGATGACTACGAATATTTACATTTATTTTTATACGACCTTGACCAGAAATGCGCGTAAAACAACGAAATATTTTGTTTGTAGACAACTGGGTAGCTTGCTCAATAGATATTTGAATTGAAGGAGACAGCAGAAGAGTTTTAAGATGTCGATGAAGAGAATACGTGGCCCGTGACTTTGGTTTCAGAAGAAAAATTGAAACCTTTTTTATACGTATTCAATAACTCATGCCAAAAAAATGTCATTAGCAACACCGAAAAAATACTGTTTATTTACGGCAATAACGCAACAGCTTAACAACAAATGATGATGAAAGATTATGTGATATATAAAGGGTGTTCAGCGGAAAATTTTCAAGTTTAATAATAAATTTAAAAAAAACTAAAATGCTATTCTCATATTTTATTTATGCAAAATGGAGTTTAATGATACGGATTTTATGTATTATAAACAATATCGTCTAAATGCAGTCCATTTCTCTTAAGACACTCTTGCAATCGGACTCTTAAATTTGCGAATACGCGAGAGCAAAGCGTTGGTTCAATGGCAGCAACTTCACGGTAGTTATATTCTTATAAGGCCTGAATTGTTCGAGGATTGTTACTGTAAACTCTCGATTTAAGGTATCCCCACAAAAAAAGTCGCAAGGTGTAAGGTTCGGTGATCGGGGTGACCGGGGTATGTCTCCGTACTTGCTGATTAATTTATTGAAAAAAATTCATCTCAGCTTCTCCATTGAAGATATAGCTGTGTGGGGAGTGGGCCTGTCTTGCTGAAATTGTGTTATGTTATTGAACCCGGAAAACAGCTGCAGTTGCAGTTCCAGAAACTTATCGATCATTCGGTAATACATGCCAGCAGTGACTGTCTCTCGCCGGTTACAACAATTAGGGCCAATTATCTCTCGGGCAGAAATTATACACGGCACTGTCGTTTTTGGACAATGAAAACGTTTTTGATGGTGTTACCTTGGGTTATCGGGGCACCAGTATCTCATGTTCTGCTTATTAACGTAGCCATCGATATTAAAATTTGCTTCGTCAGTAAACGATATGTTTCCAAGCATTCGTGCTGTTCCAAAACGTTCCAGCATCGTTCTCGCTAAGGTTTCACGTAAAGAATAGTTATTTTAGCTGAGAAAGTGCACGATTTGCAGTTTATATGGTTGAAACTGTAGTTTATTTTTCAAAATTACGTGCACTGTTGATTTTTTTATTTCAGTAAATGCTGGAATTTTTCTTATCGATTTATGTGGATTGCGCATAATTTCACGTCGAACTTGAGCCACATGTTCTGGCATCGCTGCTGAAGTTAATGGTCCTGGAGGAGTTTGGTTAAACATTGTCTGAATTTTTAAACCCAACACCAGATAAGTTGCGTGTTCGGCTCATAACTTACTCGTCGAATATTAAGGTCAGTACAAATAGCGCGACGCTCACGAACCAATGAATCACCGCATTTTAAACATTGCTCAACAGCGAACGCGTGTAATAATACAATTTGTCTCTTATAATTTGCATACCTCCATGAAAAATCAATAATGTCTTTTTAGCACAGACCAGTAAATGAATAGGCATAAAATAAAGAGAACATATAGGAGAGGGGTATGAAACATTAGTTTCGGGACGAGGGGCATTGTCCACATATTTTTTGTGGAAACATGAATCCGATAGATTATGTCACATTTATGCAATAGTAAAAGTATTTACTCTTCGAAAATTAAGACGTATTTTTTACTTTAATGCATATTATATTGTCAGCATTTAAATTTTCATTCCAATTTAGTAATATTTAAAAAAAAATGTCGAGGAGTTATTTGATTGCGCGAGTGGTACCAAAGTGATCACGTGAGTGACACCAAAATGTAGTTATTGAAACAAGGAATTTGCATTAGTTCATGGATATATATTTAGTAGTATGTGATTTTTAGATATTTCACTTGCTAGTGAAAAAAAATCCCACATATTAGCGGAATTAGTTGCATTATATAAATGAATAATGTTTACACGTGTTTTAATAATACATTTTAAAATTTTATTATTCCATTTTAAAATAATTAGTCCACATGCTGGGAATGGTATCGATTCGAAAAGTATTGTGGGACGCGGAAGTTTTGGGCCCCTACTTAAAGCGGGCACCAATGCACCGCATTGGCTGCATTGGTGTAGTTACGCAGCTGTTTTTAGGATATTTCAGTTACCTCACATGATATAATGAACATATTTTGGCATGGTGACGGAGATCATAAGTAAAAATTATGTATCAAGAAAGCTAGCAGTTGTCTGTTTTATAACCAGTATGTCGTGATCTCATAAGAATAAAAAGTTTATTTTAATACATTGACCGATATGTGTATGAGTGAGACACACACACACGTGCACAACATTGGTAGACCCCACCATAGGAATATTGTAAAATAAAAATGATGGAACAAATGAGAACAATGTGGAATAACGGCCAATCATTGTATTCTTTTTATAAGATTATTACCAATACTCTTTAAATAAGAATACAACTTTTTAAATATCTAACAAATGTATTATAATTAATCCCCAAACCTGCTTTTCTTTATATTATACTTCCTCATTAATCTTGAATATTCTTAGCCACAAAATTACAGAGTTGGTTTAAGTTTATCGAAAGGAATTCTCGTATTTAAAAAAAATATTTATTATTTATTTATGAACAAATGTCGTATTATTATGACTTGTGATATAAATTTCAGTACCATGTACATATGTTGCGATTTTGATCTGGAAATAAACTCATTAAACCTGAGATTGATAGAAGGAGACAATACTCAAACCCATGTATTCGACGTTCCATATGACAGCGAGTCACGCAAAAACGTCACCTAGGACCATCTATACCTATAAAAAATTATTATGAACTTACTTACCATCATGCCTTTTCCCCGCGGAGGTGGACAGAGAGGATAGAGCGCCACACTCTTCTGTCCTGACACACAATTCTCGCCGAATTTAGATTCATACATCTTTTTACACAAGCTCGCCGGTTATTTTAGCTTCTAAAATGATCATCTTCCAGTAAGTGGTTTACCAGGTCCTGCCAATTATTTCGCGGACGTTCTCTATTTCCGGTGCCATCAGAACTTCGTCATATACTCGTATCTTTCTTACTAATTTCTGTTCATTTACCCGTTCCTTATGACCAAACCACCCAAGTTATCCTTTTTTAATCTTACCCACATACATTTACACTTACTTTACATTATTTCCTTATTTATTATGAAAAATTTGGCAAATAGATGGTATTTCATTACAAATGCTTATTCTATTTTAAATGCTTATTCCATTTTAAATGCTGCTGGGTAGACACGAATTCACAATAGACTGACATATTTGACGTTTGACGTTCAACCAAGAGACGTAAGATGTCAAATCTCTGAGACTTGATGTGGCTTTCGTAGCCGAGAGTTGTCTCTAAAGAATCTCATGTATCAATTAATATATATAGGGATAATGGCTGTTTTTATAGATTAATTTTTTTAATATGTGCGTATTCTATACATTTTTTATTTTGAAATACACTACAGTATGCTCTTGCTTATGTAGAAGAGCGTGACAAAATATATAAGCATATAAAAATATATAACAAATAAATTATGTATTTGGGTAATTTGGTGACAATGCTTATGATTGTATTATGTCAAAATATTATTGAGATATCATCAGAAGGTTATGTGTGAGGGTCCGGTACCTACAATTAATTACACTTGGTGTTCATCTGTTCGTTTAACTTAATAACGCGGAGTGTGTGTATGTGTGCGTGTGTGTGGTCAGAGCAAGACGATGATGAATAAAGACTACTTACAGTTATCACGAGCTTATTGAGACTTGAGTACACTTACAGTAGAAACTATATGCAGTAAGTGATCTACAACGTGAAGTGTTGCTAGTGATCTTGTAGAGGAGTTGGCTGCAAGAAAAGTGACGCACTAGGGCTGGCTCCCTGGGGCTGCGGCGCGTTTATTGCCACCTGTTTTGCGGTCGGTATCGGCGTGTTTTTGCGACTGATGAAAGTCTAATTTTACACACTTATTTAATTTAATTTTTTCTGTACCTACTAACAAAACTGCGGTTATGATAAGTTGTCACATCTTATATTGCAATAATGCAGTCACCGTGTTTCATGAACTATGATGAAACATAACGGATTGTGAAAATGGAAGTTGGCATCATTGCTTATTATGGTGAATTAAATTAAAATATGCACATATTTTTTTCTTTAGAAATAACCTTTTTTTTAACATTTATATAGAACTTTAGACGACCAGTCATTATAATTATAATGGATAAAAATTAAGTCTTGTTATTTTCTAATATTTTAGATATCTTGTAAGATATTTTAGATAGCTGTTATGTTCAATATTCTTCAAAATTCATAATAAAAAATTAGCAACCTAGATAAATCGTGTATAAACAATTGAGATAATCAAAATAACTTATATAAGTTCGTTCAGGGTGAATATTATGCTTCAGGTCAATTTTGTTTGGCAGTCATAGAGAGTAGTTATTTATGATTTATAATGGAGCATCTAGCGCCTCAACAACGTGTTGAAGTCATTAAAATATTATATTTAAATAATCGTTCGACTTTTGGAAAAAAATCATCATGAGCGATGAAGCTACTTTCCACTTGGCAGGTTTTTTTAATAAACAAAGCAGCCATTATTAGAGCACTGAAAATCCTCAATTGTAACACCAACGAACTTTATACCTATCTGGAACATAATATTAATCTTATACGTGACGGTTATTATTCGAAAGTATATAGAAATTTATTGTATTTTAGTATAATATTCGTGAAGAGCATATATCGTAAAGAGGAATTTATATTTACGTGAAGAGCAAATATTTGATACATGACATACAATAAAGGAAGAACGAGAGAAAGAAAGATAAAGTAAAATAATTCAGTATGCATTCATATAACAATACTTTGTATTGTTTTGGTACCACTATTCGTTATAGAAAAATTCATTGATTATGAACATATTAATATGATATGTATTTGGTAAGTCTACAAAAACCTCGATTTAAAGAAAGACATTACCATTGATATTTTAAAAAAATACTGAAAATAAAATAGCAAGATAAATGATAGTGTACTTGAAAAAAATAATAAGCAGCTAAGTCACTAACATTTGAAGAAAACCTGAAGCTAAACTACCAAAGGAAGTTATGTATCTTTCAGCTATACACGCTTCAATTGACTCCGTGTAAACGAACCTTCAGTAATAGTAAGGTAAATAATTAACAGAAAACAATATAGATCTAACAGGAGGACAATGGTATTCAGTTCGTCAACATCACACTGCAGACAAAAGAAGAAAAATAAGAAAAAGGTGACACAAAAATTAGCCCGCAGTTTTTGACTTTCAACGCCCAAGATAAAAAGTGGATCTAGGATTGGGCTCTTTACACACCTAAATAAAGGCTTGCAATCGTGAAGGACAGTGTTCCTCGGACATGATGAATAGCCGATGATGACCAAGTTTAGTATCTATAAATGAATAATCAGGTTAAATCATTTACGTACATTATTTTTCACAGCATCTGATACATGAAATAGATCGCGTCTCGACATAATATAGCGGCCCATTGTGGACGAACACAAAATCTGCTTGCTAATCGTGAATATAATAAGAGGTATACATTTAAAAAAAATCAAGATTTTACCGCCATTGCTTGATGTAACTCTGACAGCTACAATAGTACCGTAATTATAAAAACTTCAAGCACGTAGGAAACATAAACTAGTCGACTTTTTTCTTGAAAATTTCATGCCTCTTGTACTAATAAAAATAACATTATTCTTTATACTTCTTTTATTACAATTCTTTGTGATGGTAACACCAAATGTATTCATCCTTATAATTCCCTTTTTAACAAAATGGTCTGACAAGAAGGAAAAAAATGGCAAAAAAAACTTTAGTAGTAACACGACTTACTAACTCCATGAATTTTTTGATAAGGAATTTTCGTATATTTTATAATAATACTTAAAATTATTAACATTACTATTTGTACAAAATAATAACAATAAAAACATTTTTATAAACGAAATAAAATACATAATATTTTTTATTTATTATCTTTGTTTTATTAACCGCTTAATTAAGTTTAAATACATCTACCGGTTTCGAAAAATACCATCTTCAGGATGTCATATGTTTATGTTATGACATTCTGAAGAAGAAAATTGTATTTTTCGAAACCGGTAGACGTATTTAAACTCAATTAAGTGGTTAATAAAACGAAGATACTGAATAAGAAATATGAATTTTAACCACAAAGTTAATATTGCTAATTTAAAAAGAAATAATATATAATCTTAATAGTTAAATTTGTTTTAAATCACGTAAGTTTTTTGAATTTTTACTTTTGTCAAAGAGCGCATCGGCGATAGAATGTCAGTTCATATTCAGTCATAAAGTCACCTCAAGTATTGTTGTCATAAAAAATCCTCTCGATCTGAAATTTTCACCAAGAAACTACAATAATTCTATTTAATTTGACTTTCATTATATTAGCGGCTAGACACTCGCATCAAGTATTCGGGGTTCGAGCCTTCTCCCAGGAGACCAATAAATCCTATTTCCCATAGTGCTATGGATTCAGCATAATTAATTTTTGTAGCTGGCTCTATGGCCTTTCAGGTTCATGGCCAACCATACAACTACTCCCCAGGCTTCTCTCCGATAGAGAATTTCTCTACAGCCTTTTAAATATTGTCTGTCTAAATATTAATTATTGGGTGTCCTGAGGGGCAAGTTACCGTTGGCGTTCCCTCTTAGATCTTATGAAGTGCTTTGGCATGTAGCGCTTAATTTCAAAACCTTCTAAAACGGATTTTGGATAATTAGAATTAAATATGCAGTTTTGTCGATTATCCGCCACATACAGAACACATTCACTGTTTCCACTTAAATTCATTGAAATTGCATGTTCAAAATTAGGGTTAGATCCAAAATACCCCAAAGCAGACAGAGTATGCGTTGCTATTTTCCCTAAAATTAAATCAGATAATCACAACGCTTGTTGATAATTACTTGATCTAAAATCCAGAATGAATGAATCTCTTTTAAAAATGATGACTTAAAAACATACATTTTGTACATTATTTTCAAAATATACGTTTTCATCCATAACTCAAAAACACATCAAGTCGTTTTAGAGGGTTTTGGAATTAGGCGCAACACATATATTTTCATCAAATAAGGGATAGACAACCTTAAAATAAAGACCCTGGTGGAAAGGGTTTGGCGTATGGTTAATAACCATTTTCTGAAAATGATTTCATGTTGAGTACCATACAAAAAAGCCCCGGTTTATGAAACATACACTGATGTATGGAAGTGAGGCCTGGAGTTGGCCGTAGAGGAACGAAAGTATGAATGCAGTTGAAATGAGATCACTTAGGCTCGTATGTGGCAGATCCATTTATGAAAGAGAAAAGAATTGAAAAAATTGGAGAAATTGTAAATCTGATCTTAGCACAGTGAATAAGATTACCATATGATCGCTTAGGCTGTTTAGTCACATGGAACGGATGAATTAGGAGAGAATGGTAAGAAAGATATATGATGCAAGTGTTGATGGCATCAGAAATAGAGGACATCTGCTGAAGATTTGGCACGACCAGGTAAACCAAATACTGAAATATGGTCCTGTTAGAAGCCTCCGAGAATTGTGTGCCAGGACAAAATAATGTGGCGCTCTATCCTCTTTGCCTATACCCGCGGAGAAACTGTGTGATAGTAAGTAAATTAGAAATATATGGAATCTTTTGATTGTAATATATATGTTTTATTTAAATAGTTTTAATCTAAACTTTTATATGGAACTAATACCTTCACATTATCAAATTTTTTGCGTCGATTTCATGCCTTTGTCGATTCTCCTCCGTCCCTGCACTATACAGTCCTAAGAACCGATGCGAATGGGAAGCCCGTGACCTACTTAAACGGGTCGATTCAGTGAGTAGGAGATTGCCCTCTTTCTCTTCAACCTTTCTCAATATTGTCTCTTGCCTCTTCAAGTTATTATCTCGTGTCCGAAGTCGCGGTGTATTGCAGGATGGGTCTCGAGCATACCGCGAAGGAGAGGATCATGACTTATTTACTTACTTATTTACTTACCATCACGCCGTTTCTCCGCGAGGGTAGGCAGAGAGGATAGAGCGCCACACTCCCCTGTCCTGATACACAATTCTCGCCTAATCCACATTCATAAATCTTCTCATACAAGTTCGCCAATTGTTGAGACTTTTAACATAACCGTCCATCATTATCTGGTTTATCTGGTCGTGCCAAGTCTTCCGTGGATATCCTCTATTTCTGGTGCCATCAACACTTGCGTTGTATATCTTTCTTACTATTCTCTCCTCATTCATCCGTTCGATATGACCGAACTACCTAAGTAATCCTTTCTTAATCTTACTCACTATACTAAAATAAGCTTTACATTCTTTCCTTATTTTTTCATTCTTTACTCTGTCATAAATAGATTTGCTATATATACGCCTAAGTGATATCATTTCACTGCATTCAGTCTACTTTCGTTCCTCTTTTGCCAGCTCCAGGCCCGACTTCCATACATCAGTGTCGGTACCAGGACTCCATTGTGCACTATGACTTTATACAAGTAATATATGAAATATATTTCTGGCAATTGGCGCTAACCTCCTTTTTGTTTCTTTCTTCAGTATTAACATCCGTAGAATATAATTAAATATATATACATATATAAATATAAATACATTTAAACAAACCTAACTAAACGAATGCTCCTAACCTAACTTAACCTCAAAACTAGAAGGAATCCTAAATTTTTGAGCATCTTGCGAGAAGGAAAGATAGCTTTGAGAGGCTTGTTGCGGTGGGCCACGTTGAAGGACATAGAGGATGAAGAAGATCCCCATTGGACCAACCAAGTGAAAAAGGTAACATACCTAAAATCTGCTGGATGCCAAGAGAAGTGGAGGAACATAGTTAAGGTGGGAGTTTACGGTGATCATTATCGCTATCATTACGCGGAATAAGTGTAGGTGAAATACCTAAAATTACTTTTAGTTTGTAATTATTATTTGGTAAGATATCTCTGAAATAACTTATTTTTAAAATACTAATTAAATGTCTTAATTATAAAGATGCACATAAAAAATCTATTTTATCGAAAAATATTGTTGTTGCGCTATCGGGATTCGAATCTGGATCTCTTTTTCAATCCGGGTAAGATACATTACCAACTATGCTACAGCGACAGTATTTTTGACGACAAATTTTCGAACCTATATGTTACACTTTTCCAAATTAATACATCTATTGTTTAATTATTACAACTTCACAATAAGAATGTGTTCTCATTAATAAAATTTTTTTAACCGAAATAAATATACTACTAAAAAATACAAAAAAGTATAATAAATTTTAATTGAACATACATTTTCTTTAGTTTGAAATAGTGCGGTGCATCGTGGGAGATATAATTTCGATGACATTATAGAATCAATATAACAGTATCAGAAATATAAGCAATATTATACTTTATACCGTAAAATTATCGAATAAGCCGCTTAATTTCTCCATAATACCAGGTGATGCCAACCAAATAGTGGCGCGCGAGTATACCAGTCAGGCAGTAGGTCAACACGGCAAGCGTTGCGGCTGGAGCTGAACTTCAAATATGTCCGTCCATTTACTTTGTAAGAACAGTAAAGCCGATTTTAATCAGTTTTAAGTAGAAATGTTTATTATAATTTTGAACAGTGGCTGATTTATTACATCGAGGCCTGTAAATAGAAGATTAATTTTAAAATAGTAAAATATATTTTTAAAAATCCTATCCTGTCCTATCCGCTTGACAATCTGTAGAGATTATGTTGGCAGTCAGAATATTTTCCGTCTTTCAAGGTCTCTTCTAATAAAATTTTTATCTGGAACCATAATCTGATATTTCTTGGTATCTTTTATTAACATCAAAATATTGTAATTTCCGTAATTTTATTACAGGTTTTTTTTCAATACGTATTCGAATTAACAGATTGTGATTTAAAAATAATAATTAAAATGCGTATCTAAAATACATGTCACATCAATATTCTTACTATTTTAAAACTAAGCTAATCGCTTGTACTATGAAAATAGACTTGCTGGTCTCCTGGAACGAGGCGCGAACCCCCGACCACTAGATCACTAGGCCAGCTTATTTTAGTAGTCGTCTTTAGATTTATATTGCCACTGCTTTAAATTGCTACAGCATGTTTTAGCGAATGTTTACGATTCCGTTCCACAGGAAACGTCTATCATCGTATTATTCAATTCAAATTTTAATTAGGTCACGGCCGCACAATACTTTCTTCGTGCAAAATAATGCAGTTCGAGCTTTATGAGCATTCAATTTAATTTCAGTTACATGAATTTATTTAACTGACTAACTAACTTATCATCACGCCGTTTCGCCACGGGGGGTAGGCAGAGAGGATAGAGCGCCACACTCCTCTGTCCTGACACACAATTTTCGCTTCATCCACATTCATACATCTTCTCATACAAGCTTGGTGATTGTTGAGGCTTCTAACAGAACCGTCTTCCATTATCTGGTTTACCTGGTCGTGCCAAGTCTTCCGCGGACATCCTCTATTTCTGGTGGCATCAACATTTGCGTTATATATTTTTCTTACCATTCTCTCTCATTTAAAAAGCCCAAATATTCCATCCTAGATTATCAATTAATTCAGATTTTATTTTATTCAGCTCAAGAAGAAATATACCATTGCATACGAAAATAATCATTTCGTTAATCATTATAAATAATATAATTTTAAATTAAATGTATCAATTATATAGGTATACATAAAAAGTTAATTTATCGAAAAAATATTTTTGTTGCTACCGGAATTTGAACCTGGATATTTTTTCTATCATAGAAAATGCTTTTAAGAATTGCACCAAGCCAACAGAGTAAGTTGACGGCAAATTATGGAACTTACAAGCTGCAGCTTTTTCAAATTGATACATCTGTTATTCTTTTTTTAAAAACGCAATTATCTTTTTTTTATGACAAATTTTGACGCCAGGAGATGCCAGAAATTAAATCAATTTATATTTATTAAATTTGGATTATTTTTGACATCACTCATATATTAGATATTATTAATATTAAAAATACCACAGAACTCTGTTCTGAAAAAACTGCAATTTCACAATTATGTATTCTCCTTAATATTATTTTACAGGGCCGGCTCTAGCGTGGTACAAGTAATCATGGTAAAAGATGCGTCATGAGGAGTGTAATTTTTAAGTAATATATAATCGTATTGGTTTAAAACAGAAATTTAAAATGGCCTAAGAGCATCACATACCCACGAGCCCCCTCTGTTCTTTTCCTATTGAATTAGATATCAGAAAAACATAATTTACGTACATTTTCTTACACGTCAAAAATTCAGCTTAAATTCATTCTATAATTACCGATTCAAAAAATGTTTTAACAAGAAACTAATTGTATCGATACATTCTATAAATATATATTTAACCTTTATAATCACAGAATTAATTAATTTAAAATGTTTTCTTTTTACCAAAACGGAGCATTTAAAAAACATCTAAAACTGAAATAAATACTCTAGTTCATCCTAGACGCAGACAAAAATACGTCCGATGTCTCACGTAGGTTAGATCTCATTTGTAATATGCAAAAAATAAACTTTTTATACTGTCTTGAAAAGTTCTGCATCAAAAGATAACACATTTTTTCATAGTAAAATAAGTTTATATTTAATTAAAATATTTATTTTAATTTTCAATTACGTATTATTTGTCAGTTTTTATAAATGTAAATGTCTGTCAGCTTTACCAACGTATAATGTTTTTCTGCTCTATTAGTTGACATAAATGTGTGAAATTGTACAAAATACAATTCCCAAACTTCCGCTTTGTATCTATCGATGTCAAATTTCTTTTTCAAATTACGTCGGAATATTTTGTAATGTTTTAATATTAGATAATAAATTAAATGTAAAAATGTTTAGTCACACCAGTTGGTGTAAAACAGCTGTAATTTCTACATTAAATCCATGCTCCGAAGCTTTGTTATACCCGGAAACATTATATTGTCGATCCCTCAGAATAATAAGGTTCCATTTGACATTGACACTATTTGGGATGAGTTCTAAAGCCTTGATTGAATTTCAACATATATTCATGTATATTTTGTTTTGAGTATACAGATATGATTAATTTTAAAGTCTCAACTTATTTTCAGTATTATCAATGACCGCTGCGATATGAGGGAAATTAGAAATAATATAAAAACATTGTAAATTAACAATAATGATCCATAAATAGAAATAAATAACTGATGCAGTTTGAACTTTGAGCTCTTACTATTTTCTTTAATATTCGTTAAAATTGAATTAGTGTGTATGGAAGAAATAAAGAATAATTTGGAACCCATTTCACGTAATAACTCAAATTACCCCTAAATGTTAGTTGGAACTTTGCTATTCTAAGGGGTCGATATTAATACGAATTAAAATAATCAACTAGAATGATAAAAATAAAAAATCTGTCATCGAATAAATATTTAGTTGCTTCCGGGATATTTTTTCGATAAAATAGATTTTTTCTGTATATCTTTCTAGTTGATAAAATTAATTTGTATTACAAAACGTCAACAAAAATGTGTTCTTAAAAATTATATAATATTTCTCGTTATTCCGTCACTTTTTATCTGTGGTTTGACTGTTTTGCTCTCCACACAAACAATAACAGACAACAAATAATTCCAGCAGCAACTAACTCATTATTGACTTTTAAGGGTATTGTGAGAGTAAAATTTTATCCATGGATGCATCCTTAGTTACAGTCTACGTTTTAGCGCCATTGGAGACACAGAGATTTAACAAATCGAATTTTTGTCCAAACTTATTTATTATACACACATCATTGGATTATTTTCATGTTCATAACGTATTTTAATTTTTAATAACATTTTACAATTTAACATTACGGCACAGCGCGTAACTGTTAAGTGTCCCCGAAACCCAACAACGACACATGGCACGCACCTCGCGTTAATATATTTCCAGAGCCATTCTACACTCTCAACGTTACCGACACTTTTAAATCATCAAATTGGAGCAAAATATTTATAATGCACACCGCATGGTACTTACTACAAAAAAGTCTAGGCTAGAATGTGCAATTAAAACGGTAAATAATGATATTATACAAATGTTAGTATGCGCGAAGATGATGAAGAAACGTTTTTTTTTTGTTAAATAAATCCCTGCCATTTATTGTGTAGATAGCATACATTATGTAGATCATACAACTATCCACTTCCATACATTTATTATTTTTTTATTCATACATACATCTGTTACGTTGAATATAGTATTATAAATTATATAATTCTAATTTTTTTGTGACATGCTACGTCTATATGAGAGAATTTCGTATTTAGAGAGGGACATCGTTTACATTATGTACATCATTTTAAATATTAATCCAATTTACATAATCGTACATCAATTAAGATTGTAATATTATGAAAAAAAATATTTAAAATAGAGAAACAGTAAATAACATAATTATAAAGTACTGAACTGTTGTTCTTTATGTAGCGTCTAAATCAAAAACCTTCCAAAACGGATTTCGTATAATTTGAGTTAAATGTGCAGTTTTATAGATTTGTTTGTCAGCTAGATGCATAACACATTGTTTCTCGTAAAAGTCATTTAAATCCATTGATATAACATGTTGAAAATCAGAGTTAGTTCCAAAACATCCCCAAAGCTGACAGAGTATATATTGATATTGCCCCTAAAATTAACTCAGCTAATCACAACACTTATTGATGATCACATGATCTAAAATCAAGTATGGCTGCCAAAATGATATATACAGAAAAAAAAATACATTACAGAATTGTCTCTTTAAAAAATGGCGATGTAAAAACAAACATTTTGCACATTTGCTTTCAAAATATACATTTTCATCCATAACTCAAAAACACATAAATAAGTTTGAGAGGGTTTTAGAATTAGGCGCTACATATGTTTATTAAAAGTGGGTAATAGATATTTGAAATTAAATTGTTTGTAAAGATTTATGGCCTAACACGTGATAACCTAAGATAATGGAGGAGGTTGAATAACTTGGAACTGTATGCCTCCCCAGATATCCCGAGGAAGGTGAAAGCAAGAATACTGCATTGGGCGGGACATGCGGTAACAGAAGACGGATCCCGTAATATGCACAAAGACCAAAGGATCGTCTGCAGGGGAAGACTGAGACGCGGGTGACAATGTCAAGACAGGGTTGCAAGAGGTAGGTGAGTGCCCGGCAAACTGTACCACAACTGCGATATTAAGGTATAGATAGCGCTCTGTAGTAGTGGCGGTCCCGTGAGGTTATAAAAACATACATGTCTTCAATCAAATATTCTAATGAAAAAACGTATAATTTGATATACAGTTACTTTGAATAAGATCGATTATATGTATATGTGTGTCACTGAGTTTCAAAATCCGCTGTAACACTTTTTTAACAAATTTGAATTATATATCATTGGATTAAGAATTATTATTTTTTAAATATGTATGTTTCATTTTAAAAATACGCTTTGTTAACTAGCAATACTAAGTATAAGGTTAGGGTGAGCACAACCCGGTATAACGCGAAATGACTAAAAAACTGTCATGCTTTTTGTTATCATAATGAAATAGTTAATTGGGTTCAAATTAATACAATAATTAAAGTAAATGCATAATAGTTTTATTTTAGATGAAAGTAATAAATACATTTTCTATAAAAGTAATAATGTATGTCATTAAAGTGTAGCGGTTTTGCTAGATTTTCTCAAAATTAAACTTGTTATGACGGGTATTGAAAGTCATATACACAATAAAAATAATTTAAAACATTTTATATGTAAATAGATAATTCTATAATTATTAAGGAAAACACATTCTTATTGTGAAGTTGTAATTATTCAGAACATAGCTCTGTGATATTTTAAATACTAAATTAATGTATTAATTATAAATATATACATATAAAATCAATTTTGTCAAAAAATATTGTTTTTGCGTCACCGGGATACGAACCTGGATCTCTATTTCCAATCCAATCCAATCCCGGTGACGCAAAAACAATATTTTTCGACAAAATTGATCTTATATGTATATATTTATAATAAATACATTAATTTAGTATTTGAAATTCTATAATTGTTAATGGTGCGTTTAAATAATGTGAAAACAAAAACTGTCAGATTATACTATGTAATAAGTGTGTAATTAACATGTTTGTATATAACAACTAGACAAATTGAGGTTTGACAAATGAAAAATGAAATGAATATGTTTACATACATATGTATATATATATATATATATATATATTTACAAGTAAGAATTTTTGTTTTTGGTACATTTTTATGTTAGATTCTGTGCATATTAACTGTTAAATTTTAATTGTTTTATTATTCTGCACCATCTTCATTAAATATTAAATATGAGGTTATTGCGGAATGAGTATAATATCAGAGATAAAGTTTCTCAGTTACCTAGTGTTTGTTGGTCCTGCGAATTACCATTATTGTCCTAACATTTCAGATAAATCTCATTACTCATCTTCAGAGGCTACCTTATCAGTGAAGTATCACTCTAAAATGATCGTGAAATACGTTATTTTAGGTTGGCAGTTCAGCGCTAAGTGAGTTAAATTAATCTTTACTTTGGATAATTAGTGTTGACGACTTAATGTTTAATTTCTGGTAATTCTGTGATTTAAATCATTTTTGTTATTATTTGTTTGTTGCGATCAGTGTCGGGTTTGGATAAATTGATGTTATTGGATTTTACACATTGTTGTCAGTGTATGGGGTAATTTGTCTGTCTTCTCTTATATTAAGCCAGGTGCTTGGAAGCCAAATTGATACGTTATGAATATTGTACAGATATGGCTTCGGTGCGATGATACCAGAGTCAGCGTACATCAGTATGTAAATGACCAATTCACAACTCAATTGTGTATGCCTACTGTGACTACTATATACTCTAAAGTTATATATCTATAAGCTATGTAATAAAGAGAAAAAAATTCTATACTATGAAGGAATGCCACGAGGTATAATTTAACAAACTTGAACATAACTAATTTTATAATAATATCCTAATAATCTTTGTAGATTTTGATACTTAATACATGCGTTGCTTTGTAGAGCGGAATCGAAGCGGGAATGGATAGGGTAGGGCCTTTAAAGGTTTCATTCATGTAATAATATTAATATGTACAGGGACGTCCCTTAGGCGTAGGCAAGTAAGATGATGCTTAGGGGCGGCAAACTTTAAGGGGTGGCAAAATAAGGTAATGCATCCGGTCATAAAATAATACAATTTTAAAAGACAACATGAATTTAAACAATATTTACACATTGATGGAGATAGGTTAGTTATACCTAGGGACGTTATTGAACATATATATACTTATTTTTTTAATTTATTAACCAATGTATTTCCTGAAGGCATGCAAATAAATAGTTGTTTTAAATAGCTAGTAAAATAAAGAAAATATATACATATAAAATAAAGAAGATATATTACATATTATTAAGGAGAACGCACACATATTGTGATGTTGTAATTATTTAGAACATAGATCTTTGATATTTTAAATACTAATTAAATTAATTAATTAGAAAGATGTACATATAAAATCAATTTTATCAAAACATATTGTTGTTGCGCTACCAGGATTCACAACTGGATCTCTTTTTCAATCCGGGGAAGATGCATTACCAACTATGCTAGAGTGACAGTATTTTTGACGACAAATTTTCGAACCTATATGTTACACTTTTTCAAATTAATACATGTATCGTTCCATTATTTGAAAGTCATCTACATTATTTTTACGGAATCTCAAGTAACTTTGAGTAAACCGATATTATATCTTTATAATTATTATATTTAATTAGTATTTATATTACATATTCATTAAAATACGTGAAAGAGTACCAAATGGTAAGCAAAGTCACAGTTACCTTAACATGTAGGTATTTCATTCCAAACTCGCAAAATTTTCTTTCCCCTTTCAACAACCATTTTGGTATCTTCCTTTAAAATATTACAGCGTTCGTAAGTTGACTGATTACTATATTGCTCCGTCACTAATACACGTATGTATGTATGTATGTATGCTTTGTAAATGTTCGTATAATATATTAGCCCTTTGTGAATGTTAACATTTTGTTAAGCATCTACATTTCTTGAAGGGGATATAAATATATGAAGGGGATATATATATATTTCTTGAAGGGGATATATATATATATGAAGGGGATTGAAGGGGATTTTTAGAGTAAGCGTAATTATAAGTAAAATAGAGTAATTATAAGTAAAAGAATTAGGAAAATATTTTGTATATCCATATAATGTATATTTGTTTTGTTTAGAAATTCGCTACATTGACCTATTTTATAAATTATTAAAGACCTACAATACCTTTGTAAACCAAATATTGGTCCGATGAGATGGTTTAAAAATCGAAGAGTATGCGTAAAAAAATGTATGTAGATGAGAAGAGAGTTACGTATTACTTCTAACAGAAACGTTTCTCTTCAGAAAAGTGCAGCGTTTGAAATTTATATGTTTGCGTGATTTTAGTAAATAGTTTTGTTATATAAATTAAATGTAAATTCCAGAATACCAAAAATGTTTCTCTTGCCGCATTATCTTCATAGATTGTAAAATTATACAGCTGTCCTTTTCTACAGATTACCCATGCTATTAAGTATCATTAGTGTTGAGACTGAATGGTTACTTAGAATAATTAAAAGCATTAAAAATGTATGGAAATCCTTAGAATTCCATTGAACAATGTTGTCTCTTTTCATATCATGCAAATAAAATTGTATAGCTGTCCCTCATTATAGTTATAAATACAAGTTGTTGAGTTAAATTGTTAGATTTTATGCTCTAATGATTACTTTTATTATTATTTTACTATATATAAAATATTATAATATTTATGACATATTTTTTGTTTTTAAACTTTTTTTATCATATTGATTTTATTTTAAATTGATAGTTTTTATTACTTTACAAGTACATATTGCTTATATGCTTTGCTTAATTTAATAGAAGGTTTAAAACATAAATATACTTAAATACCTATCTAATATAAATGGTTACATCGGAGCTGTTAATATACAAATAAATAGTGAAGTAAGTAGGTTCTACTTAATCTAGCGCTAATCTTCAATTTTGCCGAGTGGTAGCCTAATTGGATACGTCACGCGAATGTTTTTAGTACAAAACCAGTCACATGTCAGGCAATTACGTTGCTACTACGTGTTGTTTAAATTTTATTAATATTTTTGCTACAATGACAATGATATATTTTGATCAAAAGGTCATTATTTTTGGACTAGAAACAAGACGATCATTTAATTGCTTGATAGCTTTAATTTTTTTTATAAGAAATCCATCTAATGATTAGTGATTAAAAAATACCCACTATTCAAAAGACCGTTGCTCGGTTATTTTGCAACGTTGTATATTTAAATTAATTGCATTAATAATTCATTTTACTTTATGTTTATTTCCATAATTATTTTACGGAATCTTTGTTTATTTTCTTTTTATGTACATTCATTTCATTGCACTCGTCTTAATATTGCGCTAGCTAGTATTTCAAAAAACACTATCTGATAAAATACTAGTTACTGATAAAATATCATATTTTTATCAAATTACGTTAAAATTTCTCGATTCTGTCGCCGACATTTTTGTAATAATCATTTAATTTCATTAATTTGCAATTATTGTACCAGATATAAATAAAAATTAGACAATTCTAATTTGAAATTCTAATAATAGATATTTAATTTAAATTCGAATAATAAATTAAAACTTAACATATTCCACTGCGTACAAGCAAAAAATTGTGCATTACTAAAAATTCTGGAAAATAAAAATAAATGAAATAATTTTAACATTATGAAAAGACCCTTAAAATTCTTGCCGTTATTATCCGGATTAGCGTAACTTTGTCTATGACGTAAGCCACGACATTTGTCTAGCCGAGGTTATTTATAAAAATTGTGAATCATTTGTAACAACATCATGCGCATGCTCGTCGTAAATTTGCTAGCACTTAGGTATTATATGAACCTAATTTGTATTTTTGAATCCTCATAATAATTGTACTGAACTAAATATTTTCTTGTTGGCATCTTTACGTCTGCAAATTTTCTTTTAATTTTTAAAATAATTTATGGTTAATTCTGTCGTCTTTAAAAGAGAATAATCCTTACTGAAAACTGTGTGCAATAACACTTCTACATATTTGTTTTGTTTGACAGACTAAACGTTTTGTTTTCATAGTGTATTCCAACTTATGAATCCAATACTATTCCGTATTTCGGTGATTATGTAGATAAAATTGATGGGTTATAATTTATTATACGTCAAGTAAATATTAAAATACAATTATTTATGTTATATGTTTCGGATATGCTAATGTGTAAATCTAGTTATTTAAATAAATGTTTTTGAACACTTTTAACGAAACAATAAATCCGTTGTCCAAAGGAGAAATCGCAGAAAATATTTTAAACGAAATTGAAAACAGAATACGGTATCGAGCAATAAAAGAACTTGCCTTTTTTAGAGTAATAAATTTATTTATTTATAAATTGATAGAACTGTTTTCAAAATTAGAAAAAAAATTCAAACATTTTTTTTGATACCTAGTATACCCATTAGCATCATCGGTAACAGCATAACCTATGTTTGTGCCTACTGCACGCCACTGTTAGTAGGGGATATTTTTATATACTATGCAATTCACTTTTGCATACCTAAGTATCACAAAGAACTAATATATTTCGTTTTTTCTGTTTCTTTAGTATACTTTAAAACGTATTAATAATATTTTTTGAATCTAGTACGCCGCCAAGTGGTGATTGCGGGAATTAGTCGAAAATACATGCAACATTTTAGTGGAGTGCATTTAACTTTAATCACAGCTGTAGTATTTTTTCCTTCGCTTTCAGATGAATCATATACGTGCGTCTCTTCATCAGTCAGTGGAGAGTCTCACTGTTTTGACGCGATTCCACGTGTTATAGATGTATAGCACCGCTCACCATCGTTAATTAGTGAAAAAAAACTTGATACAGAAAATCAATGATTTATCAAGTCATTAATAAATGATACCTAAGCAATTTTATATTAAAATTAGTCAGCACTTAATAAAATCGATCCCGTAAGTTTAACAATTACATGACAAATGATCGCAATAAATCGTATTACAGTATCATAAATCACTACCGACTTAAGGTCAACAGCTGTTACGTTTTTTCGTGACTTAGGCCATTACGGTCCTACAACGATGAAATATCGGTCACTCACATACAAAATCCGTGCAACGGTCTGTCCTACTGCCGCGTTTCACTAAAAGTTAAAAAGATGTCAAGCAAAATACACTTCACTTCAAAAATGCCAAATCATGTTTGTACCGCCTAGAAATAAATACTTGAATAATATTTTATCTTTTTTACTCGGGTGCTGTTCATACTTGTTCAACATAATATTATACTGGGTCTAGCCAAAGAGCTCGTTGTCCCATTACGTTTCTTACGTGCTAGCAAATTTCGCGCGCTTAATCAAAAATATCTGACATTTGTGAATAGTTTCATTTGATAGTTGTGTAAATCAAATAGATTTTTTGTATAATGGTGATATGGGCGGATCACTGATTTAGTAATGAGCAGATCGTCCGCTTGTGTGTCCGCTTGACCGAATGCCGGCCGATGTGTTGTTTTAGTCCCAGTTTATATTTGAAGAATTTTTAATATTTCGTCATGTTTATTTATATTTATATAAAAAAATTAACAATTCTAATGCTACATAGGAGTAAAGTTTATAGATACATAAACAATTGTAAGATTTAATAAGAATCCAACATTAGCAAATAATGTAACAGCAGTTAAAAATATGACTAATATAAATGTAAACTTAGGTAAAATTTTTTAGCAATGAATAAAAAAAAAACGTGTTACACTTTTAAGGATTACATTTTTTTAACATAGCTAAGAGACTCTTTTTTAAAATAGTTATAAGTCCAGCGGATGGAATGGAACGGACATTGTGAAACCGGCTGGCGTTAAAAAATAAAACAATGGTAGGTAAATGTACAATTTATTCAAGTCGAATAGTTAAAACCTTTTATACTATCAATATTTCAAATAATTTTTCTGAAGACAGTATTATGTATTATATCAAGAATCTGCTAAATTTGTATCAAAAATTCTTTTAATTTTAGTATTGAAGTATAGTGGAATATTCTAAATAAGTTACAAAATGATTCTACAAATCTTATGTTTAAATATTAATCAGAAATAAAATATTATCGAGTCGATTCTACAGTGGAGAGGGTGAAGTCACCTATCTATGGACTGTATTTAACAATATTTCCTTAATTTTAATAGTTTTATACGACTAGTATTTAATAAAATTCAGCAAAACCGTAAAACAGTAGAAAATAACTTTAACTTTGTGAGAACCAAGATAGTTACTATTGATAAAAACTTAATTTAAATTAATCATATTGTTTAATTATCCGGGCTCGAATGACCCCCAATCACGAATAATCGGCGCTCTACTGTAATTTTAAAAATACTCTATATTTATTGTTATCTTGTGACAGCATTTATAAAAATTAAACTAGTGATATGAAAATAAATAAAAAAGAATCACTTGAGAAATGAAAATCATTAACTAGTTTTGAAACCTGTCCTAAAAATATCGTATAAATAGTTTATACATGTAAAATTGATTGTATTATATGTTTGTCCGTTTTCTGTGGAGTTTTATACTTATTGACCGATCTAAATCAAATTTTTAAATAAATAAAAGTAGAATATTTCACAAAACATGGGCACATAGCCGCGCCACCCTACTCCGGAATGAAGTACGCCTTATATTAAAAGCTATTTGTTCCAAATTATACTCAGTTACACTAGTTTGCTGGGGGAAATATAGTTACCGCAGTACCCCATCTCCCTTGACATGTCACCCTCATCCTACCTGTACTGAATTTTGCATTACAATAAACTAGGATTTTGTTTGATTAGGTCTTGCGCGGATCGCACGTTTCAGTAGTCCACTGGGTTCACAACACCCGCGGCTTCAGCGCATATGGGAAGCGATACACCTCCATTCAACAGACTGCTACTATAAGTACCTACGTTTAAATCATTTCCAATTAATAATATTGGGACGCTATGTAACGTCAATAATATTGGTTTAATGCGACAGTAATATTTTCATGATTCTTTAAGTAACAAAAATACACGACATTTTACATTAATTTATTCTCTATAATGCACGCTAAAATATTCATAACCGTCGATTATATCACTCGGAATAAAATACAAAAACAGGTTCTCATTAGTAGGTGGTGATATTTTTCAGGAATTTTTATAATCTAAGGTTGTTAATAAAACATCGAAATTATTCTCTATATGAATGAAGTATGTTTTTATTCATATAGAAAATTCCTTGGCTCGGTTAAAACATTTCAGGAATGAACATCTTTACACATAACACGTGGTGCTAGAGAATGATAGAGAAAATAAACTATACTGAAATAATGACAAATGCGGACGTTCTGAGTATGATAAAAGAGGTTCTTAAATCATTAAAATTTGTTTATTTACATCAGAAATGAATATACGAGGCTCGTTAATTAAGTACCGGAATTTTTTTTAAAGAAACAACATAATTTTTCCAACAACTTTCTTCGGACGCTACATACATTAAACTTCTTCTCAACATAGTCGCCACCATTATTAAAGAACTTATCATAATATGGCACCAATTTTTCTATACCTTCGTCATTGAACGACGCCGCTTGGCATGAAAACCATGTCTGTACTCCGTCTTTTAAGTCATCGTAACGTTTGCCATCAATGAACCAAAATGTGGAATCACTTGGCGCCAAATCGGGACTCCTTGGCAGTTGGTTTCATGTTTCGTGCATTCAAGAAACGAATCAAGGACCTCATCTCACAATCGGCGGTCTGATCTATTGTCTTGAATATTTCAACAACTCACTACATGATGGCCACACTATGTGAATATCTCTAACGTTGCATGTGGTGAGTCAACAGATGAAGGAACCGTTGCACATACGCAACATCCGGCAACGGTACTTACTTAAAAAACGCGCCTCGTACTATAATATAATATACTTACATAATACATATTACAAATAAATTGCTATAAGTTTAAAAATATATTATATTTTTGAGTGGGATTCAGCCTTGTTCAGTTATATTGCTGGACTTTTGCTTGCGTTAATGTAGCCAGTTTTTTGTACTGTTGAGATGTAATTTCATTAAAATAAATACATCAAAAAATATATAATGAGTTGACAATGTAAAAATGGATTATTTATGTAATTTAGAGTTTGCGTTTAATTAATTTAAGAAGGAATTGAAACAGCGTTGCTTCCGACTGATCTCTATCTAATTGAGTCCATGTTTATATGACATAATGGATTGGACACATTCTTAGACACAACGCATACCTCAAAAATGTAATTAAGGGAAGGATCGAGGGAGGATACAGAGAAGAAGACCTGAATAAAAATACATCCACGAAATTATGAGCAAGGCGAATGCTACCTACACCTAAATATTCTAATGATTTCTAGAACAAAGATGCAAGGTGAGCATTGCACCGATAACATTAAAGTTATGAAAAATGTAATAATAAATATTTTTATTCATATATTTTTTAATATCGATAATTTCGATATTAGAGAGGCTTTTTTGATAGCTTCATAGTTTTTATTCTTGCGCGGTATACTCAGCCGGAGTTTAAGGCATCTTTGAAATACTCATACATAAATTTAATATATATATAAATCATACATAAAATAACTTTATTCAGTACATACTTAATATTACAGATTATAATAGATTCGATAGTACATGATAAAATACAACAAGATAGTGAGGGGGAATTATTTATAAAAACTTAAAAAATACCTATGTATAAAAAGAAGAAATAAACGACGTTAACACTTTTATTACCAATAATACTTCAGCTCAAAAAATATTGAAAACAGTTGACGCCATCAATATGTTCACAATAAAAAATAATTAAAATTAATATGAAAATATGTCAAAGAATAATTATTTATCATGGGCTCTTCTTCTTTTTCAATATATAATTTGTAATCAAGAAAATATTTCAATTAATCGAAAAAATTGCATATTTACGATTTTTTTTAAATTTTTAAATCTCTGACATGTTTGAGATTAGGCACATATTATTCAAACATTTTTGACTGGTAATTAAATCAATATGAGACTGCCGTTTAGGAAGAAGACTATATCTCAGAAATCGATGATGTAAAGTGTGATGAAGATTTTCAATGAAATGCCAGAAGGAGGAGAAATTACATAGATTCAAGATATGTTTTAGTAAAAAATAACAATTTGATTTATTTACATTTTAACATATACATATATATATATATATATATATATATATATATATATATATATATAGCCTTCAGGCCCTAAAGAATAGGATGCCAGCGGTATGGCCACCGATCTAGTTCAGTCTGGGTTCTGTAAATATGTGGGTGTTGGTATGTCACTTGTTACCTCGGATGGGTGAATATAGTTTTAATGCCAGACTACCACCCTCCCATGCCAGAATTGATCTCCTCCTTCAAGACGCATTCTAGTCACTGTGGACTCCGTCGAGACCATTTGTCAGCCATCGCTCGCATGCGGCCTCGCCGCTGGTTGCAATCTAAATTCGCGGATGGATCAAACCCATTTTCAATCTCTGAATCCACCGCGGGAACTCCAGCTTCCGTCATTTTCTTCCGGAGAGCGGCCCCACCGACCTACTTACTACTCCCTCTTCGAACGTATTCTCCAAAGTCATGTTTCGCTCAGCTGCCTGCCAGACTCGGATTCTCGTCCTTGATTCGTTATTTTAGACAGCCAACCACCGTTCGAATCATAGGTCGGTAAAACAGGCTGCCCAGTACTCGGTGCGCAGATTCAAACATCACAATATATTTACATATGTACGCACTATATTAAGAATAATTAAAAATAAATGGACTAAGTCTGTTACACCCTGTATAAGTTCAAACAAAAACCACTAAATAACTATAAGTATTATTTCAAATAATCTTAAGAGATCTCGATTCCCACAGAAAATACACATAACCGATAATCATGTAAACTTTTATTATTGAATTAATACTACGTTTATATCCAACCCTTTGATCTACGCTACTGACAGAGTCATTAAAAATGATTTCTTATATTATTGTGCTTTTCTACTGCAGACATATTTTACGAGACGGGAATAATCTTTACTGCCCTCGCAGTCATCAGTCTGTTTACCGTTGCCATGCGGCCTGAAGTAATTCAACTAAATTGGCCAGCTATCTTCAATGGAGGACGTTAAACAATTAATCTGTTTCACGAAATTGCTGTCGTAATTTATCACAAAAAGCACGGCTCGGAGGTTTATTATGTAATAATACAAATAATGTACTACCAGTATTTATTACTGAAAGCCTTAAGGATAAACTAGCATACTTGCAGACAGTGTCGTAACTACAAAATTTGGATTCCGATGCGGAATGGAAAAAAGAGTCACCTGAAAAGGATTACACAAGGCGCGTTTTTTAAGTAGTACCGTTGCCGGATATTCCCGGTGTAACGTTGTGGTTGCGATGTTTCGCATGCGTAATGATTTTCTTATTGTTGACTCACCACAAGCAATGTTAGAGACATTCACATAGTGTGGCCATCTAGTAGTGAGTGATTAAAATGTTCAAGACAATGGATCAGCCCGCCGACTGTGAAATACGGTTCGTGATTCGTTTCTTGAATGCACGAAAAGTGAAACCAGGTGACGTTCATCGCCAAGGGTGCCCTGATTTGGCGCCAAGTGATTTCTATATTTTCCTTCATCTGAAGCGGTTCCTTGGTGGCAAATATTTGGATGACTAAAAAGACGGAGTATATTTATGGTTTTCATCCCAGGCTGCGTCGTTTTAGGTCTAAGGTATACAAAAATTGGTGCCTCGTTATGAAAAGTGCCTTAATAACGATGGCGACTATGTTGAGAAGTAGTTTAAGGTGTGTAGCGTCTGAAGAAATTAAAGTGTTGTAAAAATGATGCGTTTCTTTAAAAAAAATTCCGCTAGTTATTTAAAAAACGCGCCTCGTAAATAAGATATTCGAATATTAATACTGCATAGTTTATTTAATATACAGTAAAAACAAATTAATAATTTCTATCATACCATATTCAAACTTGCATGAAAAAATCATCTTAGACATTTATAAATACTTGCAATTTAAAAAATACTTGCTTCGCGTTAAGACAATTTTCGCTTTACAGTGATGTTCTGGTCTCTAACTCGACATTGCATAGTAGCGGCGTATTGCTACTGTATACATTGAAAATATTTTCACGTGTTTTATATTACACGTGAAAATATTCACGTGTTTTATATTACACGTGAAAATATTCACGTGTTTTATATTACACGTGAATATTTATTTAAAAAATTTAAACACGATTTAAAAAAAAATTATAATTATATTTATTTCAAATACTAATTAAATGTATTAATTATAAAAATAAACATATGAAATCAATTTTATCGAAAAATATTGTTATTGCGCGCTACCGAGATTTGAATCTGGATCTCTTTTTCCAATCCGCTCATGCATTACCAACTATGCTACAGCGCTAGTAATTTCGACGACAAATTTTAGAACCTATATGTTACACTTTTAAAATTAATTCATCTGTCGTTGCATTATTTAAAAGCCATCTACATTGTTTTTACGGAATCTCAAATACCTTTGAGTAAACATAACATACATTTAATTAGTATTTAAAACAACTAAGACCTATGTTCTGAATAATTACAACTTCACAATAAGAATGTGTTCTCCTTAATAATATATTTATTTCTGTGGATTACTTGTTAAATCTGGAAAAGGTATATAAAAAATATATTTGGGTCTCTATCTAACGTGTCACCAGTGACGTGCACTAGTCATAGACTTAGGTTACGCTGCTTATATCGATGAGTATTATCATTAGAGGTTATATTCATCATTCACCCTTTCAGGAGCATGTTTTTGTGTCAGTATACTTGTGTGAGTGTGTATTATTACTAGTATTGTTGGGGAAATTTTCAAGTTATTAACTAAAGGAGTTAAAATATAATATGATATAATAATACTAGATTTGTAGTGTATTGGAATGCGTACAATTAAGTCCGCTTCAAAGACACACTTGCGGTGTTTTGCAACACGTATGTTAAAGCGAAGACGTGTATTCAGACCGCCACGCGGTGCGAGACTTGCGTTTAGTTCAAATACGTCTGGGACAGATTTTGCGAAAAAACACATGCGCAGCTTTATTGTCAATTTCAAATTCTTACGCTAATTATGTGGTTTTAGTTAATACGTTAATATGAAAACTGATATTTAATAAATACTTATTTTGCAAAAATTATAGATATGCACGCTTTTTTGATTATGTAGAGTGCATGACTCAGCGTGTAACGCACAGTTACGCCACTGCGTGTAGAGCATAGTTTCTATCAAGGCGGTACAGTTGATATGTAATCGCTTCAAGAAAATAATGTATTTTTATGGATAATTATTAATAAGGTGTTAGAAGTGTAATTAAAATGTCTTTCCTTACCATTTTTTGGTGTATCTCATCATCATTACCCACCCCCCCTGATCGCCTTCCCACCAGAGTTGGAAAAAAAAATGTCTTGGTAATCGTTCTTCTGGCATTCCCAAGATGTGTCTATGCCATATCAATAGAAGAATCTGTGTTATTTAAATGGAGTTTCAAATAATCATACGAATAGATATATTTAATGAATCACATTTTATTGTGAAGTTGCAATTTTAAAACATAGTTATATAATGTAACGTAATGGTAACGCATTTTCCCGGCAAGTATAAAACCAAAATATTTTTCTTGTTTTATTTTATTATGTAGGTATATCTTTCTAATTGATTCATCTAATTTGTTTCAAATAACTGCTGACTTAAATTTAAACTAAAGAGTACTTATGTATTTAATCATTTTGGTGCGAGAGACGAAAGGGAAAATAATCTTTTTTTGTTAGCCAGTGGCACCGGTGTCGAGCGGTAGACTGTTTGATTCTTAATTCAGGGATCACGAGTTCGATGCTCATCTATTCTAACACGATTCATATTTTTGACGGAAAAAAGATGTTTTAATTTTGGTCTGGGTTTTTATGTAAGAAATTGTAAAATAAGAATACTCTGAGAATTATTGAGAAGATCTTGTGAGTTAAATTGTATTATAAATTTATATTTTATAATAGTAATAGTAATATCAAGAATACGGTCTTCATCAAGGTGGTCGAACTATATGAAGAAGATGATTGGTACTTCATTAAGTGCAACACTTAACATGGGCCAGGACTAACGGAAATGCAGGCAAATACTCCGTGCATATTTTATAATTAAGAGGTGCATTTCCATCGAACTACAATGCTCAATTACGACCAGGAAGAAGAAGAAGAAAAAAAAAAGAATTCTGTAAAATAGACGACTGTACAGACTATTATTTCTTTACAGGTATCTGTAAAGCATACTAAAGATTTATATTATTTATCTTGATTTAGCTGTTCATTCACTATTATAGTGTCCGTGGCGAAACCACGGGAAACGCTAGGTGAAACTTGTCACGCGGCGAGGCCGCCCAAGCAGATTTAGCTCAAAAGGTATGAATATAAAGTCGACTATATACGCAAAGGTATACCTGTTCAGGTAAACATGACATTTATACACTGACCATACACGTGGCGGCTAACCTGTGACAATCTCTCAGTCAACCATGGCATCGGTACAATGCAACATCGACGATGCGTTAGCGTTAGTACGTCTTCTCGTCATCCTACGAAAGAAGGAAAAAAACCGCCACAAAAGTGGTGTAAATAATGGTTGTTAAAAATAAGCCAATACAGTCACGTCAATTTGATAAAGGAATTAAATGTAAAGCCTCAAGATGAAGATGTTATTTTTCGAACTTCGCAATGCGATCTTTCCCTTCGCGGTGGACGGAATAACTGAGACTTGCGCTCTGGAGTAACACACACACTCAGGTTTGCCTGAAGTCAGCACTTACCCACAGGTAGAAAATATAAATTTTCAATTGTTGTCAGGTTGCCTGTACAGATAGGGATATCTGTCAGTTTTGTTACATACACGCTCCGGTTTGCCTGTACAGGCGACCTGAACAAGTATACCTGTCAGGTATACCGTTGCGTATGTGGCCGGCTTAAAATATCACAACGCTTGCGGTCAACACATGAGATGTACTTATATAGGTCTGGTCGCAGGTACATTTTGTGGACAAGTTAAATGACCGCAAATATTTTACGAGGCACATGGCTGCGATACTAATTGCGACAAAAACCTTATTGGTATTAAAAAAAATGAATTCTTACCACCTGCTTCGGCACTTGTTAAAATCATATTTTCTCTGGTTGTGTTATTGGTTTTTGATTGTTCAAAACTTTTCCCACGTTTAGCTGTGGTTCATTTGGAAATGGCTATGAGACCGCAAAGCAATTATTGTAAAACATTCGATAATGGATAGAACATTGGATAATTTTTTTTTACATTTCGTAATGCTTTTGAAATATGCTCCGAAATTTTACTTTTATTTTCGTTTGTCGAATTATTAATTGTAAAAATCCCGATTATCCCGTTCCCTCTCCTCTTCTCTCTTATATCATCTTTCTTCACCGTATGTTTTATATCAGATGTTTTAACATAGAATTTATTTTATTCGAAGGCCTCTCGAGTAAATAGTGTCACGAAACTGCGTTAAAAAAAGCACATTACAAAAGTACATAATTTTTTAATACAATAATAAGCAATGAATGAAATGACTTGAAAATATGTTTGAAGAAATCAAAACAAAATACGATTTCTCTTCCAACGCGCGGTAGGAGGGGACAAACCAGAAAAATATATTCTATATTGGGGCGGTATAAAACTCAACAATAAAGGTCTGCTGCCTTTTTACTTTATTTCGCCTCGATTTTTGTATAGATTTCTTTCAAAAAGTTGAGGTACTAAATGTCATGGTTTGTTTTTCCTCGTTCTCGTCCATCATATTCGACTATATGAGACTGAATCATGGAAACGTCGACACATTAGCACAATAATCACTACACAATAATCATTACTTTAAATATTTCTAAATGTCAATCAGGTATTTGATGAGATGATATATAATAATTATGGAAGATATTGTTTTTTATTTTATTAATATTTTTAATATTCCTAAATGTAGAAAATATAAACATTATGTTTGTTTTAATAAATACATTATTTAAAACAAAATTTTGTCTGTATATTTTTATAATTTTTTAAATAATTTTTTATCATCAAGTCAATTTCCACATACGAGTATTTTATCATCATAAATATTTTAGTTAAGTATCTATATTTATTTTTTAAATACTTATTATTTTATTTAAAAAAATATATTAGAATAATGTGACATACATGTTTTATGGATAGTTAATCTGACATCCTAAAAAAGGAAATTATGTTTTCTGAAACTGATTGATGTTTTAAACTAAAAAGTCAAAGTTACATAATCTATAAAATAAATTATAATTGGTTCATATGTGGTATTGCAGATCTTATAATCATTTGCTAATATTATTTGTGATAATATAATGTTTTTAACTAAAGTATCTTATTTATTGTTAATGATAATTAAACTAATTTAATGAAAACAAATACAGCTGCTCTTTGAAACAGCGGAAGCGCAATCTTTAAGCGACAAAAAAAGAAAAATCCTATGTATATATATATATTTTTTTTAAATAGTTCAGTCAGAAAAATCGTTAAAATTTCAACATATTTTCTGCCAAAAAGCCTGGAGCTTAGGACAAAAACGTGCATTTTTACTTTGAAGTGTTTTTACTTTTAGGGACAGAATATTGTAAAACTAGTTTACGAGTACACCAGGACTCGGTTCATTGCATCCTCACGAAGGGAGACCTACCGACCTGGCCTACTATCAAATACATTGGTATCATCGTCACGAACACCGATGCAGGTATTCAGTATTTATAATCTGGTTATAGTGACCTATAAAGCGACTCACCTCTCCAATAGTCTTGCGCTGAGTACAGAGAAATTAATTTTAGCTGGAAGCAATATGGTGGTATGTATTAACAACAGTAAAGAAGTACAAACCAGCAGGTTTTACAAACGTAACATGAACTAAACGCTTAGTAAAAATTACACTACTCGTGATAAAGCTATAAAAAGTAAGATGTTGTAATATTTTTATTTATTTATTTATTAGCAGGAAGCAATCGAGTCTACTGTTTTCATGCCCTGAGGATTATATGGCTATATGGCCGGATGTTTTTGGAAATCTATACAGGATCCTGTACCCTTTATGCAAGGTACCGTTAACATATTTGCGATAAGCGAAACAATAAATTATTAGATACTAATTTAATGCATTAATTATTAATATATACGTATAAAATCAATTTTGTCGAAAAATATTGTTTTATTATTTATTATATATTATATTGTTTTAAAGTGATGGTATTCGAGAAGGAGGAAAGCGAGACACCATGCAAAATACTTGTAGGTAATGAATGTTTGGAAAAAGTAGATGAGTTTGTATATTTGGGAAATACGAGTATGTTTGATAGAAACGGAAAGGCTGAGAATGATATCGAAAGAAGAGTGACTGCAAGAAATAAAGTGAACGGCGCTTTGAATGGAATTATATCTAACGGGAATTTGTCAACCGAGGCAAGACTAGCGGTGCACACTGGAATCCTGGTACCGACACTGATGTATGGAAGTGAGGCCTGGAGCTGGCAGAAAAGGAACGAAAGTAGACTGAATGCAGTGGAAATGAGATCACTTAGACGTATTTGTGGCAAATCTATTTATGACAGAGTAAAGAATGAAGAAATAAGGAAAGAATGTAAAGCTGATGTTAGTATAGTGAGTAAGATTAAAAAAGGATCACTTAGGTGGTTCGGACACATGGAACGGATGAATGAGGAGAGAATGGTAAGAAAGATATATGATGCAAGTGTTGATGGCACCAGAAATAGAGGACGTCCACGGAAGACTTGGCACGACCAGGTAAACCAGATAATAGAGGATGGTTCTGTTAGAAACCTCAACAATCGGCCAGCTTGTATGAGAAGATGTATGAATGTGGATGAGGCGAGAATTGTATCAGGACAGAAGAGTGTGGCGCTCTATCCTCTCTGCCTACCCCCACGGGGAAACGGCGTGATGGTAAGTAAATAAGTAAGTAATATTGTTTTATTATATATGTATATATTTATAATTAATACATTAAATTAGTATTTAATAATTTATTGTTTTGCTTATCGCAAATATGTTAACGGTACCTTGCATAAAGGGTACAGGATCCTTTATAGATATAAATTCAATTTTGTCGAAAAATATTGTTTTTGCGCTATAATTAATACATTTAATTAGTATTTAAAATATCACAGACCTATGTTCTGAATAATTACTACTTCACAATAAGAATGTGTTCTCCTTAGTAATAAATTATTAGATTTATTGAATTTAAAACCTGTGTAATATAAAATGCTCACTGTATGTATGTACTTATTGCGCGAAGCTTTACTAGGCAGTAAGCTTGATCAGAGAACTTGAGCTATTATTTTTTTTTTTGCATTCACTTCACTTTTACTTCGCTATTATCAATATTTTCACTATCAAAGTTCAATCAAACATATATTTTACATTATATCTTTCGATTAACATTTATTTATAGTAAAATAATACCATAGTGTCATGACTACCATAAACAACTTTGAAATAAGAAAAAGTCACATCCCTAAGCTTGTTAATTATTGAGTAGTCATAAGTATGTGAAAATTACGCACCTCGAATCAAAATAATCGATCAGTATCAAATGTTTTAATTTGTAAATAATAAGAAGAACGATTTGTTTAAAACTATGTTGATGTATCAATAAATAGTGTTTTTCTTATTATTTATATTATATGTTGCCAAAAAATAATTTCGCAAATATTAAAGTATTTTTAATTTGTATTTATCATCACATCATGAAGTTCCGATAGTAAAATGGCGGCTCGTATTTAAAATATCACAGCTAATGTAATAAATTATCTTCATCAAAAAAATATTTCTAATCTGCACTCATGTCAGAAATCGAACCCATGACTTGGATTAACGTAATAACATAAAATAATAATACGTTTTGTTTTTTACGTTTAAAAATGTCAGCGATCGGTGAGAGCTAAATTGCCTTATATGATGTAGAAATGTATAATAGAATAAAAAAGTAAAAAATAAAATTTACCTATTTTAAAGTCGTTTTCAAATCACGTAATACCACATTTACCGCATTTCTTAAACGAGGTGAAAACATGTTAGCTTGTTGCTTCGTTCCCTCGAAATTTGTTTCTCATTAATTTTATTTGAAATTAGTAACAAAATTAACATCGCTCCGGTGTCTTATTGACGTCACATTGTTTACACAGCGTCAATATGTATCAATATGATGTAACCATTTAAACAACCCTGAGCATTTGTCAGTTTCAAACAGTGATAGACGTGTTTGGATTCATCAACTATTTAACTATTTATATACAATATATATGTACTGATGACATATGATGTATGCCTATCAGTCATCAGTATTGACTGACAGGCATACCAGGGATGAAAGTTTAAATGTTGTATTCAATATTTTACAGAAACGATAAAACACTTATGGTTACAAATTCAATGAGATTTTTTAAGATCGTTAAAATTAGCTAATCAAATATTAAAGCCAAACCTGGTAATGTTGAATGAATAATAAATTAACTCTTTTACTTTTGAATAGTTCCTTTACCACCGCAATAAAAAAATTAAATTTATAATTAAATTAACCAATTAACGCCATCTGACATTCTTAAAATAATAAATAATAAGAAAAAAGACTTTGTTTAAAACCACTATTTATTGAAACATCAACACGTTTCAAGACATATGGTCTCTTCTTCAGGAAAAAATTTATACTGAAATTAAAAATGTCAGCATAGAGAAAAATAAAACTATAAAAATAAAAGTGGTGGGTAGCTAACTATGAACAACTGTGAAAACAAATTTATACCATGACTATTTGCAAAAAGGATTAGATTATTTACTTTATTTTATTTGCTATTGATTTTTTTTTATTTCTAAGTAATTTGGCAAATATTGAAGAAGAGATTCTTTAAATTATTTATAAACTAATGTACCGTTCCGGCGGTAACACGATACACCTCACATACTTTTCATTGCCAAATGCCGATTTACGACGCTATCTAGTGATGCGATATGAACCGTTGTTCGTCGTTGCTTAAGACCATTTTGTATAGGATAGATTTTTCTCACTTTATCCTAAGTGACTGCAAGATTTATTTAGGTTAAGTTATAGTTTCCTATAATATTTTACGAGAATGTAAGGTTAGGCGATATTTCAAAGTATCTTTCGTTAATATTTAATTTTAATTTCACCCAACGATACGTATTATTTTTTTCATTATATATTTCATTATTAATTATTCACCAATTATAATATATAAAAAATTTAATATTACAATTATTTGTAATAAAATCAAAATACATTGGTGATCTAGTAACACGTTAGTTTTCAGACGTTCAAATGAAATAATAATAATAAAAAAAACCTTTTAAATTAGATTTGTACGCAGAATAAAAATATATTTCAAAATAACGTGTCATCATTTAAAAAAATAATAATTAAGAAATACGGGTATGGATCGAATATAATTAACGGAATATAGTGAATACAACTCGTTAAATCGTAAATAATAAAGAAAAATCCATAAATAAACGCTGTTGCATTAATTGAATCGGCACAACCGATATGTGATGTAGCGGTAAAACCTACCCCACTGCCTTCGATATGTCGATAAATTGTGTTGAAAAACTCGAGGATGCCGGATAGCTGTTAGATCGCCTAGTATACTTGCACAAACGTAGTTAAGCTGGGTGCACACGTCCGTGAGCGCACTAAACGGTAGAGCTCGGCCGAGTAGAAAAGAACTCGCACGCAGTATGTACATTTGGACATAACAAAAATAAGTCCACATGCTGGAGTGCTATAATTCAGAGAAGAGTCCTATAATCAGATACACAGTTGTAATATAAAAGTATAACACAGTATAATAATTTATTTATTTAACTTGTTAGTGAAAAACTCTTTTTCTTCCTTCTAAATATACTATATTCCGTAAGGTTAACATTTGTAAAAATTATTCTATTTTTGCAGTTACGTTCCTGGTTCAGAGCGCTCATTCAGGCGAATTTCTTGTTTGCAAATGAGCACTCACATTTGCATATGTTAAAATAAAACACTTGTTTTTTGATTCCACTCATTTGATTTATTTGAGACGCGTTTCGCCTTGCAAGGGCATTATCAATCTATCAATTTTAACTCAATAATTTGTAGTTATAACTATAATGGGGGACAGCTATACAATTTATATAATATGTTTTCCTTTATAAAAGGTATAGAGGTTATCAATTTACTCATATGAGTCACTAATGTAGATGTTAGCGGTAAGTTATAGCAATTATGTTGTTGTGAAACAAAGTGTGGATTATGTCGTGATGTATGTGACTATTAGAAGGATCGATGAGTAGATTCCAGGGGTCTGTAACTTCCAGATTGTCTACCATATTCCGTTTGAAAGACGTGTATTGAGGTATGAGGCAGGATACATCTACCGTATATCGGAGGCTGTTGGCAGGAAATGGACCTCAACATGTATGAATACATACCATGGTACGTATTTAGTATAAATGACCGATACACATTTACTGACATGTTAGGAGGGTACTCTCCTCAGTACTCGCATGTGTTGATCCAGCTTTATTATTACCGGTCAAGCCAACTGATACTAGGCACAATTATTCGACAAAATTTTTATTATTACACAATTACAGTAGGTAATCGACGTAAATAGGCCATTTAAAAAATATTAATGGGTAAAGTATGAGTTGGCGCTGCTGAAATTTAACTCGAGACCTTTCTGTAACCAGTAAACTGCTCTACTGTTAATTTGAGAGCTACTGTATTTATTTTTATTTCATTAATTATTTTAATATATTGTTTAATTTAACTATCACCATCAGTAAAACATAATAATAAGAGTACATACCTCGCAGACAACCTTGGTAACAATACTCGTACAGTAATTTTACTTACATAATTTGTAAAATTTTATATACCTATATTTTTTGTTCTTTGTTGATTCATTACTTAATTAACATAAATATTAACATAAAAATATGTCATGAGTACTTATACAATACAAACATGAACAATGAACAACTTATTCGGAGGTAAAAATTTAAACAATATCTAAATATTTTATAAAAATATAACGAAAAACTTACAAAGTGGCTTAGTTTAGCATTTTGAGTATAACAATTATTTTGATATACGAAAACGCCAGTAATTCCTTAATATTCTTGATAAATGAAGTTTTACGCATATTACAATTTTTTTTCCTCTACTTGTCTGTTTTTCTCCAAAACATGTTAATTTATTATTATGAACTATATTTGTGACATTGATAAATACGATTTTTTTCTTACAAATGTCATGTGTACATGTTTTGAATCAGTTTAATATAACTTTTCACAGACTTGATTGTTTTCTCATTTATGATATATACTATTCTTTTTACTTTTTTCTAATATCTTTTAATATTTCTGAATTTTACACCACAGTTTTATTTCGAACTTTTGAAATGACATTATTTGATCTAATAATGACACGTAATAATTGCTCTTGTATCGGTTTGTAATTATAGCTCGACAGTTCAGATCTTCGGTATACGGAGAACTCTAGCGTACGTTTATTTGCTAACTGTATGCTCGCCTGCTCCAGATATCAAGCTGGCCGGATGAAACGAGTTATTACTTCTTCATTCAACTTATTTATTATCGAATTCTTTTCTTACGACAGTGTGTTATCTTGAATAATTGTGTAGATTGTGAAAGAAAAATTTTCCAAGTGATATTATATTAAAATATATTTGAATAGGTTTTTCATATTCTCAATCAACGTAACGTTACCACTGCATTTTTATTATTTAGCAAGTAAACCTTCCATTAGAATTTGTAGAGTAGCATACTGAATATTTTATAGTTTTAAACCTTCTAATATAAAGAACCTGTTGAACTTATATATGAAGGATATATTCATTAATTTTCACTACCTTATTTTGAATAGGTCGAAGCCCAAAATTTTGAAAAGGCGCCTCAATATCCATCGTCGTGCGCTCTGAGGTAGATAACAGCGCTCAACATCGCCCATCGACTGACCGCGCACTAGCGGCGAGGGAGGGAAGGTGGGAGGCACTATTATTATTTTTTATTTTATTTTAATATTAGAAAATTTAATACATTTTTTAAATAATCAGTAGGATATATATATATTTCTTTTAAGATTTATTTCTTGTCTATGAGAGTTAGTTCAAGGTTAAATATAAGTCCCAAACATAGCTGATTTTGTCTAGAGCGACCCATCTTGGAAGTCCTTACAGTATACTTTTCATTAATTATTCTTCTAATATTCGTAAGACGTGTCCATGCCACATCAATAATTGAGATTTTTCTCTAGGTGGAATTTCTATAAAGGATAGTATAATATACCTTTCTAATTTCACTCTACACTCGTTTGTTCTAGCATAATTTGTCTTGTTTATTTTTATACAATTTCTCATGCACGCTCGTTGATTTTGACGTGACTAATTTTCGATTGCGCTTTTAATAGGGTAGTCTACAATATGTGGTTTATCTGAACGCACATGAGTCTTGCGGACGGATGCCCTCTGTTCCTGTTGCTGTCAACCCTCTTACCATTTTATTTACTCTCTTCACACATGTACGTTTCTCTTACTATAAGGAAGATTTATGTATAGAGTACATGTTATATAATATTTCTTTAAAGAATTCATCAAATCATCTGGAACATGTTTTGAGTTGAGTTTTGTCAATTTATCTCCTCTTCAACATAGAAGATTTAGCAAAAATTTTAGGTAAGGCTTTTTTAAATATTAAAAAAATAGTGTAATTTTTTTTTGGGTTTAAGGAATAATTTAAATGGGCACAGGAATAAACTGCAAAAGAAAAATGCTTTTATAATATTATATTTATTTACTCGCTACAATATTTACAGAGCTTAAAATAAAATATTTTTAAAAATAAAATATCATTTATCCTTATTTTAACTTATTTTCTAAGATTCTTATAAAGTGTAAGTGAAATATAATTTATAAAAACAAATCATCTCCAACGTTTTGATATATATTTTTATTTTTAATATTCACAACAAAATTCAATTGGTTCTTGTGAAATTACGTAGTTTTAGAAGAAAATGTATGTTTTTCAGTTATAAAAATACATTTTTCACATAATGCAAGATATTTTTTACACTTTTAGTAAAGCTGTTTAAGGCATTTTATGATCTATATAATTGCAATATTTTTTATTAGTTTTCCTTTGATTCAAACGTATAATTTGTCTTTATACTTCAGTAGAGAGCAAAACATGAATAATGTTTATACATGGGTATTTATAAAATTGGCAGAATTGGTCAGCTGGAAACTGTTGGCGAGCAACTTCTTGGATAGCTCTTTTAATAAACATTACATAAATAAATAATCGAATAAATTTCTTTGAAATAACCAAACTAAAGAAATTAAATACAGTTGAGATGAAAAATACTTGTTACGGTTCAGTTTTAACAATATACTCATTCAATAGTCAAATATCTTTAAATGGCTTTTGACTTTGAATTTAAAATGACATTTATTGCATTAAACATTAGTAACCGATATTTAAAAATGCATTTATTAAAAATATATATTATTGGATAAGTTATTCAGATAAAATAAACCAACGGAATAAATAATGTGAAATTAATATGATAAAATGTTATTTACTTACAGTTTCAATTTACACAAATTAAATATTGTAACAAAATACTTTATTTATAGATTTTGATGACACAGTATGAATTCCGATAGATGGAGTAAAATTGTATTATTTTAATCATATATATAATATGGAGCTTTATCACAAGTTAATGAAATGAAGTAAAAATATAATATAATATATCTGAAATGAGATACTATTTTTTTTATAAAAATATTCTTCTTCCTCATGGCATCGCCATCGATTGACAAAGAACATTTTTACTGTCTATTTAAATTACTTAATTAACCGCTCATCTTCTTTTGGCTGGGGGTGCCAGGGTGTGCTGCTGGCACCCTTCCACGTTCTCCGGCCAATCACAGACGTTCTCGTTGGGATTGAAGACGAGATTGGAGGGGCATGGCATGTGATGCTTCCTCTCGCCCTCGCACATGTAGTACATGGTGCAGTCAGCTCTATCCTTATGGTAGGAGATGTGGCCGTCTTCCTCGTCGCAGACTACCTCATTGGCTATAATTAAAAAAAATATTTGACATTACCAGTTTCCGGTACTAGCAAAATATTTGCCACATTTTCGTGATCATTTCCTGTGTTTATATATATATATATATATATATATATATATATATATATAAAGTGTTAAGATAATGATTTTTACACCATCAAGATGTAATTTAAAATCTATTCAACTAGAATCTGAATCTTTATACCTGAATCTGAATCTTAACCCAATCTTAAAAAATTTCTAGTCCTGCTTGTCTGTTTTAGTTAGAATATACACCGGAATGTGGGTTGAGATCGGTAGAAAACATATATGAGAGAATCTTTCTATGGAAACTACTGATCTGTTATAGTTTTTGCTGGTTTCAGGTACTTATATAAACAGATGTAGTCTAAAGAAAAATAATCGCACTATTGATGAATATCAACTGTGTTCATATCCGCATACGATAAGCACATTACTTGTGTACTTATTTTTATCGTGCATACTCGCACATGACAGTAGGTCAAGAGCATATAATGTATACATTTTTAGTCAAACATCCAACCCATATTTTTTACTATTACACATCCTTGACCGTACGCTTACTTAGGCTTCAATATTATTCTCCTTCGTATATTATACAGGTATTCTTCCAACAACCACAATTACCTTATATATTTGTCTGATTTTATTTTAGTTAAATCATTTTTTTCGTATAAATATTTTTTTTTTACTTGATTATTTGTAATCTTTGACGTATTCATCATAAAAATTACATGCATTCTTTCATTCGCTTTTTCCAAGACACACATAGTCAATACTAACCAAACATTTATCACTAAAAGCGATTTTTGGCAATATTTTCTAGTACAATTCTCCCAAATAACAATAATAAATTGATCACTCATGGGTCACACTGTATTGATTTTCACTCACGATCCTTGGTGGTGTACTGTCCACTGGGGTTGTAATTCTCGAAGGGTCCATCGTACTCCAGTTTCACCTTGTAACCCTCCAGTTCTTGCCTCATGGCGCTGATGAGTGGATACTTTCCTGTTCCACACTGTCCTCGGAAGTCGTCCATATCGATGGACCAGATCATGATTCCGCCGAAACCTTCCTCCTTCAACCATGCCATCTAAACAGGAAAAATAACAATTTTAATTCAAACAGAAATTACCGTAATTGTAATTTGTTCCTCTAGTTTCACTCCTAGTTTTTAATTGTAATTAAAAATTATTTAATTATAATTTAAACTAATGATCACTTATTTACCTAAACAATACGGCAATTGTCAATGGTATATTATTAATCATAATAATGAAATTTCGAATAGACTCAAATGATGGTGAGATGTTTACACATCTTACAAATTTTTAAGTTTGTTTATATTACAATTTGTCAGTGAAGTGTTAAATAATTATCGAGTTAAGTATGTAATTTATATTTATTATGCATACATTATATTACACTGATGCACCCACTCGACAACATTAATATTTACACTAATTTGCTATATAAGCTGTAATAATATTAAGCACGACAATTTTTTATCTCGGAACAGGTTACGGATAATAATACAGACACGTTATTACACGAATATATGTAGACGTAAAATCGCGATATTAATGTCAGTACATTGAAAGTGTGTTCGAGTGTGTTTATGTATGTATTTAAAAAAAACAAATTAATGTATTTAAGTTTTTCTTATCATATATTTACAATACAGTACTGTTATCGTTATTGGATTTAGTAAAATATGAAAATAGGGGCGATTTATGAATCGAATTAATTTAATTTGTAGATGACATTTGACAAATTATATATATTCTTTTGGAACGATCAGTGTTGAGAGTATTTTTAATATCCTTATATATAACGATAAAATGTTCGTCGATTATGCATTGTATAAGAGCTATTATTTAACTGAGAATCGAATCATTTTGGATTCAAGGTGCAATGGTAACGTGCAATGATTTGAGAACAATCAGAAGTATTGCACCTGCGTCTACAGATGGCGCTTTACTTGTAGTGATCTATACGAAGACTCTTTTTTGCTAATATCTATTATTTTCAACGTTATTATATGAAAACATTTATTTACGACTATGATTTAATAATTTCGTTTTACAATGTCTCATTTCCAAAAGTAAGATAAATATGTATTTAGAAAATGAAAATAAGACAAAAATTTTAATAATTAGAAATTTGCGACTTATATAATATTATTTTGTTCTTAAACTGGTCAGAATCACAATATAATACATATTCACACTTTATCTCAAATGGTGAGGGGAGGGATGGGGTAGAGCATAGGAAGCCATACTTTTCGGACTGGATACATATTTCTTGTTTCGTTCACATTCACATATGCGCGCTTGTCGATTTTGGGGTTTCTAATAGGACCATCTTTCTAAATCTCACTAAACATAATATTTTATGGTGTTTACGCGCTTTATACTTCGATAGGTAGGCCTGATATAAAATTTTGAATATGTGTGTTCTATTTGTGTAGATTTGAATTTACAGAAAACAAAAGCGATGCTGCTTCTGGGAAAAGAGTCATTGTGATTCGGACGGACTTTTTACGGCGGCAATAATAAAACTTTTAGTATATATAATTTCGGATTAGCGTGAAGTTAGTGTGAAGGTGTGAACGTGGCTGACCAGCATATTTGCGGACCATCAAGCTACAAGGATAGCGACGTCGGCCTCAACCAGCACAGGTTCGCAAAGGTTTGTGTAATTTGAATTTACATAGATTGAATAACTGTATTCATCATTACCAATAGAAAACCCAGAACTAGCTATCGAAGTATTTACGGAAACATATGGTATCATCATCACATGCGCTGTAGGTACATACATACCTTATCTCATTCAAAATGCTCAATCTAACATAACCGTAAGTAAGTATTTACTTATATTTTTAAAATGTTCCCATTGTCAATGTATAGTTTTTCTACTTATTCATTATTATTTTAATTACGTAGAAATTTTAAATGCAGATAAATCATTTTTTTAAACCAACTATCAAGTAATAAGTAACATTTATTTAATAATTAATCCCATAAAACAAAGAAATTCAACTTGCTTTTGCACCAAATTTTAACTTCTACCATAATAATTGATGTGAAATACAATTAAGTTGTATAGATTGTGGGTATATCGGTACTCACTTTTGTTTTAAGACTCCTTTCGTCGTCGAAGCCTACCCACTGTTCATCCCTGTAGGCGAATGGTACTTGCTGCTCGTTGTCCCATACAAGGGTGGTATTGTCTCCGTGGAGGAAGTCGCACACTTCGTAGTAGGACATGAAACCAGCCTCGTTTGTGTATTTACCAGGGGTGCCTAGAAATAAGAGTTTTTAATATAAGAAAATTATATTACAAGGGTCATAGTCAGTGAGACAAAATAAAACCATAGATGAACTTTATTTGTTTTTCATTTAAATTATTGTAGCGATGGATATATTGCTATGAGATTCCTTAAACTTAACATATAACAATTTAGGACCAGATACTATTGATTTATTCATTACAAATCTTCTTAAATAATTGAATAGTATGATCAGGCGGTTAAAGATTTTCCTCTATATCATGTATTATTGTAATCTCATTTAAAAAATTCTTTAATGACTACTGGATTTAATGATATTTTGAATAGTTCCTTGCCATGAATTTATTCCATAATATATGACAAGTTTTGATAATTTAAAATATTGTGGTTGTTAATGCATTAATTAATATGCACGATTTTAGTTTCACACATTTAAACAAGAAGAGTAAAACTAATTTCACAAAATACTTAATTAAAGTGCGAGTTAAGCGTATTTTAAAATCCTATATAATCATTTTCAAAATTACATACCTCCCCCAGAAGCTGCCGCCCCTATATCGAACTGCGTGGTGTTAACCAGGTTGAAGGACCTGCCGTAAGTGGGCATCCCTATCATCAGCTTCTCGGCGGGCGCTCCTTGTTTTACCCATTCGCGGGCTGAGAAGTCCTGGAAGAGTAAGCAGTCTAAGATTTCAAATCCCTTGCTGGTGTATTTGAATGGTTGGAGTGGACGCTCGTCCTTCATTACAAATATTCAAATACTACTGGCGACCATCAGAGCTGGTCCCAATTTCACCGCTCACTAACTGTTGTAAAATTATCTATGCGATGTTGGAAAATTCGCAATCTTATTTAATTATATTTATTATTATTTGATAAAAATAAATGTTTGTGGAATAATAAGATACATTTATTATTAATATATTCACTCACACTGAAACGAAAATTAATAAATAAAGACATTGATTATGCTAAAAAAAAAACCAAGTGTTTGTGTTTATGTGTGTGAGTGTGTGTATGTATTAAGTGTACAGTTTACTGATAGGAAGAAAGGAATTTTCATAGATTTATATTAAACATTAAAAAAATTAATTTGTTAGAAATCGGTTGCATGCATTGTGTGGGTAAGTACTAAGTAAGTATATATATATATATATATTTAGATGCATAGTTACATACACCTGTTTATATTTTATTAGGAGAACACATTCTTATTATGAAGTTGTAATTATTCAGAACATAGGTCTGTGATATTTCAATACTAACTAAATATGTTTATTAGAAAGATGTAGATATAAAATCAATTGTATCCAAAAATATTGCTTTTGTGACACTGGGATTTGAACTTGGATCTCTTTACAAATTGGAAAAGGTGCATTATCCAACTAAGCTACAGCAACATCATTTTTGACGACAAATTTTCGAACCTGTATGTTGACATATAATTTTGTTTGGTTTGAAAAAAGATCCAGGTTCGGATCCCGGTGGCAACAAAAATATTTTTTCGATAAATTACATTTTCCTGTATATCTATATAATTGATACATTTAATTTGAATTATTTTTTAATGCATATTTTATTATTTGTATCGGAATAAACTGGAATTAATTCTGTAATAGAGGATTTAATTAACATAAGTCTACAATAATCATCATTGTGTATATTTTTTGATAATATTTCAATTTTTTTTATATGCAGATTTGGCATATTTTAATATGGATTACTTTAAATGCACATGGCAAGAAGCGCGTGCATATTAGCCAACGACAAAATGCTCTACTCGTAATAATATACTTATACGTACTAATTGTTTACGTATTTATATTAATAGGACTCGACAAACTGCCTTCAACTTGTATGATACTTGTTAATGGATAGGCGGTTTCACTTTTGAAATCGATATTGCAATCGCCTTGAACAGTGGCGTAACTACGAAAATTAAGCTCCAATGCAGAATTTAGAAAAGGACCCCCTAAATAAGTATTGCGTTTAAGGTACACAAATTTAGTAGTGCTTGGTTTATTAAATAAATAGTAAGAACAAAATTAGTCTCTTGTCCCATATAATATTAACACTTTCGTAAAAAAAACATAAATGCTCATAGGTAATTTATATGGAGTTGAATTTTAAAAATGCTTTCATCGCTATAAGGCGGTCTTCATTTAAGGGTGATGGTCTGGTCTCTAACCCGATATATAAGCGGGGTACTGCTATTGTGTATGATAATGAGAAACAATTAAATAATTAAAATTTTATAATTTGTCAAGACAATCGTCATTTTTTAAATAAAAGCTCTACTCTCGCCATTAACTAGAACAACTCGTGTCAATACAGTATTACTTAACTTAGACAAAATACCCAGAACAAAGACTACACACGAACAGAACAACTGGGCATACATATCCCCTAAATTCTTCAATTACCTTAAAAAAGAATATCCAATAATAAGAGTATATATCCACTATCTAACATATCATAAAAACTATCACCAATTGGTTAATAAAAAAAGGCAGAAAGGAGACTGAAAATTAACTCTTCATCAGAATTTAAAATATTTTTAATTAAAAAATACAATTAATTATTGACAATAACAAAAATTATTACTTTTTACATGATCCGCAAAATTAGCCTTCCGAAATGGACTCACTCTAGAATTACTGTTCTGTTTTATATTTACTAGTTACACATCAATACGCTATTTTATTTATTCGTTTTCATTTTCTTATGTGTTTTTATCAATGTGAATGATTGTGTTTTTCCAATGTGAATGATGAATTACAATGAAATAAAACAAATATAATCAGACTGTTCTGATACAGGAGTCGCCTAGTTGAGCAGCCTCATCCTATAAACTGATTAAAAGTGTACCTACGTATAAGATAATATATTTTTAATATGCTATGTAACACTGTTTAGTTAAAAATTATAAAAAAAACACATTACATAAATAAATAATAATCAAATTTCTTGCTATTCTATGCAATTGCTATTAACGCATGACGAAGTATGGACACTGCCCAAAAAAATATCAATGGATTGTACGACGTGAACTTATTGGGCCCCTATCTATCGTGGACCCCAATGCACTTCATTGGTTGCATTGGCATAGTTACGCCACTGGGCTTGAACCAAACGAGGTATTCAAATGATAACAGATCTCTATACGTTGCAGAATAAACATTCATTTGAAGTAACTGTTTAATTGACAACGACAATGGACAGTTTTATAGACAATGAGATATCGTGTCGCATATATGTATAATACAATGAACGAGTGAAAGTTTAATGAAACTTAATGGCAAATTTATCTTGGCCCTTGATACACGACTTTCACGAGATGATGTAACCTGTCATTAATAAATATTGAACAATGGATTCTGGAGAAAAACAATGATGCATATAAGATTAGCGAAATGAGGAGAATTTCTCAATTAAATATGAGTTCATATAATTAAAATACAATGATTTTTAATAAATGTATTGACAGAGAGTGAGACTGCAGTAAACCGCTATTTTTTCTGAAATAACTATACTTGTGAAAGTAATTAAAGTAAATATGAATTATAAATGTATTAATTAGAAAGATATACATATAAAATCAATTTTATCGAAAAATATTGTTGTTGCGCTACCGGGATTCGAACCTGGATCTCTTTCCAAACCGGTGAAGGTGCATTATCCAACTATGCTACAGCGACAATATATTCGGCGACAAATTTTTGAACCTATATATTACCTTTTTGATATTAATACATTTAATCGTTCCATTATATAGAACTTGGATTACAGAGACAAAGAAATAGGATTTATATTTTTTATTTATTATCTTTGTTTTATTAACCAGTGAATTGAGTTTAAATACATCTACCGGTTTCGAAAAATACAATTTTCTTCTTCAGGATGTCATAACTAATTAAAAATATATATCATTGTTTCTTCACCAGAATCTATTTTGTTGCTTAATACAAATTTAGTCGAATAATTTTTAGGAAAAAATTTTTCCTAAAAATTATTAACAATTTGAGTTAGGTACTAAATTTATTTTTTAAATAATTGTTGTTTTTTTTTTTAAAAAAATAAAAATAGATTCTGGTGAAGAAACAATGATATATATTTTTAGTTAATTATGACATCCTGAAGAATTAAATGGTATTTTTCGAAACCGGTAGATGTATTTAAACTCAATTCAGTGGTTAATAAAACAAAGATAATAAATAAAAAATATGAATTTTAACCATAAAGTTAATATTGCTAATTTTAAAAGTATAAATAGAATTTTACTATAAATGTAGTACTGATGATGTTTATTACATAGCATTAAGAAAGAGCAAAGTGTATATTATATTATGAAATCGGATACGCTTAAATACTTGATCGCGTCACATCAAGGTGTGAGGAAATTTAGTACAAGACTGTTTATTGTTGAGTGAAAGGATCCCTTAGTCACTGGATCGACCTCCTAAAGGTTATTTTTATTATTTATCATTCAAAAATTGCTTCGCACGGTTGCATTCATTGTTCCAGTCTCATTCGGTCATGTCCGTACCGAGGCAAACATTTTATACATTTTTGTATGTAGATACTAGAGGTAAGAATACAAATATGTGCATTTATTTGGAAAAAATGTGAAATACTACCTAATTATACTATACTATACTAATTATACTATAAATAATTTCAGTTACAGACTGATTAATGTTTTCACATCTCACTTGTAGGTCTAACGGATATAACTTCTTAGACTACAGCAAAATAAAAAATGGTAGCATACTTACAACAGTGAGTTTCTTCTGATAACTGGTGGCGCTCTCCAGCGGGAAGAGGGGACTGTTGTGACCAACCTGCCTTTCCCATTGGCCGTGGAAGTCATACGTCATCACGTTTATGAAATCCTGGTAATTAAATTTTATTTTTAGTGGAAAAATATCACACCTGGTCAAATAATGCTGCAATATTTGTCATGCAAATTTAAACATATGTAGCACCTAATTCCAAAACCCCCTAAAATGACTGTATGTGTTTATGAGTTTTGGATGATAACGTATATTTTGAAAGCAAATTGAACAAATTCTGTTATGTAATTTTTATTTCTGCAATAACGTTCTGGAAGGCATACTGGATTTTAGATTACATGATCATCAACAAGCGTTGTGATTGGCTGATTTCATTTTAGGGGGAACAGAAATATATACTCTGCTTTGGGGTATTTTGGAAAAAAATCTGATTTCAAACATGCAATATCAATAGATTTAAGTGACTTTTGCGAGTAACAAAAACACAAAAAATCTACAAAATTGTATATTTAACTATAATTATCCCAAATTTGTTTTAGGGGGGTTTGGAATTAGGTGCTATATGTATATCTCGCAAACTTTTGATAATCAATAATATTTTTTTAATAAAATTCGTTTACATTTACAAATATGTTACCATACTATATACTTAAACATTTTATTATTGTTTTAGTTTTGTACATTTTGTATATGTTACTTCATTATTTTGCAAAATATATTATATAGAATTATTATATTAGGAATATATTCTGAAAGATTTTGTAATGTACCAGGTATTTGGAGATTTCGGGGACGTCGTATCCAGCAGCAATTGCTTCGAAGGATGCGGGAACAGCAGCTGTTAGCATAAGACGTGGCTGACCAGATGATTTAGCTTCTCCTTCGAAAGCGAGACGGAGTTCCTTCAGCAGGGAGACAAAGGCAGCACGATCATCAGCTCCTCTGAAAATGATTTTTAGAAAATATTATTTTAATAGAGTTCTTCTAGTTGCGATATCAGTTTGAAATGGGTACTCGAAACGTGAGGTGAGGCACGAAATAACGAATAAATAATAAGTTCTGGGACTTGTTGTTTACATGGTGGACTTAGTGCAGATGTTGCGCATTTAATGCTTATTGCGAGTGCGTTTAAACCAATTAAATATTCCAGTTCTTAATTGTTATTTGACAAATACCAATTCAATTGATAGTCGAACAAATATGTCACATTAAGCACGAGTGATGTTGGTAAATTTTACAGCCAATAAGAGTCAAGTAGAAAGAAATCTTAGCTTCAAACAAATGGGAGCTCCGATAGTGTTGGCATGCCGTCTTTTGTTCAACCGATTATCTACATACAGATATTAACAAATTTATATGACAAGTGTGACAAGTGACGGATGTCAGGTGTCACAATTGACTGAATGAATGAAATATAACGAGTAATTAGCATCATTAAATGACGCATTATTTTGCTGTACTATCGGCGCCGGTGCTGACCTGGGGTCACATCTGGGACCCTACTGTACTGTAGTCTGTTCAAAACCCTGTGCATGAGACGGAAAGGCAGCAAAATAACGGAGAATCGTCTCGGACCACCCTTGGCATTGGACCAAATTCTCCATTATTCCAAGAGTGCGTGTAGGTGGTACTGTACAATACCACTTACACCTTAAACAATCCCTCTGCCGTGGCCAATCCAAGAAACCATAGCACAGATCATACTCGTAACGAGGGACCGCCGAAGAAGAAGAAGTTGTGATATCACACTGATAATACCTACTGTTATCTCATTATATTACAAAATTATCTGTAATATGAAATATTATCATCAGGAGAATTTTTAAATAAAACACACCTTGGATATTCCCAGTCAACATCCAGACCATTGAATTGATAGTCCCTGAGGAAATCTATGGCTTCGTATACGAACTGGTTCATGCGGAATACGTTAGATGTCAGCTCTTTGAAAGGGGTTGAACCAAAAGCCCAGCCTCCAATAGCCAGAAGGATCTGAAATATTTAAAATGTAAGTTTTAAATGGTTTAAATGCATCTTTACAAGTGAAGAATAATTGTATTTTATCAATCGAAAAATTAAATCGACATGAGAGAATAGAGAAAACGATTGTGAGTATAGATTTCTCCAATACCTTCAATTTGGGGTTCTTCTCTCTAAGAGCGATAACCTTGTCATACATATCAGCGTCCTTGGCATCCCCTTCCGCAAGCTTATTATCCTTGAGGGTGGCAAATGCATAGATGAGATGGGTGCACAGGAATGGATCGATGTTCTCTGGGAGGAATTTTCCTGAGCCTGGCCTCTTCTGGGACCAGGAAGTCATGTAGCAGAATATTTGGGGCTCACGCTCTAAAAGAAAATAAATAAATGATAAAATATACAGTTACACGTATCATACCACCCCTGCATAAAGTGTGTTTTTGTGGCTCGAAAAAATATAATTAATTATTCATAATTAAAGATAGGACATTTGTGTTCCCTTAATATATAAGTTGTATCAATGTTTCCAAATTTAAAAAATTGATTAATTAATTTAATTCTGGCGCCTCCTATCAGGTTTCACTCAAAAGGTATTTGAGATTCTCCCTATTATAAAGTGGATTACTTTTAAAAAGGGAAAATGGTATCAATTTGATTAAATACAAATTAAATGTATTAATTAGAAAGATATATACATAAAATCAATTTTTTCAAAAATATTGTTGTTGATATCGGGATTTGATTGCTAAAATTGGTAAAATTTTAAAAATATCACAGATATAAAAATATGTTCTGAATAACTTCAAAATAAGAATGTGATAATCAATTTGAAATATTACAGAATATAAGTTCAAAATACGTCGATAATGTATTCGGTTGCTTTAGTAAAATCAGAGAACGCGCTACCTCGGATAGGAAGAGGTGCAGGTTCGAATCCCAGTAGCGACTAAATATTTTTTCGAAAGATTTTTTTTTTTGAATATTTTTCTAATTGATTAATTTAATGTGTATTAAATTATTTGAAAATTTAGTTAAATACAATAAAAATATCCCTATAGAGAACCATACTAAATATGGGAATACTAAACATTAACCAATTGATATAAATACATTACGTCAATCAGATATAAAAATAGCAGTTTATGTAAAGTTTAAGTATTTTAAGTTCCACAGGTAAGAGGCTAGCATATATAGATAACTATTTTTAAATAAATTAAAAAATATATTTTTGAAATGAAATTGTTGAAAACATGAAATTCTAACACAAAAAAATCAGCATACTTATAACATATATAACAGCATATTTGACACTACAATCTAACAGGGTAAGATAATAAAAGATAGTAAAGCTTGGCATATCGGCGACAGCTGAATCGATACTCGGCGCCACCCAAAATCTTATTGATTTCAAAAAGGGTTTGGAGTTGCCTGTTATCGATCCCAGTATCGTTAAAGATGAAAATAAAACACAAGGTAAAAGTGAGATACTATTTTAGACAAATATTTTTAACGCAGTTTTCGTGACTTATTTTATTAAAAATATCCTTGTTTGTGAAAAAAGTTTTTTTTTTGTTTGTCGTTTATTCATGGAGCAAAATGTCTAATTAAATAAATAAAATTAAAGAGACATTCAATGAGAGACGGGTCTATACTAATACGCCATTACCTGTGAACAAAGATAAGTATGTTATAGCCCTCCGTTCTATGTGATTAAGTTTTAAAAATAATAATATTTTTATCATGTGCACTGTTAATTAAATAACCGATGGGAGCGAATAATTTAATTTAAAATGAAATAAAATAAATGAAAATACTAATTTACTGTGTTTGATGCGATAACCGCACACTTTCATGTGAAAATTATGTAGAATTGACAGCGGAACTTATTTATTTAATGTTGCCGTGCGACACGCGAATAGCTATCGATAAAAAAATATTTTGTAATATTATGCAACACGGACGTTATATATATTTAGGAATACTCGATTTACCTTTTTTTTTTTAAATATTTGCACGTACGAAGGTGATTTAAATATATTTATGTTAGAAATTTAAAAATGATAGTGCCGTTACCCAACACGCTTGCTCAATTAGTCATTTACAGGCAGCACGCGTACGATGCCTCCAAAGTTTCATAATTGAAAAGTTGAAACGAATTTTTGTTGGCACGATTTACACTTGACGTATTTTCAGTCTGCTTTCCGTGTCCGTGGTAGATGTGGATAGATACTGATACTGAACGGAGATTGGCAGATAGAGAACGGAGGCGGTGGCGCGTGTTAACTCAACAATTTTCTCTAATTTTAACAAAAGGCACTTAAGCGATAAAACACTTAGGCGTGAGAAAACTCACAGTAAAGTTTATTTCTTGAATTTTTCGTGGCATACATAGTTTGAAGTATTGTGTACAGGCTGTATATTTATTTGATTTTTAAAATGCAGAAAACAGCATACTAAACTCAACGCAAATGAAAATGTAAAAAATTGTGTATAATTATTATCTTCAAAAATTAGCACATTATCCTCCAACAGTGCAACTAAAACTATGTGTAAATATACAATTTTATATAGGTTCCATGTTTCTTAAATATTCTGCGTTTTTTGTTATTGATTATATATGTAAATGCTAAATACTAGTGGTATTTAAAACCCTAAGACAGGCGATAAAGGTGATAGCTTTCAAATTTAGAATAATATATGTAGCAATTTAAAAGAAGTACTGCATATATGTTCGAAAATTTACTGTCAACTTAATATGTTGGTGAGGTGTAATTGATTAATTAATCCAGGTTCGAATCCCGGTAGCAACAAACATATTTTTTCGATAAATGAATTTTCCTGTATATCTTTCTAATTGATACATTTAATTTGTATTAAAATATAATTATGTTCTGAAAAAACTGCAACTTCGTAATAATAATGTGTTAACTTAATTGATAACTAGAGTATTTAAATATAACCCTAATACGGGATTTAAATATAACTAGTATTTAAAAGCCGTTTTAGGAAAGGTTTTAAATATTAATTATAGGCATTCAAATCAAATCACGCTACAACAAATACCGAATTAACATTATGAAATATTGTGTTTTTTCTCTCGTATTTAGTTAACAAATTTTCAATACAAATTTTATTTATTTAACCTACGTATCATGTTAAAATCATTTTATATTGCTTGGTCTAATAATTTTATGATGGTTTAAATTGTTATAAAAATATTCGTAATTTTGTCACATATATATGCAGAACCATTGAAATTTAGTTAAATACACATGTCCACTATACGCAGCGTTAAATTTAGGTCTCGTACTAGTTATCATATCCGCTAGTCCATTGACAAAAGTGAAAATACCAGCAGTACGTGACGCGTTATGAATATTTATGACACTAATAAATATCACAATAATTCTCTGAAAAATATATATCACGGATACTATTTGTTTAACCACCAGGCACTGACATTTAAAAAAAATAAGCTATTTAATCTGATGACGAAATGCAAAAGGCATTGAAATTATTATAAATCTTTTTAAATAGGTTAATCTTTTTAAAAAGCGGTAATAAAGTTAAATTATATGTTTAATGTGTGATATTTCTAAGTATCATCATTTTTGGCGATGATGTTAAGGTTTTATCTGATTTGTCGTTCTGTCTGACATTCTATCTTATAACTCGTAGTTACGGAACGAGACACAATGAGATAAATAAAAGAGTTTTAATCGAAAATAAAAATCTCACCTAAATCTTAGTTATTAGTCAGTCATCTTAGACAAAAATTAAAATCCGTGTATGCGACCTTCGATTTAACAGCGAAACTTGAAAACATTCCTACAAACGTCACCTAGAATCAAATATATCTACAGCTATTCATTCTGACAGAAGGCATTCAATTACAAACATTTGTTATATTTTAACTGCTCCTGTCAATAATATTTGACTGATATTTAAAAAAACGTAAAGTAAGACGTGAGACTGCGAATCTTTGAGAGCTGGTGCATGCATGGTGAACTACGAAAGCCGGAGAGAAAGAATCTCACGGGAGCATACTTTCTATCTCAGAGATTAACTTAAGTCAAAAATCTCACACGTGGGTGGACACGGGCCATTAAAGTTTACATTTCCAAGCGCGGTATGATACGCCTTTATATTTACTATCCCATTCATGTCTTTTAAAATAATGTAAAATAAATATCCTAAATAATTCGACGAGTAGTAATTTATATAACATTATTCTTGAAATATATGACAAAATAAATTATGCAGGACTATGAGCCTCAGCATCCCCCTATTTAGTTATTATTAGTATCTTGGTGTATCGAAGGTCATCAAGCTTATTAAAAATAATAGAGTTAAATCCTTATTTATCACATGAGTGTTGTAATAATTTACTTGACTGCACCTTAACAAGGTTCTCATTTGGGTTTCAAACAAAAATTGCCTATGCTAATCGACAGTAGGTCCTAATGGCATCATACATGCACATAAGTTAAAGGTCAATATTAAATACCAAAAACAAGTTCCAGGAAATCTTTAAATACATTTTATCATTTAGACAAGTTTTTTGTTAACTGTTCGAATCAAGGTTGCTGAAAAATCTCATGCTTTTATTTGTGTAATCAAAAATCTTTTTTGGTTGAAGTGGTACAAAAGCTTGAGATATAATTATCTAATAATTAATATTTACTTCCTTTTTCTCTCCGTGGAGGTATTTTGTATTAAGTTTCTATTGAAAAACTTTTAAAATTTTTTGTTTTTGGCCAATGGTAAAGCGCTCGCTTCTTGACAAATTTAACAGGGTTCGATTTTCATCCTAGGTATTGATACTGTTCAGAGATTTTTTCTTTCCTTCGTGGAACATATCGCACACCTACATCAAAACTAAACAACTCAAAAAAACAAGAATTTTGAGTTATTATTGTATTCAAATACTCTGTCATATACGCAACTAACCTAACCCTAGTTCTCGAAGAGTGATATTTTATGATACATTTATGACCTAAAATGTTATTTAGTTTCGTAACTTTAATAAAAAAAAATTAAGAAAAACGTTTTTATTTTTTGTCTACTGAAAAATTAATTTTTAGGTTATCTTAGATTTGATCAGGTATGCGATATGCAAGCCATATTAAAATTTGCTAAAGTACGTTGGTATGATGAGATCAACCTACATGATCAACCGTCATAAGACGGGTATGAAAGAGGTACCTGCACAGGGTATGATTTAAATAATTACCTATCTACAGTACATCGGTATTACAGTTTTTATTTTCTGAAGAATAATAATAATGTTTCTATTCTATTTAAAAAAAAACCGAATCAGAATTGTAACTGTAACATATATTAATTATTTACATCACGCCGTTTTCCCGCGGGGATAGGCAGAGTGGATAGAGCGCCACACTTCTCTGCTCTGTCCTGACACATTCATACATCTTCTCATACAAGCTCGCCGATTGTTGAGGCTTCTAACAGAACCATCCGTATTTTACACGGTGTCATGATTTTCTCCTTTTCGAATACCATCCCTTTCGACTTGTTAACATTCATCATGAAGTCGCTTTCTTCGCATACATCGTACATTCTACTCACCATATTCTGTAGTTCTTGTTCATTATTCGCCATAAGTACTGCATCATCGGCGTACAATAAACAGCATACAATCAAATCGCCCATTTTTGCTCCTACATTCATATATTCCAGTTATTTCACACATATACCATATATACACACATAACATGTATATCAATTTTCTTCCTAATTTCCCTACACAGAAGGAAATTTCTGGAATATTAAGTATCACGATCATCATCATTATCAGCTGTGCACTGCTAGATGAAAGCCACCTTAAGTGTGTTACACTCTTCTCTGACCATTGTAATTCTCTACCACGTATTTCCGTAGACTAAAATGATTTCGTCAGTGCAGTGAGGTTTGGGCGGGCTGTCAGCTTCTTGATTCTCTGAACACTTAATTAATTGCATTAGTCTAACGATTGTCCATTCTTCAAACGATGTGGCCTACCATTTCCTTTGCGTACTCAAATTATAAAATATTAACTACTCATCTCTCTTTCCTTCTCCACACGTTTTTTCGTGTGAGGCCCAACATACAATAAGTTAATTTATATTTTTGAACTTCTCTTTTGTTGAGAAACCATGTTTTGCATTTTTAAAAAAACGTAATTTTGCAATTATTTCGATTAATTGATTTCAAATAATAAATTGAATATAAAAAAATTAAAAGTTATCAAATTTCGAGAGGCCAGACTATTTATTAGTCAGTCGATTTTGGGCCTGAAAAAAAAAATATATAATGGATAATTTTTTCAAATATTTATTTAGAAGAACGTAGACTTAAAATTTAAGATGAATATGTACAAAAATTTAAAAGAATAATATTTTCCATAACGGTGTAGAATTTTCACATATTCCTTGAATATTTTCGACTCCTAATCTCGGGACCGGTGCGACAAATATATATGCAAAAATATAACAATTTAAACAATTACCTGCCACAGCAACATTTAACAGTAGGTATAGCTTGAAATGATAGATATAAGGTCATTATTATAATGATTTGACTTACTATTCTTGTCGTCAAGCGCGGTTCCTGGTTTGACGCCAATCCTCTTATGCGGCTTACGGACCTTCTGAAGGACCTCAGCAACGCTGATCTTGATGGGTAACGGCTTCTCTGTGACCTCAATCACAAGGGTCTGCGCGACCTTCTCCCAGTCAACGTCCTTTGCGTCCTTGCCTCGAGAAATTCCACGAAGTTCTTCCCTGGAGGTCAAAGTATTATTGAATTATTTTAGTGTTTTATTAATGTGCACTAAAATTGAAAAATTTAATTGTTTCATTTATTCCACGGCATAAATTAACAAAGTGTGTCAATGAGAAGCTTACCAAAATTATGTAAGTAGTTGTTTGACATGCGAAGGTTTAGAAAACTCTTCAAAGAACAAATGCGTTACTATTGATTGTGATTTTGTATTATATATTTTGTATTTTTTTGGGGTGCAATCGGATTGTTATAAATTCTAATACAAGTAAACAAGATTTTTTTTACATAAACGATATTATTTTTACAACAATTTATTATCTTCGGACGCTACTACACACCTTAAACTACTTCTCAACATAGTGGACACCATTATTAAGGCACTCGTTTTAACGGGGAACCAATTTTTTATAATTTCATCATTGAATGACGCCGCCTAGGATGAGTATCATATCTGTATCACGTCTTTGAGTTCATCATGGTCACCAAAACGTTTGCCACAAAGGAACCGCTTCAAATGAAGGAAAATATAGAAATCACTATTCAAATCAAGACAAAACAGGACACACAGGGCGATGAATGTCAGCTGGTTTCATGTTTCGTGCATTAAAGAAACGACTCACGGACTGTATCTCAAAGTTGGCGGACTGATATATTGTCTTGAGCATTTCAACCACTCACTGCAAGATGGCCACATTATGTGAATGTCTCTAATGTTGCATGTGGTGCGTCAATAGATGAAGGAAACCATTGCGAATGCGCAACATCGTAACCGCTGCGCTACACTGGTAATATCCGGCAACAGTACTTACCTAAAAAAACGCCTCGTGCATGGCGTCCTCAAATGTTTGCTCATAAAATTAAATGCAAGAAATGATGAAATCGGTGTGATAAATTATGACCCGATGTAGTAAAACTCTCTAAAATACGAAATTGAATTTTTGAATGCTGTAAAAACTATGTTAAAGTAATAGGGCATCATTATGAGAAACTAATTAGTTCATTTAGAACGACTTGTATTACTTTAGTTTTTACAAAAAATAATTTGGGAATTTGGTCACGAAATAGTGCAAAAAGACGAAACAGTTTATTTTGTACTTAGATTATGTTATTTACTTCGTTTTGGCACTAAGTCGAAATATCGTGTACTCTTTTTTTATTAATTTTTAAGGAATATTATGTAATGATTCTGCGAGTTATTTTGCGAATTTTATCTAATTGACAAAATAAGATTTAATTAGTTTGATATTGAAAAAAATTACCTCATTGCTCCAATGAGCGGATACTTGACTCCTCCACCGCAAACGTCTCCCTTGAAGTCATCCATGTCTACTGTCCACACCATCGCTCCTCCGAATCCACCTTCCTTGATCCACCTCATTTTGTTCCTGATAGATCTCTCGTCATCGAAGCCGACCCACTGGTCTCCATGTACGGCGTAAGGAACTTTCATCTCCTCGTCCCAAACGTAAGCAGCGCCATTAAGCAGCATCTCACAGATCTGGTGATTAAAAATTTGCAATTCAATCTTAATTAAGTCATTCGAGTATGAGTATTATCCATTACTATTGGTTATGGATTGCAGGTGTGGAAATTTAATAATTTAATTTAAGTCTTCACCGTGTCTGTCTTTTCATAGACATATTTTATGTGATAAAAATTATACGCTACTTAATAACCACTGATCTAGCACCACTGATAATATTATTTATAAAATTACTAGATATCTTACCTTCGATTTTAAAATCATACATGAGACAAAAGTTATTTATTACATCAACACATAGTATGTAATTTTGCTAAGGAATTTATTTACCCTTGAAATTATTGTGATGTTCGTTGTACTCGTTTGTAATTGATTTTGTGAATAAGGTTACTCAGTTCAAATAGGTATATAAATATATGACCTCACAATTTTAACTACTGTACTCGTATCGAAATACTGATTGTCTTCAATGACCTAACTTCAGCTTGGCTACACCACTTACAATTACTTTCCGGCTAATGGTGTAATTTAGAATATAATTGAACTGTCATGAACTCAAATGAATAATTAAAAAAAAGAGAATTTTATTACTTCCGCGAGATAGAGTAAAACAAAAAATAGTTTCGAAAAGCTGTTATGGTATGCTTCAACCGCAGCAGAAGAGTAGCCAAACCATTGCTAGTCAGATTGTGTTTATTTATGTTTTTGTTTTGTCGTTTTTTCCCATTTCGGGAGTGTATTTTCATCTTCCCTCTACTCGCCGACTAAAGAAACATATGTTTATTTGTTTCTACTAATGTTATTTACTTTTATTATCCTTTATTTTAGTGTTACTTTAATCTGCTATTCGTGCTTTTACTTATTTGTGTTTATATATATTGTATTAAAATTTATTTATTTAATATGTTTTTGTTTATACTTCAATAAATTGGAAGTTCTCTGAGTCTATGAAGGCAATTTCGTGTTGACAGCTGTGTGGAACCGCCCTATGTGTGGGACGTTGTTGCATAGTCGCCATAGTAGCATTAAATAAATGCAAAGCTGGCGGCGAATGAGCAGGACCATATAGAAGCTTTTGCTTATAAACGGTCCTGGGTTAGCGGTGAGTCTCTTCATTACCGATGAAGTTATCCTTCTTCCAGGGCCCCGATTTCCAGCAATCTTTCCCTACATTATGAGGTGCAAGATCACACACTTCTCTGGATATCTCATCACATATCCGAGATATTCGTTATCGGATTTTGGATTATTATTGTTTTAAATACTTAGTTTTCTTTATTCATAGGAACTATAACATCTTCATTTGTAACTCTATCCATCCAGCTTATGTTGAGAATTTTTCTGTAGTTTTACATCTAAAATGCTTCAAGTCGCCTTATTATTTCTTCGATAAGTGTCCATGTCTATTCTATAAAACAACATCGAGAATACATAGCATCTGATCACTTGCCCTTAGAACAGTGCAATACTCAATTCCACTGCTTTCCTTAGCGCACCTTCCTTAAACGTAACACTGTAAACTGTCATGAAATATTGTACTCGATACATATTATTGTAGCCTATGGTGTGTATTTGAATATTGTGTTACATTCGGGGCGAAATAATCCAGCAGTTAAATGAACCAAAAGTAAAATAATTTCGTCATAATTAAAAATATATAATAACAATCAAATTACCTCGTAGTAAGCGAGGAATCCGGCTTCCTTTGTAAACTCGCCAGCTTTTCCACCTCCGCTGGCCGGGGAGTTCACCTTGAAGTTGTCCGGGTTGGACAGCGTGAAAGTCCTTCCATAGGTTGGCATTCCTGTGGAAGGACACATTGTTGTTAGTCTTTTTTGTGCATTTATAAATCATGAGTCGATCGTGGTAGATTCATTGTTGGATTGGCTATCACTATAAAAAAATTCAAATATACCAGCAATATCTGTTAGGTCTTTTTTATGTAAACGAGATATAGATAATCAAAATTATGCTTTTGCGGTTGTTTAGATTCTAGACAACCTCCAATGCAATAACACAGGATTTTTAAAGCTCTTTGAACCATGACACAAATAAAAACTAAATCAATTGTAATTATATAAAATACAGTACTCTAATGTATGGGAGTGGGGCCTGGACCTGGCAGAAGAGGAACGACGAAAGTTGACTGAATGCGGTTGAAATGAGATAATTTAGGTGTATATGTGGCAGATCTATTTATGACAAAGTAAAGAATGAAAGAATGAGGAAATAATGTAAAGCCGATCTTAGTATAGTGAATAAGATTAAGAAAGGATTACTTTTTGTGATTTAAAGTGGTTTGATCAGTGGATGAATGAGGAGAGAATGGTAAGAAAGATATATGACGCAAGTGTTGATGGCACCAGAAGTAGAGAACGTTCGTGGAAGACTTGGCTCGACTAGGTAAACCAGATACTGGAGGATGGTTCTGTTAGAAGCCTCAATGATCGACGAGTTTGTATGAAAAGATATATGAATGTAGATAAGGTTAGAATTATGTGTCAGGACAGAAGAGTATGGTGCTCTACCTTCTCTGTTTACTCCCGCGGGGAAACGGCGTGATGGTAAGTTTATGTTTAAGTTCAGTACACTAAATCCTATACATGCGAATCTACAATACGCGAAATTTTAAATACATATATGTACGTCCGTGTCCAATTATTACAATTTATTTGGCGACACTGTTTAAAGTTTGTGTTTCTGCCGCTTAGCGGCGCTCAGAACTCGCACTTTCAGTAATATTTACAGTAGTCATGGGTGGACTTTTTTTTAACATTTTGTTTAATTACTGTTCAGTTAATTATAACCCCAGAATCACTCGATGTATGACGGTAAGCGCAAGAATAGTAGTGATAATTAAAGTTAATACTGAGTACCTAGGCTAACTTTCTTGAACTTATATAATTAATAAATTCAACTTGTGAATAAGCTCTTGGAACGTGACTTATTCGTATGTAGAGGACCTACGGTACTAATTATGGTAACAATATTTAATCTTATTAATGTGAACCTTGGCTTTGAACGCGTATGTTATTGTCTCAAGAATATTTTATGATCCACTAAATTTGCCAATCGATCCTATTTTGGGTTGTAGCTCGTAAGATAAGTGAGATAAAATCTCTTCAGAATCAGAAAAATCATAAATGAAATCATTTATGCATGTACCAAAAATGATCATAATTAAAAAATTTAGTGCTTATATTTAATTCAATTATTGTTGTTGTACTTTAAAATTTGTTTACTAATTCGTTTAACATTTGAAAGTAATTGCCATAATGATTTATGAAGAGAACGATGAACCATGCACCGGCAGTAGAGAACGTTCTGGAAAATCAAGTTAATCACGTACTTCTGTGTGGATGCTTCTTCACACGATCGTGCATAATATATTTTAAAAGATACAGAATGTCCTACATAAATGAAATAATTTCCTTTCTCTTCTTTAAAAGAAATAACGCAACAACGTGCTAAGAAAATTTAAAATGGTTCATGTTTTTGATAAAAAAACCATTTCCATCACTTCTCCACAATTTATAAAAGGATTGGATGATGTCAATATAGTAAAAAAAAAAAAATAACACCGACACATTTAATACAAATTTTAATATACCTTTGCGTGAAATAAAAATATTTTCTATTAAATTAGAATACTGAATGCTTGTATTCTATACATATGTGGTCATTATTATGAAAGTCAGGAAATTAGGAAAAATGACTCAATCAATTATTTCGCGTCTCATTGCTTTAAATTAATATAATGTGATGCAAATTGTAACAATTGTGAAAAGTTTGAAGCGTTATACTCAGCGTATTATTACGACGTTCTGCGGTATTCCGCTGGTGTTTATGAGTCATTTCAAGCTTAATTTTTGTATTTCCTTATAAGCTGCGCGGCATGCGCATTTATATGTTAAAATAAAAAATAAATCTAGTAGACTAAATATATTTTGAAATATTGTCTTGTGTAAGCGCAGCAGCCTTACAATTTTTAAATTTATTACAGTAAAAATGCACTTTTATTTGAAATTTTTTTACATATCCACCTCATTCACTCATTTAAAGTTGTATTAGTAATAGAATAGGCGTTAACTTTATAGAGTTTCACCATCAAAATGGATGAATATAAATAAAACAATGTTATAACACTACATGAGTTTACTAGCACTACTCGAGTTTCGAGAGAAACAGTAACTCTCATCCACAGCTGGTGAAGTATTGTTTTATTTATATCCATCCATTTTTATTTAATGTTCACTCTAATATCCATATCTAGTATCTGATTTCAAATTTTTTCTATGTACAAAATGCAGAAAGACCTTAATATATAATACTTGTGGGGGATAGTAGACGCGCTCATAGTCTAGTAGTTACTATACTTGCCTAGTAATCTAGCGGTCGGGAGTTCAAGCCACGTTCCAGAAGGCCATCAAGTTAGTCCTTCTTTCATAGTTCAAGCGTTTAGCTTAGTTTTAAAATAGTATATTGATGTGACATGTAATCCACGTGTGAATCTATTTACTTAAAATAAAATACACAAGGCGAAAATATGAAACTGGATAACTGGAAAATATTACACATATATCACAGATATTATAAAATACAATCATTTCTGTCAGTTTGGATGTTGCAGCGAGAATGAACTTTAGATCTAATAAATCAGTGGTAGGTACTACCAATCCTTCGAGAGAACTGTTTTTCCTTTCGACATCCAAGTCATTTTACATGGGATGGAACCAGGACATATCACGGATCGCTGTGAACGAGGCAACCTTGGCCAAGTATAATACTTATAGTCTGCTGAATATTCTCCAAGTATACCGGTTGAATTAAAGCGTGCTAATAAAGTTATATGTAGTGATCGAGCATCTGCGCGGATGGCGCTAGAGTGAAAAATATATCGTCTTCTACTATCAGGTGCATCAATTACGTAACCACGTTCAAACGTCCCTGAAAAGTCAAGCTGTAATATAATATATTTTGCATAAAGCTGCATTTAGAATCCCCATCATTCTTAAAAATTGCATATTAACGTCAAATGTAATTTTTAATTTACAACTCCATCTATCTCTATAGCCTCTGTCCACAGAATGAGATATAAGTCTCAAAGATTTAATTGATACAAATCCCAGAACCGTGTATATGTATCTTGATCTGGAATTAAGGTCAAAGATCACCGTTTGAGATTAGTAGGATCGATCCGTGCATTTTGCGTTTAGTTTGAAGCAAGACTCGCGCACAAACATCATATACACCTACAACTATTAGTTCTGAAATGATAGACGAGTAGATGGTATACAATTTAAAAAAAATAGATTTTGAAATTCACAAATGATCTAACGGAACATCGACAGTCGATGAACCGATATTTGACGTTTGGCATTCAACACGCGTGAAGTGAGACGCAGGATAAGTGACAGCGCTCGAATCTCTGAGAGTCAGCGGATTGCAAAAGCCGACAGTTGTCTGCAAAAAATCTCATGGAAGAATAATTCCTATCTCAGAGATTGTCCAGAGGCGGAAATTTAAACTGTGGACATGGGCCATTACAATAATTTAATGTTTGAGATTTTTTTAATATTTCATTTATACAGAAAATCCTGTGGTAAGATTTCAGTGCATCTAATTTCATTCATATCAAAATTGTTAAACGTAATAAGAAACGCAAGAGAGAGTGAACATATATTCGAGAAAATCGCTTGGTTTAAATATTACTTCTAACATTGATAAATGTTTCTAATAAATACGACTCTTCCTCTCCGTCCCAAAATTATAAAAATAAGAAGTATATAATGGGCTCGTGTAATCATTTAAATTATTAAGACATTGATGGATTGATTAAATGAAAATTTTAATCTGAATTTTACTAGCATACGACCGTAAAAATATAGAAAATAAATTAAAATTATGCATTGTCTGTACTCATAATTTTATATTATATCCTGGTTGATACAGTAAATGTAGAACTGTGAGATAATATCCCTTTATTTTCATCAAGATATATATTACAGATGTCTCACATAGACGAAGCTATTACTTATTATATTGGAAGGTAAGTATGGAAGTCTTGGGCTTTACAAGGTCACCGGATGCCTTGAGTGATCACTTTACTCAATGTAACGTTCACCAATTCTACCCATGATCGATTAACGAAACTATCAACATTTTGGAAGTTGCATATATGTTATCAAGTAGAAACCTTTCAATTATTTATTACAACCTACGCTGTCACCATCTATGGTTGAAAATTTGATATTAATTTCCATGTAACAGTATAGATGTCGCTAAGGCTTAAATTCTTTTTGATATGACTATAGTCTTTATGTATATATATAAAAATAACATATACTAGAATGCGTCTGAAAAGTCAGTATTTAAAAAAAAAATTCTTATTTAGACCAGTATGTTTCACAATATTTTGAGAATGTCAAATCTTTGTAGGAACTGACAATCCCTCAGGGGATAAATCTCAGTAATTGGTTACTACAAAGATTTGGACATACTCCAAATATTAAAAAAAACTTATTTGTCATTTTTTAAAAACATTTTATGTAAAATATGAAGTTCGCATAATAAAATATTATGATAAACTAAGATATAAAATAAACGTTAAGAGAGGAAGGACAACCTGCTTAAAGAGTAATAAAACCATAGAAAAAATAGTGCAACCAATAAAATGTGTTTATTGATGATTGCCTACTGACCGATGATCAGCTTCTCCTTGGGGGCACCCAGTTTGACCCACAGGTTAGCAGCGTGGTCCACGGAAAGCTGCTTCCTCCACTCGGAGTCAGATGACGGAGAGTACAGAGGAGCGTTGTGTCCGGTCTCACGTTCCCACTTGCCGTGGAAGTCATAGGCCATCAAGTTGATGAAGTCCAAGTAGCTGTGGAAGATAAATTATTGAATGAATATCCATCAACATTGTACTTTCCCCTCCCTTTATGTTCTGTCTAACTATATATGTATTCTGTCTCTTTCTTTCGCGTATAATTTTATATTCTGTCTCCCTTGATGTTCTATCTAACTGTATATGTATCCTGTTTTTCTCTTTTACGTGTAATTTTATATTCTATCTTCCTCTTTATGTATATATAAGTGTACTCTTTTTGTATTTATTGTTAGTTTTAAATACGTCCTGACGAAGCTTGAACCAAACGAAACTGGTTAGCGTGTAATAAAATTCTTGATTTTATACGAAGTGAATTATTGTTAATGATGATACTCAATCCAAGAAGGTACCATTATAGACTGGCATAAAGTGATGCGACGATATGAAATGTATTCATACACCGAATACCACATTTATTTAAACCTATCAGTAATATATTAATATTTCGTGATAATATAAGCTCGTTTAGTCAACTATTTATGAGAAAAATACCTCTACACTATCAGTATAATTATAGTCCATAATTAAAAAATAAACATTTTAATAGTATACCCTTAATATAGACTTATTAACATTCGTATCATGTAAGGGATGGTGAAACAAGCTTGTCAATAGTATTATATACTGATCGTGCGGTGATCCCTAACGAGATTATTATGTTAATGATACTACTAAATTGATAAGGGTAGTATAAACGAAAATAATTTAATATGAATTAAATTAATCAATCAGAAAGATATACAGAAAAAAATCTATTTATCGGAAATAAATAAATATTAAAAATATCACAGAATACCTACATTCTAAAATTACAACATCGCAACAAAAATGGATTTTCATTAAAAAAATAATAAACTTTGCATTAATAATGTTGATCGCAAAATGAGAATTAAAATAGTTTTATTAAAAAGAAAATAGAGCTAACATTTTCGTAAAAATTGATTTAAAAAAAAAATAGTGCTAGACATTGAATGACAATAAATATACAAAATTAATGAAAAAATTGTGATTATTTTTAACAGTTACCAATAGAGATAAAGCTGACATCTCAAGACACTTAAAATGTTAATATAATATCGGCGAATATAACATTACTAAATATGTAAAAAGTATTATCTTTATTTTTTTCATTTCAGTTTCTCATTTCACCAAAAATTTTATATAAATATATTTAAATTAACTTAATAAATTATAACTTTCGCAGAGTTTTAAGTTAGGTTTTACCATATAAAATAATGTACGTAATTTCTTGTGTATTTTCAAGGATGAGATGATTAGGTAAACCAAATATTGGAACATCTGCACCTATTGGAAATCTCAACAACCAAAAAGTGAAGAATTTAAATATCTTAAATATGAATTAAATGTATTAATTAGAAAGATATACATATAAAATCAATTTTATCGACAAACATTATTATTTCAAACCTTCATCTCTTTCCAAACCGGGGAAGGTGCATTATCCAACTTCACAATATTTTTAGCGACAAATTTTCGAACCTATATATTACTTTTTTGATATTAATACATTTAATCGTTCCATATTTGAAAGAATTTATAATTAAAATATCACAGAGCTATGTTCTGAATAATTACAACTTCACATTAAGAATATGTTCTCCAAATATTGTAAATATCGTTTGTCAATTAATATAATCTGAAAATGGCACATTGATAAAAAACTAAAATATTGTTCTAAAAATAATATATTATGTTCATCATTTTGTGTTATTTTTGTTTCTGAGGGAATAACAGCGTGCCAGGTGTATTTATTCAAAAATGTGATTAAAATAAAAGTGATATTTCGTTCACTTTTCGATTCAGAATATTTGAAGACATGTGGGATGAATGTAGTTACCTTGCGACTGCTGGCACGTCATATCCACTCTTGACGTTGTCAGGCCCCACGGGCACGGCGGCAGTCAGGAGCAGGCGGGGCCTCCTCACTTCCTGGGCCTCGGCCTCGAAGGCTTCTCTGAGTTCTGGGGAGAGGAAACTGTATTAGATACTCAACAGATGACGACATGAACGGTAATTTAAATATGTTTAGGAAGTTTTATAATTTTTATCCGTCGCAAACAAAACTTCGAGTCTATTCTTAAATAATATTTTTATTTTATTTATAATAAATTTATATTATTTCTTTATTTTCATACATGAATGCAGTCATGTTTTTTTCGTTTTGAGATATTTAAACATTCGCGTTTTTATTGATTAAAAAATATTTTTTATATTATATAACACAATGTTTCAAAATTAACTAGATTAATAATTTATTTCGACGAATAAATATTGTATGTAGCTTATAATAAAATAAAAAATTTAAGGTTAAAATAATTTACTATATTATCAAAATAAATACAAGTGAAACACCGTTGAACGTCGTACACTGAATGTAATGCTTCAAGTTTTTTTTACAATTTGCGTCATATTTTATTAATTTAAAACAATGCGAAGAGAAATAATTGATTAACTCATTTTTAATTTTTTTTGGCTTAGACCATTTTTATAATAATTTAATTAAAACCTACAAATACATATTTTTTTTAGATTATTGACCACTTAATTAATTAATACACCAACCGGTCTCAGAAAATATCATTTACTTTTTCAGGTTGTCAATTTAATTTGAATCTCATAAAAATACAAGATTGATTGCCGTAAGATATTGTCCTTACGCAACTGTTATCTGCAGTGAGACATTTATATGCACGTTAATGTCTAACTTAGCAAGTTTATCACCGAAGGTGACATCTCTAATGTTGCAACATTGGCCGATACGCTGGCCGGTAAGTTCTGCTTGTGTGAACCGGTTGTTGGGCGGTTCTGACACGAACTGGTTCGAGTGCGAATGGTGCTTTATGTGTGTTCAACACGGTGATACTTCATATAACACAATCATTGTAATGTCGGTCTATGAAATGTAAACCCACATTTCCTCACGCTCTATTCGCGCATAGGTAACAAATAGATTACACACATTTTTATACCGACAAATTATTATCACTTACAATATATATTATATATTTATGTTAAATTTAAAGATTCGCTAGCGCTATTGTATCTGGAACTGGCATGTCTTTTAGGTTAGATCACGTTTTTTGTACATAGTTTACGGTAAGATGTGTCATTGTCAAGGCGTTATCTCAAAAAATTCAGGTACAATCGTACTTTTTCGCAGGAGATATAAATCTTCCACAGTCTTGACATGTCGATACGTCAGTCTAGGTTTCCCCAAAAAAACCAAGAGACGCCAGTTCCATGTATATAAGTGTTTTATATCTTTTTTTGTAGATTATTTAACATTGTTTATAATAATCACTTAATTAATTATGAAAAAAGTTAAATAATGTATAAAAAAACTTACATCGTTAACCACAAAGCTTAATTTGCAAATACTAAATATATTATGTTTTGCATTGTAGCCTAATTTTTGGCGTGTAAATATTTTAATTCCCCCCCAACTCCCCATATAATTTCGTACTAATGTGACAAAAATATGATTTAACAAATTCGTCTTACTACTACAACGGTGACTAGATATTTTATTCAGTACCTACACCGTATAAAATAAATGTACTAACATTTCAATCCTTCCTTTTTCTCCATTATAATATACATATAATATACACACGCGCGATATTAATACAAAACCATTAAAAAAATGACTGTGCTTAAAAGATTTTTTAAATTGACACAATATTGTTTTCACACTGCGATTAAAACCATGAGCCTTAATTATTTTTTACAGTTCTGAATCTAGTTCGTTCATTGTGCAACTATTATCGGCTGTTCCATTGTTTGAGGGTCTGCAGGAAGATTACATAATCTCCAATACAGATCATGGTACACTATTCAGAAGTCGTTTATAAAGTTTCATTGCATTTAAATCATGTAACAGAGCCACAGTCGTCGTGTTCGTTCGTACGCCGTCTGGTGTTGCAATTCTGGTTGCGAACTTTTGCTCTGACATCTATAGTTAGAATTCCGCATTACGCAATCCCTTTTTTTATCCATATCTGGTACAAGTTGAGACCGACTGTCGACGGAATTCCTGAAATCAGCTATTATCAAACAGACTTGTAGGTTACATCTACAGTTAATTCAAAAGACTTTAAATACGACCCGAGTCATAAAAAAACAGAATATTTTAATATAATTTTGTTAATGGCTAGCCTTCTAATTTTTAGGATAAAATAAAATTGTTAAGTATGTAATATGTACTTATATAACAAAATTTTATTACATATATATTTATAAAATTTGGTCCAAGTAAGAGAAACGGAAGTAGCTACACTTTATATAGAGTGCAATTGAGCAAAATTTGAAATTAATGACATTCAATATGATACATTTATATTAATGGAGATGGGCGGGGTGACTATGTTTTGCGCAAAATCCTATAGAGTAATTATCCAAAATTTGGTTTATATCAGTCAAAGGATGAATGATTATACACAGAATACATAAACTCATGACAGACATTGAAATTGTGGAAAACCATACAACATGCGATGTGATAAAATATAACAGATTCTGAAGAAGAAAAAAAAAGCAAGGATCGCCGGAGAACGTGGAACGATATGAAGGGAATGAAATATATTAGTCGGGATCGGTGGTTCTTTATTCTATCTATAGAAAAAGTGTTTTCTATTGCACAGTTTGAGAACCGCCTTTTGTTCAATGTATCGCTTTAATTGTGATGCAATTTTAAACAAAAGTGCAGAAGAGGTTTAGTTGGTCAGAAAACGCCTGAAGATGTTTTTTTTTCCACTCGCTTTGTTCACAGTCTACAAAATTGTTCAAATCTGAAGCTTTTGCGCAACAGCACATTTTTTACAAATTAAATGTGAAAAAAACTAATCTAATTGTGCCGTGAATCGGTAAACAATGGTTGCTGAATATTTCAAAAGGAATTAATTATTTGTTGGATGGATTAAATCAATTAACAGCCGTAATCCAGCTATAATACACATACTGTATATAGGTTTGTAATATATTGTATACTACATAACATATATTACAAAAATATAATAAAATTTCTCAGAATTCGTCAGTGTGTATTTGTCAATATTAACAGAATGATGATTATTTAAAATTCATGAACAACCGCCATTTTGAAACAAGACAGTAGATCAGACTGGCTAACGAACTTAACCGAGATATTTAGGTGTTAAATTTTTCATCGATCGACATCTGATAAGAGCAACGCGAGTGTTGATGCCACCAAAAATGGAGGACGTCCGTAGAAAATTTGACACGACCGGAATACCAGATACTGGAAGATTGATGAATGTCGATGAAGCGAGATTTGTATGTCAGGACAGAAGAGTGTGGTCGCTTTATCCTCTATGCCTATCCCTGCGGGGAAACAGCGTGATGGTAAGAAAGTAAATTAATAACAATGGGAGTTATCATATTCATAAAAATTGTCATGTAAATAAACATTTTAATAAAGGATTGACACGAGGTCTCCTGGTCATGATAGAAAGAAGTTCATTGAATGCAATAAAGTACAATCAATAATGTTCCCCTTAATGATTTTAATTATTTTAAATTCAAAACAAACATTCAAATATGATGAAAATAAAAACTATGACTATCTAATAAGTTTATTTTAGACTACATCCTTAATTTCCTCTTATTAAGCCGATCCGTTCTTTTATTTTACACTTCACGACATAATACATAATTTGTCTGCTATAAGGAGCACTCAGTAATATGCCGTTTGTTTTTATTAATTTAATATAATGTACGTAGTAAAAAAAAGTGTTATAAATTGTAGAAAAATCAACGAGTTGAATTTTAGTGTTCTCATGAGTCAAACTAGCTTTCCAGGGCGTGGCAATGTTCTAGAACTGTTTCCAAATGTTTTTTGTGCAAAAGGCCAGATGTGAAGTAATATATATATCTGTGGTATTTGGGAAAAAAATGCGTATATTTAGTATACACACTTTTGTCTTAAAAGAGTTCTGACATTGTCTTGATATATGTGCGTATTATATACAAAATACGAGGTGCTAAATGCAGCAACAATGGATATTAACATTAGCACATAATAAAATAATTCTTCTCTATAGGTTTTACCGTGAGAATTATTTACAAAACGGGATTATAAATTGTCAGTTCATTAGAATGTAACAAACAAACAAACAAAAAACAATGTTGGTATATATTAATATTTTAAGAAGCTTGAGTGTAGATTTTTTGTATATCTTTGAAAATTTTATAACACACTAAACTAATTAGCTGAAATCTTACTATTGAACAGGTAACAAATTGAAACACTGATATAACAGCAATGTTGATAACTGCTTAGTTCTAATGTGCCACATGATCTAGATAGACTAGTGTTTAAGTGATTAGAAGGCTTTCAACCTCATCCCGAGAGATGGTCAAGCTATTTCTATTTTCAAAGCACAGGGGCCGGTTGTGTAATCAATAGTAACTTTTTACTGTAGTAAAAAAAGTTAATAAACTAATTTTTTTTTTCCGAAAACTAGTTTGATCGTTAGTTAAAAAATAGTTACTTATCGAAAGTATATCCCGTTGTAAACTTATTTTACTCTCCGATATCCGATAGTAAAAACGAGAATCGATAGTTAAATATGGCGGATAGCTGTTCCAAAAGTCATCCGACACATTGATACTTTGAAGATTGCAGTATAGGATAATCAATCATTCAATATCCCACTATTTTAGTGATGAGAGTTCGTTCGATGATGATCCCGTTGTTTAATATACATTAGCACATAATACGAAAAAATTTCACCACCAAAGTAATAGATTTTGAATTCCTAGGCGAAAAAATCCACAGATAATCCATGAAATAAAGCATATTTCATGGTTATTTGTCGCGTCTATGTATTTGGTTTGACAGTAGTAAATTTGATGTATCTACAACTCGCAAAGGATTTTTGCTACGGGCGTTAGTAAAATGTTACTACAGGTCACATAATCAGCCGACCTAAGTGCATAGTTATGTTTAAAAAAAGTAATCATTTAGATGTGACATGTGTCTGTTATGTATAAGTGTCTCTATTTAATTGTTTTTTTTTTCAATATTCATGGGCCACATTTGATTATGTTTAGATTAGCGTAACACGATGGATACAATTAATATCGCGTTGCATAATCACTGATCACGAGCGACATTGCATGACTAAAGAGATGATACACTTGTTTCATGGACGAAAATATATTTGAATATCTATCGATAAAATCAACAAATAACGCAGAGCTAATGATCGGTACCTATTATTAAATTACTTTATCCAACGGTATCGTTATTTAGCAGTTTATCCGGGCATTATTTAATTATTCATTAGTTAATTATTTTTCATACAAAGTTAATAAATAAAAATATAATTATTTTCAATTTACATTCAACAATATTTGAAATAATAATTTATCATTGTTTTGAAAGCATTGAAATATGCCGAAATTAAATTTGAAATTAATATTAGCATTCCAAATTAATCTAGTAAGACAGGTGTAGCACAATGTCAAATTTATAAACATGCATATATATATATATATATAATGTTTTTGATCTCATTGACTCTGGTTATTATTATTAGAGATCACCATCGAACACATCCTTATTTCGCAATAGAGCGCATCATTAGAGAGGCAAGTCACGAAGTGCCATCATCATTTCGTTACGGCTAATTTTTAATAAGATCGCAATACCTTTGAAATCGTTTTTGAGCGGAGCACGAAGCAAAATACTCAGCATTTGTTGAATATGAAAGGAACTGCAGGATGCTCTAATACCGTCAGGTAAGATACATTTGGTTTCATTAATTTAATCGCTTGCAAATTAGTGTTTCAAAATAATCCCGACTGGAAGAGGTTCGAAATAATTAAAAACTAACATTAATTAAATGTTATACCTACATTATTATTAACGATTATGAAACGTATTTATGTCACAGAGGTTTTACAGTAGAGAATCGTATCGATACTATGATCACTTTAACTAACAATTAAGTCTACTCTATGCTTATATATGCATTGGAAACTTGGACGCAGACACAGAAGAAATAATCATATGCGCTAAACCCTTATTGTGATTACGATTGTGTGATTTTTATTCGATTTTAACAATGATTGGAAAATAAGATTTAACTGTAGAAGATTAAGTTTCCAATGTGCCAGTAACTTCTAGTGTAATTAAGAATAATAAGTTACAAGTCATTGTTACAATCGAACGCAAATATCTTAAATCACAATCATAGTTAAAATAACAGTTTAGCGCATCATTAAATCCTAGACATATTTGAAAGAAAAGTTCTTCGTAGATTATGCTGCCCTATAAATGACAGTGGCGTCTGGAGACAAAAATAATACGGAACCTTACGACACGTACTGAGATACCAGTGTGTTTAAATGACTAATATTGGAAGATTACGATGACTGAGAAGACCAGGAACCCGTAAATAGGCTTTCATTGCAAGAGCGCAAAAGATTGGGTAGGCCGAAGTTGAAATCATTAGAGATGGTAGTACACTATAGTCACGGATTAACTTGGGTATGATAAATGGGAAGGGAGATGCCATAGATATAAGGAAATTACTACAAATCTTACACAAGACGAGACTCACCGCGCTGACTATGTTTATGATAACCTTGTTAAATATGATGAGACCTTAGAGATAGCTGTGAGGACGATTCAGGACCTAAATTAATGGAATCGCATTACGAATGTTTTATATGTTTGAAGCCACTGAGCGTTAATCCCCAAACAAGATGGAAGGAAGAATAATTGTGGAAAATACGAAATATGAAATATACACGATAGTCAAAGATATAAGAAGTTGAAGATAAGTAGTATTAATGGAGAATAATGAACAAGAATTACAGAGGCTAGTGAATAGAATGTACGAGGTATGCAAGGAAAGCGACCTTATTATGAATGTCAACAAGTCGAAAGTGATGGTATTCGAGAAGGAGGAAAGCAATACACCGTGCTAAATACTTGTAGGTCATGAATATTTGGAACAAGTAGATAGTTTGTATATTTGGGAAGTATGTTTGAAAGAAACGGAAAGGCTGAGAAAGATATCGAAAGGAGGGTGATGGAAGGTAATGGAATTATATCTAATGGGAACTTGTTAACCGAGGAAAGACTAGTGGTGGGTAATGGAGTCCTGGTACAGATACCGATGTATGGAAGTGAGGTCTGGAGCTGGTAGAAGAGGAATGAAAGTAGACTGAATGCAGTGGAAATGAGATCACTTAGGCGTATATGTGACAAATTTATCTATAGAAAACAGACAGAGTAAATAATGAATAAATAAGGAAAGAATGTAAAGCTGATGTTAGTATAATTCGTAAGATTAAGAAAGGACCACTTAGGTGGTTTAGTCATATGGAACGAATGAATAAGGAGAGAATGGTAAGAAAGATATACGACGCAAGAGTTGATGGCAGCAGAAGTAGAGGACGTCCGCGGAAGACTTGGCACGGCCAGGTAAACCAAATGGTCCTGTTAGAAGCCTCAATAATCGACGAGGTTGTATGAGAAGATGTATGAATGTGGATGAGGCGAGAATTGTGTGTCAGGACAGAAAACTGTGGCGCTTTATCCTATCTGCCTACCCCCGCAGGGAATCGGCGTGATGGTAAATAAGTAAGTAAGATAATCACGAGGAAGCTGGCTCGATAAAATATAACATAATGAAGGAAAAATGCACATAATATAGAAATATTGGGGACTTAGTTGGGATATGCGATGTTTTTTATTTTATTTTGTTTTAATTCTATTTTTTTAAGGAATTCTACATACAATTCTTTATTTTTCAACAATAATATTGATCGTGAACTATTAATATTGACGTAATGACATTTGAAACATTTAAGGGAGCTTAAAAAAAACCTTATATTGTAAAAAATATTGTTAATGAGGAGATTTCTTGTAATTTATGACGCGTATAAGTATGTGAACATATATATATGTACAACGTTTAAACTTCTGTAATATAGTTAGCTTAAATTTTTTTTTCTGTAATATAGCTAGCTTAAATGATATATTTTTAAAATCGATTATAAAGTGGTCATTATTCAGTCCGTATAATAATTATTCGATAATATTATGTTTTTTTTAATCTTATATAATCATAATATTTAGGTACTTTACAATTGTTTGCATTTAAGCAACGTGATAAATAATAAAATTAAATTGATTGAATTAGAATGGATTAAAATAATAATCCTCAGTCCCCGGGATTGTTATGGAAAATGATTAAATTATTCAGTAGCCCGAATAGAATCGGTGATTTATTAAATCACCGTAGAATTACCGTAACATAAATTGCTTTCGGTGCAATATTGTTACGACCAATTCCCACCAATCGTGGAGCGAGCAATATAGAGACGTAATGACGTCACGGTGATTGCGAACTCGATTAATTAATTGTTCGAGTGACATCGATTCAAATAGCAAATATAACAATGTTCAAGTCTTTGTGAATATTATAAATAATTGGCAATTATTTCAATGAGATTGATAAGTAAATAGTCCAACGATTTTCATACATCATTTCACATATCATTATTTTGTATTTCGATTCGGTATTGTGTAGAAGTGTAGGAATGATTTTTGGCAGATTAAAATTTATCCAAGGTGTAAGAAGAAGGAAAGGGAGTTAAAAAATCACATTTGACGAGCGAGTCGGAGACAGAACTCATTCTTGCGTCAATCAGTGACATACATAATATTAACCGTGGAGTTTCAACTCTTGGCACGATGACACAACTTCCTCTAGGTGCCATGTTATGAATAGTATATAAATAACAATCACAGCTGTCATTACACACCCATATGTTTAAATTATGTCAAAATAATTTACTAAATTAATTAATATCTTTTATACCTACTATTTATTTTACCTACATACTAGCAGAAAAGCCCATCCAAAATTGTGCGAAAACAATAACTACAGGGTGAATATTATGTTCCAGGCCGACGTTATTTTTAAATGACTAGCTAATTAAACTCTATTTTTTAAATAAATTTTTATTTATCAATTACTTAGTTTATTACAATTATGCATGTGATATAATATGGTACAAATGAGTGCAGTTTCAACTATATATTTCATAACATTCTCGCACACTTAGCGTGTTATTTTAGCAATTTTATTTTGAATTTTGTCCTGTAGCATCGGAATTATGGTTGGCTTATTGGCGTAAACCTTTTCTTTCGAGTACTCCCACATAAAATAATCGGGAGTCGTCAAATCAGGCGATCGAGGAGGCCGATTGATATCACCGGATATCATTGTGCAGGCGGGAAAAATTTGCGAGGTGGCACCGTTCTGTTGAAACCACATATGTTGCAGGTCCAACCGAGCCAATTCGGCTACTAAAAAGTTTTCCAACATGTGACGATAGCCATCACTATTAATAGATATTATTTAGATAAAATGTTTTAATGACTTCAACGTGTTGTTGAGGCATCAGACGCTCCATAATAAATCGTAATCAACTAATCTTTACGACTATCAAATGCAAATTGACAAATATCTGCTAAACCAAAATGACTGCCATATATATGAGTTGAATATAATGAAATACTTATTTATCATTAAAGAGACCACATTCTTATTGTGAAGTTATAATTATTTAGAATATAGGTCTGTGATATTTTTAAAAATACAAATTAAATGTATTAATTAGAAAGACATATAGAATCAATTTTATCGAAAAAATATTGTTGTTGCTACCGGGATTCGAACCTGGATCTTTTCCTGTTCGGGGAACATGCATTAACCTATTATTTTCGAACGACGACAAATTTTCGGATGTTACACTTTTCAAATTGATACATTTATTAATCCGTTATTTGAAAGCCATCTTTTTTATTTTATTTTAATTTTTTTTGTAAACATATTTAGAAAAAATAATTAAATTTATTAATTCAGATATTTAATAGGTGCGTATCTAGATTCCTATCGAATTTTTTCTTTGGCAGTATAATGTTTTTTGTGATAGATCTGCTCTGCTTTTGCTTCATTTCGGTATTACTAACAAATTATGTATTAAGATTGTCACCACTCCTATTTAAGCACGTAGATGCGTAGTCCTGTCCCAATAAGCCTTGGTTAGGTTAATTTTAATTACAGAAGAGAATACAAATTGGCGTAATGACTCTAAAATAACATTATGTAAATATTCGAGTAGATATCTGTATCTGTCAGGAAAGTATCTTATGTAACCGAGAATATAATAATACTGTTTGAAATGTTATATTTCTTCCATCATCCTGTAATGAATAAATCTTAGACCACTCCCTTCGCATGTTTCTAAATAACTATTCAGATTTTATGATTATTTGTTTAAATATTAGATAAAATTACAATTGTATAAGCGCTACTTTTTAAAGTCCTTTTACCCACTGTGAATGGTTGTAAAAAAAATTCATCGGCTATAAATCTCCCACGTTTACGTAAATATGTAGGTACTAAAAATATTTACTTACAGCAAAAAATGGATGATAAAGCACAGCTAGAAAGTTGGGAATGGTTTCAGACTGTTTATCTCGACGAGAAAAATATACAATCTCATTTTAAAATTTGATTTAAATATTTTACTTTCTGACCAAGATCATTAATCATAAGAAAATTACGTTAGAAAACCTCCGGTTGCAGGGGTGTATTTATATTTACCTATATTCCTAACTGAAGAGAATGGTAACGAGGACAGACAAGTCTCGGAATATGCGTGAGAAATCTATTAATTTATTGAAAACAAATTAGTCATAACTGGAAACCAAAGTTTGTCTAAATTAAACCCTTCCAAAACCAATGATCTTTGGTCCGATTTGCTAAGATGTCATTTCGTCGCTATAACCTCAGAATTAATAAGTTCTTCGATGAGTCTGATGTCCACAAATTTATTAAATTCGAGGACTTGAAGATGGGACCCAAAGTGTCGAGATCGACGACTAGGAAACCAAAGCGAAGATCAGAGAGGCATGGATGGATTTCCTTGAATCAGCAAAATTTCATCGTAATAATGATCTTATATTATATATAAAGATCGGAAATCATATATCTTTATATTTATTATATATAAAGTCGTTGGTTAGTGATAATCACAACAGCATGATACCGAATTAAACATTTGGATTTCCTCTGCAGTAATGTAAGGTCTATACGTTAACTAAAAAAGCTATTATGTACCTATTGAAGCGATAAACTCCTTGTATGTAGTATCACATTGTTTATATTTACTTACCGTAGGATAGCCAGTATGTTTGCCTTATACTTGCGGTCATCTCCGGCGGATCCGGCGACCATGACACAGTTTCCTGCGGTGAGAGGAATTAACAAAAAATGTCCAAATCTCTCGCAGCTACCGCTGGCTGGCGTGATTTTTGATAACATTTACCATCGTGTCTAATGCGACACGCTATCTAGCCAAGATAAACAATTGAAATTAATTATCCACGCAGACATTCTTAACTAATTAATTGTTTAATGATCTTATCTCTCACTTACTGTTACTCTTTAAAACGGAAGGCTGCATTAAACAAAAATAATCATTGAATTTATTGTATGTATACATATCTCTATTCTGCGCCATATTTGTGACTTGTGTCAACTATATTTGTAGCCTGTTCCCTCCTAATTGAGCCAATAATTTTCACTTCTCACCGTGCGCTATGTAACGTGCAAACTCAACCGTAGAGGTTAGCCCATCCTTCTGGGACGTAATACAGGACTTTCTTCCTCTGTTAATCTAAAAGATACGCCAGATGATGAGCGAGACTGCACCTCTCGAAATTATAGATAGCAGTGACAAAAGTATAACTTATCATCTGTGATATACATATATATGATAGATGTATTCATTTGGAAAAGTAAAGGTGTTCGAAAATTTGTCGTCAAAATTACTAGTGCTGTAGCATAGTTGGTAATGCACCTTCCCCGGATTGGAAAAGATCCAAGTTTGAATCCCGATAGCGACAACAATATTTTTCGATAAAATGATTTTATATGTATATCTTTCTAATAAATACATTTAATTAGTATTTAATATATAAAATACATATACAATATACTGAAACCCCGCTTTTCGTTCCAGAGAGAAGTTTGAATTACGATGTGTACGAATTTCGACGTCCGAATTACCGCGTAATAGAAATTCCGGGCAAACGCGCGAATTCAGAGCCGATAAACTGGACGAATACCGAGTTGTACGAATAAAGAGGCGGACGAATGGTTGGGTTAAAATATATTCAATAGTTTCACAGCTGAACAGTATCACAAAAAAAAACATTTTATAGATATAGTACGTCTGATTTTCATTCACGCGTATCTAAAATCGATTGAAAATAACCATTTTTTTTATTTTTGAAAATAATCATATATTAAAATTACATTCAATCAATAACTGCATAAGTACTTGACAGTTTGAAAAAATATTCTGCGTATATTTTTTACGTTATTATATTGCAGGCTCTCTTTCCTTTCTAGAAGTATTTCACTTTCGCTCACACCGGTACCAGAATAATGAAGCAGAACTGATCCGCGGCGTATATTATTATCATTATTACGTTTAGCACTTCGAAAATAATTTTCCCTCACGCAAACATATCATTAAATTACATTTCAAATGTCAGAAGAGCAATAAATTAATATGAATATAATTATCTACATTGTTTAATATTTTCTAAGGCCAACTTAACCGTTTGAATGCTACGCGTCGCAAAAGCGCTGCGATCGTTTGTATTGAAAATTGCTTAGCACTAAAACGGTTTTAAATAAGATCAACAAAATGAAATTTTTAACTCGAAATAAATGAGCATGAAAATATCATAATGTTTTTATAATAATACAAAACTACTTAATATAATAATAAGATTATTTATTAAACTACTCCACTTAACACTTTAACACCAAGAAAAACTAAATCAGACATTTTTAAAATGATTTAAATAATAACATAATTTACTGCTTCGCCTTCTTGCGACGTTTATTAAGGACACGGTTTTAAATTAACAAATTTTGGCCAAAAAAAGTGAGATCGAGAGGTTTGTGTTTCAACTTTTTAAAGTCCGGTCGGGGTTCGATTCTGCGCTTCCAGATCTGACTCTGATTTCTGACTTGGCACCTTATTCCACTACGCCGCATCCTGTCCTCATTGGTGCGTCAATATTACCATATATATATATATATATGCACGGCTATGCAACATCATACTCTAGCACGTTAAATATCAGCGTAGCACAATACAGTATACAATTTTTAATAAAGAACTGTTAAAATACATTTCATGTTGTTTTAGATGTAAAAATTAAGGTTGTTTGATTTACAAATATCATACATTAAAAACAAAATAAAAATGCAATTAAATTTGAATAAAACAGTTTAAATGATTATTAAATATTAATTAAAAATATTGTTGTTGCTACCAGGATTAGAACGTGGGTCTCTTCCTGTCCGGGAACATGCATTAACCGAATATGCTATACCAACACAGTGCATTGACGACAAATTTTCGAAATTAAATGTTACGCTTTTCAAATTGACACCGGTGACGCAACGACAATATTTTTCAATAAAATTGATTTTATATGTATATCTTAATAATTAATACATTTAATTAATATTTAAAATATCAGACCTATGTTCTGAATAATTACATGTTCACAATAAGAATGGGTTCTTCTAATAAGTGATTATTATTGTTAAAAATCCTGAACAATAAATGTTATTAATTTGTTAATTGAATATGGCAACTATTTTGAACAGTTTATTTTTTAAAGATTTATTATTAATTGGTATGCGATTTGAAAGTCGAGTGTTTCCGCCAAATCCAGAAAACCAATAGAAAGCGTATAGTAATACTTTAGACAGTGGAGAGATATAGAGAGGGAGTCGAGTGTACTAGATGAGGTCAGTAAAGTTATGAGAATTGCTATAAAAGTGATATATCTGTTGGCAATATCGTCGCAATGGGTTTGAACAGAAAATAAAAAATCACGAAGTATCCAGGAAAATAAAATATTGATTTGTAAATAATTTTCATGATTTGTATTTTATATGTCTAGCGTTAATTAATGCAGTCTAAATAAATGTTACATATATGTATATATATACACTTATTTTAATTATAAACACGTGCCGGGTAGATGTTGTGTAAAATAAAAGTGAAGGTAAGAATGAACAAATAAATACACAATATGCTTTGATGCAATGAGTTAATCGACGGAGTTAACATAAAACCTAAGTCGACATAAAAACAAAAGTTATAAAACGATTTATTATTTTAAACATGAATTAAATGTATTAATTAGAAATATATAATATATAAAATCAATTTTATCGAAAAATACTGTTGTTGCGACACCGGGATTCGATCCTGGATCTCTTTCCAAACCGGGGAAGGTGCATTATCCAACTATGCTACAGCGACAATATTTTTAGTGACAAATTTTCAAACCTATATGTTACCTTTTTGATAATGATAATGATAATCAAACAATGGATAAAATTGCTGAAATAACACGCGAAGTGTGCATGAACATTATGAAAAATGTAGTTAAAAAATCACGCATTTGTACGGCTGTTAATGAGAGCCATTTGGCCAATATTATATTTTATGCATAATTGTAATAAAGTATTTTTAAATAAAAATTGAATAATTTTTTTTGAATTTAAATAAAAAATTTTTTTTTTGTTTTTAAGTTATTTAAAAATAACATCGGCCTGAAACACAGTATTCACCCTGTCTTGTACATGAATTAATTATGTTTTCAACGAATCGAAAATATCTATCAATTAAACCTATCGAAAAATAGGTTATATTGATTATAGAATTCTTACAACGTGTCACATCAGCCTCGGTTTAGGAGTCATGGTTAGCGGAGATGGCCCAACAGTATCTAATTAACGTGTAATTGTGTAATTTGTAACATGATTCGGTTTACTTGTCGAAATGAAATGTTTCCGATGGCAGTGAAACAGTCACTATTGGCGCTCGCAGTGCTTATAGTATTCGAATATTTCGAAACAATTCGTCATCTGTCAAATATAATATGTCAGGCAGATTTTCGTCAACTCTAATAAATTTGAGTACGTTACTTAATTATATATAATCGCAATCAAAACAAAAGTATATTTTTAAAATTAACGCAAAATATACGTTGAGGTTATTCATTGTAAAATTGACTTATTTTTAACTTTGTTTTTAAACCATATTTAGTTAGTTTTTTAACATTTTGATGAAGAAAAAGGTATTGTTCGAAACCGGTAGGTCTATAATGAACTCATAAAAGTGGTTTGGAAAATAAAGTTAATAAATAATTAAATATAAAAAGATTGTTTAAAATGCAACTTAAATGATTGGCGGTTTTGAATGATTTTTGAGAATGGGCATGAATGATGTACAATAATTGGCAGAAAGCAATTTATCATCGTCGATTGCCAAACTAGGTGCAGCCATGGCATTTGATTTATTTTTATTTAAAAAAAAATAAAGATGCATACACAGAATACGCATCACATCAATATTATTACTATTTTCAAACTAAGCTAAACGTTTGTGCTGTGAAAATAGGACTAACTTGATGTCCTCCTGGAACAAGACTTGAACGCCCAAAAATTAGAACGCTAAGCGATTATCGTAACTACTAGACCATAAGCACGACACTGATGAAAAAGAAAACGGTATTAAAGTATCATGAAAATTTGTGTTTTGACTAAAAATAAAGATGAATGAAAACTAGCTAGCTGGAGTGTCGAACCTACATTCGCAGGGGAAGAGTCATATCGAGATGTGGTAATATTACCGTATCTGATCTGTTTTTGACGTTTTTAAGGTAATTTAGTAATAGATGTATAGGTCAGATATTTTCCTGCCCGCCAATTTTTAAACGATAGTAATTTTGATGCGAAATCTCGACTGCCAAATATCGGAAGTTATTTTCTGCTTTTCTCTCGGACGGGGTCACGAGTGAGGCATGATTCACCTCCAGCGCCCAGATCCGGAGGTGGGAAGTTATTATGAGGTCGGGACGCTGCACGAGCGCGGTAGGTGCCTGCGGAAGATTTATGAAGCCGTGTGACTTCTTCAATTTGGAAATATTTTAAAAACTATTTCAACTAAAATTTATTATTTTATTCAATGAAAATATTTTAAAGGCGTATTATATTTGCCTGAAAATGATTTTTTTTATTTCTTTACCAATAAATCGAGATCTTGACTTATTTTTTGCTATTAATTTTGAAGAGTACATTAACGATAATAATGTACAGGGTGTAAAAGACCTAGCTTGTGTTTTGTAACTCCGTTTGTCTGTCCGTAAAAGTGTGACTCAATCCATTTTCACTGTCCACTGCCCCTCTTTTAGGAGTGTTTTTGATGAATGAATCCCCGAGTGTCTGCCTTGAACTACTGCACCTTAATTTTCCTCTATGTAAAACTCTTTTACTCTACTCTTTTTACTCTATGTAAAACTATGTTCTATGGATTTATGTTATAGGATTTTTTATGAATAAAGGACAGGACATAAGAGACGCTGAAGGGTCTAAATTTTAAATCTTAATTGCTAATAACCACATTGAATTTCTTCTCCTTTTTCGTTTTGTAATTGTGAAAATGTAATTGAATTAAAGTCGCATATTTTTAACAGCTTTGATGTGTGGGACCGATAAAGAAGCCATAAATTCTAAACCGGTCCCCTCCTCCAGCTGTCTTTCTAAAAAAAAAACCTAGTGCGTCACGTACTCCAGTCGCTACCGGCCAGGACAAACTTATATCTCTGACTGGTACACGTGAAGATATCTCGTTTATAGAGGATGTAACTGACCCAATTCATAATATTTTATGGGTGGATACCTGAATAAATTTCGAGTAGAAAATGTTCAGAAAATATGTGAAAATTCTACACCGTTACGGTTAGCGTTAATTCTACGTACTATGAAATAAATATTTGCCAAATCTATCCATAATTAATCTAACTCTTTGCTTCAGGCCTTCAATCATCTAACAAAAAATTCAATGATTATTAATTTTTTGTTTTTAATATACTTATAATTTGGAATCAATAAAATATTTAAATCAATCGAAATTATCGCATTATTATTAATTTTTTAAATGCTTATATCTCTAATATAGTTGAGATTAGTCACATATTCCTTGAACATTTTCGACTCGTAATTTAGTCAGGTGTCCACTCATAAATATTATGGATTAGGTCTGTTACATGATGTATAAACAAGGTATCTTCATGATAAACGTACGTACTATAATATTAATAATACTAAGTATCTACGTGTACCAGTCAGAGATATAAGTTTGTCCTGGTCGGTAGCGACTGAAGCACGTGACGCACTATAAATTATATTTCAAGGAAGAAGATTGCATTTGTATAGTAGCCATGCATTCGCCTCCAGCTAAAGAGATGTCTCCCATATTAATCGATATTTTACCCTGAGTTGTAGATAATACTTCTTTGACGATCTTTTGAAAGAGGACAATTTTTTTATGATAATGGCTTTTAATTTATTACGTGACTAAATCTGAAGTCGAAGTTTGTATATTAAAAATATATAACTTTGTACTTTTCATATTTAACGTTTTAAATTCATCGTAAAAATTTAAGTCAGATACTAGATTTATTAATTAAATTATTTTATAATATATTACATTAAATACGAATTCTAAAACAAAATAACATTTTGACACATGATTTAAGTTAATTTTTTTATCATTCTGATGAAAGAAAAGGTATTTTCCGAAATCGGTTGGTGAATATAAAAAAACTCTTAGTGATTTTAAAAACAAAGTTAATTAACTAGAAATTAATTAAATAACTTTGTATTTACCGGCATGGATTCCATTTATTTTTACTAGAAATTAATAATTTAAAAAAAATTATTTAATTAAAAAATGAGAGACATTTAACATTTGCACTATTAACCTTTGAAGTTGTATTAACTTTAAAAAAATACAAGGTGAGAGCCTGTTATTCATTTAAATTTATCTTTTTCTAATTTCTAATTTCTTGCCACACGAAGTAGGACTAATGTAGACGGCGGGTTGAAATGGTAAATTTATAAATATTAAAAATATATATAATTTATTAAAAATATTTCGTCTCAGTATTCGCAGTAAGGTAAAAGTAAACTTCCTGGATTACGGTATTTCGAATGGAATTTCAAGTGGCGTAAATTTTATCTGCAGTAGTGAGGTGCCCGTTGCCACGTAACGCGAGGCTTTGTGGGAAAAGGCTTCGTTATATTTTTACGTTGTCTAATAAAGAATTGTTCACAATATTCTTATAATGTGGGTTTGGGTGGAAAAACTGAAGATATAATCGTGAGCAATCTATACTTTAATCATTGAAAACTGCATTTGACTTTTAAAAGGATATTTGAATTATGACAAATATTCTCAATATTTTTAACATAATGTACACAACAAATATCTTCATTAGTCTGTCAACATTTTTTGCTTATTTGATCACATTAATGTGTAGTTATAAATGCTAATGTGATGTGTCTGATTATTAATTTGGCTTATTTTAACACGGGTTAAGCAATCAAGATACTATAATATAATATAATATTCACTTCTCTACTCAATTATATGTGTTTGAGAGAAGTGTAGCATTATGTTTTGTTATTGTATTGTATTACTGTACTTTGATCAAAATATCAGATAAATAAATAAATAAAATATGTGGAGGTATATCGCCTCTACAATCAGCAACACCGCTGATGACCCTTGAACGCACCTTGCAGATACCTGGGTATAAAAATAGGCTCTCATCAATCGCAAAAACACGCTGCTATATACCGACCTCAATATATACGAATACAATGCGCTCGCTGCTGTCCGGAGGTCAGCCCTTGCGCGCCACTATTCTCGCGGCTGCCTTCTCGTCAACTTCTCTAGCAAACGCTACTGGGTGTAGACTATTTATATGATTATTTTATAACTGTAAATATAAGCAGTTTCTTTGGTTCATCCTGCTCAGACCACATACACACGTATACGCCCACGATTATATTCAAAATAACACGTGAGCTCTGGGTGTAATATACGGGGGCACCAGATTTTCACACCTTCTGATTCTTACAACATATGTATCAATCGATAACTTATATCATTCAATCATAATCTCACATTTACCCCCAAGGTGGGATCCCCATAAACATAAAATAATATAAAAATACAGAACAGTTTTAATACGAACATATTTATAAACATATAACAATTCTACATAAACAAAATGTGTTTTAAAATTGTTTCGAAACCTAGCGAAAACATTTCATTTAAACCCTTTATACGTAATTACAAAAACCAAATTATCAAAGCAAGCTACGAAACCACAGAGGGCTGTTCAAAACACACCCCAAGATAAGTTCAGCCGAGCAGACCCTTGTCGCCAGCCGGGGGCGGGCGAGCCGAGCCGACAAGGGGGCTATTCAAATATCAATTACTTTATTTGCACCCTGTAAGACAATGGGCGGCCTCGCAAACGCGGAGGTCGTGCCATAGGTTTGATTCCCTTTGTGTTTTCATCTTTTTATGAAACAAGTTTATAATAATTGACATACATAGGGTGCGCTAATTATTTATACCTTGTCAAATCTAATTTTAAATATAGTTAGATTTGCATTATAGGTAATGGAAGAAATTAAAAACGATTATTACGTTTTTTTAAACATTGTACATTATTGTATAAAATATGGGATTCAATTAATAACAAATATTATAATAATACGCATCTGCTAGTATAACAAAGAAGGGAACATTTTTATAGCAATGTTGCATTCATAATTATTACATTAAATATTGACTAAATATCATGACTCATTCTCAAGGGCCTTTTATTCTGAATCCTGCCTTAAACTGACAAGCAATCTCGACCGTTCGAAGCAAGAGCTAAAATGAAAGTGAGTTAAATCTTAGTCGACATCGCGATTAACTGTATCTAATGGTAATGAAACGTGACTTGTAATTGAGTTATTTGTAAGTCCTTTTCAGGACTACTTGAAGCAGGTTCCCCAGAAAATAATTCGTTATATTTTACCTGTGAAAATATTAAATATAACATATAAATATACGTGTACATATATTGACTCCTACGCATAGTATCGTAAATAAAAAATGTCATTTTAAATCATTCTAGTATTTCACATGTATTTAATACTTATTTACATGGAAAAATTTAAATACATATAAAAAAATAAAAAATAAATATATATATATTATATTCTGTGATGTAAGTACTAATAAACATAATATTTAAAAAATTACAGCCATTTAAAAAAGCCATATATATATTATATTTAATTTAAGATTTTCACGTATACATTATACGATTCAGTCTGATTTCTAATTGGTTGTAAAAGAAGAATATTAAAAATAAATTCTCCAATACATTTCTGGAATCAATTAAATAATTTAATGCAAGATACTAAAATACATAAGACATGTTCATACATTTAAAATATATATTTTTGAATATATATATCTAGTGAAAATCAATACAAACTTAACAGTGAGTCAAATAAGTTTTATACCTTAATTTTATATGAAAAGAATATTAAAAGAACTGAAAAGGCTCGAAATTAATTTCTATCCTGGTGTATTTCCAGGTAACGATTTGATGTCGATATAAAAATTAAATGTATATATAATATATAAAATATAATATTTAATATATATAAAAAAAACCGCTAAAAAATCAAGGAACTAAAAACAAAATATTCTCAATACATTAATTAAGTTTTTTACTAACGAAATTTCAAGATGATGTTTACGATCTCTGTTGCAAATGTTACCTGCAACCATACAGTGGTACGTCTCCGTTTATCTGAATATTGCACCGAAGATTCGATTAACGATAGTTCGCTACCGCTTGTGATACCCCAGCATCCATTGCGCTGGTCCAGCGGAGCTGAACTGATTCCACAAACCCACTTCGATCCCAAAACTCGCACTTATGCGGTAATTGGAAAGTGGGTAGCAGATAGGGAGGCGAACTGTCTGGGAATCCGAGTCGCTTAGTTTGTTGTAGAGGAAACATTTACACAGATTGTACGAGAAATAAAATATATGTGGTAAAGTATTTTTTTTAATTAACTAAAAAAAATGTTTAATGTATATCCCAGAAAGTTGTGCAATTCATCAGATTCCTAACTATATATGATTTCAATACTATTAAGTTACGAGGGCAAGTCAAAAATTATCTACACTTTTGCTATAACATACCTTCAAGGTTGTCACACTGCCTTCTGCACATGCGTGCTTAGAGTTGGTATGACTGCGGTCACGTGTGCAAAATTTTATCCCCATCGCGTCGTTTGCCTTCCGGCTATTACAGTGGAAACTGCATTTTCTTAAATGTCTTTATTATATTTGTATATGCTATTTCTCTCCCCTGCCTACATAAATCTTAACAGCTATAACGAGATCTCGATTAATACTAACAAGTTTAAAACCGAAATTTTATTATTCATGGGTAATGGCCGTTCGCACGTAATACGGGCCTATCGCTTTTAACACTAAGGACTGTCATATATCAAAACAAAATATTTTTACATTGTACCTTAATGTCATACTGAATTAATCTATCGGGGTACATGAGGTATATGAACACGAAAAATAAAAATTAAATACAATATAATTAGATCAATCTGTCATGTAAAAAAGAGAAGAATAATATTTTTAATGTGATTTTATAATTGATTTTATAAAAGTTCAATGTGACCATCAACATCATCATAATCATCATTACTAGTACTATTAATCATTTTCACAAATTAAATAAGAATGTAAGAAACACATTTATTTCCTTCATATTTAGAAACCACTTATTTTTAAAATTACGTAATAAATTTCAATATTTGAAACTGTTGATAACAAATATGTGAAACGGAAGTGTTTTAGGGAACTATTAATACGTACGTTAAAATAAATACTTCCATAGTTAGGTTAGTTTAGATCAGGTTAGATTAAGTTTTTTTTTTTTAACAAAGATATATTTGTTAGTAGAACACATTCTTATTGTGTAGTTGTAATTTTTCAGAACATAGGCCTGTGATATTTTAAATATGAATTAAATATATTAATTTGAAAGACAAACATATAAAATCTTTTTTAGGGAAAAATATTGTTGTTGCGCCACCGGGATTCGAACCTGGATCTCTTTTCAAACTGGGGAAGGTGCATTATCCAACTATGCTACAACAACCATATTTTTAGCGACAAATTTTCGAACCTATATGTTACCTTTTTAATATTAATACATTTAATCGTTCCATTATTTGAAAGAGCCATCTACCTTATTTTTACGGAACATCAAATATATTTTAGTAATCTGATAGCAGACGCCAGATATTAATTAAATTTTGGACACATTGATACAACTTTATTATTAAGAGAACACATTTTATTGAGATTCCGTAAAAATAAGGTACATCTCCAACGATTTCAAATGACTTAATTTATGACCAACACGGTTTACATGCAAAATTGACAATCCCAATTTTTCATCAAAACCGTGACCGTTTTCTATCAAATGATTAGAAAATTCTGAAAACCCACTATTGTTCAAACATCTTAAATGCTCCTTTACTCTTAGAAAGTAGAAAGATATATTTATATAATTTAAAAAAATTATTATTGTAATGTACAAATAATTTGTTATTATTGTAAAAATTATTATTGTAATGTACAAATAATTTGTTTCATGGAACAAAGTATTTATTTTAATGCACTGTTAAATCGTACCCAAGTGTTTACATTACTACTAACTAGTATCTAATCAGCTTAACTGATCACTCTAACATATTCCTCTTATCAAAATTGCTAACATTGTTTAAAATTATAAGGTATTCTCCCGTTTTTAGAATAATTCATGATATATAATATAATAGTTTAAGACTATTTGTATTCGGGTTGTTTCATGGAGAATAAAACATGTTTCGTGTGAACAGAGTACGCACACTTTTCATTATTTTTGTAATAAAAAATACAGATAATTAATTACCCATCATTATATTGACGGCTATTGTTATGAGTTTTTAATAGCATTGCGTTAATAATTGCTACCGACAGCGAGCTGTAATTATTAATATAAATGGGAAGAAGCAATAATGCTAGAAAGTTAATTGATCTTATATTTGAATGATATTGATCGTTTTTAAGTTGTTATAACTGTGTACATCGGTCATGCCTAACCTTTACCACACCATGATATAAAATACCCGAACGCAGCCATGCTGTCAACTCGTGTTACCGTAAACAACAGTTAGAAAAAATGTTTTTATTAGCTTAAATGGCTCTAATGGCTCGAATTGACTTTAAATATTGAGCACTCAATTTTGAAAAAAATGATTAATTACATAATTTTGAGCATTCATAAAGTCCTATACAATGTGTCCTTTCTTCTTATCTCTCTTCATTTAATTAGTGAGAAAGAGATAATTATATTTGTATATTTGTTGTTCTTTTTACTGTGAAAATAGTGTGTGATCTCTGTCTTTCATATCACAAATGATATTTTTACCAACGTATTAACCGTTTGAATGCTACGCGTCGCAAAAGCGCTGCGATCGTTTGTATCGAAAATTGCTTAGCACTAAAACGGTTAATTTTACAACAGAGTGAATGGAAAAAATAATTGTTTTTGTACGATTCCCTTTTCATAATTGGTTTTTCTTTAGGATTATCTAAAATATGAATTTTATGTTGCATGTATTTACTGAAATATTACATGTTTAATTATGATGGTAGACCTGTGTTACCGCATGGTGTGGGAAGGGTTAATTAATCAATTAATTGTGTTGAAAAGTTACAATTCCTTCATGCTAACAAGATGTTTATTTTTATTGAACTGGTTTTTTTTACAAAGGCTGATAAAAAGTTGTTATTTAAGATACGTTGAATGCAGTAAAAAATGAATAGTGTATGAATCAATTCATTTTCAGTAATTAGCATAGCTGAAGTCAAGAAAAAACGGTGGAAATAAATCGTTTCAAAATTTAACAGAGTTTAGAACGTAAAATACTTTTTAATATATTGCACTACAAAAGGCAATTTACATGGATTCATAACATCTGACATAAATATTGTTCATTTATACATTTATCCTGTTACATGGCCACATACGGTTTTCAACCAGAGACGACTATAAAATTTTTATTTAAGCATATGATTTTTTTTCAGAAAATCCCAAAAAAATTCTCATAGAAATGCGTTAGAAATAGCGCGTTTGAGAGTGTGACTTTTTTATTCTCACTTTATCACTATATAATGTATTGGGAAGTTTTTATCATTATTTAGGAAAATTACGTTATTAATAGTATTCCAGCCAGTGATGATAAATGCATAAGTAAATTGAAATCTTTCATAAGATATACGAATGCGCAATAAAGAAAGTATAAATTATGAGTACAATTATTAACCACTTTTACCTTGCACACGCTCTTTTAATTAATTAGTACACGGTAGTTTAATTAATTAAAAGTAATAATGAAAACGTAGATAACTACTATTCATATTGGATACTTAAATATTTAACTAGAATAAACTTTGCATTTAACCGTTGCCAATGCCAACCAGTTTCAGAATGACCGTTCTATCATCGGAACAGTTTAAAACAATTTTTTTAAATCAAATAATATCTTTAGCTTTTTGTATGAACTCGTGAACAGATATTTTGTGTCTCGTCTTATGTAAGATTATTAAGAAGCTATTTATTATTAGCTACTGCCTTGTAGTTATGATTTAAACCGTTATAGTGATTAATTACATTTAATATAATCAACATGTTTGGATACCTACGGTATCTTCTACAGGAAACAATGCATACTAAAATTAAAAATACAAGCATATATAAAAATAAAATTGTAAAAATATACGTGGTGGGTAACTTTTTGAGTAGCTTGTTGGTGTAGTGGTCAAGACGTTGACCTAGTGATCTAGTGGTCGGGGGTTCGCGCCTCGTTCCAGTACACCAGCAAGTTAGTCCTATTTTAATAGCACAAGCATTTAGCTTACTTTGAAAATAGTAAGAATATTGATGTGACATGTTTTCCGTGTACGCATCTCTATTTTTAAAAATTAAAAAACTAAGTAAAAACTATTATGAAAACATAACTAAAATGTGACTATTTGCAAAAAGGATTTGATTATTTATAATATTGAACTTGCTATTAACTCTTTCTGATTTCTAATGTTTTAAATTTATCTAACTGTAAACCCCTAGTATGTATAATTTCTAAACCCTTGTTAATGTCAAAAAAATGTGTATAATTTCTAAACCCTTGTTAATGTCAAAAAAATGGTTTGTTTCCAAAAGATGATTGAAAAATTCAGAATAGTTGTTGCTATTTAGGTATCTAGGTATTTCAGCAAGTTCTACGTATATAAAAATGATTGAAATTATTGCAAATTAATTTGTAGACCCACGATTATTTTTAAATATCATTTTTATCCTTGTTGTTTAATATATGTTGCAATATTGGAAGCGAGAACCCGTGGAATATTAACCAAACTGTCAGGATAATATTACAGAATAATCATCTAAAACTTTAATGTTTGTTAGTAGATACCAGAACCCTACCATGTTGTGTATAGTGAAAAGTATACCTACATAACATTGGAAACTATTTAACTAGTGAAAGTATCCAAGTATTAGGTTGTACTTACATGGCTGTATAATTGAAAGTTATCAATGTATATATGCAAGAAACACACAATACTGTAACTTGTATTCAACAAGTCTTCGCTAATTTTGACGAATATTCCAATGTGATGAAGCGTGACGTCACGCGAATTATTTAGTAATAAAAAAATCCAATGTGTCCGTTATGTATTTTAGAAATTTACAGGTGTTTTCAAATTATACAAACATTATCGTTTACAGCTTTCTCTATCCAAGATGCCAATTAATTGAAGATGTTGTGTAGATTTAATAATGCCTGTGTAATTGTGTTGATTTACAGCTAACCATCACTGGATTACGTAAGCGCTGGTTATTCTTTTATTAAAAAATATATGTACAAAAAGTCGATAAATAAAAGTGTATATAGCTTTTTTAAAAATACTTTTGGTGTAATAATATTCATTCTCTGTGCCAATGTATTACTATTTAACTGGTGAATTATAATTTAAATATACATGGTGTCTCTAAAGAATTTTTCATAATAAAAATTTTGTAATAAAACAATTGATGAGTTTAATAAAAAAATGTTTATTTTACATTTAAGTACAGTCCCAGGGAATAAATTTCATAAAAATTATGTTTTATAAATGTGATCTGTTATTTCGCTGGCACTCTTCTAAACGGGAGGTAAAATTTTTGAGAACTGCTCAGTATGTATTATCCGTGATCGCTGCCATTTCTTGGATATGTTCTTTAAATTTAATTGATTGTTATTGTGTACCTTTGGTTTAAGGTAGCCCCATAGAAAATAGTCAATTGGTGTCGAGTCGGGGCTACGTGGAGGCCAATTTATGTCATCTAGTCGGGATATAAATTTTCTAGTGAAAATTTTACGAACACGCTCCATGGCGACCGAATTACCAAGGTCGTGGTTAGCGATCGGCATACCCCCCGCTCCTCTACCGCTCGTTATCTTGGTGCAGCAAATGAATCAAAATTAAAAAAACTTTTGGAACACACCGTACTTATTCTGAATAAAATCATGATATTTGAATTTTATCCTATTAGTCATCTGCTGTTGTTTTATTAAAAGTGTATTTAAAAAATATTGAAAAAAATTCTATCTATGCATATAGACATCATGTAGCCGTAAGTAATCCTTCAGCTATAAGCACGGTATAAAATACCATGTCAACTTATCTTCAGCCATTTATTTTAAATTAACTAAAATTATTTTCTACACACGTAACTGAGTACTATCATACTTGTCATAAAAATAATAATACTACATAGTGCACACATAGTGCACATGCAAAACAATTTTTTTTTTAAATTACTAGCTATGTCAATTTACCATATAACTTCAACCTAATAAACAATTTATAAATAACGTAAACAATAGTCAGGGCTGTATTTAGATAGTTTTTCAAATGGTGTGCCGCGAGTATCCTTCTAGTGAGCCACTATTTTTTTTTTAAATTCTACCTATAAAGAGCATACTAACATAAGATTACGAGTGATAAATATTTCCTGCATATTTGCACCACTTAATTCGATTCTTACAATTTCTCAACGCACAGTTAACTAATTTTTATTTTTTTATTCCCGTACTCTATCGCCGAATTGCCGTAAACTATGCTGTTAGTCGAAGCTGTGCGCGTCACTGATTGAAATAAAAAGTTGCATCAATTGCACATTGTTAATATGAAGCGCCATGACATAATTGTATTGACATTTGATGCTACAGGAGTTTGGCAGAGGATTACACGTGCCATTTTTGTAAAATTATTAAAAAAACACTGATTTATATTGTAGTTCAATTTCGACCAATTAATATATATATTTTATTCAAACCAGTTTAACGATAGATTACAAATTATGGATTAGGCCGATTGTGTGATCACTTTTTATTTTAGTAAAAAAAAGTTACCAAAGCAAATTTTTTTTCGAAAACGGGTTTGTTTAGTCGTTGGTGTAAAAGTATTTACTTCTCAAAAGTATATCCCGCAGCAACTCATTTTAATCTCCCATATCCGATAGTAATAACGAGAATCGATAGTTAAATATGACGGACTTTTCACAGCTGTTCCAAAAGTCATCTGACACAATGATACTTAGAAGGTTGCTATACATGACAATTAATTATTCAATATCCCGCTATTTTAGTGATGAGGGTTCGTCCGATGATGATGATGATCTCGTTGTTTAATATATATTTGCACATAATACGAAAAAATTTCACCACCAAAGTGACAGATTTCGTATATTTAATGATTATTTGTCGCGTCTATGGAAATCTCATCTATGCTTTGATAATAGTAAATTTGACTTTCGAATAATCCGTAAACGATTTTAACCAAGGGCGTTAGTAAAAGTTACTTACTTACCATAACGCCGTTTCTCCGCGGGGGTAGACAGAGAGGATAGAGCGCCATACTCTTCTGTCCTGACACACAATTCTCGCCTCATCCACATTCATACATCTTCTCATACAAGCTCGCCGATTGTTGAGGATTCAAACGGAACCATCCTTCATTATCTGGTTTACCTGATCGTGTCTTCCGCGGACGTCCTCTATTTCTGGTACTATCAACACTTGCATCATACATCTTTCTTACCACTCTCTCCTCATTCATCCGTTCCGTATGACCAAACCACTTAAGTGATCCTTTCTTAATCTTACTCACTATACTAACATCAGCTTTACATTCTTTCCTTATTTCTTCATTCTTTAGTCTGTCATAAATAGATTTGCTACATACATATACGCCTAAGTGATCTCATTTCCACTGCACTCAGTCTACTTTCGTTCCTCTTCTGTCAGCTCTAGGCCTCACTTCCATACATCAGTGTCGGTACCAGGACTCCATTGTGCACCGATAGTCTCGCTTCGGTTGACAAATTCCCGTTAAATATAATTCCATTCAAAGCGCCGTTCACTTTATTCCCTGAAGTCATCCTCATTTCGATATTATTCTCAGCCTTTCCGTTTCTATCAAACATACTTCCCAAATACACAACCTCATCTACTTGTTCCAACCATTCATTACATCCAAGTATTTAGCACGGTGTCTTGCTTTCCACCTACTCGAATATCATCACTTTTGACATTCGTCATAAGGTCGCTTTCCTTGCATACATCGTACACATTTTAAAACATGCATGTACGTGGATGGTACTGTATTCTAAAACGTTAAATGATTGGCTACGGTGCATACATCAATATTTATTAATTTGACAAATGAATATCGTAAGATCTTCAGAGTAATTTAATTTTAAATGACTAAAGTAAAAGCATTATTAATAAACATACAGTTTTTTTAATGTAAACCGAATTCTAGAAGCGTTTAATGTGTAATAATAAAAATATTCATAATACAAATAATACTTTGCATTAATTTACATATAAAAAACAAGATGGAGTGTGATCGGTCATTGTTAATTCTAATAATTATTATGTTTAAAATATTTTAGCTAGTTATACTAAATAAAACGATATTATACGTAGTGTTATGTTTACTTTCCGTTTGGATCCACCAATCAAGACTCAGATAGCGATTTCCCGTGAAGTGAAATCAGATGGTTTCATATGTTTTCGAATTTGGAACTAATCGTCATTATTTAAATCAATTTAGTTTAGTTTCAGTTTTGCACTTTTGTGTTACGTACCGCACATAGATTAAACTTTTTATCTTTATATTAAAAATCCCCTGCGGCGCTGATCACGCTGAATTAGGTAGATTTCGTATGTATGTTAAAGGAAATGATGTTTCTGTTGTTATATTCTGTAGTTAAGTATCTCTTAAAATAACAGACGTTAATTTGAAATGAGTGAATCAGGCTGGTTAACAAGCTTTGTCGAGAGATTTACGAAGTAAATTTTATTAATATCTAATAAGAACTACTGGAGTTATCATGTATTTTTATTCAACTATATAGGTATATACTTATACATATATATATTTATATTTTTTCTACTTATTATTATTTTAGAAGTATTCGAATTTTTATTTTTTATTTCATCGTTGAGAAAATTCCAATAATGCGCCAATCTATATACCGCAGACGATATTTTTTCCAAGAAGTATATAGGCTATAGATGTACCTACGTTAGTAATTTCATTTCGAAATGGAAACTGAAATTTGAGATGGTTTTTGAAATGGAGACCAGCGGCATTAGATATTGTAAATGTATCTTTTCAATTCATTTTCTTCAATTTCTTTAGGTAGATTTTCGCGTTTTTTTTTGTATATATAAGGTTCCACTTTCTTCTGAATTACTACAATGAATCATTTAAAAAATATACTTTATTAACTTACGGAATTTATTACCTTCCTACCTTGTTTTGGTCTGCAAGATAAAATGATTAGCTTTTTCCATTAATTTTAGATATGGATCGAAATTGCCAGTCATAAATATTTAAATATTAATATTATTTAGATATTTCAATTAAAAATATAATCTTAAATTAAGAAGTTCATATATTATTATATAATAATAAATAGAATATTGTTTAATTATTTGGTTCTTAAAAATCATAATTGAAATATTATATCATATTTACTATAAACTTTATAGGCTCCTTCGAAGAATATTATGATTTATATAAGTGTTATAAATTGTTCGTTGAAGTTGAAGAAGCAAATCATGTATATCATATTTATTGCTTACCTTTGAGTAGCAGCACAAAGTTTTTCTTGTCGTCTCCGCCCTTAGGGTACTCCCAATCCATGTCCAGCCCATCAAAGTTCCTATCCCTGAGGAAGGGGATAGCTGAGTAGATGAAGGTCTGCCTAGCGTAGCGACTGGTTGACATATCCTTGAACTTTTGGGTGCCGAAAGACCAACCACCTGTGAAAATTGATTTTAGGGATTATAAGACATGGGAAGTGGAATAATTTAAGTTGTCTTTAAGGAATAATTTAAGTTGATTTAAGGAATAATTTAAGTTGATTTAACTTGAAAGTTACCGATTTTAGGAAAATAGGAAAACATATTTAAGTACTCCGGAAATCATGGCCCACCTCAAGCTGCAATGATGATGATTGCAGGATGTGATGTCCAAAAGAACAATATCAAATATCTCTTTAATAAGAATTGGGCATTGCCAGATAGCCTCACATTTATTCAGATTGAACATAATTGATTCCCCAATACGTGAGTGTGGTGCCGAGGAGGAGATCCTTGACTATATCCATACATGACCGGTTAACTTGTGTCATCTTCTTTCATTTATTAGCCACATTTAATGTATATAATGGTAAATTTTTTAAACGACAATGGTATTGATTTGTGATATAATATCTTATTCAATAATATTATTGTCTTTTCTTCTGTAAATTAGAGTTTTAACTTGATTAATGGCACAAATCACTCTTGAAGGGTGGATTGCATATTTAAAAAAAGAAGAATATTATGTCACGATGTTTAACCTTCTAAATTAGATGGTGTTCAAAATAACGATTTTTGAGGTAGTGGAACCACAAAAATTAAAAAAAAAACTTTATTCTAAAAAATTGACCAAAATGAAAATAATCATATTTCATCGATTTTGATATTGTTATAAATATATTTTTGTATGGTAGTGTTGGAAAAAAGTAACATTAAGAATTAGTTAGGTGGTTAGGTTATATGAAACGGATGAATGAGGAGAGAATGGTAAGAAATATATATTACGCAAGTATTGATTACACCAGAAATAAAAGACATCCGCAGAAGACTTGGCACGACTAGGTAAACCAGATATTGGAAGATGGTCCTGTTAAAAGTCTCAATAATCGGCGAGCTTGTATGAGAAGATGTATGAATGTGGACGTGGCGAGAATTGTATGTCAAGACAGAAGAGTGTGGCGCTCTATCCTCTCTGCCTACCCCCGCGGAGAAACGGCGTGATGGTAAGTTAGTTAGTTTAGTATTATAATAAATACTCATAGTTTGGTCCTTTGTGGTGATACTTATTATTAAACACTATCCGATTATATTAGATTTCTAGAATTCAGAATGTACAATAGTAAGTATACTGTTTAAGTTTAAGTAAAAGTTTCGATGCTTTCGTGTGCGACCTGTCTACTGATATAAAGATCACTCATTAATCATATAAGCAATGATCTAATTTTGATTAAAAATATTCTCCGTAGAGAACTGTTTCCCAGCTTACGTTTCGGTGATCTACACGTTGATCTGATTATTTCAAATATTTAAATCCATGAGAATTCATGTATCACGCTCAAAGAAAGGAGGACAGCCGATATAAAATGTGTGACAAGAATTAAGAATGAAAGCATAAATTAATTTAAATAAAATCATTTGGGGTCATACTCAATGATTATTCTCACGTTTTTCAAACATACCGATCAAGATACCGAGCGGTTCAAAAAAAAAAAAACTTAACATTGAGCACTGATTCGGTCTGAAGAGAGGTTGTGTGATTACCATTTTTTTTTTAATTTCTCGCCTGCCATCGAATAATTAATGTGGGATTATCACTAACTGTTTTGTATTGGAAAATGTAGATCTTAGAAAGTGTGAGAATGAATCGAGTGGAAATTTCCACACGCGTGCGAATCAGTAGCTATTATCGAACGGAAAATAGAGAAGTGATCGTGTTGGGTAATAATATTGTAAATTCTAGAATTCAATATTTCATGAAAGCTATTAATAATCCAAGTTACAGAAAAATATTGTAGGTTTATTACGGTGTATTAGTAATATAACACCATGTAATATGTTACAATTTTTTCTAGGTTTTAATTGAACTATTTTTTAATCTTAAAATCTATTTATTTTTCTAAGAACTCACTTGAAGCAACTTGTATGCAACTTTTAAGCAAATTGTATTCGAATCAAATATCTGATCAAACATACTTCATTGAAAGAACAGTGACAAAACTAAAAATTCTTCATTTTTAATAGCCCTGGAGAAAGAAGGATTATCAAAGCATCCACGGGATTACAATGACATGTATGGCCACTACGCTCAGCAATGAACTACACACATACACAAATAGAGGGAGAGAGAGAGAGAGAGAGAGATATGATGTAAGGATTTGTAAAGGCATAAAATAAAATCGCTCAGTGTAGGTAAGATATATTGTTTATGAATACTTATATTTGTGCATATTCTTGGATATAGTCGTGTTTTGTAGTCTTGAATATATTGAAGCAGATCGTTCCAAAGTTGAATTCCTACCTCAGTAAATTAATAGACATGAAATTAAGTGTGCAAAAAGGAGAAAGGTTTTAAACATTAGTTGCGGCACGAGGGGAATTCTACACACATTATTTGTAGAAATATAAATTCGATAGTTTATAACACATTTATGTAACAGTGAAAGTATTTACTCTTTGAAAATTGAATCTTTGTGTAAACAAGACGTATTTTTTACATTAATGCATATTATATTGTCAGCGTTTAAATTTTCGTTCCAATCGAGTCATATTGAAAATATTGAAAGAAGGAATTTGCGTTAGTTCATGTTTATATATTTGGTAATCTGTATCGAATTAAGTTGAATAAATCTAAATATTAGTGAGTCACGTATTTTTTTACTCACCGATAGCAAGAAGGACTTTCAGTTTGGGGTTCGCTTTCTTCAATCCATTAATCTTGTCGTACAGTCCAATTTTTCCATCCTTGGTTTCATCGTTGGACTCGAAGGAGCTGAGTCGTCCTTTTTTCAGCCAACCGAAAGCGAAGATGACGTGAGTGCAGAGATCGGGCTGGATGTCCTCCGGGAGAAACTTGCCCAGCTTTGTGCGGTACTGTGACCAGTTGGTGTAATAGCACACGATCTGTGGACAAGTCACATATACAATATAATATTAGAAAGTTATATTAGTTTTTATACAAGTTTTGTGTATCTGATCTGTCTTAAATTCATGGTCGCAGAGATAATCAATGTATCAATTTTGTAAAAAAATATGCTAACTAGTTAATTTCAGAAGGAGACTGGTTGTTTTGAAGTTTTAAATGTGTTAATCTTTAGGGTATAACGAAAAATAATACCAAATAATTTGAAGCGAATAATTACAGTGAAACCTATATCTATCGTTTTTGAAGGGACCTTTTTGAAATAAATTATGAATGCGGGAATACAGAAAAAAGTTACATTTTTCATACATTAATACATATTATAAAATATATATATATATATTTCACATGTAAATGAATGTGTTTAAATAAAAATAAAATTAGAAAACTGCGCAGAATTAAAAAAATAACGAATCAAAGTTTGTATTCTATAATGTCAAGCGGCAGTCAGTAGCAGCATTCTCTCTCTCTGTCTAAATGTTCCGCTCATTGTTTACGCGTGCTGTTGATCGAAATTAAACATTTAGCTACGAAGCAGGCTGCGTAATTTAAACGATTACTGCGGTAAAATGACGCATAGAGGAACGATCCATGTGATCTATTTTTGCATGTTTTGTGTGAAATTAATTCGGGACTGGAAGAAACAAACGATATATGCGGGAAAACGATTATTCGAAGAACGATCGATCAAGATTTATACTCAAATATCATCTAAATGCAATTTATAATAAATATTATCTTGAACAAAAATATAATGTGTAAGTTTAGGAATTCTGCACAATCTTCATCGTGTTTTATTTCATCACACGCAATTTTAATACTATTTATCAATTCATTGTTTATAGTTAGCACCTTTTCGTTATAGAGGTTGATGAAATCAGACCTGATGACGAAAAACTATCTACGTAACGAGACATCATTTGAGCAATTAATTTAGGTACAAATATATAGAAATCTGCCAATTAAACATTGGTAGATTTCTCTGCTCTCTTTATTTTCTGATACGCGAGTTTTCTCTGATAAAATGTAGTTCCGAATTTTGCATAATAATCAACGAATCATGGGAAATTTAGACCGAATAATACTCGAGCGTTGACGATATTCATTTGCCTTGTTTAAGTCCGCTCACAACTAGTAATGTTTTCACTTTGCAGGCAATTATCGCGGGAAATATCGAAGATTTTCTAATCATAAATTCATGACAACATCCTCTTTATGATATTTCGCTGCAGGTTTTGAAGCTTATAATTGGATATGGTTACATTTTATACTATTAAAATTAATCTATTTTTTATAAATCAAGCACGTGACGAGTGTCAAATGCTATTTATCACATCTGCCTGCATAGTTGGATTGAAGACTAACCTCAACCATCAACGTGTTTCTAAAAAAAAATAGAATATAGAAACATTAATAAATAGATCAAGTACGGGGTCCTCAAATGCAATTTGAATTCTTCAGTATTTAAGAATTATGTCAAAAATGTTATGGAAAGAAAAAATAAAGACGAAAGCATTTTTGATTAAATTGTAGAATTTATTGAAGCTTCACCGTCATCCAAAGACTTGGAAGCCAACTGACGTTTCATGATCAAGTACTGATAGTATGCACAGAAAATATTGAACTTCCTTGTCCATATTTAAGTGCTAAAAATGTATTCAATTCGTTGGTGCGAAGTAAGCTCTAGAGTTCCCTTAAGTAGAATGTTTAAAAAGAAATCCGAAGGTTTCTGTATAAAGGAATATGAGCAGTATTTATAGCTCTACCTAACCAATTTATTCTCAATGTGTTTGATTACAATAGGTTTTTTTTTTCGATGAATACACTATTATATTACTTTATATGCTAACGACATGGTCAAATAATATGTGAAAATAATTGGTAAAATGTGTAATTGAAAGCTATAGAAGATATAAATATAATTAATAACTTTTCGATATTTATTTACTATCATAGAATAGAGAAAAAATCTTTATTATTCCGTTTGTAATAGAATCTAATGATTTTGATTTCACATGTTTTCAATTAAATTCACATCTTGTAATTAAAAATTTTGTCTTTTTAAGTGCTCAATTTATAAACAACAAATAAAACCAAATATCTTGGAGCAATCATCGATAAACATCTTAAATGGAAGGATACAATTTGTCAAGTTGTTAAAAAGATTAGAAAATTAAAATACATATTTTTATGAATAAGAACATTTTTATCGAAGAAAAATTTGTATGTGATATACTACGCATTAATTCAATGCACATTACAATATGGCATCATTAGTTAGGGATCAGCATATAATACTAGCCAGATTACAGTAAAAATTGTACAAAAACTAATCATAAAAATAATATTTAAAAAACCAAAAGACTATTACTTTTTAAAGAATTCCAAGTACCAAAACTATGTGTCTTATTTAAAATAAATTCTATTCTTCAATTATTAAAAGAAAAATAATAATATCAATTTATTACTGAAAATGGTACTCGATTAAAATTAGTGTTTTCATGGTCTAAAAACAATATATCATTTGCATAACACCACTATACGCACCTAAAGAAAAAAATCTTTAATGCTTACCTGAAAACATTAAGAATATTAGTGATACTAAAGAACTATCAAATGCTATTAAAAAATATGTACCACTAAACTTGAATTATAATATTATTTATAACGCTAATGCCATTATTTTTATTATATTATATAACATTTAGCACTTATTGTAAACAATAATTCTTATTGATATATCTGTACAATATATTTTTATGTACTATGCTTATCTACATAAAAATTGTTGTATCATAATTTGAAAAAAAAAGAATTTGCAATATCGAGTTACACATTTCTTCAGATGGTTAATTTGAGAAATCTAGCAATATAACATAGGGATATGTCGGTAAAGCAAATGCGACATTTTGTGGTCCTGGTAAAATTACCATATAAATATTGACTATTTCATCTCTAATACACAACTAGTATTACTCCATTCCCCAATATACAAATCATGCCTGTTATGAGAGCTATTTCCATGTTAAATCACATTCATTCAGACGTACGACGTTACTAAAATAATTCAGATTTAATCAATATAATAATACAAGTCAATCCTGCTAGTGTTGTAATTTATCATTTTGTGTCTTATTAAATGTTTATAATTAATTTATCCTACCTCTATAAAATTTTAAATAACTTAGTTGACTCGCCCTATTTATTAGAACAAATAACTTTCAACTGTCCAACGCGACAAACACGATTAAATAATCTTTTTTACCCAAATTTGAGTAGAACTAATTACATAAAAAATTGTTTTATTATTCGCTCTACCTCAAAATATAATGCCGTAAATTTTTCTAATAACATTGACATTTTCAACGATAAATTGCTTCCTTTTAAATTTAAACTACGCCAACTTTTCAATAACTATTAACATAAACTGTATATATTGCATCCCATTTCCCTCCCCTCCTTACCCTTTCGTCTTCGTATATTCAGTTTAAAATCACTCTTTTATTTTTTTGTTTTTCTTCTTTTAGTTTATTAATATTATTATTTTTTTATTAATATATACTAGTTTTTAGTTTATTATGTTTACTTTTATGTAAAAGCATTTTGTTTATCAGTCTGCTATTTTTTAGTTTATTATGTACTATGTATTTAATTATGTACTATTTACTATTTTTTAATTTATTATGTACTATGTATTTAATTTCCGAAGAAACTTCACTGGTGTTATTTTTATATATTATGTAATTATCAGTTATTATTGTTACACTGTTTGTTTCTCCAAAAAAAATAAAATAAAAAAATAAAAAAAATTTCGCATTTCTGTCTTGGAACCTAAATTTTTATTTTTTATATTAGATGTAATAAATAAAGTTTAAATTAAATATTAAATTAATCATATGCATTTTAGATTCAAGTAATGGAAACTAAATGTGATTCATTACTTTACCACTGATCAACTTCTATCAATACCAGATCCTATTTTATTTTTGAAGAATGATTATTTTATTTCTTTAAATTCTGCCACAATAAAAGTTTAGAAATCACTTAACGGTATATATTCTATATAAAAAAATTCCATTTTAGCGAATGAGGTGAATTAATAATAATTTAGTAATTAATTGCAAAATTGGTGATAAAATAAACAGACATATGTCTTATACCACCTTGACATAGAATATGTTTTCTGATTTGCCCTGTCCCACCTTATAACACATATCTTGGTTTGGTCTTTTCAAATATCGTCTGAAGTTTATTTTAAGTTCAGATTGCATTATTTTGTTTTGCACAAAATTAGAACGATATAAATTGTATACGTTTTTAATTAAAATGTTACGCACTTTTCATTGCGCTATTTTTAACACATTTTAATACATGACATTATATGGATGAATAATCTTTAGAGGCAGATTTGTTTCTAAAAGGCGGATATTATTTATTGCATATTTTATTATGTTGCAAGGTTATTAAAAGCGCATCCTTTCTGACATCTGCACATTTTAAGCTCGCTCATCAGTTATTAAGGCCGCGATAATATCCCCTTTCAAAATAAGTATTATTCGGTCGTGATAGGTTTTACATTGTCGCCTTTAGTTTGCTCTATCATTTATTTTCGCCTTGTAAAATAATATCTGCCTGCCTATTTATCAGACGTTCACTCTATAATATGAAAACCATTACAGTGCATTTTAGTTCAATTCGTCCTTACACTCACAAGCTCAGCACAAAGGAAGCTATGCACGAGGACCAAGAGTCACGATTAATTAGGCTCTGAAAAAATCTAAAATAATACCAACACCTTGACAAAGGACACACATTAATCTCTATAATTACCGTCACGACCATATCACCTTTCAAAAAGTAAAAAAAAAAACATAAATAACTTATTTAAAAACGTGAAATACATATAGCATATAGATTCTCTTAATTATAATAATAATAAGAAAAATTAGTGATAATAAATTTACTTTTTATTAATTCAGTTGTGATTCTTCGAAACATAATCTCCTTTGTCACTGAAGCAAATGTAAGTATGCCACTGAGAAAATTCAATGGATTAATTTATCTTCCGAAAAATTGAGCACCAGATTAGAGCCTTTTCTTTTATCTATAGCTTACATTGGTTTAAAAATAATCATTACACTGGCCACTGGATGTTAAATAAATACGATATATAACTGTGAATTTATTATAGCTAGAAATTGTATTGATTTCTGAAAAGTTCCTATGTTTTTATATAAAATATTTATAGGTAGAAAATTCTAGATAAAATAGACACCATTGAATTTCATCAGGAGTAAACTTCATAGAAGTATTATTCTGACACTTATTTTTGCATCTATTTATCCCATCCATCGTTGCATTGGTTCCGTAGGCTTCTAACTATAGGTTCCTTGTGATCACTTTTACCGCGCGCTTAACAACTTGATCGATTTATCTTCCATCAATCATTTGGTCCGCAATTAAAAATATTTAAATAAACCTTTCTAAAAAGCTTAAAACGAAGTAAATTATTTAAAAAAAAGTGTTCGTATTCTGTTAACTACCGAATTTATATTGTGTGTAGTTAGTTGCCTTAAGACAAATTTTGTCAACAGTACAATAAAAGTCACACAGAAACTTTAAAAAAGTCAACTTACTTTGTAACCATCCTTATCCTTTAAATTTTTGGAGCTACCGAGGACTGCATTGTCCAAAGCCGCGGAAGACTTTCTGGAAGCCGGTGGTCTTCGGAACCTGCTAGGAGCTGGCTTGGGAGCGCTGCCAGCGGCCACCTGATCTCCTCTTCTGGAAGCAGCCAATACTTTTGCTGGTGAAGAGGAGCTGCTGGTGGAGACGGACGTGGACATCTTGATTGGACGACGGATGCGCCTCTTAGCGGCTGTAATAAAATAAAATTTTGGTTAATACACTATTTAGGATTGTATTGAAAAAATGATATAATTGAATTCACAGAATTTTTAAAATGATTTTTTTTACCAAATAAATAACGTGTTCCTGCTGAGCTCAAGTCTGATAATAATATCAAAATGGTAAATAATTATCGTTTTTATTCATATAAAATTGTGGATAAATTTCATTGTTATAAGCTGATTCTCCAAAATTTTCTGAATAAAAAATCTTTTGTAAAACGGGGCTACACAAAATTAAAATTCTTATTTCAATAATTGAGTAGACACCTATTATTTTATCATAAGAAGATGGAAATACTGCTGTTCTATGTATATCGACTAATTTATTTTGTAGAATATAAAATAAAATAAAAATAAATGTCACATAATTATGGTTTGTCACGATTATACGGGACGTAATACAATAGATATAAAAATATCTTGAATTTTTATGAATCAATATTTGTCATGCATTAACATATTACGTAGGTACTTTACATTATCTCTGGCATCGTTGCGAAAATCATGATATAAATAAAAAATAAATAATTATAAATAAATACAAATGAAGATAAGTTTTTATGGGAACAGTTAAAATACTGGGTGTAACACATCTAGTGCACAATATTTTAGAATACATATTTTCGAAAACGTTCAAGATGCATGCACCTTATCTCAACCATGTCAGTCATAAAAGCATTTTAAAGAAGTCATAGTTATGTGATTTTTTCGATAAATTGGAATATTTAGTTGGTTCCAAATTATATATTGAAAACAAAAATAAAGATTATCGAATTTCGAGCTTTTCTAGTTTAGGACCTGAAGCAAAGATATAGAATAATAATGGGTTAATTTAGCAAAAAACTATCATGAAATACCAATACATGATTTTGTAAAAATCTCATAAAATATTTTTTCCCGTAACGATACAAAATTTGTACATACTCCATGAACATTAAACGACTCACAATTTTTGAAAACTGGCATGTTAAAATATAAAAGTTTAATTATTTTAATAGTAATCATATTTTTTATATTAATTTTAAATAGTCAACCCTATCAGTAATTGATGGGAACGGAAACGAGCGGTGCCGGAAGCTCGTCCATCTGGATTCATTTCCGCCGGATGCAGAGACACGTGACATCTGTCGGGAGAATTCCGAAACACTGCATCACAGAAGATTGATTACTTTATGTTTTAAAACGTTTCACACCACTCGTGATGGAGAACACAATGCGTCGCCAGCGCAGTGACAACGAGAGCTTTTTCAATTAAAAGGTTAACTGGGTCAAATTAAAAGAAAATATCGTTTTTACTCAGTACAAAAGTGAATAGCGCTCCGATTGCAGTATTCGCGAATAGAAACGTTTCATCCGGTGCGAGATTAACGATACAATAATGAAGTTCTGGTACCATCATTGGTGTGGAAGTAAAGTTAGTAAAATAAAAATAGAATAGGTCAAAGCAGAATGAATGCAGTGGGAATTAAGTCGCTCAAGAATTAACGGCGTAAATGTAAAGTTGATAGTCGATTAAAATGGTTTAATCAAGTTTAACACTTACAGCCCTGTGGGTCAAAACAAAACAACCGTTTTGTGGGAATTTTTTTAATAGATATTTCATTTTAAATATGATTAAATGAAATGGCATGATGTGCCGTAATGTTTCTGCTAAAAAACAAAAAAATATTACGAATAATGTACATATTCTCACGCATCAACAGACGCCCCGCCCCACACAGCCAAAATACAAACATCCACTGAGCAAGCGATCTTCTCGTCGAAACTCGTCATAAAACTTACAGGTAAGCGAAACGCCCCTTAAATATTTATATTTATTACTGGTATTGTCTAGGGGCCGCCAGACAAAATTAAGTTAGAACAAATACATGGACGCATACCTGGTATCCTTTGTCTACCCTCTCAAAATGTTGATAATATATGTTTTGGCGTAAGCGCTGAGATTCAATCCGACAGTCTTAGGTCAGTTTTTGAGCGTTTTTTTCACTTTTTTATCAATAACTCATTTAAATCTCGTCCGATAACATTTATTTGTATGTCAAATTATTTGAAAATATTTATTAAAAGATAAGCTAGAAGGAAAACAGCATTAAACGAATATTTGTAGTGTAATTCATATTTTTACAGACACCCGGGTAAAATCTGATCCAACACGGCAGAGTACAAGGGAGTAAAGAGAAGATGATACGAGGCGAGTGATGTTGAGTGACGATTAGTGATTGGTAAACCGTTATTATGAGTGATTGTGCTCGATTGTAATAATTAGAGGTACCAGAAGATCCGCAAATCTTCAAGCAATCACTGGTACTCAAGAAACTAAGGACCGGTTGTGTGATAACATTTACGGAAGTAAATTTTAACCATTAGTTTTTTTTTTACTTTAGTAACTTTTTACCATCGCTTGTGGAAAAAACGTTTGCGGGTTGCTGGTACTACTGTCAAAGCATAGATAATAAATCTCGCTTCACGGTGTGGGAAGATGAATAATCATGAAATTTGCTTTATATATGGGTTTATTCGCCTCTCCGTTTGAAGTCTGTCACTTTACTAGTAAAAATTTTTCAGTTTGTGCTATTGTATATTAAAAAACAATATCATCATTGGACGAACTCTCATCACTAAAATAGCGAGTCTTTGAATGATTAATTGTCGGATACTGCAACTTTCAAAGTATCAATGTGACAGATGACTTTTGAAACAGCTGTGAAGAGTCCACCATATTCAGCCGATGATTTTTGGTTTTTACCATCCGATATTTGAGAGTAAAATTAGTTAAATTTATAGTAATTTTATACTAAAAATCATCATATTTATAGTAATTTTATACTAACAATCAAACAACCCGGTATCGCAAAATTTTAATAACTTTTTTTACCATTGTAAAAAGTTACCACTGATCACACAACGACCCTAAAACTCTTATAGTTAAATCTCAATTACCGATCATCTTTACAATTTAAAAGCATTATAGTCACAATAACAATTTACCATTACTAGTGACATACATTAGAAATAGAAGTACAATTGGCGCGACCAGGTAAAGTAGATATTTTATTATAATGTGAAACATCATGAAACGAAATCTTGTCACGAAAGTGACATCACACTTTTTCCCAATCTCATTACACGGTACACACTACATCCACGGTATAGCGCTACAGATTACATGTCAGTTTGCATTTATCACTCGCTGCGATCGCACATTTATCCGACGGAATGACCCCAAGTATAATAACTAAAAATTTCATCGCCTTCATTGTATGTTGTTCGATTTTAATAAAAACTCTAGGAGATATAAAAATAATTCATAAATAAATCGTAATTGAAAAAATATTTTTTAATAAAATATAAGTACTTACGTCGCGGCTGTAAAACGTTAAATGTTACATAATAGTAATCTAAAGGTGGTTTTAATATATTGCTGGTGATTGGTGATATTTGAGAACAGGCATGATTGACTGCTTTCTATCAGATTGAACTGGTAAATCTATAATAATTGAAATTATTCCCTTGTTAACAAATCCAAGACTTTAGAGATATTTGGTTTTCCAGATGTGGGTAATACTGCGTGACGTAATAAATGAATACGCTTAATAAACTTTCGTCATACTAACGGAACAAAAAATACACAATACAATAGATTTCAATTGTTATATAAACATTTCAATGAAACAAATATTTGAGCAAATTATTGTGATATTAAATTAAATATTCCCATTACGGTAAACGAGTGTTAAACAATGGCTTCTGGATACGAATTAAAGTATACAAATTCCTCGAATAATCTGTAATCAAAGGTCAAACAAGAATAATAATTATAATATGGGTTAGTCAAACAAAGAGCCATTCAAATATCTGTGAAAGCGGCTCCGAGATTTACATCACATGGCACTTTTGTTACAGTTTAGAATTAAATAATTAAATGAAATCAACACCAATTAATTTGTTTTATGTATTTTGAAAATTAAGAAACTTTTCGAAAGATGTTTGTTTATGTAACAGGGGAATTAATAAACAAATTTCTAGGCTTCTTCAATATTTGCAAAATTAATTTTGGCCTCATATTATATTAATAATTATAATAAACAAAATATTTACTTTGTTCAAACCAGTATTTATTAATATACATGTTTCGATAGTTTTGTTTTTATCTACGCTTGTATTTTTTATTTCAGTATACATTGTTTCCTGAAAATGATACCATAGGTATCGAAACATGTAGGATAATAAATAAATAATGATACTTTTAAAATTAGCAATATTAACTTTTAATAAAATAAAAAAATAAATAAAAAATAACGGTTTAAACAGAGTATTTTGTATAATTATAAATTTCTAGACCCTCAAAGTTAGAAGATTTTTACTGTCTTAATAGAATTAAAATATTCAAACTGATAAATAAACAAAAACACCAGTGGATATGTAAAACGGGTGGCATCTATGGGCCGGTTGTGTGATCAGTAGTAAATTTTAACTATTGTAATTTTTACTATCGCCTGTGGTAACAATCGTTTGCGGTTTATTTGAACGTCAAATTTACTATTGTCAAACAGCTGTGAAGAGTCCACCACCGATTAAACAACTCGTTTTCGCAACAATTTTTACATTAGTAATTTATTTTAATTTAAAAAAAAAATCGCGGAGCTATTTGATCGCGTAAGTGGTACTAAAGTGATCACGTGGGTGATACCAAAATGAAAATATTGGGACAATAAATTTGCATTAGTTCATGTCTATATATTTTGTAGTCTGCGGTAGATACTTAATTTAAATACAAATATTTTCAAACTTCATCATAAAATGGTGCAGGTATTTCTATATTCGTCTTGTACATAAACCACGATGCATTTTTTATCTCACTTCCTGCGAAAAAATCTCATTCCACACGCGCTATCGCCTCCAACGTTTCTTGAATCTGAATACAAGTGCGGAACCTGGAAGGCTTGCTTGCAACTGGGAACCTATGTGATCGTTCCCGAGTATTTCATTCATATATGTATGAGATATCTCAGTCTCCAGATATTCCTGTTGGCACCGCCCGCGCCCTGATCGGGCCGTATATCACCCAGGAGAGAGACCGACTTGAATAAAAGATTTATAAAATGTTGCGATATTTATAAAATATGTGTATACACAAACATTTTAATTTTCTAAGAGTGAATTCTTTTATTGTTGCATAAATGTGTCATAAACTATGGGATTTATATTTTTATAAATAATATGCGTAGAATACCCCTCGTCCCTCAACTAATGTTTCTAACCCCTCTAATATATATACACTTTATTTCATGTCTATTCATTAACTGGGCTGTGGTTGTAATATAAGTTTTATACACAACTTGGTAATGAAATTTTCGGTGTTAAAAGATATCCACAAAACTTTTGTCCCATATAATTTTTCGGACCAAAGTAAAACCGATTTTTTATTTTATTAATACAGTTAATTTACATTATCTTTAAAAAAACTAGACACACAGAGCGACTAACTATTTGCATGTCCGCATGCATGCACTTGTCTGTATTTATAATTAACATACATTTTTTTAAATATATCACTAAAATACAATGAACTGTCTGCAGGTGTATATTTTTAATTGACATTAATAAAAAAAAATATTTCCATCATATTACAATACAATAAAATTGTATTTATTTAATTTTAATTGAACGCAACGAAAATGTGCTCAGTGTCAAAAATAAATTTAATAATTATAGGTAAACCAAATCATTTAATATAAGCAACTTCATTATTTCCACCTCAGAGTATAGAGTTGGCTTGCTAGTGCATAAGGATGCCGGTAATTTACCGTCAACAAGTACCTAACTGGTAACGAATATTCAAAACGGAAGTACTTATCATATGATATTAAATTGCTTCTCTAATAACGATCTGCCTTGTTTATCTTTACTCAGTTACTAACTTTGATCCGGTAGAGTAAGCAACAGTCTAAAGCAAAACTTCTAAATTCGAATTCTGAAAAGAACCGATTTTAAGAGTTGATTGAAGTTAAAAAATTGGTGAGTTTTTTGAAGATGGCTAAAACTGCTACTAAGTTTTTGCATATGTACAATAAATAAAACACAATTTTTTAGAACTAAAAACATTATTGTAACTGACGCGGTGTAATATTTAAATTTCTCAAAATATTAAAGAGTATCATTACGTCATGATTACGTTTTGGTCCCCTTCCTTGAATAGATAATAATTTTACACATATAAATATTTAGAGATTTATTAAAATTGTGAATACTGATACTAATTCTATAAAATACGTTTCATAAAAATATAGAGGCACATATTTATGTTTAATACTTTCATAACTACAAATAAATGTAACGGTCATTAAAAAATGCGAATACAGACCAGTCGGTGTTTTGTACATCCTAAAGTAGGTACGCCATCATCCCTTCTCATTCTACTATAAACCTCATTATAATATATATAATATTTCCAACCCCTGGGAATATTATTTGACATCATATTCATAGAGCTACAGTCGCAGTACGATTTTCAGCGAAAAACTCATATTTTCTCTTTAAACAGTAAGACAGACCTCAAACGACATTAGATTTCCCTGCTGAAATCCTAGTCGTGTACAGTAAATGTATTAAAGTCTATGTACCCCTAACACTGTAGGCTTTGCAGGATGACTACTACAGGGTAAGGGTGGTTCAGTGGTGTGGGAGGACATGGCGCCACCTATTGGCGCAATACGGATTTGAACAAGGGGTGAAACGTTCGTTTTTGAACATGGTTTAATATGGATAGTGATTTATTAAATACATGTAGTTGATAATGTTTTTACGAAATACTGAAACTTGAATAGTTTCATTATGAAAGAATGAATTGAAATTGAAAATGAATATATTATAAATATGTACGCTTATTTGATTAAACTTATGTCACAAAATGTTTCATCGCTTCATGTTACAGAAGGCTCTTGTGAAATGTAATATATATCACGTAGAATTTCCAGGAAGCTATTTCGTCTGACAGTTTGAAAATGTATGTTTTAGATTACAAACGTCAGGACCTCTAACGTGCCTATAATACTCTAAAATACATCAGATATGTATTAGTTCAAATATATAATTAGATTAATTACTAGATATACTAAGATATAATAATATAAATGTATATACACTGTAGCAATTCAAAAACCACTACAAAGGATATTTTTATAGTAGGTCCGATGCCCAGTTTCTGATTACAGTAAGGTAGTGTAATGAAATTTTGAGTTTTTTAGTTCTTTATTATAAACATTCAGACAATATTGGTCTTAAATTAAATTAATTAGAATCATCAAAACATTATAAATAATCAATTAAACTTAACAAGTCCTATCTTAAAAAAATTCTAACAATCGACGATAATTTTAGATCATCAAATAAATTTTCACACCTTTCGTCATCGTAATAATTTAAGTTAGGTACTAGATTTATTTTTTAAATAATAATATTTTTTTTAATTCATGTAAAAAAATTGAGTTTAAAAACATCAGTAAAATTGATTGACATGTGATTTTTGTTAGTTAATTTGACATTCTAATGAAGGAAATAGTATTTTCCGAAACCGTGTATTAAATTTAACTCATAAAAGTGGTTTAAAACAAAGTTATTAATAATTTATAACCACAATCTAAAGGTTGCACTAAATATTAAAAATATATATTTTTTAATGTTGTTATTATACAAGATGCAGTGTCGTGCAGAGTACCGGTACTATGGTACTAATACTGGCATATAAGTTTCCACCGCACAGATTTGATGTTCAAAATTCTCAGAATCGTTTAAGAGTTGAAAAATGTTCACAAATGATGATGTTTAAAATTGTTACAAAATGATCTACGAGTTACCAATGGTTTAGTCAGACAACCTATTAATGTATACTTCATATATGTGGCGACAGGCTAAACATCACTGAGATTGTTATCAACTTTTGTATTCATTCGTTTATTAATATTTTCAATGAATGAAAGTCTCATGTATTTTTATATGATTCCATATTATTCAAGAGACAATAGTAAAAATAATTATTTATTCCAAACAACACGCAGAGGATGTGAAATGCTAATTTTTCTATATTTTTTAATCCATGGAAGAATAACAATCATTACTAAGAAATAGTACATACATAATATAATAGTAATAGATTGCAAGTACATTAGATAGTATACACACTCTTTTGCCTATACAAACTAAGACTGACCTGATATCTGCTGTGCTATTAGAAGTCGAAACGAATAAAAGTTACACGTTGGGCCAGGGGTGTTGCCTGAAACGGTGACGGAAGACAAGATACGAAAAAAATGACGCAGTTTTAAGGTTGCACTTATCCCAGAAAACGTAATTGACTTGGTACGGTCATGTTAACTGAAAGGCCAAGGCGACATACTGAAAGCACTATATAACATCGATGTTGGTCGAAAGAGACGCAAAGAACTATTAGCGATATGCATGTCAATAATTTTTAAAATCCTAGATCTAATAGACTTGATAATCCATGATCGAAAAACATGGCTTGGAGAGCTGACCCAATGACGAGGAAAAGCTAAGAAGAAAAAAAGAATAAGAAAAAAAGTAGACTCACTATATACGTCGAATGTCGTAATGTCGTATGTAAAGTTTTTTTTTTTTGCAAAAACGCGAAAATATATCCCTTAGTAATTTCTCGAAAGTACATCCCGTTGTAAACTCATTTTACTCTTCGGTATCCGATAGTAAAAACAAAAATTGATAATTAAATATGGCGGGCTTTTCACAGCTGTTTCAAAAGTCATTTGACACATTGATATTTTGAAAGTTGCAGTACATGACAATGGATCATTCAATATCTCGCTATTTTAGTGATGAGAGTTCGTGCGATGATGATAACGTTGTTTAATATATTAAGGTATACATTGGAATATAATACGAAAAAATTTCACTACCAAAGTGATAGATTTCGAATGCCCAAACGAAAAAATCTATAAATAAACAATAAAATAAACCATATGTCACGATCATTTGTCGTGCCTGTAGACGTCTCCATTCATGCTTTGACAGTAGTAAATTTGACGTATCAACAACCCGCAAAGAATTTTTACTAGCTAAAAGTTACCATAGTAAAAAATTACTACTGGTCCGTAGGTTTTCTTTAATATTTAGATGGTATAGTCTTACGTTATGTCCTTGAGACTAATTATTATCGGAAACGATGGACTGATCTTGAGATGTACAGCAATGGTCAAGTTAATGGTAATTCTTCACATTCATTTTTATGATTGATAGCACATAATAATAATATTGATGTTTTTTTTGCACTCGGCTCGAGACTTGAGTCACGATTCCCAATTTACAAAGAAGGCTGATTACGTACACATGTATAAGATATAGTATCTTTACCATAATTAACTATTATCAATACTAAACCATCTGTATCAATAGGTGGAACAAAAGTTCTGAGAGTGATATTTAATTTTTAAATTTGTCAACATCACTTATTTAAATGCGAGTTATTTATGTAATTATTTTTAATTGTTAAATTTATTTCATTAACCACTTATTGAGTTTAAATACATCTACCGGTTTCAAAAAATACAATTTTCTTCTTCAGGATGTCAATACTAATCAAAAACTGTTATTGTTTCTTTGTTATTGTGTTATTGTTTCTTTACCAGAATCTATTTAAAAAAAAAAAATTTTTACAAAATTAATTTAGTACCTACCTCAAATTGTTACATAATACAAATTAACTCGAATAATTTTTAGGAAAAAATTTAGAATGGGACTCGTAGTTAAATTTAGTTGGTTGTTTATTATTTTTTGATTAGTTTTGCATGCTTTATTTATCTCCAACGATTCCAAATTACTTGTTCAAATAAATGGTGACAATATTTATTTATTTAATTCTTAACATAGTGCATACATAAGCACTCCTATATATGCTCTAATATAAACAAGATTAAAGTATTTTCTTTTATTAAGACTTATCTATATAATATGTATTAATGTAAAAAATATGCCTTGTTTACACAAAGATATAATTTTCGAAGAGTAAATATTTTTACTGTCATAAACTATCAGTTTTGTGTTTTCACAAATAATATTTGTAGAATGCCCCTCGTCTTACAATTAATATTCAAAACTCTTTTCCTATATGTACACTTTATTGCTTGTTCATTAATTAAAAAATATTGTTATTGAGTAATATGTCAATATTATATTTGTACTCTCATTAGTCTGTGCGTTTTTTATTGTAAAATTTTCAACAATAAAGGATTGTGATTATATTTATTACAGTTATAGGTAAAGAAACAAATTGCAATGCAGATTGATATTGAATGCTAAATTGCAATCAATATAATTTGATTTATTTTTTTCATGCGCCGCCTCTGTGTTCCCAGTATATCGCCGGCCCGCGGCCGCTTTGTATTCAAGCATTCGTCGAGCAGGGGCGGGCCGCGACCGTGACTTCAAAATATTATCAATCCTAATACGGGCCGCCGAAGTGGAGGGGTGCCAAAACGCCCGATGCGGGCCGCGCTCCGCTGACGTATTATCAAATACAACATGATAAATGGCAGAGAAGAACAGCAATCTCTAATACCGACGCGTGACATTCCGTGGAGCGAGACTCGGAATTTAATTTCAAAATACAGACAATTTGGTTAGAAAAATTTATATGAACTTTTTTTAGTCAATTTATTGTAGAAATTTTATTTGAAATATCGATATTTGTAATATAATAATAATAAATAATGCATTTTATATTTTGAAAACCAATAAAAGTGATATAATGTATATATAATGTAAACATATTACGTGCTTATTCAGTCTACCGGTGAGATAATTATCGAGTGGTCAGGGTTTTTTGATTCTAGTCTCAGTACACCAGCAAGTTAGAGCTCTATTTATAACAAAAGCGCTTGGTTTAGTTTCAAAATACGACTAATTTCCTAGTTAGTTTAGTGGTGGTGTTATACTCGTAATTAAATTTTAAGCATTGTCTTAACACATACTCTGCGGTGGTGGGTTAGATTTGACCCGGGTGTTTGTAAAAATATGAATTACGCTACAAATATTCGTTTAATGCTGTTTTCCTTCTAGCAAATTTTTTAATAAATATTTTCAAGTAATTTGAGATACAAATAAATGTTATCGGACGAGATTCAAATGATAATTCAAATGATGATTGATAAAAAAATGTGAAAATACGCTCAAAATCTGACCTAGATAGTATCTCAGCGCTTACGCAGAGGTATGCATCCATGTATTTATTTTGATTTATTTTCGTCTGGCAGCCTCTGGACAATGCCAGTAATATAATTATTTGAGGGGCGTTGCGCCTACATGTAAGTTTTATGACACTACCTGGTCGGATTCCGATGAGAAGATCACATGCTCAGTGAACATTTGTATTTTGACAATGTAGGGTGTCTGTTGATGCGTGAGAATATGTACATTATTAGTAATATTTTTAAATTTTTAACTTGAATTTTTTAGCAGAAATATTACGGCACGTCATGCCATTTCATTAAATAATATTTAAAATAAAATATCTAAAAAAAATCTCTCATAAAACGGTTGAAAAACCGAAAACTTGAGGTGGGTCTAAAATAACCCACCACCGCTGCACGTGTTTTGTTTTGACCCACCGAGCTGTAAGTGTTAAGAAACCACTAAGTTAGCCTTGTTTTTTTAGAACAAACTAAATTTGAAAGTAACAGGAATAGTGATGTGACACATATTCCGTGTACGCATATAATATTTTTAAATATAAAAATAATAATTATTATTTGTATTATTATAGTTAATCTTAATTTGTTATGACTAAGTTTTGACTGAATAAATAATAAGAGTTCGAACGGATTATAAAATATGATTACAATTAAATAACTGGATCTAGAGAAAGATTTCAGACGTGCTTTGCCCCGGTTAGTGTATCTATTGATTTCGTAATCACAAATCATACGTGTCACGACAAAAGCTCCGCAGATATTTGGCCCAACGACAATACGTCCACGAACCCAAATTATATAGTTATTTAATATAGGAATACTTCATTTACCTAGTTAGAACTCCAGTTTTTGATAATTAAAACAACATTAAAAAGTTTTAATTTATTTTGAAAACAGATTAGCCAGTTCAGAAAACAGATTATCAGTATTAATTTGTGACATTACATTGATAATTAAAAGGAGAAATTGTTCTGTTACCATCAACAACATGATTTCTACAATAAAAATATTTCGATCCAGTTAGAGTTTCCCCCATTCCTAGCTGGAGCGCGGTTAAATGAGGTATTACAGGTATTAGTACTTACTGTCTGAGGACTCGGTCGCTTGGGTGAAGAGTGTGACGAGAAGGAGCACCGCGAAGGCCCATCGCATCAGCCGGGGAGGCCACTGAAATAGAAAAATTATTGTCAATAAAAGTAATTCAATTGTTTAATTATCATAGTCAGTAATAAGCTCAACATTAAGACAAAATTGGTAATTTTTAAGTCAGTTAACGCCTTCATCATGAATTATGGCCATCAACTTTGTAGGGAATCCAGGCTGCAGATATGAGATACCTGAGAAGAATAGCGAGAGTAAAGTCAAGAGATCAAATTAGGAATGATATAATAATAATAATAACAAATAGAAAAATCTCTGCAAAATTGGCTTCACATATTATCCAAATGGGAAATGAAAGATTGCTTAAACAGATTTTCTTTTCAGTACCAGAAAAAAGAAGACCTGCAAAATGACCCAGGATAACATGGAAAAGGTAAATGGAGAAACTCAGCAAAGAATAATGGAACTATCAGTGACCCCGAATAATCGACCGAGCGACTATCTGATGCAAAAATTGGCTGCCACATGGGTGGGATGAATGTGAACCACATTAGTTATACCGATGATACGTGTATACTGGCGCCATCAATAAAAACGATAAGAAAGCTTTTACAGATTTGACAAACATACGCCAGTGAATACAATATTTTTTACAATGCCAGCAAATCAGTCATGTCATAACAGCATTCACATATAAAGGGCCAGATAATATCCCTTCTGAACGGGACGAAATTGAGCGTTCAAAAAATATAAAATACCTTGGCCATATCTTTAATGAAGATAGATAAGATAATGACGACATTGAACAACAGAAGAGACAATTAAGCGTTCTTGCGAATATAATGTTATGGCGTTTCTACCGATGCACTAAGGAGGTGAAGAGGATCCTGTTTAAATCGTTATTCACCAGCATGTATAGCGAGTTCTGGTCGAAATGCAAGCAAGTGACGTACAACGGTCTACGAATTCGGTATGACTCATACAGAATACTGTTTGAGTTGGCGCTTTATTGTAGCGCATCTACAATGTTTAGCGAAGGCGGTGTGCATGGATTTTGTTCTGCTTCTGAGATATTGAGTTGCGGATTTAAAGCTGCGGCTGGAGCTCAGCACTTAGTACCAAACTCTCTAGTGCAAGCAGCGCTCTCATGGAAGGCTGACCTCCCTGACCATACAATAATTGCCGTGACTGAAATTTAGTATTTATATCTATATATATATATATATATATTCTGCCCGATTGTGACCGAGTTTTGCGACTTTTACATATAAATGTGATGTTTACCCTCCCCCTTTGGGAGTGCATGACTTATGTAGCTCCTCTCTGGCTGCCTTCTGAATTTAATATGATATCGAGTCTAATGTCATACTGATACGTATTGTAAAGGTATGGCTCTGATACGGTGATACTGGAGTCAACCTATATCACTTGAATGTAATAATAACCAAATGTAATAGTTGTGCCATATAATAAAGGAAAAGAAAAATGTTAACTACGAGTATGAAGGCGCGCCACAAGGTCTTAGTAACTAACTACCGAAACGTAACTAACTGTTCTAACTTTAAAATATATTCCAAAAAAGCGTTGAAGAGTTTGTAAAATATTACACGCGTTGTTCAACAACTCTCACAATGATTCCAGCATAGGGTGGGACCCCTTGGGGTTTCCTTCGTATCTATATATGTATATATATATATATATGTATGTGTGTGTTTGTGGGAACATCATCTATTTTGCTTTTCTTTTCGTAATATTTATTTATATATTTTAATTATGTTATTATTTTGTTACTTGAATGTATTATATTGTATATATTATTTTTATGGTGTATCGAGTCTTGCCCAACCCGATCGCGCTGGAATAATAAAAATATTATTGTTAGCATAAACTATTTTAGCATATTAACTATTGTGTGATTTGAATGTTCAAACTTCCGCACAAAGAGAATAACTTTCATTCTCCCGGCTGACGAAATGATTCTGCACCCTCCTTCACAACTCACGTCTAAAACAAAGTTCAGCTCTTAAACTGCCAAAGTTCCTTAAGCTCCCGGCGTGCTCTCCAACTTCCAAGTACAGGATCTGGCTGTAAAGCGGATTGAGGTAATCCGAGAAGCCAACATTTCAAAATCTTGCATTTATAATGTAGTACTTGTTCAGTACTTACAGAACGGGAATTAATTGATTTGTTTTTAGTAACATTTATCACGACTATGAATCAACGTCAATTCATTGATTGAGTGATTCAATTCAACTCAAATAGGTTTCACGACGATGTTCTCTGCTCCATATTTGTCACTTTAGAATGACGTTAATTTGTCTTGCTGGCGAATTTATGGCACCATATAAATTTACAACAATAATTTTTTTTTTAAATCTTTTATTTTATAAAACAAAAAATTACGTATTTATATATAAAAAATATCCAAACTAAAAATTATAGTTTGTATTAACAAAAAAGTGTAAATGGATTATGTCAAAATTTTTATTTATTTTATTATTATATATACATTTTACTTAACTGATTGATATTAAAAATAATAATAGTATTCTAATTATGCAATAAACTTTGTATTTAACCACGTGAGTTTTATATGAAAAATCATTTTCCTTTATGAGGGTGATAAAAAAAAATCAACTAACTCAGAGATGGCAGACCATACAAGATCATAGGGTCATCGTTTCGCCCATGATAATATAGAAGTATTACATATATGCAAAAAGGAGAGAAAATTAAACATTCTAAAAAGTATAGGGATTAATATTAACAATAAAAATGTGCTTAATATACAAACATCCCCTATTACATCTCCTCTCCTATCCATATTAGCCCCGCCCATAACTTTTATTTTTTACCAAAATCCCCCTCTCCCCAACACCTCTCCCATGGCCCCTTCTCCAAAATGTAGTCGATAGCCTATCTTCTAGTTTTAAGATTTAGTTTGCATTACTGAAAATTACGCATTTAGAGTCGAAAACTTTTTAATTTTCAATTAAAGTATAGTGTGAGGTAAACAACGTTGTGTTTTATTTTAATAATTAATTAATTTTTTCAAAAAGTTAAAAATTTTGTTAGTACTTTTTTAAAATTTAATTTAAAAAAATAGCCTTTTAGTTTAAAAATAAATTTTGAAAATAATTCTAGTTCCTGACTGCATAAAATATGAAATTAGTATGAAAGATGTGGCAAATCCAGGACCAATCCGATCCTAAAATATTTCTATTAATATCGATTTACTAAGGTTAAACTGAATTTTTGAGACAAATGATAATAATTTAATTTTAAAGTTTTTATTTATTGTCTCATATGGACTAATATATAAAAATTATTATTTTATTAAAAATGACTAACCACTTGTTAATACAAGTTATATTCAGTAATTTTTTTTGCAAGATAAATCAGCAAGGATAAGTTATAAGACTGACTTGTTAGAGTAGTTAAATGTCCAACCAATTGAACATTCCAGGACTTCAATATCTATAACCAAATATCATAATATAATTACTAGAGCTAGACGTATAGAATGCCCTAGACCTAAACGATATTATATGTATTTAATTCAAATTTACGTTTGGTGATTATGTAGATTATATAGTTATATAGTTAAATATGTAGATTATCTTCCTTATTTTATATCGTACAGAATATTTATGTTTGAAAATTTGTTTGAAGAACATTAAAGTTAAGCAATTTATTAGATTCTTTTATATAGTACTTTTCAGCTAATGAAAGTGAAATATAAATTTTAAGAAAGTGGCATATTTAAGTAGTGCAGTAACGCCACGGGCACTTTGATGCCGTGAAGTACTTCATATCGAGGCAAAGTTGGAATGAAACTCATTTCGGTTTGCAAATTAGGCAAGCAGAGATTTCTAATTTGCAAGTCAGATCCTGGGAGCCACCTCTCAAAGCAGAGGTTCATAATTAAGTTGCACCAGCATACAAATTTGCTTGTCACATGGTTGCAATTTTGTAGAAATATGCATAAACGGGTTTGTAATTTGTTAATATTATGGAATATATAGTGGAAATTTAGGGGATAGTTTACACATAGTAACCTGTGTCCATGGAGGATTATCTAAGCAATTATAAATAGCATAGCATTACCAATTTAATGGTTATTTGTTTCTATGAACTAAGAAACAATCAGACTCATTGGAAAAAGAAGCGATTAGTTTTATTAACTTTCTGAGATGACCCAATTACTGTAGATTAAAATGTATTACTAAAACTACTTTGAAACAAATGAATTTTTCACGTCTATGTTGACAATTATTACTCAAAAGTGGAGTAATATTTTAATTTTGTTGGAGTTAGTTTTTTTTAAAGCGGATTGATTACCTGATAGAAAACAGCACTTTGTTTTTTAGAGTAATGTGACATTATCGACAAATCGCGACTGGTATTTGAATTCAAGGTCCTTCGGTCTAGATCCTGGAGCTCAATATGATACAATTAAAATACCTTCACTGTTGTCTCATTTTCTCAGCTTTTAAAGCTCTTTTAGAATTCGTTACTACATCAAATGATATTTAATTGTTTTGAAAATTATTTTCATTCACCAATGTGCTAAAATTTTTGAATAATAAGCGACGATAATAGAAAAATTCCTATCTACTTACCATATATAATTTACTTCATAATCTCTATTCTGCAACTTTAAAATTCCCGACTGTCCTAATTTAAATGGAAATCTAATTTCATAGCTTTTAATAGTAATGGTAAGGAATATATAAGACGTAAGTGTTAATGGCACTAGAAATAGAAAACCAGATACTGGAGGATGGTTCTGTTAGAAGCATCAATAATCGGCGAGCTTGTATGAGAAGATGTATGAATGTGGATGAGGCTAGAACTGTGCATCAGGACAGAAGAGTGTGGCGCTCTATCCTCTCTGCTTAAACCCGCGGAGAAACTGCGTGATAGTAAGTTAGTTAGTTAATTTAATTGTTAAATAAGTAATAATTAAAATCGATAAAAATTTATAGAAAAATTGCTTAAGCTTATGGTGATTGAGGAATAACATGCGATAAGATAAATCTCACGGATTTAGTTGAGATAAATTTCAGTAGGTACCATGTACACGTGTTGAGATTTTTAACTTTGTTAAACATTTGAGATCAGTTTAAATTGGTTGAAAGTGATAGAAACTGAAACCCTCATATACGATCGAATAATAAACACTGATTATTAAGTATAATCGAATAAATATAATTAATGTTGTAAATAAAATCATCGCAACAAGGACGGGATGGGATAGAGTTGTGGTATAAATAGAGTTCTGAACATGTATCTTCTATATAAATTATAAAACTTTACAATTAGTTTTTTATCTTAATTGACAATATGGTTACAGTTCTTTTTTAATTACAAATAAATATTAATTTTACATTAAGCGTAAGTGCTTTTTGGCAGCCATTGATGAAATATCACAATCACACAACGAACTTTATAAATATTTTATTTACATCAATAATAATTTTACCAACGCCAGTGAATTTCAAATTGATTTTCTAAAAATTTATTTTACTAAACGATTAACCTGTTTTATGCACAATTTCAGAGTTTCAATTATGTCAAAACATTTTTCACTCGCGACACTGCGTCAGGACTTCGATAAATAATAATTGAATATTTTTTTATATTTAAATTATTATAACGCGAGTCTCGTTTCATTTACTAATGTGAAAATAACACGAAATCTATAGTTATTAGAAATTATAACTATTTAAATTAGTTCAAGAGTTCAGAGCATTCTGAACAATTCTGATTGATATTAAATCAATAATGTACGTCTTTAGGCATACGACTCTGAATAACACGTACCTATTGCTACTTATGGTAGATGATAAATATTCTATATTAAAAAAATATTACACGTCTTCCTATTTCACGATCTCCCCGTACCTCCACCTATGTTATCCGCTGTAAAAAAATACCCCGAGTAAATCTTTTACTGTGCCCATAGAACCTTTCACCTCCCCAGCTATCGCCAATATATAATTTTAATTTTCGACGATAATGAATATTTTAGCTTTATTTGTCTACATAATAATTCGTGGTAAAAAAATATTAATTTTAAAAAATGGCTTAATTAATTTGGTAATTAAAAAAATATGACAAACACTCAATTCTGGAAATATGTACGTATGTAAACTTATCAGAAAGATTGAGTGTAAAGGTCAAAAACAATTTGTTTTGTATGCACGCGTCATTATGTTTGGTCTAGCACATCCATTTGTATTCATGTGTCTTCTGACCTCGTCCCATATTTGCAAAAGAATTTAGGCTAAAGTCAGTGTGAACATACGGATCCGCGTAATTTTTTCATGGTTTAAAAAAGTCATAGAAATTTGACCACAACAAGCTGTTACACTTGCACTTGCGTATAGGCGACTGAAGAAATCATTTGTGTTTACTTGGAGATAAGATCACTTGGGGGCGGATGTATCAGTTAGTATATATGCATGGGGTTATCCGATAAATATGAATAGTAGATATATTTATTAATATTTTTATGGGTGTTATTGTTATTTTTATTCAGTATTTTGTCATGGAGCGTTTCATGTTGGTACAACTTTCGCAAGTTATTAAAACTTATTATCGAAATCAGTCTTCGATTTGGCAAACTCAAGGTGCACTTCGTGGATTTTATGGTCGACATAATCATTATTCACTGATCATATCATGTCACGTGCCATGCTGCAACGGAGATGATCGATTTATTGAAAACAACATTCAATGATTCAATCATTTCCAGAATTGGCCGCTTAGATCACGTGGCAATATGTTAAATCACTTGTTTATGTTGATTGATCACCAACAATTTAACAATATTAAAAAACAACCTAATGATAATAGATAATAGAGGATGGTTCTGTTAGAAGCCTCAACAATCGGCGAGCTTGTATGAGAAGATGTATGAATGTGGATGATGCGAGAATTGTGTGTCAGGACAGCAGAGTGTGGTGCTCTATCCTCTCTGTCTACCCCAGCGGAGAAACGGCGTGATGGAAAGTAAGTAAGTAAAAAACAACCTAACTCGTGTTATTGGTGAAATTGCACCAGATGTGAAAGAGTGGCTGAAAATCGGATGCAAAGAATGCATTGTATCAAACATAGTCGTGGTGCACATTTGGATAAAATTATATTCCATTGTTAACGGTATCGAACGATCTTTCAAATAAAAAAAAAAACATTGATATATCATTCTTGGATTTTTTAAAATTTAATTCCTTTTTAAAGTTCTGTTATGCTTGTTCGATAACTTTGAATATGATTTATAAAAATGTTTTTGAAATAACGAAAACCTTTATGATAAATAAATTATTAGTCTATCTTTAAAATAGTCTCGAGTTTTCAAAATGGGGACAGAGCTGACAATATTCGTTTTCACGTAAATTTCAATAAATACGTTTTCTGAGTCTCATGAGATTAATATGGAATGGTTTCACAGAGTTAACTGACTATACACCTATATATTTCATAAGGATTTAGGATTCTCCGTGGATTTGTTAACTTTATCCAAACTAACCCTACACTCACCATATTTTTTAAATTCTTTCAATAAATGTACAAAATATGCCATTTTTTATTAACAAACGTACCTATCTGTGCGATGGGTATACTTTTGAAAAAATAGTTGGTTAAATATGCTATGATTAAGTAGTATAATCAAATTAATATGAAAAATAAATATAAAACAAATTAATATAAAACATGTATTTTCGTAAAATATTCAGAAACAAAAAAAAATATAAAATATTGTGTTTTTGATGTGGAACCTTTTTATCCGCTTCTAGATTGAATTATAAGTAATACTTAATATCTGATATAAAAATACATCGCAAAAATTATAACGTCGTCTACATCTACCGCTCGTACTGTTACTGTCTCCAGTACTGTATTCCGATTTGCAGTTCTTTTTCTTTTGCTAGACAGAAAAAATATTTATATTATTTTACAAAAACAAAATAATTATCATATTCAAAAAGAAAGCGACAAGCAAACTAAGTTCTGTACAGACGTAACAACACAACACGCTGCAAAGTTTTATTAAAAAAAATTAATTACGTCGCTTCACGGGGAAACAACGCGCGTTCTGCGTAGAACAGTTTTACAAAAACAACGATTCTTATATGATTGTTCGGTACTTGTTTCACGCTCACTACTGATTACAGAGTGTAAATCAATGTGCAAGTGTTAATTTAATTAATTCGTGGCTCAGGAAGTTTGAGGAGATCGGTGTAAAGCTAAATAAAAGAATATTGGGCGGCCACGGAGCAGGATTTCCCCGTGAAGCAATTGATTGTGACTTAATTTCCAAAGACCAAGATTCCGCGCGCTTTCGCCCGTGTGCCCCTTTTTAGTGAGATTTCCGCGCAGAAGTGATTTAAAAAGTGAAAAAACTTATGGTCTATACCCTACATTCTTTGGTAGCTTGCGTTCAGCATAAAACCCATTTCAAAATTATAATTTATTAAGTTGCCAAGTTGATTCAAATCACGTCTCGGAAGATCATCAAGTTAGCCCTGTTTTTCATACAACAAACACTTGATGCAGTATGAGAAAATATTTGTGACAACAATATATCACTTTTGAAACAATATTTCATTTCATTTGATATTTTTGATGATTTTCTTTACCCCCTAGGATGTGGTTCAAATCAAAAACGTTTTCCGAATATTTAGTTGGGGTGTAAAAATATTTTGGCTATCGTGGCATGGTTAATGGTAGGTATAAAGTTTGTATTGTTATAAACTGCTGTTTAAGGGATGTTTCAGATACTCATAAACATCCTACTTTTGGCAATTATGCCTTCAGTCGAGTGATGCTCAGAGGGTTTATTTAAGGTATTATATATTCCGACTGAACTAGTCGCACAGTAACTCTTCTGCAGTGTGGCAGGGATGAGCCAGGCTCGTGGTGAAACTGGTAATTAGGTATTCAAGGTGGATAATTCTGTTGATTCTATGGCAGATGATGTGGTTTGTACTAAATTTCTTACTCAAAGTACTAGGGATTTTACGTAATACGTACAAAGCCATCATGACACAGGTAAACTCGAATATTACAAGTATTCATTTAAAATTTCAATTTATTTTTTAATAAGGTTCAAAAATATTAATAGCGTAGCTTATTTAGTTTAGCGGCAAGCTACTTGTCTAATGAACAAGAGGCAGTGGTTACGATCATCGCCCCGGGAGAACGGTAAATAGGACCTATTTTTCATTTAGTACACACTTTTAGCTTAATTATACTTACTTACCATCACGCCGTTTTCCCGTGGGGGTAGGCAGAGAGGATAGAGCGCCACACTCTTCTGTCCTGACACAAAATTCTCGCCTCATCCACATTCATACATCTTCTCATACAGGCTCGCCGATTGTTGAGGCTTCTAACAGAACCATCCTTCATTATCTGGTTTACCTGGTCGTGCCAAGTCTTCCGCGGACGTCCTCTATTTCTAGTGCCATCAACACTTGCATCATATATCATTCTTACCATTCTCTCCTCATTCATCCGTTCCATATGACCGAACCACCTAAGCTTAATTATAAAATACAAAAATATTGACAATCCCAAATTACAAGTGCCACTTGAATGTGACTAAAATATGAAGACGCGCACAGGTGTAACGATATTGTTTTCATAAATGTTTCCTAACTTTTTATGCTTAGCCAACTAGGGAATGTTACATTTTACAAAAAATATTATATACATGTAAATCTAATTTTTATGTATCTATTAGCTGATTGTACAGTGATATACATGAAGAATAATTTTACATAATTCTCTCCATTTGTAGGTCGGTCACATTTTTAGAATGTCTTGCGAGCATTAGTCAGAAAATATGAAAAAATATTACTCTTTAGACGATCCACTTTTTAAAATGAATTAGGGTTTGCGTGTCTAACCAAGGTAGAGATCTGCGATCTTTTCAGTGTAAAATTAAAAATATGATTTTTTCCCCGTCATTATTGCCGGGATTTCATCTAGTAAAATTAAAACTATAATAAAAATTATAAGTATATTAAAAAACAACATTTCAGGAACAGGGAGTAACTGCTAGAGACCTGGCATGGTTAATCAAATCAGATATTAAAGGGTGGTTTTGTTAAAAGCATCAAAAATCGATCAGCGTGTATGAAAGTAAATGAGGCTAGGTTATTTAGATAGCTTATTAATATTAAGAAATTAAAAATTTAAATATTTCATTTAAATTAAATATTTCAGCATTAAAATTGTTTTTTTTAATCTTAAATAATGGATTTAATAATATAACGAATTTACCTAGTATAAGAAGAATTCCTTTTTCAAAAATTAAATTGTTAAATTTTTGAAACCCGATAAAATATTTGGGAACAATTTGGCTTGAACCCACGTACATCGTCAAATGACACACATTTCTGGGCCTCTATTATTACGCGATTGTTAAAGTTTTGCGATTTCAAATGAAGAGACTATCAGTGGCTATACAAGATATCAAGATATTATATTAATAATAGAGTTTAAGGAGGTAAAGTCAGAGACCGCTTCAAGCTTATTTCAATCGCTTGAAGCAATAGAGTGAGTCCAGATTTATAAACTCGGGTGAATGGTTGAATCCAAGGATTTGCTATTCTAGGCCAATATTGTTACCGTATATGCTCTATGTTTACAAAATAAACTGAACGTGCTAAACGTTTTTAATATCAAGTTTTACAAACTTTTCTAAAATGCGACATTTCTAAAACATAATATTTATTTCAAATTGTTTAATATCGATAAGGTTTTAGAGTCTATTCTCAATCTACTTTATAAAGGTAATGAAATTAATTTTCAGCATCATCATCGCCACTTACATTTTTGACGATTTTAACCTGATGACGTGAATGATTAAAAGATTAAATAATTTTTTGACATTCACATTTACTTTTACATTAGATTTCATAGTTCTTAAAATGAATATCTTTATGAGAGACAGACTTGTACTATATTCTAAGCGATACGTGGTCTACAAAGTTCATAATCTTGTAAATCTCCACTTTTTCATTTCCGCAGAGTACCTGTAGTAATGTTTTGAATATTTAACGTTAAACTAGAATTGAAAACTATTATACACAAGAATAACCTTATTCATGAAACTTGTTAGTTTTTTCTTTAGATTTTTCAAAAATTTATTTTTGAAATAGATTATAAAGTTAGATTGTAAATATATATTTTTACTGAAACTGCGTTGCTTTTTTTTTCCCGTTTGCGATCTTTTATCATCATTCTCCACGACCTTTCCATCATACTATATCCAATCTCTAATCCTATTCACCTTTATTAATATATTGCGTTTGTTTTACACACCATTTCAAGGTGCATATTTAAATCAGGACTATGATGAAGCTATTTGCACTTCATGTTAGTATAGTTAGAAATAAAAAGATCCCATAATATATGTCACATATCATTTATTTGAATTGAATGATTTATTTAAATCGCTATTCTTATTTGTCTGTTTCTATTTTCTATTAATGTAATAATAATTACTTTATAAGTTCTCTATATATTAGGAAATCTGTATAAAAGAAAAACTCTTAAATTTAATGCAGGAAAAAAATACTAGGGTACTTTAGATATATTGCTAGAAAATAAGATGGCATGAAAAAATTAGTGTTTACTGGTTATGTATAAGGCTGAAAAGCGAGAGGTGGTAACAAAATGAATTAAGACCAATTCCACGAAATGACTAGTCTCACCACACGTAGCATAACAAAGAAGAACGGAGTTTGTGGTGTAGAAGTATACCAAAGGACCGACTTCACTCTTTTTCTTGACTCTTATAAATATCTGGACTAAAATTAGACCTGCAAGGATAAAACGAAAAAATACCAGTGAAAAATAAAAATTTATCACTCGGTAGATGACCTACATGTTGAAAAGATTCCTTAAAGACAAACACAAATTGTGTGCTTAGAATGCGTCAGAAATGAAAACGATCTAGTCAGAAGCACTTACAGTAACTAATGTCCAAGAAAGCTCTGATAAGATGAAGAGGAATGGAGAATGGCTGGACGATTATTTTTATCATCTTGATCTCAACTAGTCTGATCTGAACCTCATAACAAGTAAGTAAATAAAACTTTCGTATTATTAAGGAGAACACATTCTTATTGTGGAGTTGTAATTATTCAGGTATACGAAATACTAATTAGATATCGGTTTATTCAAAGGTATTTGAGATTCCATATAAACAAAATAGATGACTTTCAAACAATGAAATTTAGAAGTGTAACATATAGGTTCAAAAATTTATCGTCAATCCACTATGTTAGTATAGCATAATCGGATAATGTACGTTCTACGGATTGGAAGAGATTGGAAGAGATTTCAATAAAATATTTTTCGATAAAATTGATATTATATGTATATCTTTCTAATTAATACATTTAATTAGTATTTAAAATATCACAGACAAATATGTTCTGAATAATTACAACTTCACAATAAGAATGTGTTCTTAATAAAAAATATAAATCTGGATAAATAAATATATATATTATATTAAATAATCTCAGTTTATATTGCATCATTACGAATTAATAGTGTTACGATGGTATATATTGCATTGCGATAGCAAACAAACAAATTCCTTAGATCCTTGGAGGATTTGAAGGGGGTTAAGGAAGGAGTTGAAGAAGGGAATGACGTTAAGGTTTTATTACAGACATTTATCTACGACGTCTCGTAGAATGCGACTGATTGAATTCCTCGCAGTCCTTAATACTAACACAATCTTCATGTGTTAGTATTAATACTGACACTCATGGATTTTAAAATATATTTATCCCTTTTAAACTTATCTATAAATTATTTAGATGCAAAAAGTGAAGATTTACGTAATTGCATTTTTAACAGCAAGAACACATGCACATAAACAAGAACAAGAAGAACAGAATATTTTTGTTGGTTTTAGGTTTATATTAGTAAATTCAATATAAAAATACATTGTATAATTATCTCTTTAGAATCATTGCCAATCATAGATAGATGGATAAATTATTTATACCACTACCATATCGTGGAAATAAAATTAATTAAACTGAGCTACCCTATATCTGAAATATTTGAAAATTATTACTGTTTAACTTATTATTTATTTAAATATGAGTATGAGAGCTCATTGAATTTGAAACCATCAATCATAATTGATTGATGTTTATATTAAAGCATTGTTTCGGTGTCAAAAGAGAAATCATGTTATGGAACCCAAATACCGTTTGTTTTCTAACAAAAATATCTAATATTACATTATTTTTAAAATTTACAAAATCATATTTGTGGTTATAATTCATTTTTTAGATTGTTCATTTTGTTTTTATTATATTGCCAGTTTGAGTATACAATACAATTACTAGTGCGTATGTTAAATATTATGTGTACGTATCACATCACTATTAATGTTCAAACTAATCTATGCCCGTGTATTATAAAAATATGATTAGCTTAGTAGTGATGAATGAATCATGAGTGTCTTACTGCTATACCAAATAATTATATGTAGGTATTATAGACTAGTAAATAAATAAACATATTGTAAAGTGTATATATATATATATATATATATATATATATATATATATATATATATATATATATATATATATATATATATATATAAGAGAGGAGTTTGGAATATTATTTGCGGGGCGAGGGGCATTCTACACATGAATATCCAACGAAACATAAATCAGATAGGTTATGTCAGATTTATGCAACAGCAAAAGTATTTACTCTTCAAAAATTAAATCTTTGTGTAAATAAGATGTAATTATTGCATCAATGCATATTATATTGTCAGCATTTAAATTAACGTTCCAATCGAGTTATATTTTTGAAAAAAGTCGCGGAGCTCTTTGATTGCGTGAGTAGCACCAAAGTGATCGCGTGGGTGCTACCAAAATGAAAAATTTGGAACAAGGAATTGCGTTAGTTCATGTATATTTATTTGGTGGTTTGTGGTAGGTATACTAATATTGAAACAATTTTTTGTTTAATTCAAGAAATTTGGCCGGATCCAGACTGCACGAGGCTCGGATCTTGGGTAACTAATTGTCTTGTTCAGCAGTTAATATGACATTGATTTATGTATTTCTGTAAACGAGGTAAAATTCTACGAAAAACAGAACGGAAGCAATACGCCTACGGATATTTAAAAATAAAAATACAACTACGGATATTTAAATACAACTACGGAAAGAAAATACACCTAAGGATATTTAAATACAACTACGGAAAGAAAATACAACAACGGATATTTAAATATAACTACGGAAAGAAAATACAACTACGGATATTTAAATAAACAAACAATTATTCAAATGTATGATCCCTTGGAGGATTGAAAAACTTTAAAGTTAAAACATTATAACTACCGACTGAAAACAAGTCATACAAATTAATTTCAACTCACAGGGAGTCACTATACAGCCGTCTAGTCCGAAGCAACTGATTGGAACATCAGGTGTCCGCCAAGGCCGCCGAGTAGTTTCGAGGTGGTTTACTGTACCCTGCGATAACGTATGGAGGAGTGGGAGTGGAGAGTCGATACTGGTTGAATAGGATGCACGGAGTACACTGAACTCAAGAGGTTGTACCTGTCAGTGAAATCTTTGCCATAAATAGTCGCTACTCTCCAATGCCCATTTAGAGATGATAACATATAATACTTATGTAAATTTTGAATGCTGTGTGAAATGAGAGACATTTTCATTTCGGCAAAATTTGTTATTATTGACTTATTATCTTATATATACACAACAATCAATAAAATTTGTAGGGTTTTTTCAACTGAGTGTAATAATAATTTAATGTGGTACAGATATAGAAATGAAACTGAAAGAAATTTTTGGAAATCATACACATAGAATGACACAATTCTAATGCCACATATCTCGTAGTAACAATATGTATTTGTATTTTTAACACATTTTTGCTGTGAAGTTGCATATTCAGAACATAGTTCTGTGATATTGTAATACAAATAAAAGATTTATAGAAAAAATTTATCTATATATATATATATAAATCTATCTATATTTAATCGCAACCGAGATTAAATATTTTTTAGAGATTATATTAACATTTTTTTCTGTCAGTATATATTTCTAGTTGATCAATTTAATTTGTATGAATATATATTTATTTTAAAATACGGTCTATTTTACGACTCAATCAAATGTCAAATTATCTTGCGAGTTGAATTAAATGAATGATTGATAATCTAGTCATATTTGGAAGCTTAAACTAAATTTAAGACAAGTTTAATAAAAAACACGCAACTATTAGGTTGGTGCATAATTATTGAGGATTTTTTTTCACATTCTCATTTTTCATTTGTCACATGTTTCTCTTTTAAAATTACAGTTTCTTACAAATTTTTTTTCATAAAAATAATCTACTTTTTTTAGGTAGTGAAAATCATATCCATATTTGCCATATTATGCTCAACCACTTCGAGAAAGATCGATAGTCAGCATAGTCATTTCGAGATCTCAATGAACTTTTTGGCAAAGGAACAATCAGTAGTTCAAGAAGTTGAGATAGGGCGATACAAACCTGGCAGATGAAGAAGGAAGAGGTCAACCATCAAATTTCGACGACCAGATGGCAGCCGTGGAAGATGACGATAGCTTGACAACGAGAATTTTGGCCGAAGATTTCAATGTGGACCATTCGACCATCGTTCGTTGTCTCAAAAAGCTCGGAAAAGTATGGAAATTGGCTGGATGGGTCCCCCACAAACTCTTCGACAATGACAAAGCCGAACGTGTGAACGAAATGAGTGAACTCCGTTCCTGAAGAATTTCGTCAATGGGGATAAATCGTGGCTGTCGCCAATAAGGGATCTATCACATCAATCGATAGCTGAAAAATTGGCTCGCGAACAAAGTTTACGACGATTTGGATGACTTGGTGGCCGACGTCAAAGAGTGGGTTTGGGTTACCTCTAAGAACAGCCACTTCTTCGCCCGTGGGATCGACCGGCTGCCAAGAAAACGGGAAGCAGTAATTGAAGTAGGTGGTTAATATGCTCCGGAATAATCATTTAAATATGTTTTTGTTAAATGTTGTTATTATTTTTGTTCAATAAAATTTGTTGAAAAAAGGCCTTAATAATTATGCATCAACCCAATAGTTAATAGTAATAAATTAAATAACCACTATAATTTTAAGATTTGTAATTATCATTAGCAATTTAGCTTAAACAAGATTGAGCTTTACAGTGTAAAAATACTGCATTCTTAAATCATTTGATTACTGATGTGTTTTAAAAATATTTATATTAATACATTATTCAATTTTTCCAACAAAGGGTATCTAATAGTGATTAATTGTAAATATTAGATAATTAATTATTCTAAAACGTCGTCACACATGGCTAAATAAATAATTTATTAGTGAAATAAATTAAAAAAACACTTAGCTTAAAATATGTATGTATTTATCGAATTAGTCATAAATAATATAACTTACTACTATCACGAAAATAATTATGTAGATATATTTAATATAGAAAAAAAAACAAAGTAGACAGTGCGGTGCTCGATGAATTTAATAAAATAACTTGGTAGTTAACCCGCTAACGATTGAAAAAATAGGTCTTGTATATTTTTATTATATTTATAGTACTTTTAAAATTAGCAATATTAACTTGGTGGTTAAGATTCATATTTTTTATTTATTATCTTAGTTTTATTAACCACAATTGAGTTTAAAAAACATCTACCGGTTTCGGAAAACACCGGTAGATGTTTTTTAAACTCAATTGTGGTTAATAAAACTAAGATAATAAATACAAAATATATTTATAGCATTAGTCATTTCCCCGCGCCATACTATTATATTCTAACATACAACTCTAGCCTCATCAATTCATTGTTAAGGCTTTTAACAGAACCATCTTCTAGTATCTGGTTTACGTGATCGTACCAAGTATTCCGCGGACGTCCTCTTTTTCTGATGTCGTCGTCATGTATCATTCATTCCATTCTCACACAAAAAAAAGTGCTAGTGATTCAAACATTCATAAATTGACTAAGAACGTATATATATATATCAAATGTCATAGTGGCAAGTACATATCAACAACTCGAATTATTCCAAGACATTCCAACCCTATTCAATCTGAGATTATCGCAATTGACGAAACATTCAATGTTATATAATAGTACACATATTCTGAAATGATGCGATTATTATTGAAACATTAAAAATATACTGATAATGTAGACCTTCACGTCCGTATAATTTAGTTTTTGGATATTTTGAAATGAATCAAATTTGTGGACAAGATAACTGCCATAGATCTAATCAGATTTCGCTCAAAATTTTCTGAAAAATTGACCTGGTTGGAATCTCAGCTAAGTTCGTTAACCAAACTGATTAACTTTCTTATTTTAAGATCGCGGATGTTCAATTTTACTCTTCATTAAAGTTGAACCTATCGAAAATAATAAAAAAACATTGCAATTCGTCCAACCAGTGCTTAAAAAAAAAATTATATTCATGTTAACTCTTAATATTTGGTCATTTTTAATATAAAAAATATGTAAATAAATATAATTGAATAATATGTGAGTACTTTTGTGGGGTGGGATTTACTACGTGAGGTAACAAATCTCAGGTCGTTATTTGACTTCCAAATAGGGTGAAAAAATCTCGCAGGCGAAGGCGATCAGAAAAAACGACAGTGATTGGCGTCACCCACATTCACTTTTGGTATCTAGATCGAGTAATCACCACAAATGAGCGGGTCGGGAATTAAGATAACGTATAAGTACAACGATGCTGTTTTAACTTAATGACACACTTATAATTGGACGCTCATAAAAAGGTAAATTCATTTTGTATGGGCCACTTGAATATTCGTACGTCACCTGCAAACATAATCTTAATGTATTAATTATATAAGAGATACAATTAAACTTATCTACTTAGCATCACGCTATTTCTCCGCGGGGGTAGGCAGAGAGGATAGAGCGCTACGCTATTCTGTCCTGACACAATTCTCATTGTGGCTATTCGATTGTTATTGTGGCTTCTGACGGGACCACCTCCAGTATCTGGATTACCGGGTCTTTCGCGGATATCCTCTATTTCTGCTGCTTTCAACACTTGTGTCATAAAACATTCTAACAATTCTCTCCTTATTAATCCGTTCCATATGACTAAACCACCGTAGTGATCCTTACTTAATCTTACAGCTTTACATTTTTTCCTTATTTCTTGGTTCTTTACTCTGTCATAAATGGATTTGCCATATATGCACCTATGTGATCTCATTTCCATTGCATTCTGTCTACTTTCATTCCTCTTCTGCCAGCTCCAGACCTCACTTCCGTATATCTGTGTCGGTACCAGAACTCCATTGTGATTCGCTAGTCTTGTCTCAGTTGACAAAAAAATGTTCTGTAAAAATTAAGTTTTTCGACAGCTTAGTAATATTCTTATATGATTAAAATTCGATCACTGATAATAATTAAGAGATTAAAATATGAAAAAATACTATGCCGCCATAGGAGAAAAATAAAACCATAGGAGTCGAAAAATCCGCACAGTTAGTGATCCGACTACTACTCATTTCATACAACACCTGTTTTCGATAGTATTGCAAGATATTACTTAAAAATGACACACTCTGCTTTCGGCACGGTACTGCTGGACAGTACATAATCCTAACACTAATAGTCCCATATCTCATCAACCCTAATGTATAATGAATTATACATTAGAGCTGATTATATAATGAATTTTGTGGAAACGATAACTGTCGTACTTCTTACCTGATTTCAACCAAACTTTCAAGAATGAGTGATCTGGTATATAAAATAATCTTACCTAAGCTTTGTTCGTAAACTATCTTGTTTCAAAATGCGGCTGTTTAAAAACTCTAAAAATTTGTAACATCGTTAACCCTTCCCAAACCATGCTGTAACGCAGGTTAAATGCACACATCATAATATTCATATTTTAGTTAATCCTGAGGAAAATACTTATGCTTAGAAATTATTAGTGAAAAACAAATTACGTAAAGCGAATCTTACAAAAATAATTATTTTTCAATTTAATATATTGTAAAATTAATACATTGGCAAAAATATCACAGAAAGAGATTACACATTAATTTATAGAAAAAATAATAACAAACATACGAATGTAATTAGGTATCTTTCTCACTGATTAAATGAAGAGAGATAAGAGGGAATGTTGTATAGGACTTGATGAATTCTCCGAACCATAATATTATATTAATTGATTTTCACATTGAATGCTCAATATTTTGAGTAAATTTATGGCATTAACAATTTTAAAATCACTAAAGCTAAAAAAAAAGCATTTTTTCATATTTTAGAGGCTAAAAAAACACCAAATATCTTACGGTAACACGAGTTGCAGCATGTCTGCATACGGGTATTTTATATCACGGTATGGCAAAGGTTAATATTGAATCTTGACAAAACAGTAAAAAAAAGACCGATTTTATGTTGCGTTACTTGAAATATCAAAATAATTCAATATTAAACTCATGTAATAATCTATTTATCAGTATTTCTTCAATCGGTTGTAAAAACTAAAACAACAACTATTAAATAATATCCTAATAAAGAACACATTTACACTAGTAAAAAAGACAATTTCTTACCCGGATCGAACAGATAAATACATTGTTCTAGATTTTTATCGATAAATTAATGGGCCATTGCTAATATCGAAAGCGAGATCTCTCAGTGTTATTATTTTACACGTAGGTACACATATATATTACGTTAAAAGTTGTGCGATTCGGTCAAAAATACTTTTTCGTCATTTACGAACTGGCCGACGAGATGTGACGTCGACCGCGCAAACGTGATCGCCTTGGGGGACGCAGTAAATCGATTTGGTCGTCGTCACTTTTCAAACACTGGGAGTTTAAAAAACATTATTAAAATATCCTTACTTCATTAACCTTTCCCTTCCTGTGCTAAAATAAAAACGCGCGTTCCGGTGTCTCCATGATTCCACATCATATAAACATATAGAATGCACCAGAGACTGTATATGCAAGCCTGAGCTTCGTTGTTTTGGAAATACCGAAGTCTTTTCATATTTTGTCAAGTCTAGACATAAAACTTTTCGCCTTACCTACGCGTCGTTTAATTTCTAGCTCGCAGCCACTATAGTCGGTAATTATAATAATTTATTTAGTTTATTTAAATTAACCAAAAAAGTAATGATGACTTTTGCACCATTTATTAGTCTATTGAATTCTTTGAAGCTTTCCAATATTTATTTGACGTGGCCATCGTTCTAGAACCTTCCAGGACACTGCTACTTGATTAACATTTCTTGGTGATGCGGACATTTCTTGCCTACATGGTAGACTATTATAAAGTTCATGATACATCTGGAGTAGCTTTGTGAACTGCTTGGCAAAAGTTCACGATGTGTCTCTGTAAACTCACGGAGGAGTATATATCGCATTTATGCATCAAGTACCTACTTATGCAAGTAGTACGACAGCTTCAGATATGGTTCACACAGCTTTGTATCTCTAGGGAAGGTTAAAACTTACACGACGAGTCTCTAACTCGTGAGTTATCGTATAACTTTGTTTCTGTATTCATTATACATTATGATGAAACTCTACAAAGTTAACGCCGATTCTATCAATAATATAGGTTCTAGTTAACGTTTATGGGCACGTCTCGAGTTCCGTTATCAAAACGAATGTACACTAATTTTCTATCTTTCCAATAATATAAAGATGATTTTTGAGCTTATCTTCAGAACATAATCTCAATATGTATAGTAATAAGATTTATCTTAAATAAATCCGTACTATGTCTAGTCCATAGTCCGGACTAGACGTAGTCCGGTTCACAAGATGACATGATGAAATAAATCTATGAGATTATATTATTATATTATATTATTGATATTCGATTTGATAACGAGCCTCGAGACGTGCCTACAAACGTTAACTAGAACCTATATTATTGATAGAATCGGCGTCACCTTTGTAGAGTTTCATCATAATGGATGAATATAAATGAAACAACGTTATTACTCTAGACAAGGCTTAGGTGGTAGACATACAAGTAATTAGATACTGACAGATGGAGGAGGAGAGGACGGAGTTACTGGTGGACGATGGAGGGGTGGTTGTAACAGGAATATTGAGAAGTGAGGAGATGAGTTAGAAAATGTAATATTGTTAAACAAATTAATACCCGAGTTCCATCTGTCAGAACCTAATTACTTGTATGTATATTGTGTCCTATATTTATATGTAGTTATTTTAATACTTCGCCTGTCGTTGAGAGTTACTGTTTCCCTCGAAACTAGAGTAGTGCTAATAAACTCAAGTAGAGAAATAACATTGTTTTATTTATATCCATCCATTTAGCTACAACCATTCATGTATTTATTCTGGTAGTTAGACAAACGGACGCATTAAATTATAAACGTTTATTCTGTTTTAACTGTTGTTAGGGGATTCAAATTCATCCATAGAACATAAATGGTCTATGGACTGATATTTGACGTTTGACGTACAACAAGCATAAAGTGAGACGAGAAACGGCGTATCTCTGAAACTTGGTGTGTACACGGTGAACTACGAAAAATAAGAGTTGTCTCAAAAGAATATCATTAGAGCGTAATCTCTGTCTTGGATTGCCTCACAACTAATCTATTTGCAGTGCAGGAAAAGGGTGAGATATATGAGTTAAGACAAACAATTAATTATTTATGTTGTACATACGAATGCTCCGACCAATGATGATTAAGTTTGAATAATATTGACTTGTTTTAAAAATATGTGACCAAATCATCACACATGTGTATTTCATAAAAAAACTAATATTTATTTGTACGCAGTTACAAAAAATATTAACTATAGAAAGAAACAACAAATTATGCAATCGCAAAATAAATCATTTTTAATGATATGTTATTATTAATTAATAATAATAATTTATTTAATTCTTAGTACAGTGTGTTATATTATAATCGAATAAATATTTTAGCAAAGTAAGACATGCATTTGGGTACCCTGCCTGCTACTGTATTATAGCAGACAGTGTTCTATTATGGTAGTAAAGAAAGTGCAATGATCAATGTACAAAATTGTACATATATAAAGAGTTAAACAAGATGTCATTAGATTAGGTAAATACTTTGTAAAACTTAACGTAAATGCATTGTTTTATGTATAAAATATAATATATGGTACATGTAAAGAGTAAAGTAAGAAGTAATTAAATAATATATAATTAAAACATAAGTTAATTGTTGTATTTAAAGTAAGTCCAATGATCAATCTATAAAAAAAAATATATTTAAAAAAAAAATATATGTATATATAAAGAGTAGAACAAGATACAACTAGATAGCATAAAAAATGTATAAAACAAGATACAATTAGGTAATTCAATATACTGTTGTAGTAGTTTTAATCTCATGTATGGACCTTTAAAATTTCTTGGGCATAATTTCTCCCCATTTCGCCAGAACTGCACTTTTCTATGAAAAATATGACCGTTGTATATTTTTGGTGCTAGGAACAAATTGAATCTTTGTGCAAAAGTTTTGTTTAATTTTAGCACAAGATAGTGACAGTTAGCCTGCGTCCTTGTTAAGTGAGTGTGCCTAATTCGCTGGTAATATTGCTTATGCCGGTATTAGTATTAAAGTATACAAAGAATATATATTTGACGGATGTCTAGGATGAGAAATTTGAAGGGAGAAGAAGAGAAAGGGTTTCTTATGAATAACTCTCAAAATCATTATTTGGGTTTTACTTACTGTACATATTGTTTATCAATATACCTACATGCATATTTAGAGTACAAGTACCTAACAACCCAGATAAACGATAATCGATAAACGATGTTCTACTTTCAAAATTATTGTAACGAGGCGTATTTTTTATTAAAATAATTTGTTGAAACATTGTTGTATAATTTTGTTGCTTTACAACGCGTGCACACGCAGCTTTTTGCGCTTTTTCGTTACTGCGTTGAGTGGTATTTCTAATTTGCGCTACGTGGTAGCCAAATTACGCAGTCAAATTAAATATATTTATATATAATTTCCAAATCAAGTATACTTTCAGTTGTAGGCGGGAACAATCACCTGTCGGTGTGCTTTATTTAAAATTATGGAGGTCTATTGCCTTCATAATCTACACGCATCTTGGATGCAAAACGGGGCTCTAATTAACTTTAAATCACGCCGGTGCCGATAGAAAAACATACAATATATGCGCCCGCAGCCACCTGAAGACCGGCCCGTGCACACCACATCTCTCGCGGCAGTCTTCTAAACGAGTTCATTAAACAGCTATTCACGTTGTAGAACATGTACTGTTTATAATTGTATCCTTAAGGTTACCCTTTCAAAAATAATTAATATTTCCGAAAGCACGCCCTTAACTGTGTTTTAAGCATCAATAAACATTGGCCTATTGTAAGTAGTCTTTCATTATTTTTCTTGCCTTGGCCACACACACACACACATATATATATATACACTACACACATACACTCTCGCACATGAATACCCAGCATTATAATTCAAACGAACAGGTAAACGCCCGGTGTATCTACATTTATTTGGGGGGACTCGGACGCTCACGCTTAACCTCTGATGTTCCATAACCAATCTTATCTACATTAAACATCATTTCGTTAATTATTTTTTTACGTAATTAACTTTTTTATTTCCAATGAAATGAATTATTCTTCGTGCGTAAGTATAAAATAGATGGCGAATGTTGAAATAAATGATTTATATGAAGAAATCACCTAAATAGTTTGTTTAACTATCAACATTTTTTATTGTTTATAATGAGGCCAGCCGTTAGGCTGGTACGCACTGGAAAACGAAAACAATTTGGTCTGTACAGGTACATCGTTTCAAACAGTAAGTAAAATATGAATACCTTCCATCTGTGTACCACTCAGCATATTACTTAATAATGACAAAGCATCTTCTTCCATACAAAGATGAAAACTCAATTTGACGCAAATTATCTTAAGTGTTAGAATAATTACGTTATTTGGCCTATTTATAATGTACCTATTATTAACAATTGTACCTTTTTAATATACCCATACCTACAATAATGTAATATCAAGTACGTATAAGTACTTACCATCAAATGACAAAAAATTGATTACGAATGAAGTCTAAATGAATATGAGTCCTTAAATTATATAATAAATAATATTAAAGAAAAGCAGACTTCGAAACAAAGGTAGAAACTAATGTTAAATGTAATAATTAGAAAAATGTACATATGAAATCAATTTTGTTAAAAAATATTGTTGTTGCTAACGGGATTCGAACCTGGATCTCTTCCGATTTGAGGAACGTACATTAACCAATTATGCTACAGCACTCAGTACTCTCGTCAGAAATTTTCTAACTTATATGTTACGTTCCCCGGATTGGAAGAGATCCAGGTTCGAATTCCGGTAGCAACAACAATATTTTTCGATAAAATTAATTTTATACGTATAATTTGCTAATTAATACATTTAATTAGTATTTAAAATATCACAGAGCTATGTTCTAGATAGTTACAACTTCGTAATAAGAATGTGTTCTCCTTAATAGAAAATAATTGATCGACATCACAGTTGATAAGTGTGTACTGACGTATAGCGTACCCGTGCAGTAACGATAAAGTTAAATAGGTACTAAATAAATATATCCACACTTTTGACAGAAAATATATTTTACCTTACTTTATGTATTTTATTCATCTATACTAATTTATGAATAAATATTTTATTAGTATTGATTGCTAATTTTCGAAACACCGTGTCATGAAATAAATTATCGTCCAAAAACATCTTCACTTGAAAGGCAAATAAAACATGATTGGCATAAATGTCACCAATGTTTATTTTACTCGTTAAACTTTCGGAATATCCTGTTAATGCGAACATTCTAGACTTATTTATTTTTCCAACCGCATTTAATTTATTTATGTCGGAACGTGTTTTGGCCGCTGCCTTATTTAGGTTCACATCAAGGCTTTTGTGGCGTTACCTCATTTTCTGAATTTGTTATTCTTATAAAATTCGTTTTAATTTAATAAATGAAAAACGATTCGTATTTCGTAATAAAAAAAATCGTAACTCGTAATAAGCCAAATTAATATTGTTTAAGAGACGTAAAATTGTGTTTATTGGATTTTATATACAATCTCTTGCGAAACCCTCTCATTGAAATTATTACTCCTCATGTTCTCATAAATGGATGAAAATACTGCTTTGGATGTTCTCTAACAGAATCGAAAGATTATATTATTACAGAGAATACATTCTTATTGTGAAGTTGTAATTGTTCAGAACATGGGCCTGTAATGTTTCTGCAGTCGGTTTACTCAAAGGTATTAGAGATTCCGTAAAAACAATGTAGATAGCTTCCAAATAATGGAACGACAGATGTATTAATTTGAAAAGTGTAACAAGCAGGTTCGAAAATTAGTCATGAAAAATTCTGGCACTATAACACAATTGGTAGTGTATTTTCCCGGATTGGAAATAGAGCGCAAAAACAATATTTTTCGACAAAATTGATTTTATATGTATACATTTATAATTAATAAATTAAACCAGTATTCGAAAGATTTAACTTTGTTTATGAAGGCATCCAATCTAATTACTCTACTGTAAAATACAGATATGCCTTAATTATTTACTTATTATTGTTAACATCTGTTCTAATAAGATATCGATAAAAATCTCGTCGATATTTATTTGAACAATGAATTATTTATGGTTATTAATTAGTCATAAGATTTCAATAATGATTGCAACTATAATGATGCGATTGGTGTTCGGTTGTAACGATGATTCTTCATCCTTGGCCAACATGATAATGTTGGCTATCATCACTTTATTCACAGCGGTCCGGAAAAACTTGACAAACCTGACAAACCGTTGCTTTAGGTTATTCAGCCATGATATTGCCATTCTTCCAGGGCCCCGACTTTCAGCATTCTTTCCCCGTATTATGAGATATAAGATCTCAAACTTCTCTTGATGTTTAATTACATGTACAAAATATTCAGGTTTTCGAATTGTTATTGTTTTAATTTTTTTTAACTTTATTTGTTTGATCCATCCAGCTCTTATCATTTCTTGCCTTATCATTTCATCGGTAAGTAACGAGAACACATAGCATCTGGCCATTCGCATTCGTAATCTAAGGTTGAGATCAAGACTGCAGAACATATTATTCATGCGGATAAAGGTTGCGCGTCCTTGCTCAATGCGGTATTTGATTTCAACGGAAGGGAGCCATCTTTCATTTATATTACAACCCAGGTAAATAATACTTGAACGATGATTGGTTACTAATTGTTTATAATTTAGTAAATTATCATAGGTACACAGAACCATAAACTTTCAATCGTTAAATCAAACTTTAAAATAATTGCAATTGAACACCAATAACTCACAATTATGGCTTATCTCGTCACTAATTGTGAAGACCTATATTAATTTAATAAATATTTATTTAATAAAAATAAAAATAGTTTAAATAAAAACAGTGAAAAGAGTATTAATATTTTTACAAATTATGTTCATTTTCTTAAAATGCATCTTTTATCGACATTGAAATGAATATGATTAAAATATGATAAAATAAAAAGCATTTAAAAAAAATGTTTTTATGTACTGTGTCATGTAGCCTCCTCCTCAAGGAGTCGCGTGACTGCAAGCTAGTTATAAGTAAGACTAAGGGCGGTGTCAGCACTGGTCGGGGTATATTTCATAATAAGGGAGCCCCCCAGCGCCCAACAGTTATGTTTGACTACAGTATAACTTCCGAGGAGTTCGGAACATGGTCGCCAAAATCAAAGACGTGACAAGAGTAAGCTATGATGTGCACTTACGTATATTTTTGCAGACTCTAATACTTTTGGCGCAACTACGTAATTTGACAGTAGATTTAGAGTTATGGCTTGCACTCCCGCTCTGTTCTCTGTATAACGTGGTGAAGCTCCAAACTTAACTAAATTATCCTCATACTCGTATTATAAATCTTTATGTAGTAGTAGCTTATGTGGTTTAATATATTTGATACATTATAGATATCTCATAGAGATTTTTATATACTATTATATGGGAAGTATGGAAGTGTGAGTATTACAGGGCTTACAACCTGTCTTCGGCTGGCTTAACCACTCCACCTAATCAACCTCCAAATATATACATTTTTTAGAAATTGTGTATATGTTACTATGCAGAAACACTTTCTCACTGTCATCTATGATCAGAAAATTTGATATTCATTTCTTTTAAACAACATCGATGTCATTAATGAGAATCTTATTTTTAGAAATATAGAAACTATATTCTTCATCTGTATATATGACAAATGATTTACACGAAAGCAAAAAAAAATTATAGATGTGGACGTTGATTGGGTAGAATGTAAACGTTACATTGTGTAAAGTGATCACTTAAAACAACCAAAGACATGTCGTAAGCTCTGTAATACCCATACTCTCAGACAACTCATATATTGTAATGTAATATAAATAGCTTCATATCTATGAGATATCTATAATTTGTTTAATAAAAATGCGATTTGGAGGTAAAAATCTAGTAATTGTGTATTCTTGAACATATTCAAATATTATTAATTAAATATATTACATCTGGACAAAATATGGCAACGTCTATGCGGGTTAAAATATTATATCCATGCGGATAGCTTAAGCAATGTAAAATAATGAACGAGAGCTGTTCATGTCGCAAAGAAATATAAAATAAGATAAATCTGCCGTCTAATAATCACATGAGAGTGTGGGAGTTAAACGAAGTATTGTAAATTATTTTGCTACAATTTTTTTTAAAAGTTATAAAAATCACAATTCCCTGAATGATATATTAGTTAATTTTTTATTGTTATTTTTACTGTGTTACCCCATACCTTAACCAAGGTGTTAAGGAATGGAGAAAATCAGAGTTGAATTTCAAATATTGATTCTAGTATAACAATGGTAACTAGTATGGGTATAATTTCTGATTAAATGATACACGTGTTGATGAAACCATAAGTATAGGACGTCCGCGAAAGACATGGCATGACCAGGTAAACCAAATATTGGAAGACGGTTTTGTCAAAAGCCACAATAACCGGCGAGCTTGTATAAAAAGATGTATGAATGTGGATGAGGGGAGAACTGTATGTTAGGACAGAAGAGTGTGACACTATGTAATCTACCTACGATAAGTAAGTAAGTAACCTTTTCATATTAGTCATCTGCACACAAGTCATTATTTAAATAGTTAAAATAATCTCTCATTGCGACTATGATATTTGAGAGTCGGCGTCATTCTAATCCTCGAGAAAAACACTTGGAGTTATGATTTACAAATTACTTTTTTATACTGTACTGTACTTTATTCGCCCTCGAAATGAATCTCCGAGAGAAACCTCAGAGCTGGGTGAGAGTACTAATATATAATTTCTCTAATTTCAATGTCAGTTTTGACAGGCATAAAGTGGCTAGTCTAGTATATAGTATAGTATATAGTCTGGTATATAGTATAGTAATATATAGTATTCAGGCTCTAAATCATCTCACAAAAATACACCAGCTACTCGAAATTCGATGAACTCTAACTTTTTGTATTCAATATATAATTTGAAATCAATAAAATATTTCAATTAATCGAAATAATCGCATGATTACGATTTTTTTGAAATGCTTGCATCTTTGACATGATTGAGATTAGGCACATATCCTTTGAACATTTTAGAACAGACTAGGTCTATTACACCCTATATATTGTATAATCGTGACCATGTGACGAAGGCATTATTCTCTGTACAAAATTTTTAAAATCATCACAAATTCATCACATCCTCTCCTCAAGCTGGTTTCCTGACCGCACGGAGCCCGGTGTAACTACCCTCGTATTCTGGCGCACGTGTATGTAAAAAGCTACTCCCACATAGGTGCTGGAGCCAGGATGCAACTGCACCAACCGCACTGCCTACACGGCCACACCGCTACACGGTGCACCGCCGTACGTGAGGGGTAGGAATGAAGGCAGTGGGAGCGGAAACGAATGTTGATGTAAAAACATTTTGAATTTTGAAGAAATTCCAAAATAAACGAAGGTGAAAAAACAATTTATAAAAACTTACTAGCATAGTATGGTGTAGTACTATATGAAAAGGAAACCTGGCGAATTGATCAGAGTGAGATAGAGAGAGAGAGAGAGAGAGAGATAGATTGGTTTTAGGGATTTTTAGGGATTATGTTAATTGTATATTATGAGAGTCACTCGGATGGAGCGACAAATTTTTCTAGATATCGTCGGGGTAGTTTTTTGTCTCCTGAAAAGTTTGGTATTTTTGATATACAGTTTATTGCATTTATCAACACGATATAGGAGAGGGATTTGGAACATTATTTGTGGGGCGAAGGGCATTTTTTCACACATATCTTTGTGTAAACAAGACGTATTTTTTACATTAATGCATATTATATTGTCAGCGTTTAAATTTTCGTTTTAATCGAGACATATATTTGAAAAAAGTCGCAGAACTATTTAATTGCGTAAGTGGTACCAAAGTGATCAAGTAGGTAACACCGAAATAAAAATATTGAAACATATGTAAACTATATATTTGATAGTCTGTGACAAAAAAATATTACAACTCGATAGAGTGTGGACCTTTATATACTGTGAATTAAATATTAACAGCAAAAAAATGTATTTATTTTAACTCTGTGATTTATGAAGATCCCAGATCGACTTAACAACTGCCTTTTAAGCATTCACAGAGATTTTGAGTCACAGAAGTTGACTGATTTATTTTTTTAATTATTTCAATCCAAATCAATGTTTTACCTTAAAACCTTGTTTTATATTGAAAATCAAAAAAAAAAATATTAGGCATCATAAATATATTTTTAAATACATTATTTCGTTTGAGTCCTTCGCTAACCCAACCCCTAACAACTGCAGTACGGTGGGAAAACTTGTACGAAACCGAAAATGCCGCAACATCCCGGCACAGCGGAACTCCTGTACCGTCTTGTGTGTTCGACAACTGAAATATCGTAAATTATTATCACCTAAATTGTTCTCACTCCACGTCTTTCTTATGCGACAGGTAACACTCAGTAATAATAATCAACCAGAAAGTATGTGGTTTTTTTCTATTACATATATATTTATTTTTATTTTATTTTTTGCCAAATTGCATGCCAGTTTTACGGTAAGGATTGCCTTTTACATAGTTAAACTATTTTTTTTAATAAATAAAATATAACAAGGGGAAAAAAATAAGATAAGAAGATGTTAGATGAATTACTTAGAAAGATATAAAGAATAAAATATATATATATATAAAGAAAAAAATCAATCATTCGAAAAGATATGCAATTTTCACTGGGTATAACAGACCTAGTTCACCTGATATAATATCCAAATTTAATATAATATAACAAGTAAATAACAAAATTGATAAGAATATGTTCTTTTATTTAGTATTTTAAGGTGGTCACAGGGGTCTGATCATTTTTAAAAATGTTTATTAGGTCTTTATTGATTAAGTTAATTATTCTTGGCACAACACATTCTCTCGTACACATTGTTCGCGATCGGTAATTCCATGGTCCGACCCGACGATCTGGTTGAATAGCTATGATGAGGATCAGTATTTATATTTACATTATTTAGCAACTCTTCGAATATTATAGGACATGTTTATTTTTTGCCAACTGGTAAGATTTTAAATATTGTAAATAATTTACTATAATTATCTTGTGTAATATAGTATAATTGGTAACGTATTCTCCCGGCAAGACAAAGTTTCAGGTTCGAGTCTCGGTTTTCTATTTCTAACTAGTGGCTCACGGAGACCGCGTACCTTTACATTTTAGAATCATATTATCAAACTAATGTTTAAACCCCATCGTAAAATGCCATTTTTTATAAACTCGACATTCTCTTAAATTAATGACTTCTTATGAAGCGAATGAAAGCTCAAGAAAATTAAATTAAATAAATGAATACCAAGGTACATAACGTACAATATTAATGTAATTAATTTAAATAACCTACATTATGGCAGCATTTATATATTTCAATTTTAATATTTTTGGCAACAAATTTATTTTGTACCTTCATAATAAAAAGGCAATATACTCTTATTACAAAGAAAATGAACACTTCTTGTCTTCAATGAAATACATCAATTTACCATTTAATTCTTCCGTGTCACATACACAATACACATCACATATACAATTATGTTAGATTAATAGGAAATAATAGATATCTCACTTAAGTATCTGAAACACATAAAGAATCCGTGTAATTTTTAAATGTCAAATTTTACACATTTAACAATTATATGTTTAAGTTCCAGGTTCGAATCCAGGACACAAAACTTCTACGTGGACAATTTGTCAAATTCCACCGGCGAGGTTGTGGTGACCGTCCCATGTGTCCAACCGTGGTGACAGCGCACCGCATACCGCACAGGATATTCCAGACCATTCACTGCATACGCTTTCAGCAACTGGAATGTTAACGATGTCCGCGGTTTCATTCGACGATTCGACAAAATAGATGAAAATAAATTAAAACAATTCATTTTCAATTGGTTTTCTTATGAATGCCAATCATTTATATTTTTCCGCCCTTAATGCGTTAAACAATGAATGCCACGTCATTGTTATTATATTTTTTTTAAAAGTTAAGAAAATAAAAATTTTGAAAATATTTTTGATGTGACATGTATTCCATGTAGGAACGTAGTTCTATTATTTTTTTTAAATGACTTTTTTTGGATTTCTAGATAGTAATTTTATACTTAAATATATATTGGTAGGCTTTCTAAATAGTTTTCCATGGTCTGACATACTATTTTAATAAATAAATGGTTAACTAAGTCTGCTGTGACAGATCTAGTAGGGCGGTCATGGATTTACATACGTATATAAAAAAATATTTTTTATTTCAGCAGTATTGAATGATCAAATACTCGGATGCTAAGAAATACACATTTAAAAGAAAATAGATACTCAAAATATAAAATAAAGATAACTACGTACATCAAAAAATAAATAAATATATATATTAAACAATTTATGTTAATAGTTTTCAAAAAGGGCAAAGTTATCCCATTATCTGTTTAAATTTATTATCATTCCAAAAATTTTTTTTGATGCCAACAGCCTGTCTTTTATTCCCACTAAGGTGGTTAACCCATAAAATTTGTAACTAATAACTCGTGTTATCTACATAAGGATGTTAAATTTCTAACTAGTAAAAAGTAAATATCGCCTCTACGAGATTTGAACCCAGTACAGAACGTCCTAACACCACACATTGCTTTGTAAAAATAGGTTGATTTCTACTGGAAAAACAGATGTTTTAGTGAACTGAGATACAGTATATAAAATAATTTTAATGAGATTAACAACATTCCACAGGCAATAGAAAGATCTCAGGTTCAACTCCCAGTGGCAACGTTGTTTTATTCGAATGAATGATTTGTCCTTCGCATCTTTTCAATGACATATTTATTTTGGTTTAATTTATTATTTCAGATTCCAACACATATAGCTACTCCACGACAAAGACAAAGTATGTGGGAATGGCAAAACAAATAATTTTCAATTGTATGTTTTTCGATTTAATTTAATTAACGGAAAAATCGAAATTTAGCGAACAAATTGAGCGTTAAGAATGAACAATGAACAAAATGGTTTTGTTTTATGAAACAATAGCGCACATTGAACCTCATATATTATGTATGTTTGTTGAAATTTCTCAATGGAACATTTCCACATTTTCTTATTGTTTCGCCTTATTAACCATATCAAGAGATGGCGTGCTGCGAACTATTGCACATCGCTCACCAGGCGCTAATGGCTGTGCGCAATATATTAAATATCACCCAGATTTCGAAATTTGCGCCCATCTTAAAATAAGCGTGTGCCAAGATTGAAATCTCAAGAAATTGTTTATTTTACCACACGCCGTATCACAAACGCATTCCTCTCGACGCGGCTGTTACTGTCGTATTGTTATCAACGTCGACAGCAGGTGTTGTAAACAATTTACTTTTAAACAGTTTATTGCAATGAAATTTTTCATTCAATCGAGGATAGTCACAATACCACGAATATGCAATAGATATATCATTCGGAAATTTTTGACTTGTTAGATATTATCTTAGGTAATTTTTGATTTAGTCTTGTCTTTGAGTTCAGATTCTCTAATCGTCTACTGCTGCGAGACTATTTGTTTCCATTACTCTCGGTCCTAGACATAGTTCAAGGCAATATGTAACGAGGTTTTAGTTTTTTCTCTAGAAGTTTCATTCAATCGCTCGATCTCTTTCTCATCGTCTTTCCATAATCTCGGTGGTCACTATTTTTTCCCAGTTCTCTCCATTTGTTAATTTTGTAGGCATGTAAATGAGTAGCTTGTTAATCTAATGATTAAGTTAGTGATCTAGTAGTCACGGGGTTCACGCCTCGTTCCAGGAGTCTAGCAAGTTAGTCCTATTTCCATAGCACAAGCGTTTGGCTTCGTTTGAAAATAGTAAGAATATTGATGTGATATGTAATCCGTGTACGTATCTCTATTTTTAAAAAAGTCAAAATTTTAGTCTATAAACTAATTTTAACAAAATAAGTCTTGCATAATAAATTCGAAAACTTATATCGGTATAATTTTAATAATTAATGCTTAAATTGGTTCTCTTGCCACTCCTATATATTTAATAAATATGCCCAGAATGTAACGTACTTTTTAACGTAGTTTTTTAAAGCGATTTTATCTTGGAAATCTTAAAAGAAAAACACGTTAAATGTTAGAATCTAAATCTGTACATAAAGGTTGAATACCGCTGTTGTTACGGTAATGTGTGTAAAATAACAGTACTCCATGAATGCACGCGATTTGTGGAGAAGTGAAAAGGTTCTTCGTCATGCTTGAAGGAACACGAGCAATGCTTTACGGTTGATACAATCCGTGTACCGCCTACGGGCCAGTAGTAACTGCATCAAGAAAAAGTAACCGAAATCGAATTGAATAATGTAATAATCATATTGAATATCCGACTTGTAGTTATGCAAAATATATGCACTGTATATTGTTTGTAATCAATTGTACTATGACGTGATTTACATTTCCTTAGTTATGTTGTATAACGTGTACACAATATCAATTTTGTCATTCATATAACTAGCGTAAATTGTGCACAGGTACCAGATATAATTATACAGGTGAATATTTATCGATTACATTCTTGGTTTATTATAATAATGTATGGAATATGACATCGGCCACGTGATCAGCGGCACAAATGCGCTCTTTTAATCACATTTTTCATAACATTCTCGCACACTTCACGAGTTATTTTAGCAATTTCATTTCGAATATTGTCCTGTAGCATCGGAATTGTTGGCTTATTGGCAAAAACCATTTCTTTTAAGTTCCCCCACAGAAAATAGTCGGAAGCCGTCAAATCAGGTGATCGAGAAGGGCAGTTGATATCATCACTTTTTGATAATATGCGGCTGGGAAAAATTTCTTGTAAAATTTCAAACGTAGCTCAAGCTGTGTCTGAGGTGGCACCGTCCTGTTAAAACCATATGTATTATCGACCCAATTCGGCCTCCAATAAGTTTTTTAATGATGTCGATTACCACTAATGGTTACAGCATTACCATTACCATTATTATTTAGATAAAATGTTTTAATGACTTTAGCACGTTTTTAAGACCTTAGATGCTCCATACTAAATTGATGAATAATGAAATAAACTAAGTCTAGGAAGTAAAATCTGGTTAATTAACTAGCGAGAGAGAGAAAAATAGGTTAAAATAATTCAAGGTGTGATGCTGGAGAAGGATGGAAGCTTAAGCTGGACTGTGAAAATTACAAAAGAAGATATTCTGAGAAGAGTGGTCCATAATAAACACCATCGAAAATCGAAGGGGCCAATAGATAGGACACATTCTTAGACACAAACATACCTCAAAAATATAATTGGGAGAAAAATCTAAGGAAAAACACAGAGTTGAAGGCTTAGACAAAAATATATCATAAAGTAATGAGCAAGGCGAATGCAGACATCCAATTCAGAATACAGTTCTTAAATATGAAATAAAATGTGGTAGCAGTATGTACACATCATATCGACAATACTGATTAATAAAATATTTTTTTCTTTCAAGTAAACATTTATTTCTTCTACCTGTCGGCTCTTTCGTTCAGATTTTTTGTAAGGGTTGACTCCCTAGTCTTTCTTCCTCTCGAGTATGACCGCAAGGCAAAAGTAGTTGTACCTTTGTGGCAGTACGAAGCACCGACAGGCAGCATAGAATACTTTTCTCCTGACATTTCTTGCAACCATCGTGTTCATACGACTATCAGTGAAAAAGAGGCTTAGGTCCCGGGTAATTCAAAGTCTCCATTCAGAAGCTATGTGACCACTAATATTGATTCTAATTTTTGAAAATTATTGTCACCTGTTTTAGAGAAGTATTTTACTATACTACGTATAATTGTACTTCATTCACGCAAACAATTACATACACCTGTCTCCGATTTTAGAGACAGTTATGAATTGCGAATGTTTTTGTATGGGACTTCGGGCTAACACAGTTGGAATCATACCATTCAGTGACGATCTTAACGTATGTCATCAGTGTTGTGATTTTACCCTTTCTGGTGGGTTTAATATTTCGCACACACCTAAACAAAAAGCGGAACCATGAGAAGATGTAACGAGGTAGGTTAAGTGTTTCCTTATCATAACTAGCAACGGATTCATACATACCATTTACTTAATATATAGTGTTTAACATACCTACTCCACAATATTTTATGAGTGGATATCTAACTGAATTACGAGTCTAAAATGTTCAAGGAATATTTGAAAATTCTCAACCAATACGGAAAATATTATTCTTCAAAATTTTTACAAAATCGTGTTAAGTTTTAAGTCTACGTACTTCGAAATAAATATTTGCGAAATTTATTCAATGTTAATCTATATCTTTGTTTCAGACCCTAAATCAACTGATAAAAAATAGTCTTGCCGCTCGAAATTCGATTATCTTTATATTTTTGTACTTAGTATATAATTTGGAGTCGATGAAATATTTAAATTAATATAAATAATCGCATAATTATGATACTTTTTAAATGCTCATATCTCTAACACGGTTCAGATTAAACACATTTTTGACTCATAATTTAGTCAGGTAAACCCATAAAATATTGTAGACTAGGTCTGTTACACCCTGTATAATAATATAATTTAAATATTAAAAATTAATTATATTTATTCTGAAGTGACAGTTGTCATTTAATTCGGTGTTGTAACTAAAGTAATTTAAAAATTGTAGATAATATTTAGTCTGTCTCGTAAAGTAAAACCTTCAAATGAAAATATATATACTAGACAATACTGACGAGCATAAAAGTAGATAAATATGCAAAGTCGTAACAGATGGTTCGATTCTATGCTAACTGCTCCAACAATGTGTAATGGTTGGCTCATTTTTGTGATAATAGTATAAAAAAAATCTTATTTTTGAAATCAGCGTCTAATATCCCTGGTCGATGCATTTTTGTCTCAACCTTCAATCGTCCTTCCAATGCATTCTTTGGGTATCTTTTATGTTCCACCATGTATGCGATTCACTTTTCTCTTATTTTTAAACTCAACAGCATCGATTAAAAATATTTTTGTAATACTCCTTCTATTAATAAAATTCTTGATATAATATACTCGAATATCTTTCATTTATATAGCAGTTACTTTGTGGTCTTCGTATTGGTGACCAAGTTGCAGTATGCTAATTTATATTGTACAAGATTTATATGTTTTTTGGCATTTGGACATTTAATTACATGATGGTACGTAGTCAAAATAAATAACTTATTTCTATCTACACCTCTACTGTTGTCTATCTTCATCTGTGTTCCGTACAGTAAACAAGAAATGTAGAAAAGGGGGGTTCACCGATCTCAGCTTATCTGATGATTATGAGGTCGAAAGAAATGAAAAACAAAAGATGTTCAATATAAGTACACTACGGCGACAGAATGGATAATGGCGTTCTCGCCCGCAAAATACCTTGTTTTATTTAAGTCACAAATGGCAAATTTATTTATTAATATTTTCCCTCCATATTAAGTAAGTAGATAGCGACGGGCGCCGCTCTTGCGTATTTTATCAAAAATAATAGTCTTTGTTTACCGAAATCTATCCCACGTTTCTTCAGCGCCACGCCGATAATTATACCTTTAAATTATTGACTCGTGTCTTATCATATTCTTTAATTGGCGTCACCGCGGCGACCTGCGCAATTCTGTGCGATAAAATTTGGGTAATGAGTTGTAAGAGATCGTAATTCTCACTGCGGAGAATATGTAAGAAGTACGCAGCTTTCCTTCATTTGATAGTAATTATTGGGTCATGCTTTGACTCTTACATCGATTTAGACACATTTCTAATGCCTCCAACCTTTTAATGGTGGCTTATTTTAACTTTACAGTGGAATATGATTATTCAAATTTTTTAAATAAAGCAAATTTTTACATGAGAGATAATTTTTATATTACGGTTTCGAAAACCTTTCATCAACAGATGTAAATGAAAAAATACTCGTAATTGTTTTACCTTTTAATGGTTCTTAGTCTCGAAACTACAGTCGTAATAAAAATAATACACAGTTTTGTGTACTATACAATGTTTGGTATATGTTTAGGTTTCACTCACAGATGAAATGTAATAAAACTCCGTTTTTTTACAGTAATTAAGTTGATGCACACATGGAGACATAAATTTGCTAACTACTCGGATCTTTACGTACAATAATAAAAAGGGTATAAGGTTTATGAAGGGTGAAAGGGTGGGTTTGTTCGAGGATGGCCTGCAGGAAGCAGTGAACAAAAGTCGTAAAAAAGTAATGCGGCATTCACATTTTTATCTACCCATAGTAGAATAATAATAAAACTTCACTTTTTGTTTTCTTTTAAGTTCTTTTTCTCATTTTTGATAAAGGTAGTTTGCGGAGCATACGTACATGCATAAGAGCCTTTACTAAGGACCAGTTGTGTGTTACTATGGTTAAAAAAGTTATTAAAGTAAAAATATTTGCGAAAACAGGTTGTTCAATCGTTGGTTATTAAATACAACGGTTAACTAATTTCACTCTCGAATGTCGAATACTAAAAACCGAAAATCGTTGGTTAAATATGGCGGACTCTTCACACCTGTTTCAAAAGTCATCTGTCATACTGATACTTTGAAATTTGCAGTATACGACAACGAATCATTCAATATCCCGCTATTTTAGTGATGACAGTTCGTCCGATGATGAACCCGTTGTTTAATATACATAATTAGCACATTCCTTCACAAAAACATTTCTCCAACAGAGTGACACATTTCGAACCAACTAAAGAACAAATATCCCTTCCGTTCCATTATTAAAATTATTGTTATTACAAATAGTCCTCACTTACCTATTTGAAGAACATGCTGTTATTATATAATAACTACTCATTCAGAAGTCGTCTTACCTGAAACAAAAGAATATTAACTTTAGTACTTTAGTTTATAAATACGTAGAGCAGTAACTATAAGGTAGAAATTACAGATATGTATTTCTACGTTTGAATAATCTAACAAATATTTATTTTTTAAGTGATTATTTATTTTTAATTAAACGTTTATCGTGAAAATCATACAAACCGTTCAATTGAAACTGTTTATTTAATATTTAAAAAATCTGTCGTATTTGAGAAATAATATTTAATGTAGTAATATATAATTACTTTACTAGGTCTGTAATACATTTACGGAATTAAGACTTCCTGATATCTTGCACTTGATAATCTTCTGCAAATATCCGAAATGTCATCATGATTTTCATCCTCTGATTCCATTTACCAATCAGGACCCAACATGTATTCATAAAGCCTTTATATTCCAATTTTGTCTGAGGGGACTCAGCGACCGCCTTGCCTAAGAGTTGCCGAGAAGATATGTCTTGAAAATATATCTATTCTTCCGTCTTGAAAGACGTGTCCAAGCCACCTAAATTGAAATATTTCTGTGTAAAAATAAGAGTGCTAAGGGTCTACCGTATCACTATACTCTTCACTCGGTCTTTTAATGTCACTCCTGCCATTCTTCTAAGATATCTCGTTTCGGCAACCTGTATATTTGATCTCTATTTGTCCATGAGTATTCATATTTGGTCACCATATTATATTAAAGCGGGGCTATACACAACCTTAAAAACAGTTAGTTGGTTTTTGATATTCGTATTTTTTTATCATCACTTTTTCTGTTTTTACTATACCTATTACGATTATATAAATTAAATTAATCATTTAGAAAGGTATACTGAAAAATTCTATGTGTCGAAAAAATATTTAATTGCTACCGAGATTAAAACCAGAACCTCTTCCTATCCGGGAAAGCGCGTTCTTCGATTTCGCTATAGCAATCGAATATATTTCCTACAAATTTTGAACTTATATTCTCTAATATTTCCAATTGATACATCTACTATTCCATTTTTAAAAGCAATCCCCTTTTATATATTATTACCGAGAATCTCAAGTAACTTTGAGTAAAATCCGATAGGAGACGCCAGAATTAAATAAATTAATCCATTATATTGAATTTTTAAATTTTTAATATAACATATTATAACCTATAAAGGAGATCACAGTTTTGCTATAGGATAGAAAGGGGTCCATTTTAGAATCTCGATGGCAATTAAATATTTTTTCGATAAATAGATTTTTTCTGTATATCTTTCTAGTTGATTAATTTAATTTGTACCTATACCACAGAACTATGTTCTGACAATGCAACTTCACAGAAAAACTGTTCTCCTTAATGTTAATTTTATTTTTGTCTCTTACAAGATCATTTTACAGACACAATGCGTTTTTATACATTATTATTATTAACCATCCTGCATGAGATTTATTGACAGATGTATAAAAATAGATTAATCTATTTGATCTCATTCCAGTTACTCTCGATACACTTGCTTCTTGATTTTAACGTGACAAATCTTACATTCCCCCGCATTAAATAAAACATGGCGCCCACTTCCGATATAAAATGAGGGTCAGTATGCCATGATACCTTCTCACAACACCAACTACCAACAAATGTAAACATCGCCAAGCAAAAATCTGTCGACGGCGTAGAAAGTCACTGACCATTTTCATGATACAATTTCTTGACCCGTGGGTGAGGTTTTACCGATTGGTTCGGTGGCGGAGTGCCGGACGGAATAACTGCCGCGCTGGAGATCTCTAGAAATTTAAAAGATGGTAAATCACAGATAATGGTTTCGCCATCATCTTGAATTGCAAATATAATCGAAAGCTGGCTGAATGCTAATGGAACGCGGCTGAATCAGTGAGTCACGATCGGTGTATTTTTACAAAAAGTAGGGAAAAATACTGTCGGTACGTGACATGAAAAAACGTCAAAAAAAATTTACCGTTTTCTTAGATTTTTAGTCAAGTTGTTGACTGATATTTTTAGTAGGATTGAAATAAATAAAAATTTTGGTTACATTTTCAGAACTATTTTTATACAAAAATATATATAGGTACCTATATTTTAATACAAACTTAACTTATACAAATTATTATTATTCGACATCGAACCATATTCTAGTCTCTCGAGTTAACGGCTTAATGCAACTCAGTTCAATACAAAAGATAACAGCTTACCAACTGACAAACCTATTAACTAACTTAACTTTACTGTATCGTATGGGTAGGCAGAGAGTAAAGAATGCTGCACTCTTCTGTTCTGACACAATTATGTACACCATGCATGTTCGTATAATATTATAGTTTACCAGGTTTTGCGGCGTTTGTTTTGGGCGTCATCCATTTCAGGTGCCATTAACACTAGCGTCATATATCTTTCTCACCGTTCTTTCCATATTTATTAGTTCCACCTAACTGATCCTTTATATGCTAAGATCCATTAAATATTTAATATTAATTTGTTATTCTTTCACAAATGAATTAGTCATATATATATATATATAAGCCTGAGCCTACTGTATTTACTCTGCTTTCGATATTTTAACCAGTTTCTTTCTCTTCATATATCAATGTTTTTACCAGGACTCGACTCGACAGATAATTCCTACATTCAATGCGCCAGATGACAAATGACTAGTGAGGTGACCTACAGTCATCTCACCAGTCAGTCACCTATCATAATATATCTATGTTCATTTATATTTGTAATTGATTTAGATGTAATGAATAAAAAAAGTATGCCGAATCATTAAATTAAATAATATAAATGGAGTCGTTCATATAGTTCATACTAAAGAAATAAATATTTTTATTATCGCTAACATTATCGTGATAAAATAAGTTTTGGAACCAAGGTCATTCTGACTATTAACGACTTATTAAGAGTAGCACTTACATAATAAGTACATACTTAATTGAATCGCCAAAATTCCAATCATATAAACAATAATTTAGAATCAACCAAAAAACCGGTGCATCGGAAGAATTTTAAAAGTTTGACGAAGTACGTCTGGTTGTCTGATATAGCCAAATAATAATAAAACCATGCTATTAGCCCACGCTATGCACGGTTTTAGAGTTTAAGCACATTATGCACCTGTCGATTTCCTAATAAAAAATCCCCCTCCTCCCTGTTACTTCAACTGACAGTGGAATGTCAAAACTATAAAATATCCTATTGTGGCTATAATATATAAATACACACACTATAAAAAAAATATATTTTAATTTTTAAAATAACTATTGCAGCGCGCGCTACATTTTATTTTCAAAAGTGATAATAATGCGACATCTGTTGTTATAATAAAATATAAATATTTTAGTGATTATCGACAACAGTGCGATACTTGTTTGTGGATATTTTGAAATTTTTTTTTCAGGTTGAATGAGGTTCAAAGTGTTTCGGACAGATCTGGGCGTTAATTGTATGTAATAATTTTTTATCGATGGACAAAAAAAAATGAAAAAAGCACAATCGGAAAAATCTTATATTACTATGTATGCATAGGTATAAATGTGTAGATACCTAAGCGAGTTAATAATAGATACGAAATAGTATTTATAATAAATATATATTTATGTATCCGTTTATCCCGGATGGTAGCAACTGGAGCGCGTGACGCTTTGTCGTGTCTATTGTGTTATCTGAATTTAAATAATTAAACGCCGTTTTTTTTACATTATCCTTTGAACAAATTTTACATATTTTTAATAAGTGTTTTACTTAATCAAAATTAATATAATTTAAAAAGTATAATGGTTATAATTATTTCATCTATCCGCCATGGATTTTATATATAGATATAATATGTTCCATATATACACGCTTTTATAATAAAGTCTGTCATAAAGTATAAAGTCATTATCAATAATTAACTCCGAAGATTTTTAAATAACCTCATACGCATTGATAGACGAAAATTATATTTGTATGGCGCGAATCGAAAACAACACAAAATAATTTCCTCAGTCACTTCTTCGATAGAAATGAATGCCAAACGTCATATTGAAACCTGTGCCATTCAAATAATGAAAATGTCACCTGCTAATATTCCTCCGTCTGCTTCTAACGACCCGCTAATGTCGGCAGTCACCTCACATTCGTACCGTCCCACGATTTTTCAATTAATCACTCGGACATGTCGCATTCGAATCGACTGCCCCCCGCGGCCGCGGAGCTTATAGCGATGAGAGTGTGAAGTGACGTATAGAGCGACCTTCGCCAGTACAGGTGGGAAAGCGGTTTTCCATATTTTAAAACGTTAGATACTTAAATCGAAGTGTTTATTTGAAATGCGATTTATGACATCATTTAAATGTAGCAAAATTAATATACAACCAATGTTACAAAAAATAGAAATGTAATATTTAAGTTAAATATGGAAGGTTAAAGTGAGATAATGGATTAGGACTTCGAAGTATCCTAACATAGCACAATAACATCTTAAAATACCGCATAAAAAGAGTGTTATTTTTTAATCTGATATTTTTTTTTTTAACACAACAAGCAAACAAAAACTTTGAAAGTAAAAATGAAATAATAATATGCTTAATTTTAACATTGAACACTTGACAAAGTACTAATTTAATGTATTTATTATTAATATTTACATTAAATTAGTATTTAAAACGTCACAGTTCTGAATAATTACAACTTCACAATAACAAAGTATTTGAACATCATCAGATTCGAAATAAAACCGAGAGAACATACTAAGACGCGCATAAAATAAAATATTTATGTCAAATAAAATCGTTATTCGCAAAACAAGTCGTTGAATGAAAATATCATAAAAAAATTGCACCTTTGCAATAGCTGTTTCGGTACATATGGAAAACAATATTTTTAAATCGTGCATCCGTATACTCGTACAAACAGTATTTATTCTCTTAGTCTAGGTTTTTATTAATATGAAAGATTAGAATGCCACACGTTCCCCCGTCTTGATACACATCTTTCGATTCGCCTACATTATTCCAAATATTTTATTTCGTGGTTGCCCTTGACCTCTCACAACGTTCATATTCTCTTTATATATATTTGAAAAATTTACTTTATGTGCGTTGTCAATCCGTTTTAGAATATGGAATCATTGAGTGATCTCCAGTGCATCTAAACTCGAAATTCAGAAAATTACTAATACAAGGTGATACTTGGCATACTTAACAAAAAGTATAGACGTGGTTTACAAAAATGTAATTGAAATGCTTTAAATTTAAGCCAAAGTATTACTGAAGTATGTGCATTCAAATATACACTCGTATAAATAGATAATAACGGAATCCAGGGTAATGAATCGAATAACAAAAATATCCACGATATTGGACATTTTCAGATGTTTAATTCTCGACATTTTTAAACGATATTTTACTATACCTGTAATATCGTCTTCCATAATTATTGATGTCAAAATTACACGTTAACAAACTGAGCAGTCCGACACATACCGCCTGCAGATTGCAGTCGTTTAGGTCGAATCTTTAAGTGCGATCATTTAATAGGATTTCATCGGCAAACCGGTCACATATGGTAGACTCATTCCAAGGACGGCGACTTAAAAGACTTAGAGCCTAAAAATAATACTAAACAGAACGCAATCTTTTAAATTGTAGGTACATAATATAATAGCGTTTAAAAAGATATATAGGATTTTTGTTGTTGTTAGGAATCACTATTATAACACATTATTAATTAAACTGAATTGAAGATATTTTCAAAACTGGTGTTTAAATCCCGTCTTGGGACATCGTTTAAGCGATGGTTTTTCTGAACCAGGTCTTCTTCCATTTCAAATATCACGAATATTTTTAGTAACCAACGTCTTGAAATATCAAAAAAAATAGTTTAACGTTTTAACTTTAAAATATTTATAAAAAAAAAGAACCTTAAAGGTTTTAGGTTTAGGTTTTAAACAATAATTACCTAGGTACATATTCATATCAGAAATATTTCTAGTCTAATTCTATTTTTTTGTAAATTTGACAATATAAATTAATGGTTAGTATTTGAAAAATATACTTTCAGAACAAATTGACACTTCACTCCTATGAACGTACCTTTGAAAGACATTAGGATTTTATATTTTTATGATTGGCTCTAAATCATGATTGTAGAAACCGTGTGCCGATAATAATCTTTAATATACAGTTTTTAATTTAAATAAAAATACAAAATTCTTAGTTAAATTAATTGATTAGCTTTTTATTATATATAATTAATAAGAGATGAAAATTGCAATCAATTATCTGTAATTATATCCAATAAATATAAATAATAACTTGTATTTTTTCTCAACAGTTAGTCAATAATCCTTAAATAAATGTGCTAATATAGTAATAAACAAATATATTAACTTTATGCGCACCGAAGATAACATTTAATTCAAGGATTTCGACGAAAAGAGCGGGAGTGAATTTTAATAAATATTATTAATTTATTTCGATAAAAATAAGTTATAATCAATAATTGAATGGAAATAAATGATGTGATTATTTTATAAAGTAAAAACCTAATTAAGTTGTGAAAGTTCCAATATCGACAACAGCTCGAAGTCGATGTTTCTTTAAAGACTAATATTATTTGTTTTTTATTTTAAACAAGAGACAATCAAATTTGTAATGTTTATAATTGTTTCCGGAATTGGAGTAGTTTTTTCAATACCACCCGTGATTAGAGATTAAAATTAAAATGTTTTTAGTTTGATAAGAAAAGACTTTAACTTGTGTCATAACGCTTGCAGCTATTTTAATGGAGAACAAGACACAAAACAATTTGCAATATAAAACGTATAATTTATTTTCTTCTTTTTTTACAACTAATTATCCAAATATAGTTATGAAAATTTGAACTGACTGTGCTCGTAACTAATCGTGTCGTTGGAACAACAAAATATCATCTGATATTTATGTCAAACTGAAATATTCTATTTCAAATTGTCGAATAATAATTTAAAAATAAAAGTCTATTTTGACAAAGATGTCATGTACTGTCACAATATGTCCTTTAAACTTTGTCACAAATAGGCGTTAGAAATAGCGTAATAGAAAATTTTGTAATATTTCATCTCTCATTTTATCTTGCGTTTTATTTCCACCTTTATTACAAAAATATTTTGGAAATCCCTTCCGGTATCTCTCACAGCTGATCTAGCTTAGCCTTGCAGTCTTTGCTATTTTTCCAAATGACTACCGTACCAAATTGTCGGAAAAGTACATAATGCTAATGATGTCATCTATTCATTTTTAAATTATTTAATTATAATAGCATTTTGCTTTTAACATGCAATATGTTGTGAAATAGAGTACGAAAATATCGGAATATTATTTAGATGATTAAAACATTATTAAGAAAACCATTTTCTATGCAGGGTTGTTTATTATGTACATTAATATGTACAAGTATATCATAAGATACGTGTGGCATTTTTGAACTCTTCATAAATGAGCTAAAATTAAACTCTTCATGTTCATTAATTAAACTTTTCAAACAATTACTGTAAGATATATTATGTACTTACTTAATGTATTTAATATATTATATCGGTATTTAATATATTGCAGTGTTTATAGATTTGATGACTATATATAAACATGTTTAATTAATATTACATTAAGCATATCATGTGGTGAACATTTATAAGCAGATCGACGACTATAGAATTATTATTATATTTATAACAAAATGTCTTATTTTATTGTTGATGTGTTAATATTCCTATTAATTAATTAGCAAATTGAATATAAATGGAAGTCCAGTTTTATGTCTCACGTATTATTTATACACACATAATATAGGAGTGAAATGTTAATTTTATTTAAAATACAAACTAAATTCTAATACAACTTTATTTCTAACGGCATAATAATAATATTATATATTTTTATAACAATTTTTTTCCTCGGTTTTGACACTTCAAACATTAAAGATTAATCACGGAAGTTCTAGATTCGCCATTAATATTTTCAGAAGTGACAAGTGCAAAAAATCAAGACCAGGTGAATGTCTGGGTAACAGGAAATCCTCAAAGACAACAGCTTCTGGGAAACTTATACAAATTATTATGTGGTGATTAATGATATATTTGAAATGTCAAATCTAAAATAATCAAGAATTATGAAGGCAAAGTTATGAAACCAGGTATAAATTCAATTTTTATTTATATTTTGTCACATTTTACTATCTATAACATCATATAACGAATAAGTAAGAATTACGAATCGATTAATTGTTTTAACTTTAGTTGAATTAAATTATTGGTACTGAGGAAATGCTCCCGAAAACGTTCTAACGCTTAATATAATAAAATAGTTTACATGAAACTCATTTCACTTATAAAGATTAGAAGTTAACTTCTAGTAATTATATATTGGACTCCATAAAAAGCATTTAACGAGATTATTTTAAAATACTGTAAAAAACAACGCAACACAGGATTTGAGCATTTTTTTATATAATTTTTCTAATGTTATTTCACTCTTATTTCATACTATGTTTATAGAAAATGACTGGTAATCGCTAGGTGGCAGTCCTCTTTTAGAGTCATCCGCCATATTATTAACTAGGCTAATCACCCTTAACACCAATGAATAACGTCTATTTCATGTATGTAATAGTCAGTAAATAATAATATTTATAACCTATATATTAATTGTTTGCAAGCGAACAACTAGAAACTAAAACAATAAAGCTTATTTAACAATTTTTGAACAAATAAAACAGTGTATTACTAGTGTAATTTTTTCTATAACTTGATTAATGACTCAAATTATTCTTGAAGGGTGGATTGCCTATTTAAAAGAAGAAGAAGAAGACCGTGTATTATTTTAAGTGCCCATTTGTGTGTTTATTTGCGAAATGAGATTAAAACAATCAAGTTAGGTTAAATTATTAAAGTGCAGTTAAAAATAATAAATTAATAAGTGGTTTAAATTGCTATGAGTTCATTTTGAAAATATTTATGTAAGTATGTATAAATAATTGTTAATTCTCATATTAATGTCATAAGTTATATCACAAAGCGGTTAACTGACCAATGGGGGACGAGTCAAAGGTGTATGACGTAATTTCAATGCAATCATTTACAACAGAACGTCATCTTTAAAATGTAGAGATGTAAATGAATAAGCAGATCAAATTGTACTATGTGTAATTAAAATAATAATGGTAGATCAAAGTAGTAAATATAATATTTACAAATTACTCATTTGCAAAGTGAAGGTATTTTATGTATGTAATGTAATGCAATGGTTCAAGGATATTAAAAATAATATGGGTGTTCCATACGTCGTAAATACATCGATTTATTAATTACATTAATCGTATTTCGTTAGTCACTTACGTTAGGTGCGATGTTTGACGATCTAGCTCTAGATATTACAAGGATAAGTGAGAACTTCTAACCAGCTAATTTCTGGTTAAAATTAATACTTTGTTTTCTTAAAAAGTAATAAAATATTGAAAACATTTTGATAATTTACAGATAGCGCTGTATTATTCAAATTCAACATTATAATTATTATTCAATCAGTTGATTGCTTCAATAAGAACTTATTCGAATTCAAAATATTTGGAAAATTTAAATCAACGCAAAGTTTGTGATTTTATAAAGATGCCTTGTTAACAAAGACACCTTAAAAATTAATGTTAATTACTATTTTTAATAAATAATAAAAGTGAATAAATATATTGTTCAAAATAATTATTATAAAGATTAGTATAACATTATACGTATTTAAATTAATGATATATGCTCAATGTAGACAGTTGTAGTAATAAATACGTAATTAATAAAATTTTGATTGATTATAACCATTTACGAATGAATCATTAATTTAAAAAAATTATTTTATTTTATTTATTTTATTTAAATTTTAAAAATGTTATTAATATATTTGCCAAATCCTCTTCCTTATCTTTAAGGTTTTGGTTAAATATTTAAAAAATAAATTTGTGTTTGTGCTTCAATGAACAGATTTATCTTGAGTAGGTGAATTATGCAATTTATCTTAAGGGGAATTCATGAACGTTTTAAGGCAATTTATACGCAATTTTTTATACTTTCACTAGGTTATCGATTTCATAATATATAAATCCAAGCAGGGTACATTAATAATAACTTATAACCGTTTGAATAAATGTTTTTTAAAAATCTTAATACAGCAATTTGGTTAAAATGAGCTAGATTGTAATGCTGTAATAGGCGTTTTATTTCAAAAAAATAATAATTAAATATAAGATTTTTAATAAGACGATTTAGTCTTTTTGATACTGAAACCAGACGGTTAATCAAATATCTATTCAGCGACTACCGAATTCAATAACTAAACGAACCTACAATTTATAGTATCTAAAAGTAACCTTATATTCAATGAAAGACATACTTGGATGCATGCTTTTATCACAAAGCCCATTCATATTAATACATTTTATTATTTTATACAGTTTAAACGTGTACAGATAAATATACATATTAAAACAATTTTATCGAAAAATATTGTTTTTGCTACCGGGATTCGAACCTGGATTTCTTCCTATCTGGGGAACGTTCATTAAAAAAATATATATCACAGACCTTTGTTCTGAATTATTACAGTTTCACAATCAGAACGTGTTCTTCTTAATCATATTAATTCAAGTTAATATATGAGTTCTTATATTCTCTTATATCCTAAACTGTCATAATTTCACAGAGAGAGAGACGAATCCACCAATAAACATAGTTCATAAATTAAATTAATAATTTAAATTACACGACACACCAAGGTATTTAGTTTCATATGCGGAAATTGATATTTACTCCGCTAATTGACATTTCAAAAAAATTTCCAATAATATACAACATGAAGTACCTACATATTGTGAAACATTTGGATACTGTTGACTGAAGTAAAGGTAACAATTACGTAAATGTCGACTTACTATTTATGTACGTTAATTAGAAATTTTATAAATAATTCAAATATTTTTTTAACTAATTGTATTACTTTAATATAATACAAATATAATACTTTAATATAATACAAATTAAATGTAACAATTTAAAAGATACAGGTACAGATAAAATAAATTTATCGAAAAAATATTCTGAAAAACTGCAGGTTCAGAAATATAATGAGTTCTCCTTAAAAACTTTAATATAGTTAAATGTAAATTTATTTTATTTTATAAACCACTGAGAGTTACTTATATCAACCGATTTCGAAAAAATACCCTTTCCTTAATCAGGATGGAAAAACTAACTAAAATAATGTGTCAAAACGTTCTCATGTTTTTAAATTCAACATTTTAAAAAAAAATTATAAAATAATTTAAAAAACGTATCTGGTACCTAAATTAAATTGTTATGATGATGGGAAACGTGTTTGGTTTAAATATTAAAAATATGTATCACTAAATGAAGAATAAAAAATGAAGAAATAAGGAAAGTAAATAATGCTGATCTTAGTATAGTAAGTAAAATTAAGAAAGAATCACATAGGTGGTTTGTACATATGGAAAGGATGAATAAGGAAATAATGGTAAGAAAGATATATGACGCGTGTGTTGATGGTACGCAAGACTTGACACGAGCAGGTGAAACAGATACTGGATGATGGTTCTATTAGAAACCTCAATAATAGGCGAGCTTGTATAAGAAGATGTATGAATGTGGAATGAGGCGAAAATTGTCAGGACAGAAGAGTATGGCGCTGAGAAACGGCGCGATGGTAAGTTAGTTAGTTATCGCTTTTAATTATATAATTCTGTTTTAATAACTGTAATTTGAGAGAATTACATATTATTAAATCTAGTTAAATTAGTTTTTTGTGTAATCGAGTAATTAATGTTCGGTAGAATTAATAAATCATTTAAAAAAATAGTGTTCCTTATGTTAATAGATCGATGAAAAACAAACCAGTTAATTAGACCCTCTAGGTAAAATAATCACGTTGTGGATTTTATCGAGTCCTAAATAAAATTTGTCACCGTTATAACTGTTTGTTACATTCACGTTTGCGTCAGATACATAATAATAAATATAATGTCTTATTGTTGCAATTTCCTGGAGGCTATCATAAAAATAATTCATGCACACGAGACCGAATGTCGTTGGTATCGTATCCTGTAGAAAAAATGACCGATTTGAAATTATGCAACTTTTTATCAAGCCGGTCTTAGGCAAAGTATTCTAATGACCGCAGGGTTTGACTCCAATCAATCAATAAATATAATATTATGTATGTACCAACGATACTCTCATTCAAATGACGTCATATTTGGGCGATTTAAACATAACAATTAAGAGTAGTTACAAAATTATAAAAAAACATATTTGAAACTCGAATACTATGTTATTAAAATAAAACTATTTAAAATGGGTTATAATTGAAGCTGATTACTTTTTGTATGTATTACACCACGTTAAGTGTAAGAGTAAAATGTAATCTTATGGATGACGTAACTAAACTGTAATTTATAATATTTTTCTTTTATTTTTCTTATGTTTTGAGACATTTACGATAAAAACTTAATTTATGCTGTATTTAGGCCAAGCGATTTTTATAATTATAAATAAATGATGTATATAACTACTGTAAGATATTCATGTAAGTATTTCTGGGTTATTTTTTCGTATGCTACTCATTTTGCTTCTTTTTTTTTGTTTTTGAATAGCCGCCAATTTTGAAACAATTGGCGGAGAAGGTTAGTTAACAAAGTTATTGGATTTATTTACCAGATCAAAAGTTTGATTAAATTAAGATAAGAACTACGGGCGTTATCGTGTCCACAATTATTTTTTATCGGAAGGTTGTTTGGAGGTCCCCTTGTATGACAAAAAGGTTGAATTGAATTTTTTAAATATGGTATCCTAAGGTCTTCTGCAATAAATAGTATTTATATTGAAATCAACGTAGGTATCTAAAAATTATAAAAATATTTTCAGTGACAAAAAAAAAATTTATAAGAATAATTTTATTTAGATACTGAACTCAGTAAAATGTTTTTCATTATTCTATATAAAATAATTTATTCTATCAATAAAATATTGCATAATATTTACTACTTGGGTAACTAACTAACATCGTAATATAATAAAACCGAGGTCGAAATAAAGCACCAAATAACGAATAACAAGGAATACAGGGGCGTGTCTGGTGTAGTTAGTGTAAGGGGAAGAAAAGGACCAAAGGATGTAACCAACGGCTGCAGAATTAAAAATATTACAATATGAAATGTAAAAAAATAATACGAAAATATTGTAGTACTACCCACTTACATTTGTTATGTTCAATGATATTTGATTACTGATGACGTGCCGTCTCTGAACAACACAACTTCTGACTTGAAACAGATTTGACATCAATAAAAAAGATTATGTAACGTATACGCACACAAAAAAACGTTAAATACATCACTGACAACAAATCATAAGCAATACCTGTCATAAATTATTTTAAATCGATAACGCTGGAAAAACTAAATGCCAATCAAAATGGCGATGATTAGACTATTGCATTACAGATGCTGTTTATTATCATTTAAAAACTCTGTTAGGGGCGTTAGATCCGACACAATGCATTCGATACAAATATTTGCAATCTTATTTGCAAACCTCAAACGCAATGGACGCTTCGCAACGCCGATATGTGTATCAATTTTCTGTTTCGTCATTGGTCGGTCTACTTGACAATGGTTCCGTATTGGTCTAGATCGGAGAGACGCTATTAGAATGCCTGATTATTACAAGTATGTACGTGAATTGTATTGATCCGGATACTACAATACAAGTTCTATTTAGTGTTTTTTGAGTTATGTTTTAATCGATTGCAGTTGTGAATGTCAATTGTGGAATGACTTTATTTAATATTAAGTTGTTTCCATTTTGTTCTCACTAAAGACGAATGAAGAGATCGTGAATAAGGTAGCATTTTTAATTTATTTAATTTTAATGATAAATAATAATGTTTTATCCCAATGTGTAGGTACTATTATACTTTCCAGCAAAACTTAAATATGATACTTAAAACGTGAGCTATAAGAGTATACAAATTGCCACCATACCGAGGATAGGCTACCGCATTATTGAATCTTGAAATACTATTCTTGCCTGGTATATACTAATTTATCTTTGAATGCATGCTCGTATCTGCTTTATCTAAATCTAAATCCAACAGCATGCTTCATATATTTACTTTATCATCCTCTCTTTCCTTATATATTGTTCTACTATCCTAGTGACAATTTATTAATTCTGTCAATTAAGTTGCCAATAGATCAATATTTGCTTCTAACGTCTTCATTTTTTATTCATGTATATATATTCCACACACACTCCTGCGTGACCACATTCAGATGCAGATCATTGTATTTTGTATCGGTCTCTTCAAACATCGTCTGAATTTTATTTCAAATTTAGATTTTGTGTAAATATTTATTCCTTGATGGTGTTTATAAAGATATTAAATATAAGATGTTAAAACGTTCCCATATATGATATTCCCGTCTGCGAAACTCCAATAAAATATGACGCAATTTTTAACGTAGTTTCGTAACACTTCTGCTTTTTTTTCTAACTTGCTTCTAACGTTACTTTAACAATTCTACTATTTAACAACAAATTATTTTCATATCCATAACAAACGTTAAATTATTAACCAAATTAGAGAGATTTTATTTACCTGCGTAAGTCAAATTTATACGCGCTGAACCCACTTCGAGTTATGATACGTCAGTACAACGAGAAAGTTAAACATTGAAGAGTTTGAGTGCCAGTGTTGAATATTAAGTGATTTTTTACTGACAGTAGGTAAACATTATCTCAGGTCTAGTAACACTAACCAGAAGTTGAGCTACATATCATCTCACTTACATAAAACATTACGACAAAATACGGAGTCGACAAGACGAGATTATATAACAGAAACTGGACTCCTCTTTGGCTGTAATTACAAAAAAGACATTTCGAAATCATTGACTTATATCATTTCCTCTAAGATTTCAACGTTTATTGTTTAATTTTAAAGAAAAAACTTACATCACGCATCTTATTGTCGATGGTAAATAAGAATCTGACATTACCGTTTTAAATAAATATTTTAAACAAATTATGTTATTTAGACAAATGAGATGAATACGAAGACGAATGTGAATCATTGGGAATGATTATAGAAAATATACATCAATGCAAATGATTTTGTATAAATTCTTTTAAAATATTTCGATTTTTGTATTATATGAACTAAATAAATTGTGTAGCCAAGTTAGGTGGGCCTGATGCCTGATTGTGTTAAGAGAGAAAACGTACGAGTTCAAAATAAGTGACTTGTTCTGTAATGTATTCCAAATGAAAGTTGCTTTGTTCTCCTGTTTCCAAGGAATAGCGGTTTGACTCACAAGTGAACCATCACACACGACTATGTTAAACTGAAAACAAAATAAAATTCAAACATAAAATTATGTAGGCCTCGCGCCGGGCGCTGGGAAAACTTTCAAATTTACCACGTGTTTACAACGGTTAACAATAACTACAGTCATACAGTATTTCTGCGGTTATTTCAATACTAACATGAATAGATTATATATTTATTTTGTAAAATAAAATTATTAAGGAGAACACATTCTTATTATGACGTTGACGTATTCAGAACATAGGTCTGTGATATTTTATTGTAAATACTAATTAAATTTAACATACATATTTTTGTTCTAACAGAGGTGAATACATAATAAACATACATAATAAATATAAGACATAATTAATACTCATAGTTTATTGTGTGGGATGGAGTAGACTTCACCTCTGATATATACAGCGTTGTCCTGGCTACTTTGCTAGACTGAAGTCTGTGTTAAAGTAGCCAGTTTTTTTTTCGTGCTGTTATTTAAATCGACAGGAATAAAAAGAGAATTACAAATATGTATAAAAAAGTAAAAATAAAATAAAAATGTATGTAGTGGGAGTGTTGCAGGACTAGTGAATTATTAGTGGAGGTATTGTATAAATTATATTAGAATGTTGGATAGCCATGCTTCTGATTCATCTCTACCTGATTGAATATGTATTGGGTCCGTATCTTATTGGAATTAAATGATTTCCAGTTGGTACTGAGTGTGTTGTATAGTTTCGGAGCTAAGAACATGTAGAATCTTTGATAAAATGTCGTTGTTTCTCTCGGAACGGGTGTGTATATGTTTGTTGTTTGTCTTGTGTTATGTCTATGATTTATTGCTTGAGGAGAGTTGTTGTTAGCACGGAAATATTGAACGAGTCTCAACATAAAGATTTGTCTTATGTCTAGGGCATTATACTCTTTAAATATAAGCTCTGATGGATATTTAAAGGGACGACCAATTATCACCTTGAGTATTGTTTTTTGTGCTTTTTTAGCCGACTCCAATATTGTTTTTGCCGCTCCTCCCCAAACTAAAATAGCATAATTAATTAAGAAATAGTAAAATGTATTAATTATAAAGCTATACTACAACAAGATCCAGGTTGCCTGAGGGCAAGTGGTAACTTTAGGCAAATCTGAGCATGTATGTTGTTAGTCCAGGCTGCAGGGCCCAGTTGTTCAGTCCACCGCAGTGGGTCGCGCTGCGTAGTTCAAAAAAATGGCGTTTTGCAAGCACATTATAATTATATAAAATTGTATAAATCTGAGTCAATAATGACAGACATCTTGAGGCTCTACATTTAATTCCTTTATCAAATTGACGTAACTGTATTGGCTTCTATTTAACAACCATTCTTACACTTATGTCGCGGTGTTCTTTCTTTCTTTCGTTGATGACGACAAGACCGAGAAGCGCTACTGCATTGTCGTAGTTGCGCTGTACCGATGCCATGGTTGACTGGGAGATTATCCTAGGTTGGCCGCTACGTATATGGCCTTTATTCTTTAAACAAAACTTCGATTAATTAACTTGTCATGTTTACACGAACAGGTGTCTCTGTCAGGTATACCGTTGCGTGTATGGCCGGCTTAATGTATTTCTTGAAGAATATCACATTTTTACGCGGATTTCTGAATAGAAATATTTTTTGAAAGTTTGGAAGCGTAATCCCATTCTTCCAGGTCTTATTCAGTATCTACCGTTACTTTACGCTTGTTATTAAAATAACACCGTGCAAGCTGTTTCCCGTGACAAATTTTACCTTTTTTGTGGAGTACTCGAAGTTAGACTGGAACTAAAAATATTTTAACGGGTTTGAATCGTGCGTCCCTAATTTCTTCCCATGGTCTTTCATTGAGGTGGGTCTTTGCAGGTGTTTTATTTACCAATTTTAAAAATAAGCAATGTTACCGATAGCTATTAAAGATCTCTTTCAATTGTGTTCCGGACTGTAAAGAATATTGAACTGCAGAGAATTGAAAACGGAGTATTTAAATGTTGAAAAAATTAGGTTATCGAGATGATTTTCACCTGGCGTGACGAGGTAGTAAATTGAAATAAAATAAAAAATTTATACTGATCTAACAAATATTATAAAATGAGAAAACAAGATTATTCAATTCTTTTAAATGAATACATGTAGATGCAAATATTATGATTTAAACGTACATCTGGTAAAACTTTAAATTTTCATAAAGCGAAATATCACTGTAAAAACGACGTATTCATTTACGTTTTCGAGTTACTAAATGTTTCCAGGCAAAAAATAACACGAATAATGTGAATAGATTTTAAGCAGAACTATTTGATTTATTCTACTTTCTTTTTCTTTCCTTTTCTTGCTTTTAAAATAAAATAATAGCAAAAATAGTGAATATTTTTTATTTATTATCTTAGTTTAATAACCACAATTGAGTTTAAAAAACATCTACCGGTTTCGGAAAACACCTTTTCCTTCTTCAGGATATGTCAAAACTAACTAAAAATATAGCATTGTTTTTCTATTTATCCAGAATCTATTTTTTATTTTTTTAAAAAAAAAAAAAAACAATTCTTTAAAAAGTAAATTTAGTACCTAACTCAAATTGCTGCTCAATACAAATTTAGTCGAATAATTTTTAGGAAAAAATTTTAGAATAGGACTCGTAGTTAAATTTAGTTGCCTGTTTAGAATTTCCTGATTACTTTAACTGATTATCTTAACCACCAAGTTAATATTGCTAATTTTTAAAGTATAAAAATAGTGAAGTTAGTAAATAAAAAAACTCTAGATATTAACTGTATTTTTGAGAGGAAGCGACAAACATTGATTAAAATAATATTATTATCACCATTCATTTAAATAAATACATTATTTTATTTATAATAATTAATGTTATGACATAATTGACGAATTATTTTCGGCCCTTTCAATTTTTTCCGAAAAGCATCAGGGCTATGCGGCTATATGTTTCTAAACTGTTGCGCTTGAAGGGATCCTAGGCTAATTCACATTACTCCCCCGACAAAAAATTGGAAATACATTATTTAACTTACTTATATTATTTTTAACATTTCAAATTTTATTGACATTAAAGCAAGTAAACTTAAAAAATTTTGGCCAATGATAAATAATTTTTAATTCATGGCAATGTAGACGATTCACTTTGATAATTAGATGAGAGTATAACAGTAACTAATGTTTATTTTACAAACCTCCGGGTCTCTACCACTGTGAGGATTCTGGGATTTATCCCAAGAGTGAATCCAGCACTGTTCTGTAGCCGATAAGTTACTGTTATTATAGTCAAACAGCAGTAGATAAATGCAATGTTCAATTTCACAGTATAGAAAAGTACATGATCCATTGTTTTTTTTAAATGGTTAAAAATTATCCATGGGAGCGGTTTTTGTCATTTTGAAATACATGATTATTTTTATTTGTTAACTTCGTTTTATTAACCACTTATTGAGTTTAAATACATCTACCGGTTTCGAAAAATACCATTTTCTTCTTCAGGATGTCAATACTAACTAAAAACATATGTTATTGTTTCTTTACCAAAATCTATTTTAAAAAAAAACAACAATTATTTAAAAAATAAATTTAGTACCTAACTCAAATTGTTAAATTTACTCGAATAATTTTTAGGAAAAACATTTAGAATGGGACTTGTAGTTAAATTTAGTTGGTTGTTTATAATTTTTTGATTAGTTTTACACACAACGATTCAAAATTATTTAATTTGTGACCAACACCGTTTGTTTACATGCAAAATTGACAATACCAATTTCTTAACAAAACCATGATCATTTTCTATCAAATGATTAGAAATTCTGAAAACCCACTATTGTTCAAACATCTCAAATGCTCCTTTACTCTTATATTAAAATATCTACTCGTTTTAATTTCAAAGTTAATTTTGATAATTTCAAAAATACATGATTATTTAGAATTTTTGCAATGGGAATAATGTGTAGAATTCATTCGGTATACTTATTATTTTTCATTGGCGTGAGGCGCGGTCAAAACTTTCTTTATTGTTACGTGTAATATACGCGGAGTGAGCGCTTCGTACAGTGAAACTGTTCGGTCCGGTCTATTTCGCATGCATGTCTGGAATGTTCTACGAAGTTATGCGTTTTGAAATTGACAAATTCCTGTAATTTGGTGTGAATTTCACCACGCGATATTGCCACAAATGGTACTTTGCTTTTGTGGATTCAATATTAGCCTTACAAAAAATTTTTTTTCAATTTTTATGAGTTGGGTAGATATACGATGTTCTTTCTGTATGTTTTTGATGTAATAATGAAATAGCACCTTTTTAATTAAGAAAACATACCTCACTTGCTTACGGATGACCTACTTTTAATAATTAATTTAATAACATTTATTTTATTAATATATTTTGTATTATTTAGTATTTTATTTATTAGAATATTTAGTTTTTAAACATATCCGTCATATGTTAGTATGATAAAACTATGTGAAATTATTATGATATTATGTGTTTAACAACCTTTGTTTTGTATTTAAGTTTTAATAGAATTAAGATACTTAAATTCATAATTTTTTATATTATATTATTTTATTGATTTTTTTAAACACTTTAATGATAAATTACCAAAAATATTACTTACTCCATGTTTATGACAAGTTATTTATAAATGCATTGTTCGCATAACTCATCATCGTATATCTTTATGCAATTATTATAATACAAAAAAATTTAATTTTTAGTTACTACTTATCAAGGTGTATCAGATTTTACAATTTATCTATAAACTACCAAAACAATTTTTAGAATTATAGGTTCTCATTCTTTTTGAGATAAAAATATACAACAAGGAAGTTGATTCAAGGATATAATTAATCACGTACAAGTGAATAAAATTGATAATACAAATAACGGCCATAAAACAAAATAGTAATAAATTATACTTAAAAATATTCATGACGTTGTGATATAAAACCTACTTTCGCGTAATGTTAATAATATTTTACCATTGATTGTTTATTTTAAATCTCGCATATTAACACTTACAGCCCGGTGAAAACAAAACACGTCCGGCGGTGGTGGGTCATTTTAGACGTAAGTTTTCGGTTTTTTAACCATTTTGTGCGAGATTTTTTATAAATATTTAATTTTAAATATTATTTAATGAAATGGCATGATGCGCCGTAATGTTTCTGCTAAAAATTATTATTAATAAATAAAAAATATTACGAATAATGAACATATTCTAACGCATCAACAGACCCCCTACACAGCCAAAATACAAACATTTACTGAGTATGTAATCTTCTTGTCGGAACCCAAGCAGATAGTGTCATAAAGCTAACAGATAGACGCAACGCCCCTCAAATAATTATATTACTGGCATTGTCTAGGGGCCGCCAGATGAAAATAAGTCAAAACAAATATATGGACGCATACCTGATATCCTTTGTCTACCGCTCAAAATGTTGACGATATATGTTTCGGCACAATTTAATCCGACTGTCTTAGATCAATTTTCGAGCGTTTTTTCACATTTTTATCAATAACTCATTTGAATCTCTTTCGATAACATTTATTTGCATCTTAAATTATTTGAAAATGTTTAATAAAAGATTAGCTAGAAGGAAAACACCATTAAACGAATATTTGTAGCGTAATTCATATTTTTACAAACACTTGGGTCAAATATGACCCACCACCGCAGAGTATGTGTTAAACACTATTTACAATTCATGTTTGTTTAAATACTTTTTTACCACGGAAATTTCCACTCTTGTCCAGAAATATTGCATTACGCCATGTTCTCTGTGGATGCGCTAAATCATTCCCATTTTTTCATTTTATCAACTTTATGTCACATGACTGCATGTACAGATATCGTTAACTGATAGGACACTTCCTCATTTTCCTGGAAGTGAAATAAACGATGGAAAATACCGTCCTTTTAATAAACAAAGTATATTTTAATATTTTAATAGCTTAAAAATGATGTGTATATTGTATTTAACGGGTACTTATTTTTACATACATGAGATCGTTAAATCTATATTCTTCATCATAATTTTCATCTTCCTATCCTGCGAGGATTGGAGGCCAAAGTTCTCAAAAACGTGCTTATATTTTCACATGACTAGCGCTGTTTTGTGGAGTTGATGACCAACCAAGGCCCATTCTATCTTAAATCTTGCTATTTTCCCAACATAGTCTGAGATGATCCATAGTTCGCCTTCCCGCCAGAGTCGCGACTTTGTAATCGTTTCTATGATATTGCAAGATGTGTCCAAGTCATCTCAATTAAAATATACTTATATGTAGGGGCTCTTATCAGTGGAAACGGCTATAACCACCAATATAAAATCTAGGACGATGTGTGCGATGTTATGGTTTACCATAACATCGCAGAAATATAATAAATATTTCCTTCTTCTTCTTGTTCTTCTTCTATGGTTTACCATAACATCGCAGAAATATAATAAATATTTCCTTCTTCTTCTTCTTAGTTTGCTTTTAAGCATTGCTTCTTCTCATTGCTTTTAAGCAATTAAAAAATACAATATTATACTTTCAAGTAAGTTTTATAAATATATCTACACAGAGCTCATTTCACTCAATATCGAAATAAACTAATAAGAAGAACAAGAAGAAGAAGGAAATATTTATTATATTTCTTCTCGTGCTCTATACGTGCCGTAAACGAACGTTGGGTATCGTCAATTTATTCACTGCGGCCCGGAAGAGCTCTACAGTACACTAGACAAACCATTGCTTTAGGTTGTTCAGCTGTGATATTCTCCCTTTTCCAGGGCTCTTCCAAAAAAATCTATTGAATTCATTAGTTTAGTCTTTAATAATAGTCCTTGACACACTAAAATTTCACAAGTGTGTCGTAAAGAATAAATAATAGGTGTTTATTGAATTGACAATTGACTTTTTATGCAAACGAAAAAGATAATCTCACAGTAAACACACATTTACCTTCATATGTAGGGATTACGAAACTCTTTGTACTTAATGTGCGTATCTGGAAAACTGAAGTCGGAGAATTTCATGTGAATTTTTTACATGTTAACATTAAATCACAGGATGTGAAGAAAGCAATAATATAATTATATAGTAAGAATAGTTTGTTGTTACATAATATTATTCGTTGCATTATTTATCATTACACGATTTAAGTTTATATTTGTGAAGTAAACATAGTTTATTATTAAATGATAATAAATACACATAAGTATTGTGAAGTTGCAGTTTTTTATTACAATGATTAAATGTATTAACTAGAAAGATATACAGAAAAAATCAATTTATCTAAAGAATATATTTGAGTTGCTACCGGGATTCGAACCTGAATCTTTTCTTATCCTGCGTAATGGGTTACCGTTACACCACGCCAAACAAGTAAGTTGACAACAAATTTTCGAATTTATATTCTGCAGCTCTTTCAAATTGATACATCTATTATTCCATTTTTAAAAACCTATCACAATTGCGACAAATCTTAAATACCTTTGAGTAATATACACTAGGACATGACGAACCTATGACGCGCGCGTCAAAGGTGACACGCCACAGAATTTTGGGCGACACGCCAACGTTCACTAATATCAGAGTATTCTGCCTACCCGACAACAACGCCTACCCGACAACAACGTTCGAATTAAGCACTACGTACAGATTACATATGTATCTCTTTTGAGTCTCACTTTGTTAATTGACTAATTGACATCAAATCAAATACTATGGGTTCCATATTTTTTCCGTATGGAGGGGGGAGGGGGTGACACGCCAGCAAGTCAGACGCTAGGAGATACCAGAAATTATGATTATGATTAATAATGGTTTATTATATAATTTATGTGGTTTTTACCTGAATCCAAACAGTTTTTGTTAGTAATTGACAGAGTGATAATATCGGTTGTTCTTGAACATTACGTAAATGACGCACCTTAAATAAAAAATATTTGATCAGTATCGACAGTATCACATCATGAATTTATGATCGAAATTACAATATAGGGCTGGTCTGACTGAGTATGAGGGCAATATTGGTTTAAAATACATATAATGTAAGTTTTATATTACAGATAGGATTAAATTATGAACTATCCCTTTTTCTTCGCAGTCAACCCCTCATTATTGAGGATCATGACTCCGTCCTATTTAAAATACTGTACTTTACATAGGAGATTACGCTTTCAGAATACTCCATAATTTCTTTAATTTTTGCCTATTTTCTTCAAATTGTTATCGCCATAACAGAATATATCCAAATTGTTAATAATTCACTCACATATATGGCACTCTTTGCGAAAGTTTATTTATGTAAAAAAGTAGGAATTAATCATTATTTTTCATGATTCCACATATTATCTACTATAACCTCAACTCGTTCAAGGTAAATGAAAACGTATTCTCTGGTCATAAATTTTAAAGCGAACCATAACACTTTCAACGCAGGTTTTATCTTTACCGCGCATCGATATTATCGAACGAATATTTCATATAAAGGAACCATTAGGTCTATTAAAGTATTGCACGATTAAGACGGACTTACCGATCATTGATCGTTCTTAGATCGAATTTTTCATCCATGTAACATGAAGTCGGTCTTTATTTTTATTGCTTAAGATATTCAAAACCACATTGCAACAAACCTTTTAGTTTCATTTCGTGAGATAGGGTTATAAATAAATTATGAAAATATATTTCAATATTGGTTTCTTAGCTAATACCATCAAGATAAGTTTTTTTTAAATATATTTTCTGCAAGATTCAATTTTCTTCATAATTTTAACCTTTTCGTTACAATGCGGGGTAATAAAAGTACCCCACGGAATAATACCCAACTTATTTTAGTGTGTTTCTAATTTTACTTATAGAAAACAAAAATGTATGACTTCAATAGTCATTATATTACATAGTTGCAGAAAGTTGTAACCGATACTGTTGCTAGGCCTGCGGGCTATTATGGCTGCTGTGTGGTATTGTCTTAGAAATTGTTTAAACATTATATTACTAGACACGATTGTATTCATAATGCCTCTCTGGGCTTTGACCGCGTTGAGTCATTTGATATTTTACAACATAAATTAAAAGACGCATACATTATAATAGTAATAAATTATCATTGTCATTTATGGTTTTGAGTATATAGGTATCTACTGTAAATTTAAATCAATTTTATCTAAGAAATTTAAAGGCATTTAAAGTACTTGATTGCAGTAAAAAATGAGAACATATTTTTAAAAGATTACGTATTTTTCAGTAAAAATTTAATTTCAATCTTACTAAGGCTGAGGGTGATATATAGCTATTATAGACGTACAAAGCGTTATGAGTATTTTATTGTATGTATTATGTCGAAAAATATGATCAAAAATCAAACATAGGTACTCTTCCATTACACATTTGTTTATTGATATTTATGTCTGGTCCATGGATCGCGGTTGCGGTGACCGCGCCTGCATACACCCGTGTAGATATCATGGTTCCTCTCCACGTACCGTAAAATATTATGTTTTCTACGGTGTTTGACCTTTTGACTTCATGTGTTTTGGAGTGCATGACAACGAAATTCTGGTGAGAAGACCTGTGGACTTCTAGAGAGAAATCCATACAAGAAGAGCAACACTGGCAGGTAAGATGTGTCTTTCCTTATTACTGGTTGGCCCTTTCAGCCTTTCCTGTTCCTAATTTATTCAATTCGTTCCACATTCCTAATTCTCAAAATCTCTTGCGTTTATATTTATTTTATGTTGGTAAAGAACATTTTTTTTTACTACTTGATAAATTGTGTTTTTTTAAATTATATATATATAACTTTACTATATATATATATATATATATATATATATATATAGTAAAGTTCATATGCATTATACGTTGTTTGCGAACGTTAACATTAATATGTAAATAAAATATCGATAATGACAATGTCGAGATTATTACAGCGAATCGGGACCCGTTTATTTCCATTTTACCAAGAGGCGTTTCGCATTGCAAGTCTGTCGAGTGAAAGTCTCTGCGTTAAATAATGGTCCGTGTCCGTCGACCTTCGGCTGTCGGTGTCTGTGTCGGTCGAGCTGTCGATCTGGATAGATCACTCGTGGACCGCACATGTCTGTATGTACATAATGGCAATAATTATCCACCATGCGTGCGAAGCAACCTTAAAAACTCATACTTCAATGACAAAACGTGGAATGAGCACAAGCGTAATCTATATACATTTTTTTTAAACCCACACATGCATGGCTTCATATTTTGTCAAGACGCAATCAATTCCGTGTGTTAAGATGTTGTGCATCTGAGAAAGAAATTGGAGGAGTGTGGGAATGAGTATACTCAAATATGGTCACATTTATCACAGTAATAAATGCTAGTTGATGATTTTGCAACCTGAATATCTATTAAACAGAGAAATAGCGTAGTTGGTCATACTTCGATGGAGAGCCAAGATTTTAGTAGTATAATATTTGTTTATAGCTACAAGCGTGTTTATTTGATCTAGAGAATAGACATTTGCCAAGTGAAAAAGCTTAGATTGATAAATAATAAATTAATACACACTAAGATGTTCATAAAAATAATGTATTCTTCGTAAAAAAAGAAGAAAAATAGTAAAATTATTAAAATGACGTATAATCCATGTATGCATCTTACTTAAAAGAAATAAGAATGTATATTAATCGTAATAAACTAATCTTAAATACATATTAACTGTATTAATTAGAAAGATATACATATAAAATCAATTTTATTGCAAAATATTGTTGTTGCTACCGAGATTCAAACCTGGATCTCTTCCATTCCGGGGAACGTGCATTAACCGATTATGCTATATTAACACAGTGCATTGTCAACAAATTTTCGAACTTATATGTTACACTTATCAAATTAATATATCTATTGTTCTATTATTTGAAGGCCATCTTCTTTATTAATTAATACATTTAATTAGTATTTAAAATATCACAGACCTATGTTATGAATAATTACAACTACACAATAAGAATATGTTTTCCTTAATAACTAATCTTAATTTTAACACAATACATGCAGAATGAAATAATCATATATTTTTAAATCAGTAAAAATTAAAATTTTTTTTGGATTCTATTGGAATGAGTCCAAGACTTTGTTTTTAGATTCTCTATAGATGTAATGAAAGAGTACACCAAAATACAAAGTACACCAATACATATATTAAATACCTGGTAAGCGTATGACTATGATTAGTGTCTGATTTTAACGATAATGATCTGTGATTCAACAATTACTAGTATACCAGTGATTGGTCGCTGAATTACGTATAATCACAGTTACTAATCAACGTTACAATCGAATACCAATCACGCAATCACAGACACAATCACACAATCACAGTTTATCTAATCACTACCTTGAAGTATGTAAGTAGTTTTTTTTTTATAAATAACTCGTGTTACATTGAGAACATTGTAAAGTACAGACAAGTACTCAAATCATTGCATAATTAAAAAATCAGCAATATTTTTATATCACTAATAAATTAATAGCAAACGCATTTTTTTTTTGTTTTTTCAAGCATTAAATATACTTTAAAGGAGAACACATCATTATTGTAAAGTTAAAGTTTTTTTGTGATATTTTAATACGAATTAAATATATCAAATAGAAAGATATACAGAAAAAATCAATTGAATCTTTCTAGTTGATACATATACTCGTATGTTTTTTTTTGTTTCTAGGCGACACGGACGATATAAGAAAACTGTACTGACAACATTGCATTATCTGGAAATAATTGAGTAATTTTAGAATAGAGCCATAGTTATCAGTATCTTATAACATCATCTTTCTATCGACCAAAAAAGATACAATGTAATTACTTACATAAATTCTAATATTACACATTACATTTTCACCAAGTTTGGCATGGCACGTGATTACTTTATAAACGGTCACGTAAAAACATTAGATATTTGTGTTCACTTTTCTATTTTTATTTTTTATACTTGAAAGAGAGAGAGAGAGAGTGGTTCCAAGTTGTTAAGGTCAAGAAATATTAATTGCAAACATTACAGATGCTCAAAAAACCATATAATTTAAAGAAAGTGCAGAAGTCATTTGGACTGGAGAAATTTAAAAGCCTTTTACAAATTACCTCGAGTCATACTTCACTTTTATAATTCATTTTCAACATTAACTCTGCACATTTAAAACGATTGAGCTATTTAAATTGTTTTATACACATTTTGTTCACTTTGGATCTAAAATTGAAATTTAATAAATTATAATATTTTTCTATTACTTTTTTCGACTCGACAACAAATTAGTGTACTATTATTATTAAATACCTATAAAAATACTATTAAAACTTGACATTTTCACAATTATGAATATTGTTATTAATATTCGTTTAATTTCTTAAGCGTTTTAATACATAGGTGCTTACATATATTAAAATTTAATCAAATATGTCACTGAAAAAAATACGAAAGCCTTATCTTTCTTTTGAAAAAAACCCGACACTTTTATATTGCCGATCTCGATATTTATTTATTTTTAACAATTTACCAAAATATAGCCGTATTTTGAACTTTTTATTTAATGGTTCTTGTCTGCGAATGAGATTTTCATCCCGAGACAATCTCTGAGTCTGTAATTATGCTTTCGTAAAATTTTTGCAGACACTTCTCAGATTCTATTGTTTTTCGTAACGTTTGTGCACATATGTCGAGTCTCGACGCTAAATCGAACGCCGTGTATACGGGTAGTCCTACCGATCTCAAGCGACGATCTCTGATTTTATAACTAGTCCAAAATCTCAAGTACAGTACTAAGATTAATCTTAACTAAATATCTGAGAGTTATCTTATCGTGTCGAACAATACCTGTAGAAGCTGATTGATATATTTATAAGTATGTAAAATTTATACACTACTACTATACTATCTACCCTGGTTCATGTGCTTTTCGTACGTGGGATGAGTTATTTCTTCGAATCGCTCAGATGTGAAATGAGATAAATTATCTTCTTCATATTCTGGATTTTCCAGGTTGTGAAAAAGAAGATGAAGAAAAGAAAAAGATAAATAATTTGACCCAAGTTCCAAATAATTTTCAAATTATAAAACATATTGGGTTAATATACTTTAACACAGATGGCAGTTTAACAAAGCAGCCAGGACAATGCTTTATATTTCAGACGTGGAGTCTACTCCATCCCACACAATATACTACGAGTATTATACTTAATTGCAATATAATTGTATCTTATGTTTATCGTGTTAAGTTTTAATATTTTATATTCACCTCTGTTACAACAAAAACATGTATGTCAATAAAGTCTAATAAATATTGGAGTATACTGCAAGTCTATTTGGTTTTGTAAAATAAAAAAATGATGAAAAAAAGTTTTTTTTTCAATATGAGAACAATCTCTGGTTTGATACGTATTTTAAAAACTGAATATATTTTTTATTTAGTTAAACTGAAACATTGTACATTTAGTATTTTTTATAAGAAATCGCAATATTTTTGAACATATAATACAAAATAATGAATCAATAACTCGTTTGAATTTTATTCTTTAAAAAAAATATCTGTAGAATGATTACATATTATTATGTTTCAGAAAGTTATACACGATTTTTTGTTAATTACATTTATGACGGTAACATTATATATTACGTTTGTGACGTGACTCAATGTGACCATCACGAGAAGCGCCGAACATCAGCTCGTGCAGAAAGCGGTTTCCCTGCCAAGTAAGGCGTTAGAAACCACCTTCTCGGAGAGAATCCACTATCACTTTCTTCAAGGAGATTCTGGAAGCTAGGCCGTGGAGTGATTTGCATCAATCTTTTTGCTCTGTGTCGTTTCCTGCGCATGTGTGCGTGCGCATAAATGTCAGCGAAAATTATTTGCGAAACAAAAGATCGAGCGAATTCATGAATACGAATTGAGGAATGTTTCTTAACGTTGCTTTAATTTAATCTGAATGTTAATTAAATCTGTATATAGACTTGAAGGTTGAATAATTAAATTATTTAAATTAAATATTTGACAGCTAATGTATATCGTTATTAATAAAGTATTGCATTGTTAACACTTAGTTCAAATATTCACAATATTTTAAATTTTGTTTTAATTTCCTTAATTCTTTCGTTACTGACTTCTTTCACTATATCACAATTATATGACACTTTTTCTATTGCGTTTTTTATATTAATATATGAGTTGAAAGGCTAAGCTAAAAAAATTTAACAAAAACTGTAAATACATTATTACATTTTAGAAAAAAAATTGGAATAACAATTTTCTATTCACTGACAATTATTTATATATATATATATATATATATATAATAGTGATGAGAAAAAATGCTAGTCTTAACTCACTGGTGTGATTGTGATTGGCATTCGATAATACCAGTGATTGAAAATTATAACTGTGATCACAGTTTCATTACTAATGCGCACGCGCCGTACGATATCACAATACACGAAATAAATAATAAAACATGTTCTAGCGTAAATAATTAATATATACCTGATTTAATATCATCACATAGAGAATGAAACGCTTTAAAAAAGTGAGTTTGTTTTTCGGGTCAAAATCTCAGCGTTTCGGATCAAGTGCGTAAAACGTTTTGGCAGAATCTACTAGATGGCGCTGATCACGAATTATAACATCGTTCGTTCGCCGAATCATGGTTCATTACTAAGTATAAATAAAATGAATCACGAATCACGATATTTTCAGATATTCAATCACTGACAGTGAGTATGACTCAAATATATCCGTGAATGACTCACGGTTCGTGATTTTGAGCTCATCACTAGTGTATAGCCGCCTTATTCGAAAAAAATCTTATAATATCTTATCCAACACGCTCGTCTGTTTTCAAGGTTTCTTCTTTTATCAGGAATATTTTCAGTGTCTGGTTCATTTAATTCTTGTAGATCTTTTATAGACAATTTACGCTGCTCAAATACCAAAATACAATTTGAATAATGTATATATCAGTTGTGTCGATTATAATCTTACACATACACATTTTAATCTGCATTAAACAAGTATTATCGGATTGATAAAAAGTCGGGATACTGGTGATGTATCATTCTCATCTCAGTCCATCTGTTTACATCTCTAGTTAAGCAATACGTTGTAAACTAACGTAGCCAGTTTAGTTAAATATTAATACTTCTACTACATTTGGTCTAATATAGTTTTTTCAAAAATGCCGCAGCCCTCCGCTTTATAAATAATTTCAAAGTCGTGTAAGCCGTTTCATAAATTAGCGAACGAACAACGAACATCAACATGCTACGCTAATTTTCAAAATAAGATAAAATAAATAATTACACATCACTCACTTTATATGCTTTCGTGTAAAATTATTATATCTGCGGTATGGCATGCCAAACGGTGATAATTAAATTGCCGCAATTAAATATAAATTTCGATCCGAGTGTTTTCATACTGTATTTGTTAATTTACTACACTCATAATAATATATTTTTTGAATAAATAGATTGCACATTTATCGATTCAATTTTTATGTAAGATTAATTATAAAACTATTTATATACGTTGATCTAGAAAGTTAATTTTTAAACACGTTAAATTTATTTTGTCGGTAGGGAAATTTCGCAAATTACAAAACGCGCAAAATAAGAGTAAGCAGGTAGGTACCTGACGATGATGACGATTTTTCCCAGTGACAAATTACAGGCCGTTTTCTTACCTATTATGTTCCTCAATGTGCCAGTGAAAGCGAAAATTGAATACAAATTACTTTTTCATCACAAAAGCAAACACAGCAGCGGACTTTCTTTTAAAACAAACAATTATTATAGTATTTGAACAATCGCACCGCGGTATGTGCCAAGTTGAGAATACCGCGAAACGGGATGAGCAAGAGAGATACCTTGCAGCCGAGATCGTTACGGCCGCTAGATGTTTATCGTTGGATTTTGGGAGTTACGAACATTTTGCCGCGGGTGAGCGAGTGGCTGTGGTTTTCAATTAAGCTTTTTTTTAATGATTATATCAGCGCATCTGATTGCTTAATAAAAAAGAAAGTACTTAATTAATTACAGGCATTTAATTAAGTACAGGATGGTTAAATGTTTTCATTTTTTGTGTATTTTATTCGGTAAATTAATTATTTTTCTGAGGTCCTTTATTCTCGACGTACCGATTAAGCCCAATTATTAAAATCGTCAACATCAATTGTTGACTGGATTGTTATTAGTTGTGCGTCGTTACTTAACCTTAGATGCATATAAGAAAAACGCTGTTTTTTCTTAAGATTTTTATAACACTATCCAATTTATGAAATATTCAACTTATTTTGTGAATAAATACAATATAAATTTATGCTGTAACCAAAATTTGCATGAAAATGTACTACAAAAAAATCAGGGAGCGACAAATTTAGTGTTGATAATGGTAATAATGAAGTTTGATTATTGAAAATAAATATTAAAATATGCACGTTTGCATACATAACCACATTCTAGTTTTTTTTTTATCTTCATTTAGGATACATATTTATCCCTTAAGAGATTTTACGCAAAAGTAGATGCTCGGAATTACATACCATTACATTATTAATACAACATTACTGATATTTTTGATTTACTTGCGGTCCGTGCATGGCGTTATCCTGGATTCAGAGGTATCCTACATCTAGGTGGTGGGTGAGGGGGTTTTGAGACGTGAGGATGCTTTTGTTTTACTTAAGCAAGAGTAAGGATATATATTATGTATTCAACTTATTGTGTTTTGCCTTCAATGAGTTTTGGTTTCGTAAAATGTATTTGTTTGCCGATTTGCCAAAAAACGGGGTTGCTTAGTTGGGCAATGCATTTAAAATGTGTGTAAAATATACGTTACATTCTATTTTTTTTGCAGCTGTACAAGTGTTATACGTCTAAATAAATTAAAAAAATAATAGTAAAATTTGGTCCAGTCCATTTGGAATGGGATACATTTTTCTCATAGTCCTAGAAAGTAACTGAGCAAAAATTTGGAAACGATTACATTTAAAATAATCTATTTTTGGCAGGGTCCTAAATAATAACAATGTAAAAAGTGTGTAAGATTTATATATTATATCTTGATCATTTGTTAAATTTTTATACTATTTTGTCAATATTCTAGACGTAGTGTTTGGAAGAGATACTAATATAAACAACATAAATAATATTAACAATAATGATTCTTTAAAAATACACTTAATTAATTTCTCACGTCTAATATTGTATAAAAGTTTGGTTTTAATGATCAAACACTTTCTAAGTCGTACCATCATTCAATTATATTTCGCCGGCTTTCGTTCGTAAATTACATAACCATACCTACATCACACGCGGTGTCCCGAGTGCTGATAATGATCGTGAAACTATTCACATGAGCATAAACACAGAAATAATTATGCATTTCCCTACGAACAAAACAACCCATGGCTGATACTGTGTGACTGAACGCCAGTGCTCATTACAAGCTGAACGCGTGCTAAACTTAAGGACTTGCACTCCCTATTGTCGTATGCAGGATGAAAAGTTATCGGGAACTTACAAAACTTTCTTACCTCGTTTACGTCAAGCGTTGCGCTTTGCAATCGCGTCTGTATACAGCTTTATGTTTATAGTCACGGTCTCTATATTGGTTTTCTATGAGAATTAGATTGAATTGCAACGTTGTATTAACCAGAAACAGAGAACATGTTTTCATTGTCCTCGGTCACACTTCTCGTCGAAAGCTGTCATTTAAATTAAATCAGTTCGATTTGGATTTGCACAATGAACGATTATTTATATTTACGTGGTCATTTATCACCCAAATAAACTGAATTGCAAAAGTGAATTGATCATGAAGCAATTTCAAGTAATTCGGAATCGATAAGCTAGTGGGTGTTATAATTCAGTTTATATTAGTGTTATGTCCTTATTCTTTTATAAATATATATATGTTAGATTTGAGGTTTTCGCGAGCACTAGTGCCAGACGCCAATTTCATATGTATATATACGAGTATATAGATGCGAGAATAGTATGTATTTATATGATGTTATGCCATAACTGTAACATAATACTAATTTATTTAAACAGATGAAATTCTAGAAAAGTTTCTCAGTATTCTTGAAATAGATGTTTTTTCAAACTTCTGATGGAATAAAGCGAAAATTTAAATTTTAATAATTTATTAGCCAAAGATAATTAATATTTATTATTGAGTTTTGTAAGTACCTAAGAAGATCAAATCAATTATTTATAAGGAATCATTTAAAAAAATATATACTTAACTACAATACGAAAAGAACACCATATTCATGCGTCAACAATAATAATAAGAATTCAAGATTAAATACACACCATTTTAGGAAATATGGAACATAGGTAGAATTTACAATTCATTTTTGCATATATAATACATAAAACACATATATTTATATAAATTCTTCAAAAAAATGACATTATACATTTATTGTAGGTACGTGAATAATGTATTGATAATAGTGTCCAACATATTTTTCATCCTATTGACATTATCCAACCTACGTATACATAAAATGGGATTGCAGTATTTTTCTGGTAGTTGTGAAGCCTAAACGTATTTTAAGTTACGGTTGTAGTATCTTGGAAGGGGATAAAATCATTCCTTGGCTAATCAAATTAATGATATTTCATTATGCAGCTAATACCTTCGCTAGCAGCGTGGAGATTAGTTTTAATGACATTAATGGAGTGACTGCCGCGAACACATTTGACTAATACGTCCTGCAATTTGGTAGTGTGCTGAAATAGCCGAGGAACGTGGTTTCGAGGTTCGTGCTAACTTATTTCGAAACCGACTGTACCACTTGAGGCAGTCATCTGTGTCGATAGTCGACACGAACTGCTCAACTATCGCATTAACCGAATCCTTTCAACGTGTTTACATTTGACAGTGCAGATAGATCGAATAGTAAAACATGCTGATTTTATTGCAAAGGAAAGAAATAAATAAATAGTAAAACAATATCAATAAATAATAAAGGAATAAATTAATAGTAAATCAAAGGTTCAATGGTAATGAATAATAGTACAGACACCAAGTCTTCTTCTTATTTTATATAAGCAATCAATCCATCCTTCAAGAGTGATTTGTGCCGTTAATCAAGTTAAAACTTTATTTTATAGAAAAAAGTACAATAATATTATAGAATAGGAAATATTATATTACAAGTCAATACCATTATTGTTAAAAAAATCGACAATTTTATAGATTAAATGTGGCGAGTTGAGGGAAATAAGATAACAAGTTAAATGGTAATTGAAAATTACGATTGACGAAAAAGCCTGTGATCCGCAATGGACAAGCGAAAAATATATGATCAAGGGTTTCCTACTCGGCACCACACTCACATATCGGGAACTCTATTAAGTACAATCTGAATAAATGTGAGGCTGCCTGGAAATGCTTCATATTTATTCTAGAGATATTCGATATTGTTCTCTTGGAAACTTTCTTTTTGGCGAACTAGGGAATGCGGGGAATAGATCTTTAAATAATTTTAAGCAGATTGCCCGTGTGTTTATTTGGATCCATCCATTGTGCAATTCGTGTGTTTTTCGTGTGTGTGTTTTTTTTAGAATTTGTGTGTTCTTAGTGTGTCATACATCGGAATATGGAATTAATGAGAGAAAACTTTGGAAAGAGTGGCATCCTTGGCCAGTTTATCACACATTTCCTTGAATTCCTTTATGCGACATGGAGGATTAAAGCAATAGATAATTCATCGTAATATTAGATATTTCAATAATATTTTATGCAAACGCAAAACTATGCACTATAAATGGTTCATAATTAAATGACAGGTTTATGAAATTACGAGCAAATTAAATACACAGAGTACAGAAAGCCCGTGGAAAGAGGGACAAATTTATCAGGTCTCGAAGATGAGCGAGAACTTACACCGCACCATGTAGTTAAATTTATTCGCTCCAATACACCACGATGCTCAACCACGAACAAAATAGCTGTGTGGATATAAAACTTTACAATTATTCGTGAACCTAAAAGCAACATCATTGGAATATAAAACAAGAAATAAACTCGTGTATTATTAATGTCAAATGTCAATACAATGATTGCACCGAGAAGATTTCGTAATGACAGTTATCTATAATATTTGAAACCACAAAGCAATTTCGCAGAAATATCCGTTTAAACTTCAGTTAAATCGTGGGTTCATCTTGCCAAGTTTCAGGAAGCATTAGAACACTAAATGTTAACCTGATATCAGGAAGTTGATAGAAAGGTTAACGGTTAGTTGCACACTCGAATACCTGTATATAATAGTGTGAAAATAGTTAATCGTAATTCAGTTGCATTTTAATTGATTTAAAAAAAAACTGGTTTAAAAGTTTTTAAAATTTATAAAACAAACAAAAGTAAACTCTTTAAAGTCATTTTGCTTTCTGTTATTGATTTTGTTACCGTAAATAGTTAGCGAAGTATTTTAAGTAATACAATTTGTCATAAAGCAAGATGAATCCTGTTTGCTTAATAAGTCTTTAAACCTTTTCATCTTTAACCCTTTCCAAACCATGCAGTAACACAGGTCTACCGCTCTGATTAAGCCTGTAATATTTCGGTAAATATACGCAACATACACATCATTTTTTAGTTGATTTAAAAAAAAATATTTCCGCTTAGAAATGACAACTGAAAAATCAATTATGTAAGACGAATCCTACAAAAATAATTATTTTTAATTCATTCCGTTGTAAAATTAAAACGTTAACAAAAATAACATTTATCGCACGATAGAAAGAAATTACACATTAATTTCACAGTGAAAACAATAACAAACATGCGAATATAATTAATTGTCATTAATTAAATGAAGATAGATAAAAATGAAGGTTGTATTGTGCAATGCAACATACTATACAAAACTTGATGAATGCTCCGAATTATAATATTACATATTTCATTATATGTTTAATACTCAATACTTAAAATAAATTTATGGCATTAACAATTTTTTCACATTTTAAAAACTCATAGAAGTCTAATTTCTTACGGTAATACGAGTTGACAGCATGGCTGCGTGCGAGTGTTTTATATCACGGTGTAGTAAAGGTTAAGACATGCGTCTTCGCTCATTAACTTTGAGAACTAACGCCGAACTATTTGTTCAGAAAAGGATCCTTCGCCCCAAGTTTGGTTGATATTGCGTGTTAAGAATATTGACAAAGCATAATTTAAATATGTCTAACTTTTTTCACTTACAAACGAAAACAATAAGTTTACAATACTAAATATCAAACAAATATTTTTAATTAATTAATTCAACAAATAAGAAATATTTAATCTTTTTTAAAAGCCGCGAATGATATAATAACGCAAGCGTGTTGGAAGACTAATTCATTCCACTATTGTTAATTAAATTAATAGTTAATATATTATAATATAATTATATTATATAATATGTATTAAAAAGTACACACAGACTTCCTAATTTATATTCAAAATATTCCATTAGGAAGTCTTTGTGTATTGCGTTGAGTTTATATAACATAAATCGTTGTTGTTGTACCTAATAAATAAATAATCCTTCAACGGGAAGAATTTTTATGAAATAATAAGAGTATATTTCTTTATTTAAAAGTCTCGAGAGGTTTTAAAAAAAAATCGAAACATGAAAACACGCCACGTTATAATTTAATACATTTTTCAAACTAATTTTCAGATTTAACTAGATTTTCAGAATACAATTTCTTCTCAGCTATTCTGGCGATGGTAGTTTAAGTTGATGAAATGAGTCTTAAAATTCCATCTCTAAAAAACCGCCCTACGATAAAAACTAAAAAATCATTAAAGTTTATCGTTTTACTGTGAAAGTTTGGTAGATTGATTCTTAAACTGGTATTTTAACCTCATAAACTAGATTAGGTACAAAGATACGTATTTTTCGATTTCTAAATGCTGCCTCCCAGAATAAAGTTCCTGTAATAAAATTCACTATGATCTGAGGTATATACATATTAATATTATTTATTTTATCTCGTAATCATTTATGTGAAAATACGTAGTTTATTTTCGTTGTTATTATTTTTAATCTTTATGCTTATACATTTATACCTAAATGCCATGAGAGCGTTAAAACGCCAAATTTTATATGCCACGCGAAGCTATAAGCGTGTTAACACGCACTTTTGGACCTTGCAAACTTGCAAAGATTAAAGTCATATGTTTAAATCGTTTTGCCATCTGTGGACGACAGATCCCAGATTTTGATAGATAAGTCTTAGTATTACCCTATGTGGTGACTTCCATTTCAAATAGAGTTGGCAGTTAAAAAGTTAATAAATAATAATCAGATTTCACAGTGTATTTGCGTGTTAATTATATTTTAATACGTACATATCCTGTTTAGTTTTTCAGTAATCACGCATTGAAAAATGTTAAGACATTTCATCGAAAACAGCAGGAAATCAATGCAAATATTATACATGATCTAATTAATATTTTTACTAATACTTTTAACATGCGGAACTCCGTAACTTGCTTCATTATATTAAAAAGTATTAACATATCGTTAATTATAAAACTACCTTACCTACACACTATACTCGAAATTATTACGAAATACAAATATATTTGAATATTCAAAAATTTTGAAAATATTTCGTAATGTTACTGAAATTACGCGGTTTGCCAAGGTATGATTTACAATACTTCTGAAATATTCACGATTATATTTATATATTTATGATGAAATTATCACCATACATATTTTTTATTAAAATTGGCAAATGGATATCGGAAAAAAATATGGAGTTGCGGCGGTGTAATTATTTGATATCCAATAATATTTAAGCTATTACTACTGTGACTGGGGTGATGGTACAACGAATGTATTACCCTGGTTACCATTTAAATAATAATAATAATTTCATTAATTAATAAGTTTACTCCAGCGTTATAATACATATTATATAATACATTTAAGTTACGAAATATTATTTATGTTATGAAAAGAAAAGCAAAAAAATATAATTAAAAATAAATTTCACACATGTATATAAATATAAACAAAATATAGACGCTACATTTCAGTCACGGCCATTATTGTAGGCATAGCTATTTTGTAGTCGTTGCCATTTTTTGGTCAGTGAACTAGCTTTCCATGAGAGCGCCGCTTGCACTAGAGAATTGGTTCTGAGCTCCAGCCGCAGCTTTACGCCAGCAACTTAATATCTCAGAAGCGGAACAAATCCACGTATACGGCCTTCGGCAAACATTGTAGATGCGCTGCAATAACGCGCCAATCCGAAAAGTATTCTGTTTGAGTTGTACTGAATTCGGAGACGGTTGTACATCACTCGCTTGTATTTCGATCAGAGCTCGCAGGTATACATGCTGGTGAAAAACGATTTAAACAGGATCCTCTTCACCTCCTTACTGCATCGGTAGAAACGCCGTGACGGCATATTTACACGAACGCTCAACTGTCTCATTTGTCTTTCATCATCATCATCTTGTCCATTTATATTGAATGTATGGCCAAGGTATTTGACCTAATTTTGAACGCTTAATTTCGTCCCGTCCAGAGACACAGAAGGGATATTATCTGGTCCTTTTCCATATTTGATCGCCATTACGACCGATTATAATTTTCTGAAAATGTTGTGATTTATATCTTCTAAATCTAGTGTTCTTAATTATTTGCTTCTGTTTTAATATTTCTATTATACCTTAGATTAAAATTGATTTTTCTAAATGAATTTTAACAACAAAGTTAATTTTGCTAAATTCAAAAGAAATTTATTTAATTTAATAAGATAATGTAAATTCATCGTAAAAAGCCCATAGGTATATCATGTTCAAAGATCTAAAGTAGGCTTATTATGAGGGGCAAGAACTCCAGTATTTTCCAAATAGTCTGGAATTCAATAACCGGAATTCAATCACTTGGCCGTCCAGAAATGAGATGACTGAATAAAGTGGATGGAAGATAGATCACAGGTTTCGAAATGGAAAGACTACAATCTGAAATGCTTAAAAAATATTAGTGGAGTTCTCTGTAGCTCTGATGATGTTAATGATCGTATAGAATATTAGCAGCGAATGCAAAAGAATATATGTGTTTAGGATACCTATTAAAGAATTCCAGGACAATTTAAAAGCATCTTCCACATAGGCATAGAATGTTACTTAACATGTCTTCTTCTAAGTTGAAGTTTGTTATTGCAAAGATCGATTGCAACGACTCCAGCTGCGTGTGCTGGCCGTATAAAATGCTGTGCTAATAATTTCGTCATCTCATTAGTTAACCACGTAAATTTATTAATTATGGTCAAAGGTTGTGCACGCTGTAGTCGTGATGTAGTCGGAATAAAGCAGAGCCTAAAAATGCAGCGCAACAACCTCCAGCTCACCTCACGGCGAGTCCTGAAATGCCGAATGATGAGAAAGTTAATATATTATTATTTGATGAAGACATTTCTCCCGGTAGGCCTTCAAGTGTTCGAAAACGTGACAATCGGCTTCGCAAATTATCGCAGAATTACATGAATTTGATTACCGAGTAATGAGGCTTGCGTAACCGCAAATATAGCAATAGAAAAGTAGACGTAGATTGGCTGTTCCATGGTAAGTGAATGTGATGTAGTTGTGAATCCAAATATTATGAAATATTCTTATTTCTTAAGTTCATTTAAGCCATTTCCCTGATTTAATTTTTTTTACCTTTTCCAAGGACGTAGTTGTACGTAATAATAATAATAAATTAATTATAAGCATATTAGATTTGAGTTTGATGAAATCGTAGCTATGATAATATAATTTTTTGTGGATTCTTGCGGATATTTTTGTTTATCACAACCTTCGTTTCAGGTCGAATTTCAGCAGCTTTCAAATTTCATTGATGCCGATGTGACCATGTTATCCCTCGATTGTAGCTACCAAAATGCAGTCTAAATCAATCAAATCAAATACAAAAATACTTAATATTAGTATTTCATAAAACTAATAAATATTTCAAATTGAAACCTAATACTTTTAATCACTAAATAAAATGTCTGTCATATATATACATTATACAGTCACCACTCGCGATAAGCAGTGGCAGGACACCAATAATTTAAATACCTCAAAAAAGATGCACTTTTTCAAGATACTTGTGTGATTTCTTGAATCTTATTCTTCAAGTTTTAGCATGTTAATGATTGTAATTCGTTTGTTGTTTGTTGAATTGTGACATTTTTCGATTCCAATAAAAAATTGTTTTCAATTACATACGTAGCGCCTAATTCTTAACTAACTAACTTACCATCACCCCGTTTCTCCGCGGGGATAGGTAGAGAGGATAGAACGCCACACTCCTCTGTCCTTTCACACAATCCTCGCCTCATCACATTTATTGAGGCTTCTAATAGAACCACCCTCCATTATCTGGTTTATCTGGTTGGACCAAGTCTTTCGCGGACGTCCTCTATTTCTGGTGCAGTCAACACTTGCGTCACATATATATTTTTTCTTTTTCTCTCCTATTCATTCGTTCCACCATCATCAGCTTTATATTCTTACCTTATTTCGTCATTCTTTACTCTGTCATAAATAGATTTGCCATATATATGCCTAAGTGATTTCATTTCCCCTGCTTTCAGTCTACTTTCGTTCCTCTTCTGCCAGATCCAGGCCTCACTTCCATACATCAGTATCGGTACCAAGACTACATTGTGCACCGCTAGTCTTGCCTCGGTTGACAAATTCCCTTTAGATATAATTCCATTCAAAGTACTGTTCAATTTATTCCCTGCCGTCACGCTCCTTTCGATATCATTCCTAGCCTTTTCTCTTTGTATTCACTTCCCAAATACACAAACTCATCTACTTGTTCCCAAACATTCACACCATTCAAAGCTTAATTCCAAAACCCCCTAAAACGGATTTCGGATAATTTGAGTTAAATATGCAGTTTTGTAGATTTTTTTGTCAACTACATGCAGAACACATTGTTTCTCACATAGACCACTTAAATCCATTGATACTGCATGTTCAAAATCGGGGTATTTTTCTAAATACTGCAAAGCAGACAGAGTATTTGTTGCAATTCCCCCTACAATGAAATCAGCCAATTGTATAATCTAATATCTAGTATGGCTGCCAGAACGATATACACAGAGAAAAAAATTCTGATGTGAAAACAAACTTTTTATACATTTGCTTTCAAAATATACCATCCATATCTCAAAAACACATAAAGTCGTTTTTGGAATTAGGCGCTACATATGTGTGTACTATACATAAATAATTTAAATGAGAAGCAAAACATTGTACGCAATCCTAATACATAATAGGAGATAACTCACTCTATCAGTGATACAGACTACTGTGCTAATTCGTGAACAATGGAATAATACAGAAACTAGATCTTGGTACATTTTGCATCTTAAATGTATTGACCTTGCTTTGTGAATGTTTGACCAAACGCCCGCACAGCCTTCTGGCAGAGAAACCACTCGGCAACCTGGTGATAGAACCTTTATAATGTGATTCAGTCATTATTCAACGATAGAATATTTTAGTTTTTTTTTTGTTACCATTGCATTTCCTGTAGTTCGCGACCACATCGTGATCTATTAAATTACTTATTCTAACATACCGATGTCAAATATGAATGTCATGTTAAAGAAAAAAAACCAACGGTACAGGTATACACTCTATTAGTATGTAGTAATTCCAAGTTCTATGGAGATAAGCATTCATCAATAAAGTAATAATACCTGTATGATCGATACACACCGATCACATTATTCTTTGTTAGATTGAAATGATATTTGTACAAAAAAAAATATTGTCTTCTAAAGATGAGTCCCCATATTATCATTTTTATCAAAAATATACGATATGGTTATAAATACAAATTAAAACTTTCAAAACTGATCGAAGACTTTGAATCGAGACGCTCCACTGGCAAATAAGCGGATAACTGCGAAAACAGCTGTCATTATTATTACGTTTAGCCAATAACTGACTGGTTTAGAGGTATTGTTTGTAGTGAAATGCATAATTTTATCGTAATAAATTTGCGATAAACTAGTGTGAATAAATAATCAAAAGATATAGTATAACATGTATCATAATGAACTTATAGACAATAAAAATATTGACATACGCGCTGGTGAATGCGAGGTCACTGACTATTTAGTGTTTTCTAACCGGAGATTTCATTCTATCTATCTATTTCAGAGACACTGCTTCTGTCTTTGGTGGTAGACTTTGGAGTGGTAGCAGCCAACATATTTATGTTAAGACTCTAAATCAGATAGATAAATTCTAGATGCCTTCCTGGTAGATTGTGTTCCGTATTCGTAATTAATTAAATGAATGATATTTTTTGTATATAGGTGAACATAAATACTTTCATACTTGACCCTGAATAATTATTTTTAAATGTAGTATATTGTCACCAGTTTTTAGTTTATTTCTACCCTTTAGCCTATTTCCAAACCAGTACACATTGTTCCTTGGGATCGACTGGTTGTTTTCATATTGTAATTCGTCGAGATTTGGAGAGGAAGTGTTGTCCACGTGTGATCGGCTGAATTGGATCACTTCTTAAGTACATGTTTGTTCTTAACTCGGTTTTGTGTTTGGTTCTTAACTCGGTATGGAAAAAAGCCGAGATTCAGAGTGAAATTTTTGTCATTGTGATCCGTGTTATTGGCGATCATTTTGGACGTACGCAATAGCGTATTCGTATGTGAATTTAGTGAACAGCGTGCGGTGGATTCATCAAAATCACTGGTTCGAGGCTGTTCAAACATTGAGTAAACTTCTGATAGAGCATCGATCGAGTTGACGTCATCAACCCTATAAGTCGAGCTGTTCTTTGGTTTCGTGAGTCCATCCTGGTCCGCTATCAAAGGTCACCCCTCCCCCCCCACCATCATCCATTTCCTCATAGCTCGTCAATCACTATTTTCTATCTAACTCATCCCTTCCAATTCCAACATCCACCATCTGTGGCCGGCAACTTACGCCGGTAACAGAGTGATAATATCTATTTAACCTTTCCTTTCCGATGATTTAAAGTTGAGATGTCATTGCTTCTGATTATGTGAATATCTCTGTAAATATACTAAATACAGAGTTTATATTTTAGAAATTCCTCCGTAATATATTTATGTAGTGGATAAAATAATTACAATATATAAATATTTACCATACGCAACAATAATAAATGATTTCTAAAAGAACCTGACGTGAATTTGTCAATATGTGTATATGTACGTGCGGAGTAGTGATGATGGCGCAGTGCTCGGGGCGCGAGGTGCCGGATGCGGATAGTGGTTTTAGTCGCAGTGGATTATGCGTTTTTATATTGTGTTTGTGATGATCAATATTTTTTCTAATTTTTAGGACTTTTATATATATATATATATATATATATATATATATATATATATATATATATATATATATATATGTATATATTTATCACTTGTATATATGTCAACTATTATTTTAATGATTTAATTTATTTAATGTCAAATATTCATATTCATCCGACTTAAAAACCGCAAAATTCTACACGTACACTGAGTTTACATAACCGGAACGCGTGTTTTTATTGTAGCACCGTAAGGGAAAGGTTAGGATAAATGGTGTAGTAAATGAATTCTGTTATACTATATTATATATTATTAGTAACTTATTGAATTCATTATTTCCAAATTCAGTTTGCTTTGTGGGGGGATATTTTACATATTTGTAAAATCTAGCCGCAAATTATAAAAGAATAATTTCATCAAATTCAAATACACAAGACAGTAACGTGACAAAGTATTCGAAGTGCTTCCACACTATTATTCCTATAGGTATTTGAAAATACTCGTAATATGCGTTGAATATACATTACAAAAATTAATTCTGAAGATTATCACATTGTTAATATGATAACATTGTATGGCGATAATCTTTGACAGCATCCTAATTGGCGACTATAGGAAACTGTGCTTGCAAAAAAACTATCTAATGAATAATTCAAAGCCGTTTGCATTATGTCCTAAAGTCACTGTGCTAGTTAGGCTCTCGAGAAGCACCTTGACCCTAGTGACATTATGTATATAGTGTGGCCTTTATCCCCCGACACGCTGTGTGAGACATAACCCTTTGCACGCTAATGGTCCGTAACGTGTGCAACTAAAAAAGTGATAAAATTTTAATTTAGATTATCAGCCATGTATATCTTTCTAACATAAGTTATAAAAATACTTTTTTTTGAGAATTTAAATTTTTTAACATAACGGAAAAGGTTTAATCGATTAACGGACCTAAAAATTCAACACGATATAATAATTTTATTTTGACATTTGTTTTTGTACATTTTATTTTGACATTTGTTTGACATTTTGACCCTATTCGTCGTTACAAAGTATTTAATCATTACCAGCCCCAAGAACTGTAACTCCTAGCGAGGCAGTAAGATTACATTACTTATATTTAATATTGAAAGATCATAGATAGAGTGGATAGATACCAAAAATTCATATTCTGATAAATATATATTTGCGTAGGTCCCCTATTATTACACTTAAAAACATCGTCATCATTTTCATACCCTTATTTAACGAGAGTCAAGAGTCTAAAGTTTCGATAAAATGCTAAAAATCTTCAAATAAAGACAAGCACTTGTGTTATTTATAATAATATATCATACAATTTTTAGATAAATTGTAATATCCTGCCGCGCTCGAGGAGTTAGTCATCAAAGTCTTGTAAGAAGTCGGTGACGGTAGAGAGAATAAAAACAATATGCCGCTTCTGTTTTAATGGAGGAAAAATGTTCAAACCATTGATTGACAAATAATATAACTCGTTAAAATTCCGGAAGCCTTTGTTAATGGCCCGATTGTTTAAAACGAATTTACACACGTTTGTTATATTCAAATTTGTTTGGTTTTCTTGGTGGCTGATTCGGATTTCTTCCGCATTTCATTGAAGAAATAATAGTGTTTCCTCGGTAATTACTCCGGCAAAATTATTACTAAAAAGGTTGAATACAATTTTATTTGGTGAATTCGTCATCAAGATTCTCAACAAAAGTAATAAAAATTGCTTTTTTATCAAGATTAGTTTTAATTATCTCCTCTAAAAAAAAACCTCTACTCACTCAATTAATGTATGCAGATTCAGCATCGGCATTTGCGATTACGTGATTTAGTAATTAATTCGTGGATAAAAAAAAATAGATCTTTCGGAAACACTAACCGTGGTCGTGCAACGGCTACCGTAGGCGTGAAATGGTCTCTGTAGCTTCTCGCAGGACCTAGCAACAAACAATCAATTGCTTTCTACTAGAATATGTTTATAGAATTTTAATTTTAATTGCATATTGTTTGTATTACTATTAAGTAGTATAAGATTTCTGTCATTATTTGTGGCTGTTGATGAGAATTAATTAATTCAATTTTTTGAAAGGATTATGGGCCTTATTTCCTGAATTTTCTGATATAAAAGAATGTTATCTTATAATTCGTGTTTCATTGTTTTATGACCTCCTGATATTTTGTGAAATGATATGCCATCATGTGGTTGTTTTGTAAATTTGTTTTTTTTTTGCGAAGTTAAGCGATTTAGTTTTGAATTTCATTATACATTTTCAGATATTTCCTTATTATGCTATTTGGTATAATATTATCATTAAAATTTTCATTTGATTTTTAAATTATAGATTTGTGATTCTTGGTATGTTTTCCTAATATTTCATAAACAAATCATTATAATCTATTGGCAATAATGAATCGTTCAATAAATTTGCCTAATCTCGTATTTTTATATTCTAGAATCAACATGACATTATGATTTAAATTAATACTAAATTTGTATTTTTGTAGGGAAAGCAATATGATAAAAATTACGAATTTTTATTCTGTAATATTTCATTGCTTGATATCGATGTGAAAACAATTATTATTCATCACACATCATGATTTCTACCGGAAGAAGCGGTACACTTTTTGACAATTGTTGTGGTGATGGATAGCGAGAACTAAAATACATTTTATTCCGTTCAATGAATTATAAAGGCAATACTGTTAACCCTAAAATTCAAAAGTACAATAATATTATAGAATTGAAAATATTACAATACAAGTCAATATTATTATCATTCAAAAAATTTGCTAACATATAGATTAAATGTGGCGAGTTAAGGGAAAAAAATGACACAAGTTATCCGGGAGTTGATAATTACCATTCACGAGATTACTGTAAAAAAAACCTGTGTTCCGCAATGGACAAGCAAAACATATATGGTCATGGGTATCCTCTTCAGCACCACACTCATACATCGGGAAATATATTAAGTTCAATCTAAATAAATGTGAGGCTATTTAGCAATATCCAATTCTCATTCTAGAGATATTTGGTATTGTTCTTTTGGACACTTGGCCTTTTAGAGAACCAGGGAGTGCGGTGAATAGATCTTTGAATTATTTGTAGCCGATTACCCTTGTGATTATTTGGATCCATCCATTGTGCAATCCAGATAGAATTCGTACGTTTTTTTTTTACCATATTAAGTCTGTTATACATCGGAATACGGAATCGATGTGAGAAAACTAAGGAAAGAGTGACCTCCTTGGCCAGTTTATCAGTACATTCATTTCCATGAATTCCCTTATGCGCAGGAATTCAAACGTTTGACACCTATTTATTGTTGTTGTCCAAATTAAATAGACATCGTCTGATGGAATAGATTACCTCCTTATCTAGCCAAACTTTCATATTAGTAGAAAGAGAAAGTTGGAGAATATAACAGCCTTATCAACTTTCCTCAGTACACAGATGTCAAAGGCTTCTTTAGCTACGCGATGAATCCAAAGAAAGACGTAGCTTCACATTTGTTTCTAATTAAGGGATTGAAACCACATAACACCCCTCAGGGCATAGTTTAGAACCGTCGTTACAGATGTGGAGAAAATTAAAAATTATTATATTATGTAATTATCTGATCAAGTGAAGAATAGTTCGTCTGGCCGCTGTTTTATGAAGTATGCAAGCTCGTGATAAAGAACTTCACTTGGGCTGTCCTGTATTTTACGACATAATAAGGTTTATTGTTGTATTTGTCGATATTATGGAGCCTAGGTGTTTGAATACATTGTCTTGACGCATAAGTGGTAATAAGAGTGGTCTATGAAATTTACTAAAACTATTTTTGTCTAACCAAAACCACCAATACTCATAAAATCTAGGCTCATATAACAGGTCATCTATGTATGAACACAAATATTATTGGTATATATACAATTGCGCTATAAATTCGATGCATCAGTAAATAAAATAATTTCTGCATCAGCCTGTAGATGATATGAAGATGAATACAATGGAGGAATAAAAGAATCTAAATGAAATAACAAATATATATTTCGGATGCCAAAAAAAAGATTGCCGTTGAAGTTGAAGAATCATTTGAAAAACACGTAATTGGGAAATTGAAATCTGAATCATTTTTTTTTTTGATACGCTTTACGCCTTTGATAAAAATATTTAAACGGCATTGATACAAACGTTGTTAAGTGAAAATAATTGACTTGAATTAGGTGTCCGAATCTGGTCGAATGCTTCCGGCTATCGTAATCGATGGCGATTACACCGAATATATTAATCAAATTACTATCTTTCTAATATTGTCACGAGATGTCAGCTTTCTTGTAGTGTACTCGATCGATATATCGGGTATCGGGCTTAGATTTATTTGCTCTTGTAAAGTACATAATTTAATTCTTACCTAAGTTTTTTTTTTTATATGGATACGCAATTTTAAACGCGTTTGTACTTAAATCAATGCAAATGTATGATAAAAAGATTATTCAAGGCATTACTCAAGCTGACGCTAAAGTGCCTTGAATGCACATTGAAGCAGGTTTTTTACAACTTTGTTAATCATTGTAGACCTTTGGTTTATGTAATCATTATTTTAATTATATACGTGTGAAAGATATATCAAAAAATTCAATAAAAAAATTATCTTAACGTCAAATATACTCCTATATAAATGAAATCATTCTGTAGCAGCTCCTACCGCCACCCTTGATGTTAATGTTTTTTTTAAATATGATTTATGGCGTGTAAATATATCAGTTCACCTCCACCACACAAAAAAAAATTGTATTAAGTTTTTTTTTTACAGTTGTGACAAAAACTTGACCAAATAAATAGATACTCGTGACCATGGTATACATACATATATTATATTATAAATTCAGTTTTTCGAAATTTAAAATGTTTAATAAATAATACACGTATAACTAGTACCTACATATACAACGTACATTGTAAAGTAACCATTTTTTATTTTTAACGGTGTACATAATCACATAATTTAAAAAAATATATATTGAAATAATACGCATAGTAATGCGCACCTTTTAGTATAGAATTAATTACTATTTTTAAAAAAGTGGTATTCTCGTTGCAATGTTAAAGTGTTTATTCATCTTCAGGGTGGGATTTGGCCTCCTCCACAATTGCTCTCCACCAACTCCTATTTCTGGCCGTTATTTTCCAGAAAGTGCATTTAAAAATTTTATGTAATAAATGCAAAAATATAGAAAAGTTTGTACAAAATATGAATTAAAGAGAAAACATTCTTATTGTGAAGTTGTCATTATTCAGAGCATAGGTCTGTGATATTTTAAATATCAATATTATTTGATGATTTTCAAATAATGGAACGTTTGATATATTCATTTAAAAAGTGGAACATATGGGTTCGAAAATTTGTCATCAAAAGTATTGTCTGATATAGCATAGTTGGTTAATGCATCTTCTCCGGATTGGGAGGACATCCAGGTTCTAATCCTGGTAGCAACAACAATATATTTTGATATAATTGATTTTATATGCATATCTTTCTAATTAATACATTTAATTAGTATTTACAAAATATATTGTATTCATTCATAGGTAAGTAATCACGTGCGTGTATAAATTAAATATTTTATTGTCTTTGCTTAATATAATATTTACTTTTGTTGAAATTTATTTTGTTAAACTTTATCTTTATATCTTTCGAAAGAGCATTAAATAAAATAATCTAATATAGAAGATAATATATTGCCCTGAAACTGTTGTTGAAATCCCTTTGCTGAATTAATTCACATCGTCGTTTTTAAATAATGTACTTATAGTGTATTTTTTTTTAATTTCAGTTCAATTATTGGCATAATTGCTGAAGTTGTATATATGTGAACAGGAAATCAGTTACTAATCTTTAAATTCTCGGTCGTTAGCTAGTGCTCGTGGAAACTCCTCATGTGCAAGTCATGAGTGAAGTCGGTACCGACGCAGGGAAAGTAGGCTAGATGCATCAGCGGTTACAGAGAAATGAATCCATCAACAGCACCTCATTTCATTTGCGGTGCTCTCGTTCGATGGTTTTATGTATGGGTGGTGGACAGAACTAACCCAACCCTTGAACTATCTCTTCATTATTATTTTACTGTCAAATAATCGTGGAAAAATACTGCTACTTAATATAATCTACCAATACGTACTTACTGATTTCTGAACATAGTTACATCAGTTTACGTACACGCACTCTTAAAATGATATTTTTTCCTTATATTTAATATCAGCTAGATATGGATTACCACAAACTAGTATAAAATTTCGTAAAATAGAAAAGTAGATAAAAATTGTACCGTACATAATTTTTATTAAAAATGAAAATAACTACCATATTTTTATTGAATAATTTAGTATTTTAAAAGTATATTTCGTAAACGAATTTTATTTTTTTTTAACGAAATATGAAGAACGACATTTGATTTTTCAAAATCGTTTCACTTTGATACGAAAAAGATTTAGCCGCTCCAAGCATTACCGCCGGGGACAAACACCTACCACAAACTTCTAGTCTAGAGATAATTTTTTGAAGTATAAAAAATTTATAGACACGATAACTCTTATCATCAATTAATTAATTCTTATCAAATATCGACGAAACTTGACTCGGCTTAGTTAATTGATCGTAGGGATTTTCAAATAACTTGTACGATATTTCAAGACAAAATATTTTCCACTACCTACTTAAATTGGTTGAGTAAAGGTTAATTATAAACGTAATGGTTCCGCGTTAAGTCCACAAGTGTTTTCGCTACGAAGCTTAAAACGCTTTGTTTAAAAAGCTGTTAGCAATGGAACACGATAACCTTCAGCAAATATAATTGCTGGAACCCGCGCGGTAAAACAAAGGCTATCATTTTAGATACTTATTTGTAAAGTTAAATAAATTGTTAAAATAGTTTCTATATTCACGATTTAAGCAACGTCTCGATGATTTAATTGTAATTAATATTAAATTGTATTTATACGTACATGCACGTGTGGAGATTTAAAAATAAATAATAAAAATATATAGCTGGACTCACAAAGTATCTTCTTAGACTCTTATCTATAGGCATATTTATTTACTAAAACTATTTAATTTAATATTTAAAAAACAATATATAAATAAATATATACATTTTAAGCAAAAACTTATCAGTGACTACTCAGTAACGTACTCAGTAAATTACTCAAATATAATATAAATTTATATATTTATTAAATCTGATAGTATAATTATATTGATTTATTTATTAAGTCTGATATGATAGAAAAGGCAGTAGGTAGTAAAAAAAAAATTAACATTAAGTTGTTGCATTCATTTTGTATTTTAACCAGAATGTTTCTATCACATTTTCATGTTTTTCTCAAAATAAAAAATAGTGGTATCCTCAAGTATATCTTAGTATAAAAGTATTGGGCGTGTGAATTTTCACTCGTATAAAAGTTAGCTTGTAAGTTTCCGTCGTACAAAATTCCGCACACAAATCAAAAGATACCTCACAAAAGCTAACAATAATAAACATAATTCTATATGTTATCAGTGAGTAGGTATTTGGGCTGTGTAAATTTTGCAAGACTTAAAAACGAAACCAGAAACAATATGGGTGACTCAATAGTGCTTGAAAACGTTTTGAAATCTTAGTATGAACGTAGTAAAAAAATAATCAACGGTCAGAGACTAGTTAACCTTTTGCTTGCGTATAACATATGAGTTAACTGGATGGTTATTGACCTTTTAATTTGCTCATTATACAGACACTTACACATTTTACCGGTTTCGCAGCTATCGACGAATTTAATAAATCGATTGCATATTATATTGCGATTTATTGAATGTTTTACTTGATTGAAATCTTGTTGGAACTTGTATATATTCTAATAAAAAATCATTATGTGATATCTAAAGAGAACACCGTCGAGTCATCTATTTATATCGGCATCTGAGTGACGAATTAAATCTTTGAAAAAACATAAATAGGTGAAATCATACTGAAGTAAATATCATTCAATAAATAAGTAGGTATATATATATATAAATTGTGTTTTATATTTTTCAAATACGTTATTATTTAGATTCTTTTTATTCGCACATTTTACAAAGATATTGTTGATATAATGTACAAAGATATTATTGATATAATGTACAAAGATATTATTGATATAATGTACAAAGATATATTGATACTAGATGCTGACAGACTAGCCATATTCCTGGATTTACAAAGATATATTGATACTAGATGCTGACAAGGCTAGACATATCTCTGAATTTTGCCATTAGTTTATTTAATCAATTTTTCATTATAATCAATCAAAAAAAAAAGTTATAGAGTATGGATCGGGGCTAAATAATCTGAATATGAATTAATGCTGATATATGCTTCGTTACCCGCTTGCATAATTTTTTTTTTTTAATTATGGGTACAATTATGTTTCTACGTACAATGAAATGCACCATCACTCATTTTTTGTGACCATCAAAAACAAATCCTGATAGTGGTTTTGGATTCTTGAATCTGGTCTAGAAGTCAAAAACCGGTACAGAAATTAATAATCAACTTTTATCAATACTTACGCATCAAATATAGAAGGCAACATTTTTTAATTAGTTAACATAAACGAGAATTGTGAATAAATAATCAGAATTCAATTTTTCTTATTAATTAAAAAAATAAAGTTATTATTATTTTTAAATATTATTGGTTGAAGAATATATTTATCAATTCACAATAAAGCTTTGGTGCTCGCGACTGGCAAAATAAGAAAACGAAATACGGAATTCGGTTGCCCCGGTGCGTGTGTAATAAATTTATGAACGGTAGAGAAAATAAAGAATCAATTAAAAGGATATGCAGATATGTTTCTGATTGACAAAATTAAGTAGAGTTTCTAAGGTAGTTTACTCCTTTCCTAGCCATGCTGTAACACAGGTCTATCGTTTCAATTTAACCTGTATATTTCCGAAAATATACAAAATGAATATTTTAACTAACCTTAAAAAAATCATTTACGCTTAGAATTGACTAATGATTTGTAGGATTCACTTTATAACCAATTATGTTGGAGTAATTATTTTTTAATTCAATGCCATTTAAAATTGCTATGTTGGAAAAAATAGTATTTGCAGTAAGACAGAAAAAGAACAAACATTAGTTTCACAGTGAATGTAATTATATATTTTTCTCACTAATTAAACGAAGAACATCGTGTTGTATAGAACTTATGTGAATAAATGCTACGAATTATATATATATATATATATTTTTTTTTTTTTTTTTAACGTAAACGTACGGCATTAAGCCCGTAAAAACATTTTTTCTCCTTAAAAAAACTCTTAATACTTAACGGTAACACGAGTTGACTGCATGGTTGCTTACGGATATTTTCTATCACGGTATAGTAAAGGTTAAGCATGTGCGACGTATGAGCAAAGAGTATCAGAAGAAACGGGATGAGAGGACATTTGATAAATGCCAGATAAACAAGATATCAAAGGTTAGACGCTACTCAAATTAGGAATGAGTTGTGGTGTTATCTTTTATACCGGAGACTCACCCCTATTTCTTTGTAACCTGGTCATGAACCAGGGGCCATAGATTACATAATATTTGTATCATTATTGATTTAATCATCGAAGAATAACCATAACACGATTTCAGTTGAAATTTTGAATATTAGTATTTCAAAAAACACATTTATGCAATCCGCATTGCAAGGTTCCTTGACAACACATTATTTATTGCCAACATGCAATCAGAGCGGTGACTGAGTTGGACTGAAACATGATTGCCTTTGCCAAGGACATTTTATAAAAAAGGATCAGACGGTATTTGATTTAACTTGTTCACTATTATAAAGAGATAAGTCACGCCTATAATAAATGTATTTCCGTTCAATGTAACTACGACAAGAACGAGATTCAAGAGAGAAATCAAGATTTTTAAAGTGACTGGTTTATCTTGCTAAATGTGTGCTGTCTGTATTGCAGAACTTTTATACTAATTATTTATTGTATACGCGTGTTCATTTTATAGATGTTTCTTTAATACTTCGGTATTGGTGGATGGTAACATGGTACCGTGATTTCTGATATTACATTGTAAGGTTAAAGTCGAAGCGTTTCAGGTCCCTGCACGACTCAATTTCGTCAATTACATCGAGAAATCTACACATTACATGAACATTGGTTTGTAGTGTTTCTATATATATAAAGTTATATCTTAACTGTAGGAGATTTATATCTTCCGTGAACAAGTGCAGTTATACCGTCACTTTTTGAGCTTCTACAATAGCATACCATACCGAGACGTAGGCCTAGGTTTCCTCGAGGAAACTGTCTACAAAAATGCGATCAAACCCAAAAAATGGAACTAGTGTATATGTATGTATTACATACACAATAATGCATATAAAGTAGTAGATATAGAAGAAGATAATGAAAGTATTTTAATTCAATAAACATATTATTTCAATAGCTTTAAAGATTACATAATATAAATATATAATAATTACACAAACGATTCAGATTAAGTTATGGTTTGTATCATACGTATCTGTAACTACTTTGCAGTCAATTCTAATCTTTGGTTAGGGATCCAACCTCCAATAAAGTGTGTTAGTAGTAGCAGCAAGTTGTTTTATTTATTTCATGTGTGTAATCTTCTTTAATGAGGGCCAATTGCTTTAAGACAGGCAGTACATGATGAATCTAATAGAGCATCTATAAAAATATTAATAAATTAATGATTATCATACCTTGATAATATTACTTTCATAGCGAATAATTTCGTAAAGCATGTTATTTATTAGTTAAGATAGCAGTTGTTTTACGATCCGTAAAATTACTAAATTAACTTTATCATTACTGTAGTTAATGTCTATTAGTGGACTTGCATCCTTTCTTTCGTGAACTATTTATTATATTTAAACTATATTTTATATATGTGCATGGTCTCGTATATATTAACCCAAGTCTGGCAGGTATTGATCTTAAGGTAAATGAATTTACCGGACTTTTGAGTCACCTGATAATAAGGAATGTTAAACACTCATCTATAATTTAAATATTAATCAATTTTAAAAATATATCGTTACATAAAACTTTATTTTAAAGACAATAAGAACGTAATATTCAGTCGTTTTTTCGTTATTAATGTGTAAATTAATATAATATTTTTGTAACCCATTTTCTGTAGACTGTTAAAGACATGCTTTGACCGCTGCGTTTCATTAAATTAAGGAAAATAATCATAAAACTTGGAGTATTTTAAGATTATATATCCCTAGACTGTACATTTATGGCACATTTTGAAGAACAAACACAAACATTCTGTTTTATTACGTCGCTAGTATGTGCATAGATTAATAACAGTTTGAGTAAACACATAAGGCTGTGAATGTGTTATAGCGGTACTTGAAATAATTACAAGAGATGAAATGAAGTTAATTAACGACTGGAGAGAGCGTTAAGAAATTTTATTTACGAGGGCTGCAAATGATCACGTGATTAAAATTGCACGGTCAATCTCAAGTAATTTATAATACGACGAAAAAAGAAATTTTATTTGAGAAATCATCAAATTTTTTTATATATTCTTGTACCTTTTGAAGACAAAAGTAAATCCAAAATATTTTTCATATATAAACAAGCAGAAATTAAATATAAAATACTAGGCACGGTTGTGATTTCTATTTGAACCGTATCCAGATATCAATAGTTTTATTCTCTGACATATGAGTCATGATAGACTCAAAATTGAATCTATCGCAAAATATAAGACACGTGACTAAAAAAATTGCTAAAAAAATCTCACTTCTGGGAAGGATTAGAAGATTCATTAGTACAGAGTCTTGTAAAATAGTATACAACTCTGTTATTATTCCTCATATCAACTACATACATACAATAAGCAGCATTTTGTTTATGGCTAATGAAGAAGAAATATAACAATTGTCAGCGTTGCAAAATAAAGCTTTGAGAATAATACTAAGAAAAAACAAATATATTCGGATCAGTGCAATGCTGAAAGATCTGAATTTGATGACCTTTAAGCAGAAACTATACTTTAATATAATGGTATTTATTTATAAAATCCTTAATAAGAAAATATCGGCTGAATTTATACGAAAAATTTATACAAATCAACATGAGTACGAGCATCGTACACCGTACGATAGACTGAGACTACCATTCAGGAAGAAAGCCAAATTTCAGAAATCGATGATGTATATAGTGCGATGAAGATTTATAATGGAATGCCAAAAACATAAAAAGGAGAAGAAACTGAATAGATTTAAAGTTAAACTGACCAGATATGTAAAATATAAGTTTAAGCAAAAGAAAATACTCTAATCTTGTTTATATCAGAGCATATATAGGAGTGCTTATGTATGCACTACCTTAAGAATTAAATAAATAAATTATTCCTACACATACCCAAACATTCATAGAATCTGCCTTCAAACCTGACTTTTTGTTAGTGTTTTCTAGCAGAGTCTGATACGACCCACCAGCCATCTTCTCTCCGGAGTTGTGAACAAGATACATGATAAGATGTCATTCGTAAGACGTGCCCCAGCCATCTTAATTGAGATCATTCTATATGTAAAAACAGGAGCTCCATGCATTCCTTATATCGGTACTACTCACTCGATCCAAGAATGTTGCTCCTGCTAATTCACTGACATAACTCGCTCATTTCGTAAAATGCGTTAGAACTTATATCTCATTTAAAATATAACTTAATTTTTAACATTTATTAACATCAAATTGTAAATAATGACAAATAAATAATTTGATATCTACTCTGGATACGAAAGAAGCATTTATCGTTGTTCCCATGTAAGCTATATATTATGTATATACCTATATATTATATGCCATTTAAAAAATGACAGATCAATACGTCATAAACTCTTTCAAAATGCGATACGTTTTCAAATATCCAAAGATGACAAAATAGCCTTACGCCATATTCCATTCATTGACATTTTGCCTTCAGACGGCTACTCCGCGGAGTAAAAAACGATCTCGTAAAATTACCCAATTACCTTCGATAAATTATAAACAGCTCTCTCTTATACATTTTGAAGAACCTTGTGCGACTGCGACTGGGCTGGTGGTCTGCTGGTCGTCGGTCAGGAAGTAACTCTCCAAAGGCATCTAGAGTACGTGTGATATCACAGCTGGTATCACACAAGTGACTTTGGAGAACGCGGCGGAGTTTCAAGGATATATTTTTATTGTTTTTTTTATTCTCCTTGACTTACGTATCGTGGGCCGTGTTTTAACTTTTTGTTTTATTTTATCTTTTGTATTTTTTGCTCTTCGATTTATTTTGTCTCAGATATATTTTGTTACAAGTAGGTGTTTGCCGACCACTACAAGATACAGGTAAAATTATTTAGTACCGATGTCCGTTGAAATCGTATACATTTTTTTAATTCTACGCCCACACGACATTCATCAAATTATTTCATTTAATTAATTATCATTAAGTCAAAGAATATGATATGGTATATTATCAATTTGAAAAAGGACCTGCATGCGGGTATCCGGGATCAAACTATGGAGGAGAGTATTTATTTTTAGATATAAATTACACATCATTATATCAATGACATTAATTTGCAAGCTAGGAAAACATTATCAACGTGAAAACCGAACTCTCAATTTTAGATAATTACCCAAGATTGCACCCACTCGGGCATAAAACTTGTTCATTACGATATCTATATTGTCATTGCATTTGAATAATTTCAATACACAATAATATTTAAATCAAATTAAGATTTACTTCGGTTACGCTAAATTTGAAAAGTTAAAGAAGTATAAGATTATTCTGAGTTTCTTATGAACTTTACACAAAACCAAGTCAAAAGATGATCCTCAAAGATTTTTTCTATTTCCGTAGATGGGGAGACTTGTCAACCATCCGTATATATCTAAAATAAGGCAACCGTACACAACTAATTCGCTTTGTTACTACGCTAACTGTAATAATTTCTTAATTTTAACCTAATTCTTCGAGATGCGGATAACTAAAATCTCACTCCTTCATAATCCTTCACACAGTGTCATCGCATGCAAAATGTATTAGTCTCGCCTAATCAATTGATTTTATTTTAATATTACAAGTCGTTTCAATAGTATTGTATATGAAAAATAGATATAAGTATATGTACTACGTACTACACCGATAATTATTTTTATAACGATAAAAATAGTACATGTAAAGTTTAGTTTGTTTAAAATATCAATATTACAATTTTGTACCACAGAGTAACTAATTAACTTTTGATTTATAAAATGTGACATTGAATGAAATTAAGAAATTCCGTTAACATAATTTTTACAACCATAGATTTATTCTATTACCATTCAACTTATATATTTTTTAAAGTTTCATCAAGTAAATGTTATTGAAAAATGTGAAGAATCGATGTAAAGGAATGTAATATTTTTGATGTGAATTAAATATATTAATTAGAAATATATACACGTAAAATAAATTTTATTGAAAAATATTGTTGTTGCGCCACCGGGATTCAAATCTGGATCTCTTTCCTAACCGGGGAAGGTTCATTATTCACCTATGCTACAGCGACAAAATTTTTTTAGCGACAAATTTTTGAACCTATATTTTACCTTTTTGATATTAATACATTTAATCGTTCCATTATTTGAAAGAGCCATCTATCTACCTTATTTTTTTTATAGAATTTCAAATACCTTTGAGTAATCTGATAGCAGACGCCAGAATTATCAATTCATTTTTATTAAATTTTGGACACATTGAAACAACTTTATTATTGGCAGATCACATTCTTTTTGTGAAGTTGTAATTATTCAGAACAGACGGTCTGTGATATTTTAAATATTAATTAAATATATTAATTAGAAAGATATACATATAAAATCAATTTTATCGATGAAGACACGATGGAGGCCCTGTAATTACTCATACTTCCATATATTTCCATTAAATATAATAAAAAATAGCTTTGTCTCTATGAGATATATCTATTACTTATTTAATTTTGTTTTCTATTCAATATAATTTTATTATCTTACTTATTTTCAAATATATCAATAAAATAGATTAACATAAAGGTGGAATCAGACGGAAATATGAATTCAAAAGAGAATTTCACTGATAAATCAATTTTCGGTAACATCCAAAAATTACTAGTCTTTTCTGAAATATCATAGTTCGTACAGTAATCCCAGTTAAATACTTTTATAAATACTCTCTGCTATTTCTATAATTCCTTCGATCGATCTAAATCAAACGTTGCATAAATATTTTTTAGGACCCTACGCAAAACTTAAGTACCCCCTCATCTCTTCTTTGATGCTAACGCAATGTGTATTATGTTGAAAGCCATCCGTTAGAAATATTGCTCATTTGCACTCTAGGACCCTGATGAAAATATAGTTATCTCACCCTTTTAGACACCTTATCCTCCTCTCGAACAAGTTTTGCATAAATCATTACGCTTTCATTACGCAAAACAAAGGCAGCCACCTAACCCCATACTCTGACCAACTAATGTAAATAATAACTAACTCTAAATCCAACACCAGATAAGGACCGCTAGTTTTTTTTAACCTTAAAAAGGTAACATTGTTACCCACAACGTTACTTAAATAAGGGTTGCTACATATTCGTTTACATTTTCATTTGCACATATTTAAACATTTGAATAAAAGAGAAAATAATCTGTGTTGCTTTAGCTATGTTAATTTTTTCCATTCAACGACTTAATTAATGTATGGTTATATATTTAATTGGCCGTTACTCTCACACGGTGTACTCGGTGTTCCGAGAGAACATGAGCTCTACATTCGGTGTATGACCCAGTTTACTAAATTGAAATGGAGAATGGAAGTGTTTTATACGTGAATTAATATGTTGACTTGTTGATAATCGTAACAGAGCCAGTTTATCAAGAATCTGACCATTGAAAATATCAATTTTAAGAACTGTGTCGAGGGGGTATTTGTAAATAATTAAAACATAGTAAATCGTCTCCATTTGGAAACAGAAAATAAATGTCAAAAGCATCAAGTTACAAAAAAAATCCGTTTTATTTCATAATCATCAGAAATCATGTGTTAATATGACAAAACAAAGAAAACAATTTGAATTCCAAGTGAATCTATTATTTATTTTTTACTATAATGAAGTTTGAAATTATTTCGTAAAAATATTAAAGCATATATAAAATAACTAAATTTGATAATATAATATTGTATAAATGTTCATAGGAAATTGGAAATAAATTTGTCCTAATGTATGTTAAGAATTAAATAAAGTATACAGACATAAACATACTAAATAAAATCATCTTTATGAAATATAATTTTGGTGATATAATATTACTTTACCCTTTTTAACATAGGATTTGTATAATGGCTGGCATGCTGTGTGGAATCTATCACACACGTGCCTCATATTCAAATGTAGAATAATATAAACAAATCCAATATTATAATTTCTAGCCTAGTATTATAAGGGACGAAATAACATGAAATATGAAACGAGTCATTAAATTGTACATCAATTTTTTTTTACAAAATTCATAAAAGGTCAATATAGTCGTTAAATATAGAAGTGATATAATACATACAAGTACATATATTCGATACATGTACATGTTTTTTAAAAATTTATAATATAATTGAACATTTTCATTATTGAGTTAATTCTATTATAACAAATATATCATTGGAAAAATATTTTCAGAATTAAACTGAGCTGCCATCTGGATTTGAATCCATGACCATTATATTACCGGTATACTCTAATTATTATAATCATAGTATTTCGGTAGCTCGTCCAAGTAAACTACAATAATTAATAATTTCGCATAATAATCAATTATTCTCTTTCCATATTAGGTCACCAATCGAGCTTCGCGTTCAACTTCGGTAAGTACCTTCTATTAAATAATAATTTAATTCGATACCAGTAGTTGTACCAATAATTCTGTGTATATTTGAAAACATGTTTCTTTTTGTCATTATTGACGAGCTTTCTTATATCGACTAAATATAATAAATAATTCATTCCAATAGTTACAATGATTTATAACATTCTAAAGAACTCTTTTTATACGCAAACTTATATAAACGATGAATTAATTTATCTACAAATATTATATGTAAAGATATCATGGAAAAATATCAACAAGATCTTATGTGTGTAAATGTACATTTAATAAAAATTTAAAAAAAAATAACTATGTAGATTTTGACTTTACATTTTTAATAAGAATATTTTTGATGAATTGAATGGGACTGACAACCCTGATTGACAAAGTAAAAAAATCAATTAGTAAATAATAATAAGGTGTTCATTCTAATTTGTTGGCGGGCTCAGAAAAAGATGTTGATTTTAAAATCCCTTTACACAAAGCAATCTTCAATATGAAGATTGCTTAAATACCAAAAAATATTTATAAAATTGAATTGAAAAACCTTAAGACTTTATAAATCTGTTCAAGAGATGTTTAGCTATACCAAAATGAATAAAGTGCTATATTGACAAGCATTTCAGAATAAACAAATCACCCTTACCATTTTCATGTGAACTTCCGCCTTCAGCGCTCTGGATGCGACAAACAACCCTCCAATAACTTTACGCAATCAAATGTCAGCCAAACACAAAATCCAAACACTTAAATATCTAGTTCGATCGAAATTCAATTCAATTTAAAAATAACCTGAAAAATGAACACAAAATAACGTATTGAGAAAACCGCCTATATAAATAATTTATATATGACGGTTTCACGAAATAACCGAAAGATAATTGCAGAGATAGTTTAAAAAAAAAACACTTGAAGCAATAAACACAAATGTATAAAATGACAAAAAAAACTACACAAAAAATGAATCAACGTTTGCTGGACTATACCGCGAGAATTCGATTTCTCTATCAGATACTCGGTAACTGAGTAGAAACTTTCTGAAGCGAACTGGCACAGCACTCTACTCCTGGGCGACTGGACGGTGACTGTCGATAGCTAAACTTTCTTGAGTCCAATCACCGATCAGAAGTGAGTGGAGAGGTAGTGCAATACGTGCGCCAGTATCACTGTACCGCTGGTGACTGTCTAGAGGAAGGCCACTGCTTCTGCCTTCTGCCTTCTGCATCAAGTCGTGGAAAAGGTCTTCGGGAGGTGGAAAACGACCGGGTGAATGCGCCAACATTTCCTTAAAGAGCACTTTTGACTTCCATTAGTCACTATGTAACTGGTTGATTTCTTTTATGAAATAACTGACATTTCAAAATGTCTCGCATTTCTTTTCAACAAGAACACGATTTAAATATGTTGTCCGAAGTAGGTAGTTGTTGGAAAAAGTACTGAAACTCTACATTTTTCAATACCGTGTATAGCTTTGATATCGTGAAAAATGTAAATTGTAAATCTTACGACATCAATACAGAATTATCAATTAAAAAATTCTTTAGTTTAAAAATCTTCATTACAATTACAATACAGAAAGTAGTATTGTAATTATAATGTAACGTTGTGCTTGTCTTCTACCGACTGCAGTCCTTGTATTTGCATGATTACTCTGTGTGTACTTCAGATGGTTGTGAAAGGTACGATTGGGTCCTAGAAATTATGTTGCACTTTTCTCAAGATATTATGTATTATGGTATTATGAAGTATTATATCTTGTTCTTTTAAAATTAGCAATATTAACTTGGTGGTTAAAATTCATATTTTTTATTTATTATCTTAGTTTTATTAACCACAATTGAGTTTAAAAAACATCATTAAATAATTTGGAATCGTTGGAGATAAATAAAGCATGTAAAAGTAATCAGGAAATTCTAAACAGCCAACTAAATTTAACTACGAGTCCTATTCTAAATTTTTTTCCTAAAAATTATTCGACTAAATTTGTATTGGGCAGCAATTTGAGTTAGGTACTAAATTTATTTTTTAAATAATTGTTGTTTTTTTTTTTTAAAAAAAATTTAAAAATAGATTCTGGTGGAGAAACAATGCTATATTTTTAGTTAGTTATGATATCTTGAAGAAGGAAAAGGTGTTTTCCGAAACCGGTAGATGTTTTTTAAACTCAATTGTGGTTAATAAAACTAAGATAATAAATAAAAAATATTATATCTTGCACTTACACTCAAAGCATAATGTAACAATACGAAAATACCACATTTTCAGGATTGAATTACATTAATTTCTATTTAGTTTGTACTTTTCGTGAAGTATAATTATTTTTGAAAAAACTCGTGATTTTTATTCATATATCTATAATGATTTTAATTATCACACATGTTACAAACACATATTAATTAATAATATTTATGATAAAAATTTAAGATCAGTTTATTTGTTGAATTTTATTAGTAAACTTTTCATTCGTGTATTGATGTTGGAAAGTGAATTTTCGTAAAACTTGTAGTGAATATTAATAATTTCAAAATGTGTAAACTCTAGAAAGCGAAATATCTGATTTGATATAATAATAGCGCGGCTTCCAATATAAATCTGTAGATAGTGTATCGAATATTTCATATCTTCATTCATTGACACGGAAAATAACTGTCTGCTATAAGGCGAATGTGGAAGGTTTAAGGGTGTATAAAGGGTGACTAAAAAATACCTGCCACAACCAAATTAAACAAATTTTTAAAATGAAAAAAGAGGCCTACAGAGCTGAAGTACTGTATCAAAACATGAACGTATTTTCTTCACACAAATATATTTTATTAAAAGATAAATAATTGCTAGATTATTTTTGTTTATCTCGTCGTATCTTTACATTATTCTGTTTTAACTTCATGAGAATATCAATTCACACCTTTCTCCCAAATCTACCTCTCCAACTTTTTCTACCTTGCCGTCGATATTTTCATTTCGTTAGCAAAGTGTCGCCATGTATAGATTTCATTGTTGAAGAGAAATAATGTTTTTAATATTTTACTAATATGGTAAAATTTAAAAACACGTGTTGTATCGAAAAATCATTGTATGCTCTACAATACACTATTTAACATAATTAAATAACTGAAAATTTATAAAATATGAATTGCTTCGGGACGTAAAATTTCGATTCTGGCGAATTACAATATTTTCACGATAATTTTATGTAATATACTTAAATTTAAATTTATAAAAATAATTTCCTTTTTTGCAAATCCTCGATGATATCTAATAGGCATTTGTGACAATTTGATCAGTGACAAGAAGATCTCTATAATCCCGACTCCACTGATCCGTATGATCCGCTTAGACTTAGCTCAGTCTGAGGATCTCGCTAGACGAAAATTTATAGCATCTTATACCCCTCCCTAATAAAATATATGTACCCATGATTCTGAAAGAAGTGAACTAAAAATATATATACACAGAGATAATTATTTTACGTGCCTTCAAGTTTCGACCATACTATCAAAAATATTATTATTAGTTTATTTAAAAAATTGAAGCTAATTCAAACTTCACGTCCGATAAAACTGTTTGAAATCAGACTCACGTGGACATCACTTTATACTTGTATATAAATATTTAATAACAATACCTTCAACAAATTTGGAGGTTGAGTAGCAGCATAAAGCATAATTATAAAATTATTATTGCACTTATCAAATCATGCATTATTATTTACGATAGTTTGTTCAAAGATTTTTTATTAACTTAAATACAAATATTTTACATAAATTGCACTTATTAAATTGTAGCTATGCGATAAATGTATTCATTAATGAGCCAATTGCATTTTCTAATCCCTGGGCTTATTTTGGAATCCCGAATCACCAAAATCATATCCCGAAATCCTAGAATTGTAATTTTGGCTCGAAATTGGATTCACTGTTCAAAAGGATTTCTCTGAGTTTATCTCCAGATTAACTTAACATGTGTAAATGGCATTGAGATTTATATGAACTAAATCTCTGAGATTTATATCACCGTATCTTATTCCGTAGACACGGGCTATAATATTTTCGTACGGTTAATAAAAAATAATGTAAAATATGGAAATGACACATGTACATGAACTAAGAACGCAAGAATTTTTAAGACAAATATTTTATTTTTCATTGAATATGCAAATTGCTACTATTTAAACATTTGTTTTTCCTTTTTCTCTGCGTGTCATCTCCTAACAAATCTTGGCAATATCATATCGATCTATACTTTGAAACCGTGAAATAATTCAACTGCACCCAAACCACTTAAATTTTTCAACCAGGATTTCCATATTCTTTCCCGACATACCTTTTCATAGATTTCCCTTTGTATGAGAAATTTCAACCTTTTTTCCCTCAAATAAATACATCGATCATGTCACCGAGGTATTCCAGACGTTTTCTCCGTATTCTGAACATAATTTCCCATACTTTTCGTTCGTTGAAAAATTTCTTCAATAGTTGTTCGGTCAATCAAAAGAGACATCGAGCATCCACCTTTATATCCGCATTTTCAGGGCTTCAGTTTACAAGCAACTGATTCAGGATCCAAGCTTTACAACATACAGAGTAATAAAGAAAAATAATGTCAATTGGATTTTTACTCTATATATACACCATCTTCTTCTTTTTTGACGGTTTCTCATCACGAGTATGACATCTGTCATGGTTTATCGACTATGAGAACAAGTGTGGCTGAGGAGCTCCATTCTCGAACTGCACACCCTTCCACATGTTGTGCACGTGCATCTGATAGGCATGGGGTTCTGAGGAATAGATCTTCTTTCTTTTCTTCCCTATTTTTCATTTTATCGGTTATTGCATCAGCCTTTTTCCGTTCGCATATTTCTCTGGCGCAATTTTTGACACCATTGTCTTCAGTAATGGGCCGCGGTTTCCCAATGTTTATTTATTTATTGAAATACATATTTTTGTTATTAATAGGTGAATATATTATAATAAAACATGGTAATATGTTTATTGTGTGGGATGGAGTAGACTCCACCTCTGTGCCGCTCCACCAATGTTCAGGGTCTATTCCAAATCCACTCCGATTTATATGTACAGCCGTCTGTGTATATATATATATATATATATATTTATATATGGTATGGTAACACGTGCAATTATTCAAGTTTTGCTTCAAAAGTTACTAAAAGTTATATAACCGTACCTAATGTTATCTTCTATATTTGAGTTATCACAAGTTAGTCACATCAGTCTTAACCGAGAGTCAAAAATGATATGATCATCATACTGCATGTGCATCGGTACTGTTGTTAGTTATTTTAACTATCTGTCGTGATATTGCACAATTGATGATAATCCGTAAGGATTGATAGAGGTCTTGACCAGGATGAGATGTTAAATTAGCTTAATTATGATAATAATGATCTCTTTCACTTACCAGGATTTGACCCTAATTATTTTTAAATCTACTACATCCATATTAATGGAATTTAAATAACATCGATCTAATAGCTGTGGAACCAATAAGCACGGAAATAAAATGGTATTTTTGATGGTTATGAAATTTATTTTTACTTCCTTGTATTTGATTTATAAACAGGTTGACTGAATTTTGACAGATATACCTGTCGGGTATTCCGCGGGATCGACAAATTTATAAAAATACACGTAACAATTATTATGTATTTTAGTGTTTGACATATTGGTCATCGCAATTATTATTTTACTAAGTGAAAGCCCATTAATAATGACAGAAAATGTTTTTATTTTATTTTATATAGAACAGTAGGTACGTTCTAGTACCGAATTAATTATTATTGAACACGCGAGAAGTAACTCATCCATGTCAGTTCCTCATTACTGAGGGTCATGATCTCCACAAACTTCCGCCCTCTCAACTAAGCTTCTTCACTTTTCTCAGCATCCTGCAGATCTTAGGGCTGTCACCAGAGAAGTGACTATTGCATTTTCTACTTGGTCGGTCCAAAAGTGGAGGATCTTCTTCTTCCTCTTCGTCTTATGACGTGGCCCACCACAACAAGCGTCTCATGCCCAAAAAATGCATGTGCCTCCAACACCATATCTCAAAGGTATTAATTAATCCGTCTTCTCTCTCTTACCTTCAGGATCCATAATTCCACATTAAAGAAAAGCAGGTACTTGCTAAGATTGGATACGCGAATATCAGTTGATTCATTTGGAAAAGTAAAACGTACAGAGAACAATAATTTTCATATCCAATGAAGTGACAAAGTGACGGATGATTGTATAATTATTTTAGTAGATGTAGTAGCTTGTTGGTGTATCGGTTAAGCACTGGCTTAGTGATCTAGGGATTGGGGGTTCGCGCCTCATTCCAGAACACTATTTTAGCTTAGGTTGAAAATAGTAAAAATATTGATGTGACATATATTCCATGTATGCATCTGTATATAAAAAATAAAATGTATATGTATAACTTACGTTATTAAATTTGTAACCTTTGTGCAATTGTGAGAAATAAATCAATGTTGATTTACGAGCGCTTGGAGCGGTTGAATTGTAGACTTTATATTTTCCTATCGTTTGAAATGCGTTACTTGCTTCGTGACAGGAAAATCGGATGAACCCTAAACCAACAACATGTATTGACTTGTCAATATTTGTGTTTCCGCTTTTCCTCCTGTCTGCAATGCCAATTTTTATATTTTATTTTATTGCCGCAAAATGGCGTTTATTTATATAAATAAACTTTATTTTAAATCCCACTAAACTACATTTATTATGTGTGTGACTTTATTTTCAGCAGTTACTGTAAAATTTGCAACGCAGTGTAGTATTTCAAAATAATAATTATTTTAATACAATTAGTTAATGTCGCACTAGATAATTATTTTCATACAGAGAGATAAGATTAGGATCAGTTTGTATATAAATAGAAACAACGAGATTAATTAGTATAAATAATTTATAAAATAATCAAAATGCTTCTAACATTTTTTTTTTAACGGTAGCGATGTTAATTTTAAAATTTCAGTTGGTTTTCTCATGAAGATATATACCATGTTCGGAACCGGAAGTTGATACACAAAAAAAAATCAAGTGAATATACGCCAAGTTATTTTATATTTATAATTACATCAACATTTTTCATTGCTTGCAATTGGATTTGATTATTGGAGGCTAAGTGTCTAATGTACTAGTGATTGCTCACTGAATTACAATAAAATATAGTTATCAATCATTATCGTTACAGTCAAACACCAATCACAGTAACAATTAAAATTACAGTCACGGTTTATCTCATTAGTAGTTAATAGACGACACCTTAAATATAAATGTGACGTCATCTCTGGAACCGTGACGGTACCGTGGAATCGCCCAATACGTAAAATCAAACCAGTTAAAGAAATGGAGTGACCACTCGTGACGCGTCACGCGTGAGTGTGGTATTAAGCACGGCGGACATCTTGGATATCGTCCGCACTTCCGGTATCAGGTGCGACGAGTGTTACACGACAGGTTCAGAGTGATAATCTATCAAGTCGTCGTTGAATCGGAACTATAAATCAGACTATGTTTTTGAGCTTTACATAAATAAATGTCACCGAAAAATAATTGAAGATTTTAAATAACAATAGTCAGACCTTGGAAGTGTTAAAATTGAAATACTATTATTCCGACGACACGAAACACGAGTATCATCTTCCTGGTCACGAAAAGACACTATTTCATTATTGTAATACACTACAGTGTGTATCGTAATTGTTATATGTTTTGCGTCATTGAACTGTTAAATTACAATAACTGTTAAATAAAATTAACTGTTAATACTCTGTAAATTATAAAATATAAAACATAAAATAAAATGTTATATTAAAATTTTGTACAAAATGCCTACATTAGCGATATAAAATATTTTTTTACCAATATTAAATGATGATGGAATAACTTTGCGAATTAAAAAACATGACTTGATCGAGAAAAACTCTTAAGTGTGTGGAATTCAATTGTTGAATACTGCGAAAAAATCAAGACATCATTTTGAGTATTTAATATGGGTTCAAATAATAATTCTTGTATCTATTATATGCAACAGAGAATTTTCGACCAAATTTATACAAAATTTATCGTTTAGAATTTTATATTAGACTTATATTAAAAGTCAAACGCGTTTCGTTTAGAACATCCTCTATTATGATGATATATAATAAGGAAAGTTTTTACAAATTAAGGTTAGAAAAATCAATCAACTACTGTTTATGTAAATGCCTTCGATAGCTGGTTCTCAGGTTTTCGATTAACAATAAGCACACATATGATATATGAACTGCACTAACCTTTTTATTTTTGGCGTATTTCTGTCGTTGTTCTTTTAGCTGGGTTGTCATTGGATTTCGACCGACTGAAGCGAGCACTGGTGGTTTATTTGATCCGCTGGACTGGTCAAAGCACGGGATTTAAAAAGTCTTAGCTTTCCGATAAAAGGGCGCCAATACTCACACACACATGTACATTATTATAAACCAGGAAACCCAATGGTTCAAATAGAAGTAACAAGGCGCGTAAACAACTATTAGTATAATATTAAGGTGCTCGAGAAAGAAAGATAAGAATTGTGTGTTACTAATTGACTAACTAACTTTTTATCTCGCCATTTCTATTTATGGGTGAGCAGAGAGAATAGAACGCTACACTCTTATATCCTGGCACACGACTCTTACCTTGTTCACTTTTATACATCTTCGCATGAACGCTATTCCGTTGTTGTAGCCTTTGACAGGACCGTTTTTAAATATTTGGTTTATCTGACCAAGATAGGTCTTACGCGAATGCTTTTTATTTATCACTCGCCTCATATTTTTTCGTTGTCATCATCTCCATATTCCACATGGTTAAACCATCTCAACAACCCTTTCTTAATTCTATTTACTACGCTACAAATAAAACCTAAATTCGAAAAAATGTAGCCTCACACGTTAATATTTTAGTCATTATACTTCGCTACCATCATTTCTCGTAATATGATCAGCCAAACCGAGTCTCTATGACTTCATCACAATTAAGTACCTCTATTAGTTCTTGTTTTGTCTGTTAATGTGCACAATATATTACGTTGATGACCCTTTGAATTGTGAACATAATTTATCCCAAATTGTGTTACATTTCTTGCAAAAAAATTGTCGTAATCTTTGAATCTTATCTTAGTTGTTGTCCTCAAGAAGGAAGGTCACTTACAACATTATTAAACACTCGCCGGTTTTTATATGTTTATTTTCTTCTCACCCAGAATTCTTCGCAATCGTTGAAATAATGAAATAAAAATAAAAAATACGATAATAAAAATGAACGTTTTTTTAATACACTTTTATTAGAAAATAAATTTATTTTATTAAATCTTGATTTTAGTGCATTTATCTAGTTCAAAATTGTCTAATTATATTATTTAAAAATATTTCATTAACAGTGTTCAAAAACATTGTTTTTAAATAACTAGCTTTACATATTAGCATAGCCGAAATAATTGTATTTTGACATTTAATTTAATATTAGTAACTTAATAATATTCTGAAAAATGTAAATTCGCTCGCTAGACAGATAATAAATTTTATCTACGCAAACACCTAAATATGGAATATTAGGTTGGAACACACTAGGAACATGAAACGTTTAATCTATCAAGAAAAAACAAATATGTGGAAATGTCATTCTACGTAGTTTTTAGTAAGTAATCCCTTTCAAAGACTCCAAACTTAAGCAAAAGTTGTTTGAAAAATGCAGAAAATCCGCAGACGTCAGCATGCCGATATATATTCAGTAAGAAAATATTTAGTTCAGTACAATTATTTTAAGGATTGAACCACGAACCACAAACAACTCACGGCTAGACAAAAGTCGTGGGTTACGCCATAAACAAGGTTACGCTAATCCGGGTAATAACGGATAGAATTTTATAGGGTCTTTTCATAATACAAAGATTATTTTTTTTATTTTTATTTCCCAGAATTTTTAGTTTTGAACAGCTTTTTTACTTGTGTGTAGTACATGCCCCTGGTTTTTAGCAACATATCCTAAGTCCACGCTAAGTGCTGCCGGCAAAATGGTTTAAAGTCATGAGGGTGTATTTTATAATACAAGTATGTAATAATTGTCCTGTATTGAAATATTACACACCACCAATATTCAGTGACTTATAAATAGATGAATGCAGTTGTAAAATGTGTAAAAACTAATGAGTTTTTGGAGTTCTTGGTACGATAAACTTCAGGGTTCCTCAGAACCACTTTCGAACGATTATAAAGACAGTTCAATAACACGGATACAGTTCTGATTGACTGGCATTATTGCTCAGAACATACGTTCTAGGTATGCAATCGTATCCGCTATAATTATGACGTATAATAAAATTTTACGCCAAATTTATATCCGCCCAAATTTCTTATTTTTTTACGCACCAAAATTGTGATCGTGAGATAAAATTATGTTGACTCATTTTAAAATTATTTACATGGCACATATGCTCGACATAAAGCTTAGATAACTTTTAATGTTATTTACTATATGAGTTCCAATTAAAATCTTACTTAGATTGAGATGTTTTTGCTACACAAATTTGTAGCTCAAATTAAATTGTGATTTAAGAATTTGATATTTTCTGAAAAATGACTAGATATAAATTCTTGTACAAGTGACATTGTTAACAGGAAATGTAGGAAAATATTGGCTGATTAATAATAAATAACACTAATATATAAGGAATGTATTAAATGTCTACTATTTAACATTTACAAATTTCAACATAAGTACCTCTACCAGTGGCGGTCGGTGACTTTTTGTAGAAGGGATATTGGATAATAAGTTTATACCTTCTATCAAATATTCAAATCTATAGACTAACCCATGAACAAGAATTTCATGAGGTACTTTAGTTTTTACTTACTTATACTTAAGCTCGATTTGACAAATTCCTCAAAACAATCTGCTCGCTTTGTAATATGTTTTAGTATTATTGTCGTTTTTTGTATGTTATATGCTGTTAACAAATGCGTATACAGTATTAGACCTTGACATAATGCACTCGTGAAGATTCAAGCGCTTGGTTTTAATTTTACTAGTACCTGCATCCGATTCTCCTTTAGAAAATGAAGGCTGAACTCGTTAAAACTCATATTAGATTACTCACTCGCAATCTCTTAAGTTAAATTTCTCTGCAGTAAAATAAAATACAACGATACAGTTTGATTACTTCGAGTAAAATGTTTCCGAGAAACAAAGTGAACAAGTTGAATCGTACGTACAGATGATGGGGAGGGTACAGTGAGCGACTCATGGATCGCATCGCTCATTCTCACCACATTATTTGTAAATTACGCGCTAAATTAGCTGAATACTATTCGGCCGAATATTCGGCTATTCGGCATCGTAACCAGCCGAATATTCGGTATTCGGCATCGTAACCAGCCGAATATTCGGTATTCGGCATCGTAACCAGCCGAATATTCGTTATTCGGTATCGTAACCAGCCGAATATTCGACATTCGGCATCGTAGCCAGCCGAATATTCGGTATTCGGCAAAGTGCTCAATATATTATTAATTACAAATCTAATTATAACCAATTATAAGATATCCAGAAGAGTATCAGGTCCAACATCTCATAACGCTGAACAGAGTGGTTCTGGAAAATGCCGAACCTTATGGCTGAGGAGTCTTCAACAATGGTTTGGACAAACAACGTTGCCTCTATTCCGACCTGTAATCATGAAGATAGCTAGCATGATAGCCATCATTCGGTACTTGGATATGGATGAAAAGTAGAAGAAGTTTATTATTATTTTTATTTGGAATAAACATGTAGAAAAAAACATATTCTAAGTAACGGTGGTGTTGATATATGTGTAAAATATAATATGTGAAGTGTTTTTTTTTCAAACATTTGACGCGACCCGTCACGGCATTCTTGTTGAAAACTTGACAGTGATAAATATATTTTCTTTAATTCTATCTAGGTACGTATATATAATATTTATTAAGAATGTATTTTATAGCCTGTAAATTTATATTGGAATGTTTATCTTGAATGTAATTTTATGAGATGTAAAAAAATCATTACCTACATCATTACAGGGTGAATATTATATTCAAAAACGATGTTGTTTTTGAATAACTGGAAAAAAAAATATCATTTTTTAAGTTGGTTTTTATTAATTAATTATGTAGCTTATTACAATTATGACTTTGGCAGTGGCACAAATGCGCTCTTTTAATTAATTATGTAGCTTATTACAATTATGACTTTGGCAGTGGCACAAATGCGCTCTTTTAATTAATTATGTAGCTTATTACAATTATGACTTTGGCAGTGGCACAAATGCGCTCTTTTAATTAATTATGTAGCTTATTACAATTATGACTTTGGCAGTGGCACAAATGCGCTCTTTTAATTACATTTTTCATAACATTCTCGTACTTCGCGTGTTGTTTCAGCAATTTCATTACGAATATTGTCTCGTAGCATCGGAAATGTTATTGGCTTATTAAGGTAGACCTTTCCGTTCAAGTACTTTTACAGAAAACAGCTGGGAGCCGTCAAATTAGACTTTTTGACATTACGCGGCCGGGAATAATTTCTTATAAAATTTCCAACGTAGCTAGAGCTGTAGAGTCTGAGATGGCATCGTCCTGTTCAAGCTATATGTGTTGCAGACTCAATCGACTCATTTCGCCCACCAAGAAGTTTTACAACATGCGACGATAGCGATCACCATTAATGGTTACAGCATTGCCATTATAATTTAGATAAAATGTCTTATTGACTTCAACACGTTTTTGAGACGTTAGATGTTCAATAATGAATTGTAATCTGTACGACTACCAAATATCTACCAAACCAAAATGGTGGCCAAACAAAATCAGCCTGGAATATAATATTTACCCTGTACTTTTATCTAACCAATAAATATTTCACTTTGGTCTCTTTTAATATTCATAACCCGTATTTTGAATATGGACATAATATAATAAATAATTATTTGATTATTAACGAGGAAACGTGTTTCCATAGCTTCTATTCTGTTCATTAAACACTTTACATGGTAGGAAAATAATAATAATAGGAATTGAAACAGTGTGCTCAGCACCGACAGTGTTTAGTGAATATTCACCTCAAGGGCAATTTAATAATGCGTATTATTTGGTTGAACAAATTAATTCACGAGCACTTGAATTCTCCCTTCTGTTTGTTTACATATCTAAATTACAATTCACTAAAATGAACACTGAATCTAAATTACAATACACTAAAATGAACGTTCAATTCGGGTACATTTCATTAATTCTCAATATAAAATAAGACATAATTATTATACAGTAGAATCGAATATTTTCGGTGAATAAAAAAAGGGTTTGTTTTTCTTTAAAACATTACTTAAGTAATTTGAATTTATAATTTTAACACTGAATCTAAGCGCGCCTAAATAATAATATGCGAACACGTACACACAGTCGACCTGGTTTTTTGGTCAACGATCTGTTCACAATTTCACCAGTTTCTTATTATCTGTTTTGCCAGTTTATTTTTCTGCTACAAATGTTGTCGCATTAATTTTTTTTAAGTTTAAAATAAAATATATTAATAATATTAATATGTGAAATTTTTTTACAATCCTAGATAATCAAGAGCCTATTATTAAACATGGGACGTGTATTATTCAATCTCCGATAACCTTTTTTTAAAACTCAACAGAAAATGCGCTACACCACTGATTTTATTGCTTATTGTACCGCTTGTCCTGGACGTTAACAATTGAAGCAGTTGACATCTTACTGTATCCATGTTGACTTTTAATCAATCAGATTTTTCAAAAACCAAACGCCTTTTTTTATTTTAATTAAACCGAAAAATAAACTTTAAAAAAAAAAACTGGAAAAAATCAAAACGAGCTCAGTGAACATCGATTTATTAGAAGAACACATTCTTCTTGTGAAGTTTTAATTATTCAGAACATAGGTCTGGATATTTTAAATATGAATTAAATATATTAATTAGAAAGATATACATATAAAATTTCATCGCATCTTCTCCCCTGAGATTTTGAATTGATAACACGTCCGCACAAGTGCATTTTCTAATTTTAGTTACGATATTAACACGATATTAATTTGGTATTATTTTACTTACTTTAAATTTACATTTCTCATATTTTTAGATAAAATATAAAGTTAGTTTAATAATCTTAAATAATTTTATGTATCTACTTGTTATCTGTATCTAATAAAATAACATTATTTAGAGGTCTCATGGTTAAATAGATACACAAAACTAAACGCATTAATCAATAAATAATACTAAAATCAATAACCACAATATTTTAAAAATTAAATGCACTAAAATACTTTAGCGAAATTTTCGGTCGAGGTTTTGTAATAATTAATTAATATTATTTAGCCAAATAAGCGTATGAATATTATGAAAATATAAAATAATTTCACATAAATCTTAATACAGAAAATCTCATTAAAAATACACAGAATTTCTCTAGTGAGACGGGCACAGTCCAAACAAATTTTTATATGTATTATATAGTTACAAATAAATAAAATAAATAAATTTATGTATTTGAATGGATTAAATATACATTTCTAATAATTAAAATATCCTCATTATGCACATCTGCTAATGCATTTTACTCTTTTCACACAGTGTTAATGGAGTCAAGAAGTGTGCTCCTTTCTTAGGTAAATCAGTAAAGGAAGTAGTCCAAAGATTCAACATGCAAATTAGAAAGAAATTCGGGTTAGACCAAAGTTTAGTATGCAAGACGACAGAGAAGATGTTACACGTGTTATTTGAATGTATCTTATCAAAGAAATAGTGACATGTGTTGTACCTGTTATTTATGAAACGTACAATGTTTATATGGACAGCGTGTTACTCGACATATGTAATTTAATGTATGTTTGTAAACATTTAAATTTAATAAAGAATTTAAATACCAGGATAATCTAAAAAGTAAATACTTATTATTTATAAACACATTTTATTATACTGTTATGCACCAGCAAGGAGTTTTAAGTGTACAAATAACCAACTCACCGAGATATATTGAAAACAAGCAGATTTTCAGTTCTCTCTCGTAAAGTCAAACACAATCTAATTGAAAAGGACTCTGGCTATCACTTATATTGATGATGCACTACTAAAAAGGTACGCAGGTACTATAAAGATGGGAATTTGAGTGGAAAATGTCTAATGAGGTTTCAATACAACTCCGTTTACAAAGGGTAGCAAAGTACAATAATGTTCAGTTTTGTGGTCTAAAAGAATATTATTGTAAACATTGGTCAGTACATTAACAATGGATAATAATGTAAGGTCAAATTCATGGAAGGAAGGCTTCAGCATGATAAAGTTAAATGATTGACTCGTGGAAAGGTGAAGCAGGAACAGAACGTGCTGAATCTTTCTTCGCGTAATTATTGAGCGATATTTTTGATCATCCACCGTATAGTACGGATCTTGTTTCGAGCGACGTTCACCTTTTTCCTAAACATAAAGAGTTCTTGGGTGGAAAACCTGAGTGGGTTTAAGAAAAGATGACCAGTTTCAGTTTGCAGTCAACAACTTGCAGTCAACAATAGTGAAACTTTAAAGCTAGTGAACTTATATGATAAATGCTTAAAAATGTAGGAGGTGATTATATGAAAAATATATATTAAGGTACTGTGTTTAAAAAGTATGACTAAAAAGGTAAAATAAAATATTGTTTCTTAATTTTTTAAATTTTAAACGTCTTTAATTTATGAATTAGCCTTATATTACATATAACATTTAGATATACAGTATTAAAGCATAAAATATTGCAATTGTGTTCGTTTACTTGTACGTAAGGCAGGAGGAGATTCAAGGGGAGGGAATTGGCGAGCCTCTTTTAGTTTAAGAAGAAAAAAAATTCTCTAATCCGACCAGTACTAATTTTTCTGTAGGTGCTTATTAAATACTTAATATATTGCGCGTGCTTATAATAAAAAAACCCTAAACAAATTGTCTACAGGATAATAAAGCAATGCTTGAAAATGTCCAGTATTTGACATTGAGAAAATGATAAATATTAATCCCATTTGAGTATAGTGAATCAGTAGTTCTGAAAAAACACAAGTCCCATGTTATTGTACCGAAAACTCACCCTCACTTAGAAATTGCAAGTTTTCCATTAAACTGTGTGCTTAAAACATAATATCGAAGGCTGAATAGAAAGAGATGTATTGTGGTATAGAAGAAAGTGAAGAATGATGAATTGGGATGAATTCAACTGGGAAAAAGAAAGAAGAGGAATAGGAAAAACGAGAAAATTATATTTGTATGAAATACATGCGCAAGATACACATAATCTGTTATCATTTAATTTAACGTTTAATTAAAACACTACGTAAATTTTTAGTTTTATTGTCTTAATTTTTAAAATATTAATACTTGGCAATTTAAATATGTAGCTGAAGATAAGTTTTCGTTTTTCTTCATTTAGATATTATATATCGATTATAATAATGTTTTGATTTTCACCTGCAAAGAAATTGTTCGGCTATGTTAATTTAAATATTGTATACCTACTCATCAAATTGTTTTAATTTCCATTAAAATTAGAAACCTGCAGACCATCATCATCATCTAGAATGATGTTTTGTGGGTATAGTTAACGTAATAAAATATGAGATAATAAAAAAATTAAATCATCTTAAGAGTTGTGAAGGAAAGAAGATAAATATATTGCTTTATTAAAAGGTTTTATTTTAAGATGCCAAACGGTTTCATAAAAAACATTCTTTCAGTCTGTCCAATTCTAAGAATGTTACCAATACACGCGACACTCCCGAGGATTCTATTACAGTGTCCCATCAGTCTCACGACTCTTGACCCTTTCTACCCCGAATTATTAAATTTAAGTGCCTAGTAATTTTACATATTTTTTATTATTTTTCGAACATAAAATGAGCAAATTGTGATGAAAAATTTAAAAAAAAAATGTACGTACATAAATATTATTAATTAAAATTTGTAGTACTTCTAAATATAGTTACACCTTACATGACGTACACAAAAAATAAAAAAAATGTATATATAGTATAGTACAAAAGATAATAAATAAATAAATAAAAACATTAAAAAAAAGAGTTGAAAATTTTAGAGAAAAAAAATTTGGTCAAAATAACTATTAATAATCACAAGGAATGCAAGCGCATCAAATCTAAACTTGAAACAATGCGCAACTGACATTTCACCCGCCGTAGTGTTGTCATAAAAAAAAATTAACTAATGTTAGCAGTCTAAATAAATTGAGTAGACTATTATTTACGTAGACTTAATAGTATCGTCAGAGAATTGACGCTGCAGTAAGATATATGACTGAATAAAGTTGATGGTATTTTAAAGTACCGTCGTCGTGGAAAGGGTTAAGGCTATTGAAAAATAATATTTATTTTTCTTAGCATGTAATATATACTCGGGTGCGGTGTTCAGATATCAAACTTGTATATTAAGATGATTTATGACACAATCAACCCGTAAATTGAAAGGGTAGGTAAATTTAATAGTTTTATTTTACCCTGACGATCGCTGTAGTCGCTCCGAAACCAGGAAGTATTATAAAATAAAACACCAGTGGTCCTAAGTTTTATCATAATTATCAGAAATAATCCGTCAATAAGTAGTTTGTTGGTCTAGTGGTTAAGATATTCGCCTAGTAATCTAGTGGATGGAGTTCTAACCTCATTCCAGGAGACTATTCATAGCACAAGCATTTAGCTTAGTTTGAAAAAAGCAAAAATATTAATGAGACATGTGTGTCCCATGTAAGCATCTCTATTTTTAAAAAAAATCTCTATAAACCCAAATTTTTTTCCGTCAAAGAATTTCGCTAGTTAAAAAGTATTCAACAATAATATTAAATTACAGTATAGTATTCAAGAACTTAATTAATTAGTGTGGTAAGTAGGTACTTGCAGTCCATAATTTTTTCGATTTTGATTAACGATGTTCCATATTCAAAATTATTGACAGAATCGATGTCTGCTTTTGTTTAAAAATATTTATTAAATATTATAAATATTTATAATGCTTATTTTAATTATTAATAATTTAATTCAAAATATCAAAGTCAATGATTTCTACATCTATTAAAATATTTTAAATTAAATATTAAACAATGTTATTAAAATATTTTGTATAATGAAATCAAATATTCCAGATGTAATTTAAATAAGATTTAATTGAAAGACACGTTATTAATAACTCATTTGTTATTTAATGTTGCAAATGTGAATAACAGAAATAAGTAATTTTAGGTATCAAAGAAAATATTTACTGAATTTACCTGGCATTTAAAACACGCGAGAGAAAGTTGAAATATATTAATACTAGGAAATGAAATACTGTATCAATGCAGTTAATTGGTATAAATTAATTTTGTGCTTGCTTAATTTAATTATGTAAAATAAAGACTTGCATGATCAATTCTCCTAATACAATAATATACTAAACACAAATCAAAAGAATCAATACATACAGAAAAACCTAACTATCGAAAAAATATTTATTTTCTATCCTTAGAGATTTGTTCTGTATATATTTCTAATTAATTCATTAAATTTTGTATTTAAAATACCACAGAACTATGTATCAATATTATATTACAACTTCACAACAAAAAAGTGTTTACATTAAAAATATTATGTACGTAGTTATTTTTCTAGCTTAATTATTTAAAATCTTGAGCTACAGTATCAATACTTCAAATGTCATATTTAAAAAAATATTACGTAATTAATGTTTAAAACCCGTCCTAAGTTTCATCAAATGTCTATTTAGAACATCGTTGTGAAAGAATTGTGAAAAAATGAAATTTTAATACTTACCAATGTACCTACAATACAGCTGCATTATAGGTCTTCAATTTTCATATTTCTAATAACAAAAATCGACTTGTTTATTTTCTATTCTAAAAAAGTCAATTTTGTAACGAATATATCTTACCCAATTCGTGAGAAATTGATACTTCAATCCATTTAAATATATCAATTTTATTTCATTTTTTCACACGGAAGGACAATTCTACAATATTATATATGTAACAAGCAGTAATTAAACGGCAATGGTGGCTACTGATTGGCTACAGCCAGATTTTTATTTTCCATTTTTAAAAGTCATCAACTTTACAAAGCGATGAATCTCAAATACCTTTGAATAATACATGCTTGGAGACGCCAGAATTAAATATTTTTTATTAAATTTGGATAAACTTTGATACAACTTATATATTTTCACTCGGAACACATTATTGTTGCAGTTTTTCAGATTAAAATGGAATAACAAATGTGTTCTAAAATTTGTCGTAAAACTGCTGAATTAATATGGTGAAACTGGATAACGCATTGCCTCGAATAGGTAAAGGTTCAGGTTCGAATCCTGGTAGTAACTAAAATATTTTTCCGATAAAAAGATTTTTTCTGTATATCTTTCAAGTTCATTAATTTAATTTATATTTAAAATTCCACAGAACTAAGTTCTGAAAAACTGTAATTTTACAACAATAATTGTGTTCTCCGTAAAAATAAAATTTATTATCATAAAAAAGTGAAGTTGTCTTCAATAGTGTATTTTAACTTTTTTTTTTAATCAGATAAATTCACACGAGAGACACGCGCGTTACTTTCCATAGGTAACGGAATACTGCCGAATGAACATGTGACGCCGCTTAGCGACAGATTAAACTGTATTACTGTTGTACACTGCAGTGCGCGCCACTGGTATTGGCATTCCTATCAAAATAATATAAGATATATACATGGATATATACTTGTGCAATATTACATTTAAATATAAACAAATATCTTCGATATAATATTATGTTTGATTAGGAAAATAGAATTGAGTTGAAGCTCAGAATAATTAATCAAGTTAATGAGGCGAAGGTGGTAATAACTATTTGAAGTAAGGAGTAAATACCGAAATAATAATATTGTGTACAGTAATACCTCAAGTGAATAGCTCTCGTGCAGTCTGGGTTGGAGCAACTTTCACTGGTGCTGCTGCCGGGCGCAGGCTGCTCGGCCGCTGTGGTTGGCCCAGTTTGTAGAAACTCGACCTCGATAATAATGTTCCACACGGTTATTCAAACTCTAAATGCTAACGTGCAATGTTGCTTCAATAACACTTATAATCCACATCGTCAATAACTTTTAAATAGATTTAATGACAATAATTCATTAAAATGTTATCATAATGCACAAAATATAATAAAGCCGTAAAATCTACATTTGTATGGATATTAATCGATGTGCTTGTGATCTTGTGGTTACGATACTAGTCTAGTGATCTAGTGTTCGAGCCTCGTTCCGGGAGCCCATCAAGTTAGTCCTATTTTCATAGCACAAGCGTTTAGCTTAGATGCATAGATGTGACATGTATGCATTTCTATTTTTTTTACTATGAAATAGTAATCCATCACGAATAATCACATTAGAACACTTCCTCTCCTCGAATTCAAAAATAACCAGTCTAGCTAAAGTATTTTATATATTTTCTTTACCATCCTCTACTCGCTCAGTCCTCGTCACGTTCTACATGGCCAAACCATCTCGGTAACCTTTTCTCAACTTCGTCGACTTGCTACAAATAGCTTTATATTTATTTCTAATTTGTTAATTCCACATTTTCACTGCATTCCATCTACTTTCGTTTTTTATTTAACAATCCAGGCTTCACTTCCATACATCAGTGTTCGCACCATCACTTCATTATGCACCGCTTGTTTTTCTTCATCTGACTATTGGCGATAATTGCATTCAGAGCGTCATTTACTTTATTTTTGTAGGGTGCAAATAAGAATAGTAGCCGCAGACTACCTACCTACCTACCTTTTATTTATACCTAACAATGAACAAACGTATATTTCATCGATACAGACTTACTTTGGGATCGTTTAAAATCACGGAATTATGTAAACGAAAATAAAAGTGTAAGATATTTGACATTTGTCAAAGTGTAAGTATGTATGTGTGGCTGCTTGGTGACAGATGTAAGAAAGCTGGCGGGTGCCACGTGAGTGCGGAGGGTTGGAGGAGCCGGGAGGCGTTAAAAGATGCTGGACGCACAGTTGCGCTCTCTTTCAATACTCTTCGGTTCTCCAGATAAGATATCAGATTGTGTATATTATATTGTTGTACGGTTATAAAGTATTCATTAATTTTTAACTATATTAAGATGTGGAATGATTATTTCTATTACTTACATCACACCAAACATCGGGGAATCTGTAATATTATTGCTGTGGCACAGATGGTATAAAATACAATATGTCGCGGCCAATTACGTTACAAATGTCAAACACCAAATATGACACGTTAAAAACTAAATTCTTATTAGAAATAAATAATTTTTAAAATCACCTTTACCTTTTAAGTAAAATTATAATAAAAAATAATGACGTGTTTATATAATACTATCATTGAACGGTATGACACTCACCAAGTGATCAAATGATGGTGGGGTGATTAAGTTAGTCCTATTTTTCATAGCACTAGTATTTATCATGGTTCGAAAAATAGTCCGCTTCCATGTGAAAAAATATTTTTTATTTTAATATATAATATGTAATACGTTTACCTTATTTTAATTGTTTCTTTTCAACTCCTCCATCCAAATTTTTTGTTTCAAAATGAGAACAGAATGTTACAGAAATGCTTGTCGCATAAATATATCGTGAAGATGTTAAGATAGATTAGATAATGAAATATGCTCGAATAGTTAAAGCCCTCGATGAAATAGCCCTTTTGTATATTTCATAGATGTACCAGGAGACATACTAAAATAATTGACAGGCGTTGCACTCTACGATCTATATTCAATAAATCACTGGTGACAATAAAGTTAAAGATAATATAGTTTTACGATCGTATATTCTACAATTATCCCATATAATACAATTATATAACGTGGTATGTATCGCGTTCTGTCTTTACTGCCTACCACTAAATACAATAAATACGAAATATCATACATTTCCCTACTCGAATAAGGGAGTATATATATATTTTTTGTATTATACAGAAGCGTAATAGTTAGTACCTACCGATATACAAAGAGATAATTTATACATGTATACAGAGTACAAAATGCTGTATTATAAATTTATGTGTTGGATTAGCGCCCGTGTAATTTGAAAGGATTCCACTTTTATACGTAAATTAAATACTGACACTTCTTAACCTTTCCATTTTGATATTGGGTAACTGAAGTTACCCCATTTTTTCGTTCATCGTAATAATGAACTTTATTTTCAAATATTGGGTTGTCTAATAAGTCTTTATGATTTTTTAAAATTATTTATTACCTATAAAATAAAATTTTTAAGCAAAAAATTACCTTTCAATTTTTTGTCATTTATTCTTCATTATTGTTCAGGACTTCTATAAAAATCGGCTGATCTGGTGTCGAAATAGTTGTCGAGCCAATTTTGAGGTCATCGTTGTTGAACGTAACGTCACGCATTTGATTAGAGAACGACCGAAAAATGTGATAATCTGACGGAGCAAAGTCGGGTCTATATGGTGGATGCGGCAAAATTTCTCAGTTCAGCTTTTGGATGATCATTTTAACCTAGATTAAAGGCGAAAATAACCATTTGTCGAAAACGTTCGTTTTTTTCAACTAGACACTCCAGTATTTAAGTCCGATAATTCACTATAGTTTAAGAACAGAAAAAATCCCATTAAATAATATACAATGCCAGAAAATCGGTCATAATGGTGTTCAAATGTGGAAAAGGGGCATATAATATCCCTCCCATGTGACTGGATGGGACGAAATTTAGCGTTCAAAATAAGATCATATACCTTGGTCATATGTTCAATGAAGATGGAAAAGACGATGATGATATAGAACGACAGAGAAGACAGTTGAGCGTTCGTGCAAACATGCTGTCACGTCGTATCTACTGATACAGTAAGAAGGTGAAGAGGATCCTGTTTAAATCACTATTCACCAGCATGTATACTAGCAAGCTCTGGTCAAAATACAAGCAAGTGTTGTACAACCGTCTCCGAATTCAGTACAACAACTCATACAGAATACTGTTCTGATTGGCGCGTTATTGCAGCGCATCTATAAAGTTTTCTAAAGGCCGTATACATGGATTCGTTCGGCTTCTGAGACATCAAGTTGCTGGCGTAAAGCTGCGGCAAAACCAACTCTTTAATGTAAGCGGCGCTCTTATGGAAAGCTGGTTTCCTGGCCAAAGAATGGAAACGATTACAGAATAGTTATAGATACAATAATGGCTGTGACTGAAATGCAGTATCTGTATTTTGTTTATATTTATATATATATATATGTGTGAACTTTTTTTTAACTTTATATTTTTTTTGCTTTTCTAATCATAACATAAATAATATTTCGTAACTTAAATGTATTATATAATATGTATTATCTTTATGGCGAATCGGGTTTTCATAAAAAAACCCGATCATACTGGAATAAAGGCATTTTTATTATTATTATTATTAACATATCATTTTTTGTCACAAAAAACAAAACAGCATTTTTTTTTAAATCGAACCCAGTACAAATAAATGGATACCTATATTTTAGAATATATTCAATTTCAGTGTGTTTTATAACAATTCAATTTCAATTTATTCATTTGTTCATACATATAAAGTTAAATTACAAAATAAGTAGCGATGATGGATTATCTAATAACACAACCACAAAATTATTTTATTATTTCTTGTTTTTCAAATACGTTTATCAAATTTTTTATCATGATATAACCTCTTCGTAAGGCACTGTAATCAGTTTTGAACATTGAAATGCATAATATTGTATGACGTGAAAGATGTACATATATAATAGTCGGAGAGCATATGTTTGAATAGTTCCATTCCATTTACATGAAGTAACTTTTTATCATTATATTGATGTAAGTATAATTCTTAATCGTGTATAGAATACAGCCATTCCAAGCGAACATGTAATAAATAATAGTAGTGTTGAAAATTGTATGTGAAGTCTATCAATTAACTTAAAAAGTTCACGCGTATTGACCACCCTATAACGACTTCATACATTATCTGTATTTCTTTGAAATTATATGTGATATATATTTATATCAAGTTCAGAGTTTAAAAATATTCTCAAAGTTTTCACAGCCGTTCAGAATCTATTATGTAGAGTTTTCTGAGCTATTCTGCCGTGTGTATTAGACACCTTTGCTCGACATTTTGAATTCCATTGCAGGATTCGTTATCGGGGCTTATGTCACATCAGCGACATCAGCCCTGATGGACCCTGCATTAGGCTCTCAAATATATGCCAGAGAAGTCTAATGCACGTGGTAGAATAGCCAAGAAAACTACAATTTAACACAAGTAGTGGTAAAACGGGATGTAGGAAGGGTGGAAGGAATTTGGTAAAGGGGCAGAATAGTAAAGAATCGAGGACAGCACAGCACAGCTCTCCTGAACATCGGGAAACTTCTTCACTGATTTGCATGAAGCACTTCAGTATCACCCACAATAGTAGTTCTAATCTTTGGCACGCACCACTAAAAATCGAGTATACAATAATAATTCAAGTCAGTGTGACAAACTCGTAACAGGACATTCACAATTCTTGACAGTTCAAAGTCATAGAAAACATACATAATAGTGTTATGAGGTATAGGGTAAATAGAGGGGGAGAGACTAATTGGTATAGTAAACCTAATGGAGCATCCACACGCGCACGGCCTTTGGCGATCTATGAATCTGTCATAAATAACGAACACTGCATATATCATAGATTTTTTAATTATTTTAAATAATATGTAAAATAACGTTATGACGTTCAAAAATATTATAAAGAATGATTATTGGTTGATGATAATTCACATTGAAGAAGACTGTACTGTGTACTGTGAATTGTGTACTGGGAACTGTGTACTGTGAACTGTGTACTGTGAACTGTGAACTGTGCACTGCAAATGTAAATGAAAAAGTTTTTAATCGATCGTAAGTTTTTTTTACAGTGGTCTCGTCAATGATAATTTTCAGCTCCCGGTTAACTTGTGTCATCTTCTTTCCCTTAACTCGCCACGTTTAAACTTTATAATAGCAAGTTTTTTGAAAGACAATGGTATTGACTTACAATATAGTATTTCCTATTCTATAATATTATTGTACTTTTTCCTATAAAACAAAGTTTTTAACTTGATTAATGCTACAAATCACTTTTGAAGGGTGGATTTCCTATTTAAAAGAAGAAGAAGAAGTCTTTAATCAAGATTAAACTGTAGAATCTTGGACTCAATGCATGACTCATCAATTTACAAGTGCATATATTGGGTCGTATAGCGTAGTGAAAAAAAAAAAATCATTTTTCAATAATATTATATAATAATTAAAACTAGCTAACAAAACTTTTAAATAAATTATACTGGTTATAGATTGCACTGGGAAGATTATCTTCACACTGGAAGGATTAAGTTCACCTCCGAGAATTGATCAGTTCCGGTGTTATTGTAGGGATTATATCCTTGTTAAATGCAGATATTATCCGAGAAACGATGCTCTGAATCGCTGCAATCCGAGCGAAACTTGCGGGCGGGGTGATATTATTCAATGTAGGTAATTTGTAGTACTATCTGGAAGGGGTAGTTTGAAAACCATATTACCACCACCAATACAGTAACATTTCTCTAACACGGTACACTACTATGCGGTGAACCTAGAAATCTGACAGAAATGTAATAGAATTTTTTTAATCGAATCATTATTTAATTTTTTGAATACAGACGGTATTCATTTTATGAAACTCCATTGTTAATCAACACAATAAATCAAACACGATTTTTTCGATTCTATTTTTTTTGATTTATTGTGGTGATTCGAATCATTATTTCACAATCCCAGAAGCTAATTGATCGGCACTAATGATTATTAATTTTTTTTAGGCTTGTCTACAGAACGTCACATATCTTTTTTAATATTTTTTCAACATCTATACTTTTTTTGTATTGTGTCATATCTAAAAAATTTCTACATCTATGCCTTTTTATTTTTACTTTTAATCTCTTTTTCTCAATTTTTTATACGTCTTAAATTTTCATATATATTTTTTCATTTAAACTTTTTCCATATGTACAGGGTGTAACAGACCTAGTCCACAATATTTTACACTGACTAAATTACGAGTCAAAAATGTTAAATGAATATATGCCTAATCTCATCCACGTCAGAGATATAAGCATTTATCGGAATTATGCGATTAATATTTTTATGATTTCAAATACAAAAAATTAAATGTCATCAAATTTCGAGCGACTACACTATTTTTTGTTAGATGATTTAGGGCCTGAAGCAAATATGTAGATTTATAATGAATAAATTTCGCAAAAAATTCAAACAATAATATTTTCCGTGACGCTGTAGAATTTGCACATACTTTTTGAACATTTTCGACTCTAAATTTAGTCAGATATTCACCCATAAAATATTGTGGACTAGGTCTGTTATAAGCTGTATACTTTATTGTAGTTAATTTCTTCATATCTATAATATGTGCTATAATAATTCCCTATTGTTATATAGATAGTTTGCACGTAAGTAAACCACTACGAGAAGGGCGATATTTAAATATAAATATATTTAATGAAATATAGTTATACGTACTTACTTGTTACATCTATTTCATTACATTTATGATGATTGGATTAAAATTATAATACACTAAAAATAATCCTAGATCTACTATCGTTTTTATAATAATCATAATAATTTTATATGCATGAATAAAATAAATATTAAAAAAGTAATTTCTATGTTTTTTATATTGAATAACCTCGAGCTACATTTTACAAGCTCGTTTGTCAATTTAGCTGTGTTATTCCGGGATCACCTTTAAACTGTGCGAGATATATTATAAGCAGTCCAACTGTAGCTTTTTCAGTATTGCCGCTGGCAGCGCAATCGGAATGCGCGCTGCGGTTACCGCTCTAGTTAAAGCAGACGCCGGAATAAGAAACGAGGAGTATAATTTTGCAAATGGATACAACTTGATACACAATTAGCTTTATATAATAATAGCTGTCATATGTAAGTAACCTATTACAGATAGACCTGAGGCCTAGAAATCGAGATTTCTCTATCGGAGATCGTTGAACAATGGACAATCCGCATTCAGAGACCAGCAGCCCACGTACTCTTATGCCATCATTTATTTTTCTTACGTTGATAAAAACATTATTCTGTACTTAATAAAAATTTATCTGCAAGTCATTCTATAATATAATAATTCTTTAGTTACCTACCCATCATAATCGTGTAGTTATTTTCACTTTCTTAACTAACTAATTAAAATATAATGCGTCAAAGTGACAGCCTAAAAAAGAAAATTGTCCTTAGTACAACATTGGACAGAAAAGCCCTAGAAGAGTGCCAAAGCCGTGGGTAGATACGTTGCAGAGTGAACCAGGACCGGGATCTGTTGAGGTGCATTATAAGTTGAGTCTCATCTAATTGAGGACGCTGTATCTCAATAAAAATATGGAGGACAAATGAAGAACTAACTAACATACCATTATGCTGTTTTTCCGCAGGGGTAAACAGAGGGGATAGAAAGCCATATTATTCTCTCTTGTCACTTGCCCCCCAAATAAATATCGTGTATAATTTATACGAATATTAGTACTACGTGGTTTATCCATTAAACAGTAAGAACAAAATTTTATTTCAGTATTTATTTTTATTTATTTCCTTCCTTGTGGGATTTTACGTAAAAATACTTTTTTATTTAATTTAAAATATAACAATACATTTTTAATTGATATTTCAATATAATAGTTTAAATATAACAAAAAAAAAGTATAATTTATATACAAATATTTCTTCAACCCATGTATGCTCCTGCAATGAAAAATGTTACCGAAACTCAACTTGTTAGCAAGGCGATGCATCCGCGATATTGGCGAGTTAACAAAATAATTATTTCTATGTGGACTTACAAATAACATCTCATGTTGTCTCATTTGAGTTGGCACTTTATACGATACCATTTGTAATCAACTCAAGGCAGTCTGACATGCTATTGATCAATTTATATAGATATACTATATCGCTCTTATCCTTTCTTCAGGCTAATTTTTTCAAATGAAGAAGACTCATTAAATAATCGTAATTTTTATTTTCTATCGGAATATGCAATTTTTAATTGCAAAAATGAAAAAATATACATACCCAAGTGTTCTTAGGCCTTTACGAGTACATGTACTTGCAACTTAAAAAATACTTGTTTACACTACTGTACACATCGAACACGTTTTCACCTGTTTTTTTTAAATATTATGATTCTTGCTATGAATTAATTACTATTAACACTGGAAAAGGTACTATGCGAAATGGATTATAGGGCAAATATTTTGGGCCCTAGGGCTTCCGAACCGGATAGAATCGGAACCGTAAAATCGGATACCAGCGTGTTTTAAAAATTACCTAGAACCCGGTACCCGGGTCTATTAATTTTTTCGTAAAATTTAGATTTTTCCATATTAGACATCTTTTGCAAAACTAATATATTATTCAGGTATACAAGTATAGAAAATGTTATCATAAATGCAACTGAAACGTAATCTTTATTGTATTGAAACAGACTTTTCATAGCTGTTCCAGAAGTCATCAGACACATCGATACTTTAAAAATTGCAGAATACATCAATTAATCATTCAATATTCCGCTATTTTAGTGATGAAAGTTCGTCCGGTGATGATCTCGTTGATTAATATACATTGGCACATAATACGAACAAACAGATTTCGAACGCCTAGGCGAAAACATCCATAGATAATGCGTAGTTTATGATTATTTGTCGCGCCTATGGACGGCTCCATCTACGCTTTGACAGTAGTAAATTTGATGTATCAACAACCCGCAAAGGATTTTTACTACGGGCGTTAGTAAAAAGTTACCATAATAAAAATTTACTACTGATCACACAACTGGCCCTAAGACTAGTAATGTACACGGTAGACTACGAAAACCGAGATTTGTCTCTAAAGACTCTCTCTCAGAGATTGTCTCAAGTCGAAAATTTTAATAATATAATGGTATCAGAACTATCAAAAATTCTTATTATTTCGTTATACAAACATAAAATGAAGAAAAATACTTTATCAAGTACCTAAAAATCATAATAGATAACGAACTCAAATGGATTGAACATACTACTAATCTCACAAACAAAATAAGGAAAACTGCCTACATATTTTTAATTGGAAACATCTTATCACTTACAAATCTGAAAATAATATATTATGCGTTTGTACGTCACATTTGCAATACAGTATTATTGGATAGGGAGGAGCATATAAAACTTCAATATCTCAATTAAAAATTACTCAAAAAATGAAAATAAAAACTATTCTAATAAAAAAAGACTATCCAAGTATCCAACTCTTCACAGATTTCAAAGTACCAAAAATTATAGACATATGTATAGAAAAAATTCAACAATCCAAATTTTCATAATTCATATCAATTAAATTTTAAAAGCGAATTCTGATCTACAAGATTTAGAGACCAAATTGATATTCCATAACTAAAATATACCGCAATCCAAAATCACTCTATTTATCAAGGCATCAAATTTTTTAACAATCTCCCCATCACAATTAGAAAAATTACAGACTACTATAAATTTACATCTGAAGTAAAAAAAAATTCTCGTATATACTCCTCTATACACGAATTTTACTCTCATAGATATGAAATGAATGTTAAAAGAAATATATATATTCTACAGATTATTATAAAAATGTATTATATTTTCAAATATTAAAATAAATAATAAAAAATTCTGTCAATTCTAAAACTTAGAACAATACTTATAAAATAGTTAGAATATCAAACAATTGTTCTACTTGTACAAATAAATATTCTATCCATTATATTGTATTAAAAAAATTGGATTCGACTTTTAATGAGTGATTAAGCAAGGTGAACCTGGTTTGATCAAAATCTCTTAGTTTTATGGCAAAAGACTTCAAACACGTTTTAAAAATGTCAGAAAAGACCCAGTCAAACGTTGTTGTATTACTAATACTCTTTATAGGTATTTCATACGCCCAATACGTGCAGTTTTTATAAAATAAATACATGTAGACATATTTAAATACTTGGGCGTAAATCTATAAAATCAACTCATGATTAGAATAAACTAGTAGAAGTATTTACTAAGAAGTATGCTAAAAAATAATATTCTGAATGTTAAAGCCCTACACTAAAGGTAATGCACACTTGTTGCTGGCGACTTGAAAGTTTGGTGAAACCATCGTACGAGGAGGATTATTTTGATTCCTTTTTTTGATTTATTTAGTAAATAATACATTATTAAATATACAGTTAATACTTTATTATTTGTTATTTACATATGTACTTTAATATATTGATATATTTTAGTGTAAAAATAATATTAGGTTGAGTCATAAATAAATTCCGCGTACGCACGCAATGGGTTACCCAGATGAGAGATTTCTATTTTCGATACACAGTTAACATTTTGGTTAGTCTTTATACAGTAGTCTAGGGTTGTGCACGTTACATTAAAAAAAATTTTAGGTTAAAAATAGAGAATCAAAAAATACACTTTTGCAATGTGATGCTTTGGGAATTTAAATAAGGTAATAGTGCTGAAGCTACGGCTCAAAACATATGCAGTGTGTACGTACGGTGAAGGAGTGATAAACGATCGGGGAGTTAGAAATTGGTTTGCCAAATTTTGTTCTGGAGACGTGACCTTGAAAAACGAACCGAGGGCGGGTCGGCCTTCAGACTTAGATGACGACATTTTGAAGACAATATTGGAACAAAATCCACGTCAAACAACAAGAGAGTTAGCAGAGAAATTCAATACGTTGCAATTAACTGTTTGCCGCCATCACGAGAAATAGGAGAAAGTCAGTAAATTGGGAGTATGGGTACCCCATAATCTCAGTGGACGCAACAACATACGCATACGGCAAGGGTGATTAAAAAATTTTTTATCGAACTTGGCTGGTCCGTTTTACCTCATCCACCATACTCACCAGACCTTGCTCCGACAGACTGCCACCTTTTCTGTTTCTTACACAATTTTTTAAAAGGCAAAAATTTAAATTCTGACCAGGCAGTAAATGTAGCTGTCCGAGACTTCTTTCAGTCCAAACCGGCCAAATTTTATGGCAAAGGAATCGATTAATTGAAAACAAGATGGGAATAAACTACATCAAATAATTAAAAATACATTTTAGATTAATTAATATACATCATTTTTTTGTTGTTGAAAAATAAATGTATGAAAAAAAAAACGGAAGTTATTTATGACTCAACCTAATAATAATAGCTGTATCAATTTGAAAGAGCTACAGAATATAAAAAAATTGTAGTAAGTTAATTGTTAGTTAAGTTGACGTAGAAAAACTAGATAATGAATTTCCCTGGATAGGAAAAGGTCCAGATTTGAATCCTTGTAGCAACAAAAATATGTTTCTCGATAAATAGATATTTTCTTTGTATTTTTTTTAGTTCATTAATTTAATGTGTAATAAAATTAATCATCAAAAATACATATAAATAAACAAAATTAAAAATTTTAATTTTGGATTAAAGTAGTGAATAGAAACGACTGATAATAATGACCATTATGAACGACGATATAATCATTGAATAGGATTTTACAATTTTATTATACCAAAGTGTCAAATGGAAGAAAGCAGGTAGCGGAAACTAAAAAAAGCAAAAAACAAATTGAATGCTAAAAATGCATTCAATCTTGACAAATTAAATTTGTCAAGTTTTCAGTATTATTCACCATTATTCGCGTAATTGAAATACTGCAATCATTCTATATCCGGTTATATAAGATAAAATACTTTTATCGATCGTAACTTTAAACAGATATAATTCAAAACAATTTCGTACAAAAGATTTGCCGCGGATAATGATTATTGTTTTTTGTTCGACAATGTGGTATTTGACAACACATGCTCGGGAATGTAAAATATTTCTAGATATTTTTGAAATTATTGACTATCAATTTAAATGACAATTTTATGACAACTCTATCAAAAACTGACTTCTTTCAGCAATTGAGCTTTAAATATAATTTATATAAATAATAGGTTGTCCCATAAGTCTTGCATTTTTTTATGTTCAAGTTGAATAAGTAAAAAAATTAAACACACGTAATATTTTTAATCAATTATATATTTTCCATCTTTTTCTACAATCATTCTCGACCTGTCAATTAATTTATTGATATCTGATTCGAAAAAACATTGTTTTTCTGAAGCAATAAATAAGTCGATGTCGTTTTTTATATTTACATTTGACACATTCTTAATTTAATTGCATCTCTACCCATTGCATTACAAATGTTTTTAGTTGCTATTGTCGCATTTTGTCCAAGTTGAAACCCATAAAGCATAATATAGTGCAACTGGATTTCTTTCATCTTCACTGCCATTGTTGTTTTAGGACCGAAAATATCACTCCAAAAAAATACCCCGTTACTAACCCTAACTACCGACACGAATACCGAAGGAACACTGAAAATATCTTTAGTTTATAAACAGTTATACATTCAAGCAAATGCGAGAAAAAAAAACGTAAAGACTTTTGGGACAACCTGATATTATTTTGTTTCTATGAATCGTGCAATTTTTTTTGAAATCTACTGTAAATACTATTTTTATCGTGTTAATGATAAAATATATCAATTTGATATTCAATTAACGTACAATAAGTAATACTTCAAATCAAAAGTGGATCAAAAGAGTCAATATTTTCATTGAAATAAGGTATTTATTTTCATGAAGAGCTTTTAAGTAGTAATACTAAATTCAAATTATTCTTGTAAAGATACATTCCCTCATCGCTGTAGCACTTTCTATCGATTGCTATTACTGATTATTATTTCATTATTAAAGAGAACACATTTTAATTGTGAAGTTGTAATTATTCATTACATAGGTCTGTGGTGTTTTTAATACAAATTAAATGTATTCATTAGAAATATATTCATATAAAATCAGTTTAATTGAAAATTATTGTTGATGCTACCGGGATTCGAGGCTGGATCTCTTCCAATCCGGGGAACGTGCATTAACTGATTATGCTATAGCACCACATATCTTCTTTATTTTTACGGAATCTCAAACACCTTTCTGTAAACCGATAGGAGACGCCAGAATTCACTCTCTATTCGCACACGCTTATTCAAGGTACAAACGATCTTCATATGGGCGAATGGGTGGTTATTCTTAATAACTCACTACAACATATCTTCACACTACAACATATCTTTTTGATTCATCTGCCATAAATCCACTCAAACATTCAACATTAATTCACAAAACACTTTTTCATAACCGCATCCTCCTCTTATCCCAAAACTGACCAACCTCTTCATCGTCGTCAAAATCATCAGTTCTCTGCAATTGGTTAATGTGGGCTGCTCTTAAGTATCTATATTTTGCTTATATTTATTTCAAGACCAAGTATCAATATATTTTTTAAATCGAATAGCTTTACTATTTCGCAATAACTGCAAACCGTTGGCTGAATATCTTTATGTATAAATAAGTTCGCGCAATTAATATTGTACTTCTCTAATACCAAGCCTCCGTAGATGCAGGAATGCTTATTTTATTATAGTTTATTGACTTTTAGAATCTTAAATTTCCATGTGTTTTGAAAACGGATTATTATTCGCTTTTTCATACTTTTGGAAACATTTATTTAAATATATTTCTTACTACTTTTTTTAATTATTAATTAGCAATATTAACTTTGTGGTTAAAATTCATATTTTTATTTATTATTTTTGTTTTATTAACCACTTATTTGAGTTTAAATACATCTACCAGCTTCGAAAAATATCATTTTCTTCTTCAGGATGTCATAACTAACTAAAAACATATATTGTTGTTTCTTTACAAGAATCTGTTATTAAAAAAACAATTATTTAAAAAATAAATAAAATAGATTCTGGTAAAGAAACAATAATATATGTTTTTAGTTAGTATTGACATCCTGAAGAAGAAAATGGTATTTTTCGAAACCGGTAGATGTATTTAAACTCAATTAAGTGGTTAATAAAACAAAGATAATAAATAAAAATATATTTCTTACTCTTTTTAATTGGTCTAATCTAAATTAATTATTTGTTATAGAATATTTTTCCGGTTCAATAATTTGAAATGTGATTATAAGTATTCATTAAGTAAACTATTTATACTTTATATGATACACAGAATATTTTTTGTTAAAGCTAGTACCGCAAATTATTAAATAATTTAATTAATTAATGTTATTTTTCATTCCTCATCAGACCTTACATATTCTTAATGTAAATACAATAAAATTAATTGAGTTACATCGTTTGCTTATTTAACAAATACATTATTATCCCCGCAGTTATTAATTACAATGAGACTAAACACTGAGATAAATTTACCTTTTTCATTTAGAGAAATACATCCATCATAGCTGAAAATAAGATTTTTTCTACATGGCATGTTGTTGTAAAAGAACAACTTAAATATTGAATAGATCAGAAGACGGCTGCACATTGTTGCCAGCGCGGAAGTTTAAGCTCGAACGTATCGTGATTGGTTGCTTTTGTCAATGCGAAATTAAATCGACAGTCAGATCAAATTTTGAATGGCAAATTAATAGACGAAATCCAATCAGATATTAATTTCATGCTGATTTATTGCTCGACCATTTGAACTGAAGAAATTAATTATATTGTACGAAACGTTAATATTAATACTTAACAAATAATGTGTATGGAATCAAAACTATAAAAACTAAAATAAATTGCATGAAGAACAATTAGCTCGTCATATTTTTCCTTACAGCACTTGTTCTAATTTCGGTTATGTGCTTACTTATACATATATATGATATATCAGGACAACCGATTAAGTTTTTACTTCGCTCCAAAAACCCTCAGCAATACTTTTATTTACCCAAAACCCTATCTGTAAAAAAATGATAAAATAATAAAGAATACAAAATAAATGTATTAATTAGGAAAATATACATAATCAATTTTATCGAAAAATATTATTGTTGTTACTAGAATTTTAACCTGAATCTCGCTCCTATCCTTGGAATATACATTATCTGATTATGCCCAAAAAAAAAAGAAATCAAATATCTCGGTGTAATTATTGATCAATATTTAAAATGGCACAATCACATTAGTAAATTAGTGAAAAGAATAAGAAAATGTATTTATATATTCATAAGACTAAGGAACATTTTGAGTACAAATAATTGTAAAAATGTCAAATAAATAAAATAAAAATTCTAAAAATAAAAATTCCATCAGATTCCGAAGAATGGCAAAATTAAAAAGTAAAAATTTCTGTAAAGTTCTTAGCATCACTATAGCAAAAAAAAAATTAAGTGTATCTTGAATTTCTTACAGCACATCATTGTGTAATGTAGCACAATTAACGTGATGTTTTGATTGGTTCCGAGTGCAGACTGGGTGGCCAAAGAAAGAGTTCTTAATTATTTATGCATTGAATTATCTCGGTATCACTGAAGAACCTAGGGCGGCGCCTACTCTCGAACACGGTACCAATTAAATCATTCAGTAAAAAAATATACCAATCAATATTGGATAACGGTCGGACGTAACCTGACTGGCCATTGACAATGTGTGGCTGGTGGGAAGCCCGAAGGCTTCTTGCGTAAATGGAACTTCCGGCAAATTATTTCCAAACCACAGGGAGTATTTATTTAAAAAAATCTTTTTTTTAATGTACGGTGTTTTTTGCCAAAATTTATTGGCATAGATAAATTAATAAATGCATAATTAACCTAAAATATATTATCTGAGGCTATTAAAGTTTTATATTACAATTCCTTATGATCATTTACAATACAGAATAATGTCTAGTGTTTTACTTCTTGTTATGTCCTGTGGCGCTGGCTATAATTCTGTGCTGCGCCAGTTGTTATATCTCTTCCTCGAAGAATATAAGTTGTATTGGTGACGTTAATAATACTCGGTAGAGCTTGTAATAATATAGTACTTATTCTGATCATACTAGTACAGATTACAATATGTTCTTAGAACTATCTGTGTTAAGAGACGTGGAACAAAGAGAGTGTCATTCTCCCTGATGTATCTCTCTATGCGCATACATATGTACAGACCCGTTCGTCCCGAATTCGCGTATGCCTGTCATCCATCCTCACTTCATAGACATCCTACTTCTGATGTATAAACGCGTTTTATTCTTAATCCAGAATGAACAGCGAAGCTACAAATGACACTTAGTCAGATTGTTTGGCTGAATGCTTGACATTAGCCCCTCAAAATAGATGATATAACTACTAACTGATAAAGGTCAGGATTCCCTAAAAGTTAAATTTCAAACAACCATCATAACAAAGGTACCTGGGAAACCAAATAAATAACATAAAATATATTTTTTAATATACATAATAATCACAATAAATAATTAAAAAACCGGGTTTTTTGTCGTATTTTTAAAAGGAGTTGTCGTATTTTTAAATTGATTTCCGATATACAAGTAAAATTATCAAATCACACTTTATTTTGGGGTGACCCGTGGAATAGACAAAATTCTTTTTAAAGCAAATGGAAAAGGTTATATAATAAAATAATATTAACGAATAGAAATAAACATACGGTGTAATGCATTTAAGATAACCTTGCTAAAAATTATATTGTATAAAATCTTTTAAATACACCCTGTAGATTGGCCGGAAGAGAAACGTGTGTACCTATTATGAAGGTGGTTAGGCTTTCGCACGCGTAGATGAATTAAATCAGGGCTGACTCAAATAAATATTCATGGTATAAATATTTTTTAAATATATCACATTCATTTATTACGTCTATGTATAAATTTCTCTTTTAAACTAGTTACGTGAATATAATTTAGTTACGTCAGTGTCGTAGAGTAATTAAATAGAAAAATTATTTTAATCATAACTTTAAAAACGTGTATTTATTTATTTCAGTCAAATTAACATTAAAACATTATATATAAATTTGTTTACATAAGTTTTTATGTAAGTATATAACAAAACGAGATATGTTATTAATTCGTAATTTTTATAAAACACGAATAATTAAAATGCGTTAATGTAAGTGATTTTTTCAGATACACAAAACCAAAGATTGTTGAATAATAAAATACAAAACAGAAATTACTCTTGAACGCTCATAGAACGCAGGTAAAATACTTTTAACAAGTTCATATTACAATCCTACTCAACGTTACAAGATTTTCGAAACAATTTGATATATGTTCAATATTATACTGTTATAAAACAGTATCAATAGTTAGTGTGCATATTTGAAGATATTTGAATCATATTTAACAACAATATTAATAATAAATAAATTATTAATTAAATATTTTGAAAATATTATTCATCTAAGGACTTTGGCGTTCCACACATTATAATTTTTAATATCTTTGTTGCTATTCATATTATTATATTATCTACAATTTAGTAGCACGATCATAGAAAATTTATAAAAGGGATGTATAAATTAATTCTTTACATACTTCTATTTACTTACTTAAACACATTTTAAAATGACAGCTCAACCATTGCCAACCCTGTTAAAAACGGAAGGTTGTTTTGCTCAAGAAACATTTTTGACCATGTGCCCGCGGCTATCGACATTACCTTTAAATTTATAAAGTCGGACATACGGCTATCGATTAAAGTATTCGACATGAAGTATTATATAAATAATTTATACGGCAGTTCGTATGTATATGTACGTACATGCTTAAGCAAAAATACTTGTGGATAGGGAACATGAATGTCGGTATCGCTGTGCGTGTGCATAGTAATCTGAGAAATTTATATATTATAATTAAATTTTAATTTTAATTTTACATTTATTCGGTGCCTATTTATTAAATGACTTTGCTAAATTTTATTTAGTTTCTATGTCTTCTTGTTTCTTTATACCGGCATCATTTTCAATTTTTCAAATTATGTTAACTATATTTATGGTAGGTATAATAAAATATATTTTTTTGTACTACGCTTCTCTCGAAAAATTATGTTTGTGTAGATAAGTGGAGTGTTTATCAATAAAAAATATTATTTATAAGAAATGTTAAATGTTTTTATATAATAAAAATAATATCATTAGCGATACAAATACAAATAATATTATAATTTAAGTTTAGCGGTACATGTTTCTTTATAATCTCACTTTGAAGTGTTTTTTAATAGTTTTTTGATATCACTAATTTTCTTAATGTTTTCAGGTAAGCTATTATAGAATTTTTTCCCTAGGTGCATATAGTGGATATTGTGCAAATGATGTATTAATTTTAGAGCATGAATATATCAATTTAAATCTAGTAAAATTTTCTTTTAAATAGGTCACAAAATATTGACACTAGGAATCCTTCAAAAAGTTATGTTTTTATGTTTTTGTACAATTTTTACTGGAATCAGGCTAGTATTATAAGTTGATCCCCAACTAATGATAGTATATTGTAATGTGAATTGAATTAATGCTTAGTATATTAAGTATAAATTTTTTATCAAAAAAAATGTTCTAATTCTTAAAAACATGTACATGATTTTTAAATCTTTTTAACAACTTCATAAATTTGATTCTTCCATTTAAGATTACTACATGATATTTGATTTTATTATTATTATCTGATGCTTTCAGATTCGATCATGTGACATTCTTCTTAACTCCTGTTCACTACATTCAGTCGGCTTTTATCCTTATTTTCCAATATTGGCCAATTTCTAATATTTCAAAAATGAACGGAATGAAGTATCACTAACTCCTCAGAAAGGATTAGCCAGATGGCTAATAGAGATGGGTCGAAAGTGTTCGGAGCTATTCTTAACCCATTTTAGGAGGTGACTGGTGGACAACTTTTACACCATGTATCTGCATTATTATTATTTAAGTATTTATAACTAATGTATGTATATATGAGTGAATTCGAAACGTAAATCCGGATCGATAGGATCTAAATGAACGAATCGCGCAATCTCCGGGTCGCACACCGACAATACGACAATTCCGGTCGTAAATCGGAATCATCGCAAGGTATGGGAGGAAAGTAAGGAAACCGTGGTACAAGATGGGGTCAATGAGGGGATAAAGGTTCTAATCGAAGGACCAGTGATCTCGGGAATCGGGATTTAGAAGGACTGCTCGCTTTACCTTGTATATGACGTCTCCGTATAGCCGTGTATAGCCGATATTCGATCCCAATTGAATACGGCGATATCACAAGTTCACTCAGGGCACACAAATAACAATAATGTGATCAAAACACAATATCACCAAAATACAGCGCTAGTGCACTGGAGCTGCAATGTCCTCACCGCGAATGCTATCGCGATGTCGAGATCGAGCAAATATCGGTCAAGTTGACGTCTGCTGACGTTAAGGTCACAATTCACACTAACAAGATGAGGAAATGCGTGGATGGAAATTTAGATGCGGAATTGTGTCAATAACTACGATTCTGGCTGATTCGAAAAGACGCGCCAAAAGTGTGTTTTCCGAATTCGAAATGAGTTTAATCTATTTTTATTTTTATAGTTTTATATTCATATAAATCATGTCAATGCTATGTTTTTACAGCCTGAATGATCTAATAATTTTAATTATTGTATTTACACTACTTTAAAATATTTTTTATATTTATATTTATTTAATAGCTTATATGTACATCTATATCGATATTGCTTGAGCCACTGAAACCAACCTATTGCAAATGATACCAGAGAACACGTGTAAATTATACACTGTCATCTCGACACATATTCTGAACTATTTAGGTGGGCAAGGAATGCATGAAATATTGAAGTTTAAATAAATAAATAAGTCATAATACTGCGTTCTATATCGCTATTTAAAAAAAAATAATAATGTCATGGACAGGTTCACATGGAACGAGGAGAGAATGATAAGAAAGATATGCTACGTAAAGGTATAGGACATCCGCGGAAGACATGAAATGTCTAAGTACCGTACACTGGAGGATAGTCATCATATGATGACTTTATCCTTTCCTCTCCGATGATGTAAACTGAGTTGACATTGCCTCTAATTATGTGAATATCTCTGTAAATATACTAAATAGGGAGTTTATATTTTAGGTATTCCTCTGTAACATATTTATGTATTGGATAAAATAATTACAAAATATATGTATTTTCCATATGCAACAATAAAAAATGTTTTCTCGAAAAACCTGACGTGAATTTGTCAATACGTGTATATTTAAATGAGGAGTGGATGCGGACGGTGCAGTGCGTAAGGTACCGACGTCACTTTAGTAGCAGAGCGTGCGCCGACCGAGTTAGACATATATTTGTCCTCTTTATGCTATAGTTCGTGATGTTCAATGTTTTTTTTTAGTTTTTAGAACTTTTACATAATATTGTGTAAAAGTAAAAAAATTTTTTAATGATTAATATAAGTAATAAATGTAAAATATTCATATTTATCCGACTTAAAAATCGCAAAAGTCTTTGTGTACACTGAATTTACAGCACCGAAAGGCGCGTTTTTATTTAAGCACCGCAAGGGAAAGGTTATAAAAAAAAAGTGAAGTGCACATCACTGTGTAAACCAAATATCCTCATGTTTTCATGACGCACTTAAAAATATTTCACATTGAAATTTTAATAGTGTACGACATTGACCTTCTATAACAGTACAGTAAATTAATTTCAATCAGCAGCAGATATTTACTGGGTCACTACCTACATACATAAATATTCATATTCAGTATTTACAATAGATGGTCAGCATTTAATAAATATCAGTACGACATAAAATATACTGTTGTATTCCGCTATAACCTTCATTATAAATATAATTATAAACAATTCACTTTGTTTAAACACCACTTTATTTTTACCAACATCAACCGGTTTCAGAACCACCGTTCAGAGTATACAATCTTGTACACCCTGAAGAAGTGGTGTTTAAACAAAGTGAATTTTTTTTTCATTATTTTTACGTAATGAAATGCTTAGTTTTCAGAAACAAAGTAATTTATCAGTACTTTAAATAGATGGATTTATTAAAAAGAACTTAGTTAATAATAACCTTATACAAACCAACTCAACTAAATAAATGTAAAACTAAAAAAAATAATTATTTATACTTGCCAAAATCTAAATTTTACTGACGAAAATTAGATTTAATTATTTTTGCTCAAAAAATTTTTTGTATTTTCTGACAAAATAAATTAAAATGATTAATGATGTCTTGCTAATTTTGCAGATTAATTTTTTTTTCAAGACCAGCAAAATTAGTGGCAACTAACGTTATATTAAACGTAAAGACAACGATAAAAATGTTTTTTTTAATATATAAGATGTATATAAGTGTGTACAATATTCATGTTGGGAGATACCAGAAGAAAATAATTTACTGAAATCTAAGAATTGAAGGTAATATTATTTGATTAACTTTGTGGAAGTCCATTGTAATTAACTTTTAACAAAATTTTAACCTTTTGAAAAAAAAAATTAAATATTGTAAAACACTACTAAAAGTAGTACATATATGCAGAAAGGGGAGAAAATTAGACATTCTAGAAAATATAGAGATTAATATTAATAATAAAAATGTACTTAACATACAAACATCCCCTATTACATCTCCTCTTCTGTCCAACCACTCATACCGCATCTTCTAGTTTAAGTTTTAGTTTATTACTGATGATGACGCAGTAAGCGTCTAAAATGTTTTAATTAATATTTAATTAAAGTGTTGTGTGAAGTAAACAACGTTGTGTTTTATTTTAATAATTAATCAATTTTTTTGAATTGAAAGTGTTCAGACGCACGATTTAAAAATAATTTATTCATCGTCACCCAGCCGAATCGTTAAATGACCGGTGGTAATAAAGTTATCGTAGTAATGTGTAGTTTCTTACTCGGTGCCATGTTAAAATTTGGTTGTAATTGAGTTAGGAAATCAATGTACGTAATTAGTTCGGACTAATAACTTCCGCGTATATCCTCGGGCGCTAAAATTTTTCACTAACTTGTATCTAATTAGTATGTCCACTTTCTTTATAATGTGTGCCAAGCTCGTTTTAAGACAATTATATAATTAGATAATATATGATCTTATCACAAACCTGACCTGCGATCTGATCCCGATATACATTTATATTTATAATGATGTCATATTTTAAAGGAATTTATTAGAAGTTTATTTTTGTGAAGTTGCGATTATTCAGAACAATTTAGATATATTATTATTTATTTTTCGCCTTGTTCTCAATGAGAATAATCCTGATAATGGAACTGCAGTTGATTATTGTGGATGATTACACTATTTGGTGCATCAAAATACTTATTTAAATACGGTGTTACGTTTGGGTGCATATGTTCCCTTGTGTGAGCCCACCAAAACAATAAGACGAAAATATAACGCTATGTGTAGACCCCACTGTAGTCCTATCGGCCAATATGAAGCCCATTATTCGAGGACTGATCTATAGAAAATCAATATGGCGAGCTGTCACTTCTTTGGGGGAACGGATCGAGACTATCTATAAGAGGAGAGTGCTGACCAATATGTGGAGAAAATGATGAAAGAAAGGGCATGTAAGAGATGCTGGGCATCCCTGGCCCTACTATGGCTAACTTGGCGTCAGAAAATTTCTGGAATGGCGGTGTCCTTTTGTTGAAAAATTCTGGGTCCTCGCTGGCTCCCATCAGCTCGGATCCCATGTGATACTGGTGTATGTAAGATATCAAAATGAAGAAGAGATAGTGCCAAGAGATAGATAATATTATAGAACATGGACATGAAAAATAAAAACCACGTATGTTTAGTTCAAGAAGCGTGGGTAGTTATAAAGTTCATTGTAAAATATAATTTTAATTAGTGAACAAATTTTTATTAGTATAGATTTACCCTCCCTTGCAAAGTAATTCTTATGTAGAAACCCATGGAAATTACCCAGCAAGAATCCAAAAATTGTAAGTACCGATTGAAGCTAGACCGTTAACGAGGAGCTCGGGGTCCTGGCGTTTTATCCATGGTCCGATCTGTCCGATCTGTCCATGTCAATGGTTAATACTTTGCAAGGGGGTTGTTGAGAGACCTTACGAATTTATCATATCATTTTATTGATGGAGAGAGAAAGATTAATCTGGCAAAAGAAAAAAGTTTGATGCTTTAAGATATGCTAAGAATATCATGAGTAGATTAACGATGTTTAAATAATATCTCAATACTTTTTTCCACAATACAAAGTATCTCGCCAAAAGATATGACAGTTTTTGTTGATCTGCAACATGGTGAGATACAGAGTATAGGCAGTGGCACAACCACACCAATACTAGTGCATTGGGGCCCATATTAGATAGGTGCCAAAAAAATCCAGGTCCCTCAATACTTTTGTTATCAAGAATCGATATTTTTTCCAACTCAGCTAGATATATAACTAATACATTTTTTTTTTTGTCGTGTATGTATATTACGATGCAAAGATTATTTTGAGATTTGTATGTATGTTACGTTACAAGGATTATTAATTATTATTTTGCAACTCCTAATAGTACACTATTGTTTTATTTAATAAAAATGTAAATATCATAGAATAATTATTTAGTTCTCGTAGGTACTTAAAATTTTAAATAAAAATATATGAAAAAAAACATATAAAATAAGCCTTTTTCCATTTTGCATTTGGGCTCAATTTTTTAATTACGTCACTAACTACAAGCCTTTTATTTGTAAGAGTGCTCAGAACTGCAGGATGCTGAGAGTAATGGAGTATTGCCAGAAGGATCAATGAGGGGATGATTAGGCAGAATGTTGAGAATTGTATGATAAAAATATAATTTTTAAACTTCAACGAAGATTAGAATATACAAGCAGAATAAATTTTTGAGTTTTATAATTCCTCGCTTGGAATTGTTTAAATAATTGATTTATTTGAAATATTTTCAATCAGGTCTGTAGTAAATTATTTAAATAAAAGTGTAGAAATGTAACAAGTGTTTGTTTTATACTTCTTGCTTAATTTACGTTTTGAAAAAAAAACGTATTGTACGTTTCAGTCACATGTATCATACCACCCATATATAGAATATAATCTTCGATGTTGTATATTATTTTGGTATCTTCAAATGTCGACTAAATTTTATTTCATGTTTAAATTATTTTCTGCTGTTTTGCGTAAAATAAAAACGATATATATTTACTTCATTTTCCAAAATAAATGTTTAAATATAACGCTATTTTCTTTCTTGTTTAAAAACATATTCCATGTAAAAACAAAAGTATGTTTTAAACATTCACGAATCTGATTAAAATAACGCATTCAGCAAGCAGGAAACCCCAAGCCATAAAGCAAGAATGAAGCCAATGCTCACGAGCGAAATATGAAATAACATCAAGTGGAAACATTTCGTTTAATAACTATGAATAAAACTTTTATGTTTCAAACGTTTCAGCTGTGCTCCAACTGAGATGTAAGATTTAAACGATACAACTGACATATAAACGTTTCAGGCTGAAATTTCAAAATCATTCCAAAGCACGATCATAGAATGGGCTTAGTAAGAAAAATGCAGATTCGGCCAACATCTTGAGTGAGTACCTACGTGCTGATGCAATATTTATACATAAAACATTCGTTCGATTAGTCTTGTATCTGAGAAAAATACAATGAACGGCGTTTTTAAATTACTGTTAGGTACGTGTAGATGATAGATATATCACGTTATTAATACATAAAACTAGTGTTTAAGCCCATCTTAAAATTAAAACGAAAAATGTGCGAAGAATTGTTTCTGTGAAAAAATGTAATTGTTCAGTATTCGTAATTATTTTTTATTCATGCCCAAAAAAAATATCATTGCTAAAACGTAATAGGTATTATTGTCACCAGTTTTTAGTTTTTTTTATCCTGTCACTTACCTTATTCCCCAGTACATATTGTTCCTTTAACTCAGCCGGTTTGTTTTTGATTTCGTCAAATTCCTCGAAGTGTCATAACGCTGTAAAATTTATGTTCTGTGGACAGTGAAGTTCAATAGAGTATTGCCGTGGCAGTTTGGTTTTTATTGTGAACTTCAGGATAAGCCGGTGATGGCGGCATCATCAGGTAAGTCGAACTGTTCTCCTTATCCCGTAAACCATCCTGGTCCACTATTGAAGGATTCCCTCACCATTCCCTCTTCCATTACCTACTCCTCCCTATTTCCAATCCACCCATCCCTTCCGATTCCATCACCACCATTGTGATTGGCGACTTGCGTCAAGTGTAAAGCAAAAAAAAATTTTTGTTTTTTATTTGAAAAATAAATCATTAAAAAGGTATCTCATCTATTAAATTTATATATTATATTTCCAAGTAAATTAGGATATTATTGATAAAAATGGTCTATTCTTTATGACAACTGGATTTTTATCGGTTAGTAAATAAACTAAACTATCACTAAACACTGATTCTGTACTCTCTTCTTCCACTTCTTTACCAATCTGATTTCCACAAAAATTCAGAACTATGGTAAAATATCATAAGCGTGTGAGAAAATTCAACAAATTCATCAGAAGAGGGATATTCTTTGAATTTTACGTCTTTACGATATTTATAGATTTCGGAAATATAAGTACAATAAACAAAATTATTATAATCTTTTTTTATATCGTTAACAAGTAAAAAAAGTACAGAACGTGCGCAAGACATATGAAAACGAATGAGTAGAATGTAAGGACAGAAGAGTGTGGCATTCTATCGTAAACTAACATAAATTCCTTTATCAATACTTTCAATTTGGTGTCACTTACGTGATCACTTTGGTACTACTTACGCAATCAAATAGCTCCGCGACTTTTTTTTAAATATATGACTCGAAAACTAAATAGATTGTATCACAAAAACAAAATAAAATAATTTGATGTTTTGTTTTAGTTTTTATTGCCTTGGTAAAGAAAAATGTTTTTTTCGAAACCGGTTGGTAAAACTCAAGTGGTTAAACACAAATTTACTGTATAATTTTATTACAAAATTTTAATGAATAGCATAATAATAAGTGGGAAATTTAACGTATATAAGGATAATAATATAAAGGCTAAATTATACAAATAATAAGTTAAATAAAAAAAAAGGTAAAACCAGCATTTTTCAAAGATCAGCATAACGCTATTTTCAATACATTACAATACAAAACATTACAAGCCTAAGTACGATTTTTTTTTATGATTTTCCTTTAGAAGTAAGGTCTCCCATTTGACATTTCAGAGTATCAATATACCTACATTTATGTATAAAAAAATCAACAATTAAATAACAATAAAGGGAAATATTAAGGGAATTTATGACACGCAATTGAATATAATAGGATGTCTTTAATTGGCCGTAATGAAAAGATAAAAATGTTTACTTTATATTTCATACTTTATTTTTTATATACATTGAACATTGTATTTATATGCTATCTAAATGCATTTGTGTTTTACTTTATATATATATATATATTTTATGTGCTATCTATAAATATTATATATTTTTCTACATTGAACAATACATTTACTAACTTTAAATTTTACTTACTTAGTATTACAATGTATTTATATGTTATTCAATCGCATCTTGATTTACTCTTTATGTATATTTATTTGTACATTGAACACTACACTTTGTTTATTACTATACCGGAAAGACAGTGTCTGCTATATAATACAGTAAAATACTAGTGTAGCAGGCAGGGTACCGAAATATATGTTTTACTTTGCTGTAATGTTATCTGATTAAAACAATATAATAACACACTGTACTGTACTATGAATCAAAAAAATAAAATATTATTATTATTTAATTTGACGTCTTACGAAAGTGGAAAGTTAGTTAAAATATTTAACACCCTTATATTTTCAAATTTAAAATTAGTAATTTTCCGAGATCTTATGCCAAGGAAAATAAGAAGTAAATTAGTTCATTACATTATAAAAACCTAATAAATACTTGAGACAGAAAGCCAATTTAATTTTTAGTACTAATAAAAGAGTAATTTTATTTTTAAACCGCATCGCTTTCGATTAATTTTGACAAATTCTACTTAGTGAAAATAAGATAATGTTATGATTTTCATTAGTCTCTTATCTAAGGGCTTTGTAAATTATGTTAACATTTATTATTTATTTTATGACATATTATGTTACATGTACACGTATGTTATCCATGCATTAAATATTTAATGACTTAAATGGTAAATGTTAAAAATAAGAAATCACAACTACTTTAAAGCCATTATGAAGTAATTGGTGAAAAGATATATGTAGGTATATACGTTATTTTATCATTATCTGAATAGTTTGTTTAAATATTTTAATTATTTCATTATTTTTACGTATTTTATATAAAGAACACATGGAGGAAAACGGTCGTAAAAAATATTATTCAATTTTTTTTTTTGAGTAAAATGTGCTCAAGAATGATTTTGTAATACTGACAACCTTAGTTTGTAAGTAGACCCTTCTATAAACAAAACTTGATGTTGACGAAACTTTCCATATTTCTATTATATATTATATTCTGCTGTGTTTCGTGTGGACAAGTTGTCGGACGTAAACACTTACAGTGAAGATGAAAAACGAGGAAATAAATCTGATTACATAACTTAAAACTATATAACTTTATAGTCATAAATGCTTGTCAAATACCATACTTACAATTATCTTTTATGAGAAGAACAGAAGGAGACATGGATTGTGAAAGCAGATGTATTTGTTGTATGTATGCAATGTTTCGATACGTAAACCTATCGTGAGCCTATAGAGATAAAGTAAATTTCAGTATCGATGATTATTATGATATTAATAATTCAGTTTGATCGTAGATTTATACTGATGGCCAAAAACAAGTGCAACCCACTCAAAAGTTTTGCGCATATCTTTACAATTCAGAGTTCAATATTCATCAATGAAAAATATTAACGATGTGGATTTTTTAATGAACTAAGTATTACTTTAAAGACGACAAAAGAATTCCACAAGATAAATAACAACAAATTAGATGAATATAGGCATAACGCTTAAGAAAATAATATCGATTCTGCCATTCTATTGTGTATCAGATACTCAAACTTATTAATACGTACATGGATGTCTATAGTTATACATATTATAAATATAATAATATTAATATATTATCTTTATCTTAATGCTGTTTGAAATATTCTTTAAATTTATCATATTAATAATTATTGAACAACTCTAGAATGGCAATTGCTTTACCTTGTTACATTTTGTTAATGATGAAAAAAAATGATATAGATTGTACTTTTAAAATTAGCAATATTAACTTGGTGGTTAAAATTCATATTTTTTATTTATTATCTTAGTTTTATTAACCACAATTGAGTTTAAAAAACATCTACAGGTTTCGGAAAACACCTTTTCCTTCTTCAGGATGACATAACTAACTAAAAATATAGCATTGTTTTTCTATTTATCCAGGATCTATTTTTAAATTTAAAAAAAAAAAAAAAAAACAACAATTATTTATAATACAAATTTAGTCGAATAATTGAGCAGCAATTTGAGTTAGGTACTAAATTTATTTTTTAAATAATTGTCGTTTTTTTTTTTTTTTTTAAATTTAAAAATAGATTCTGGATAAATAGAAAAACAATGCTATATTTTTAGTTAGTTATGTCATCCTGAAGAAGGAAAAGGTGTTTTCCGAAACCGGTAGATGTTTTTTAAACTCAATTATGGTTAATAAAACTAAGAATAAATAAAAAATATGATATAGATTGGATTCTCCGTCGACGTAACTGAATTCATGTTAAATCAAATAATTTAATTAACTCTATTTATCATTCGCTCAATAATTAAGTTTTAAAACGAATAGATATGTAACACAGATTGATAATTTGGTAAGATGGAATATAAAATCAAAAGCAATGTGATTTTTTTTTTGATTTTTTATAATTGTTTGTGTCTAAATATAAATGTAAGTTTTTCAGAAAATCAGATCAACTGCATTTCTCAAAAATGTTAGTACCTGAGCACATATGTGGTGGTCATCAGCTTATAAACGTTTTACAAAATGGTATTCACTTTCATCCACAAAAATACGATAACCAACTCTCAAAGGCTTAGCGAAAATTTTCCGAGAATATCACGTAACTCGAGTGAATCACGTGATTAACCCATGTCCTTTCTCCCCGACATACAACACATCACGGGCGTGTTCATTAGCCAAGATCCATCACCGAGATGACTAGCATGAAGAATTCTAGCTTCAAGTTATGTGTTTTCCTGTTACAGTCAATTCGTTAATCATAGATTTTTTCTAAAAAATCTGGCGATTGGACATTGGTCATGGTCAAAAAATGTATCTAAATACAATTAAGAATCCCCCATTTTTTTAATGATTGTGAACTTCATGACAATTTCATGACACCTCATGTGAGTCCTGCATCAATACACAGGAATTTGGAACGTTTATCTATTGACTATTGTGATTTATGCTAGGGGCTATGAATTTAATGACTTGTTTTGGCAGTAAATTTTCTATTATATTCGTCATTCCATTTTCAGATGCTTACTCCGATCAAATAAAGAGATAATTTTGAAGTAAAAGTTCAGTATCTTTTAATATCTATTTCTTCTAAACAGGTGTTAATAGTTCCCTTTCCTTTCACAGCTCTTTTAGATGAATTAACTCTGCATAGGATAATTTTCTGCGCAAAATTCTCAGATTAAAATCCAGCCCACATTTCAAATAACGACTGTCTTGAAGTTTTTCACTTTACAGGTAATTATCAGAGCATAAATGCTTTAACAACGTCACACTTCGTAGTCACACAGCCTCTTCAGGTTTTAAGTACGAAAAATATTAATTTTTAAACATGTAACTTCGTATTTGACTAACATACTCAAGTGAGAGTGAATAATTTTTAAATATAAACACTGAAAATTTAAAAAATTAACAGTAATGCTAGTAATCACTGAAAAATGTCTCTCTTTCATAGGTTTGACAGAATATATATTTTTAAATTAATGATATTAAATACACTTTTTATTACTCTTAAAAACATATAATTTCTTAATAATTAAACCAAAGCAAATATTGACAATAATGCACTGAAAAAAAACAAAGACTCATTTATTAGAGAATATAAATATAATAATTATAAAGATCTCGTGTAAAACTTCCAACATAATTTTGATCGGGTAAAAGTTCAGAATCTTCTGTGTACAACATTAATAATATTTGTTATATTAAGTTTATTTCAACCATTTTCATACTAACTGTACGTGGTATCATCAAGATATATGATCAAAAAAAGATTTTTTTAATTACAAATGAAATGTATCAACTAGAAAGATATACATGCTTTACAATATATTAAATTTTTATTTACAGTATCACAAAACTATGTTCTGTAAAACTACAACTTCACAATAATAATGTGCTGTCCTTAAAAAACGATTTGTCTGTTCTGAAAGATTTCTGTAGTCAATCAATTATTTGGGGTTAGGTTAAAACAAGACAAGTTAATATATTTTTAAAACAAATTAGATTAATCATTTAGAAAGATATATCGAAAAAAAATCTACATAACAAAACAATATTTACTTACCACCGGGAACTTTCTCTTGTCGGAAGAAATTAATTATTTGGATTTGTTTTAAATATCTAAGAAAGCTGTTCTAAAATTACGACTTCAAAATAGAAATGTGATTTTATTAAAATATAAGTATGTTTTTATAACTATATTTTTTGGTAGATCTTGTAGGTACGTGTATCTTTATAAGTAGTTTATCTTAATTTATATTAAATATTACAGATTATTGTTCTAAAAAATCGTTAACTTCACTAATAAAATGAGATTTTGTATAATTAATAAAATATCCATTTATAAATATCTCCGAACAAGTTTAATCGGCTTTGAACATTGACATTGTAAATAGAGGATGTTTTTTTTTTTGAGGTTTGTTTTTAGAATTGGCAATTTTTTTTCCAACGACAGCCATTTATGCTCACTTTGGTTTGCCATTTCACCATAAATAGATTAACGCCAGAACAATGATTGCAAATTTTGCAAATTTATTCCCAAAATCGTCGTTCAGTTCGTGAAATTTACCGTGCACTACAGTTGACATAATCATCCATCCGAACAAGTAATTCGAATAACTATGGTTCGTTTATTTTAATTATATGCATATTCTAATTGATAATACGCATCCGCAGAGAGGTAGTACAGTGCGCACCTAAGAAGCTGTGATTTCTTCAAAAATGATGCCGGCCAGAACGTTACGGTTAATGGAGAGCGCTATAGATCCATGTTACTATCTTTTTTGTTCCCTAATTGAATGGCATTAATGTATAAAAACTGTGGTTTCAACAAGACGGCGTAACATGTCACACATCGCGCGCCACAATCAATCACAATTTATTGAAGGAAACATTCGATGAGTTCATAATTTTGCGCAGTGGATCTGTGAATTGGCCTCCAAGATCGTATGATTTAATATCTTTGGATTATTTTCTGTATAGATATGTAAAATCGCTAGTCTACGCCGATAAACCAGAGTCGATAGACGACTTGGAAGCCAACATTCGTCGCGTTATTGCCGATATACGTCTCCAGTTGCTCCAAAAAATGGTCAAAAATTTGACATCCAGATTGGACTTTATTTGAGTCAGCCGCGACGTCTATATGCGTGAAATCATATTTAAACACTAATGGCATAAAATTACCTTTCCAATAAAACCAATACCTTGGCCATTACCACGATTTTGATGTATTTTATTTCATTTTAAACTTCTATACCTCTAAAAAAAACAACCTTTATATAGCACCTTATTTCATACATCAGAACAAAACATCGTAAATAAATCCTTCATCTCTTTTGATTACGAAACCAAATTTACCGCGACTTTGTTAAGCTCAGCCGAGCATAAATGCGAAATTGGATTGAGATTTGCGAGCAACGAAACTAAGCTTTTTTGTAACGGAATTAAATGTTTTTGTCACGGAGTAGACGATAATGTTGGTACTCACTGTTGAACAACACTTCTGTGTGAGAAAGTTGCATTGAAAATTCACTTTAGTAGCATCACGATACATATTAGATAAATACAAAAAAATCATAGACAAGATTCGATTACTTTTAATAAGTAATAATGATATTTTTATTTCATCTTCTAACTTTTTTTGACTTTACTTATATTTTAACATATAATAGAATAGTTTTTTACAAATCTTCCGGTAATTTTTCAAAGAATCACACAATATAATACTTCATTTTTACCCTTACTTTTACCTTGTGTTTTATTGTCACATTTATTTCAAAAAGATTTTGTACCGTCTTAGCAACTCTCCTAGTGGTCTCCGTGCGAAATTGTCGTATGAAATAATAAAGTTGATTTTATATATAATATTAATAAAATGTCGACGATCAAATCTATGAATGTTATTAAAATTAATTATTTTTAAATAAGGTACCTAGCAAAAACGTTTTCTTCTTTTAATATAAAAAATGATTTATCTGAGTCTCCTCTAGAACTATAAATAAATAAATATTGAAATAGTCTGTTTGAAATGGAGTTATAGAAACATTTTATAGGAGTTCGCAGGTGGAATGTAATGTATAAGAGAATTGCTACGGGTATCTATCTATCTACAATAGTATATTTGTAGATACCAACGAGGAAGAAAGGTTTGGGAAAAAATACTATATGCAGAGGTGGTATGGTATCTGGGACAAGTACTGCGTTTGTGATATTTAAAAAAATAGTGAATACATTTTATTTGGTTCTTGTTATTAAAAAACATCCTTAGCTGGAACTAGATTAAATGGTTACAATAATTAAAAATATACGAATACACTTGAAAGATTTTTTCTTGTATTAATTCAAAATATTTAACTTTTTATTTTATGGACACCGGCGGCTTTTCTTATAGCTTTATTCTTGCACAATATATGTATAATATTTCAGTTAGAGTTTTGTTCATTTTCAAAGCAAGCACGAAGTTCGAATTGTACGTGAAAGAAAATAAAATACCGTAATTTAAAAGAAATGAACAGAACAGATAATGCTCTTCATTTACTCGTTGATTACGTGAGGTAAGCGAGGCATAGCGGTAACAGATGAGCTAGTTTCAGATAAAATATTTGTTGGGAATGACGTCAGCGTTTCCGTTTTTATTTAGTTGCAAATCAGTTTTACTTCAGTGGGTGTCATCAAAGATATTTGGACATCAATAAATACTTGTTTGGCCTTAAACTCCTTGACATTTGTTGCTAAAGGTGGGCGTTCTATGCTCCTAACACCGTGCATTGATCTGGAATGCATTCGCAATGCATACAGAATATAAAAAATTTAATATTTTCTGTTGCTATGATACAATGTGAACTATGCAGAAAAATATAATTGATTAATCTACATCTGTGGCGAATGGAAACATTGAAGGCCATAGAATGGGAGTTATTTAGCAGTTTTATATGTTTCCAAGGTCATTTTGGACCACATATCTGTACATATTAGGCTTATGTATCGTAGCTAAATATATTTATAATTATGTCCTGTTACTATTATTATCAATTTTATGTTAAAACAATTTCAACTTTACTAATTACCTACTCCACTTGCTTACAAATTTATATGATCAACAAAATCAATTTTGTCTTATACGCAACTTTAAAAAATTATATATAGGTTTATATATATATATATATATATATATATATATATATATATATAATTATTATTTTTCATTGTGGTCCCTATTTGCTGGAATAAGGAAACCAGAAACATTATGATCGGGATCTTTCAAGAGATAAGATATTATTAGCTTGACATTTTATATCAGAGATGAATTTAAAATTAATTAAGTTTACAAAATTATTAATTTTTAAGTGGGATGCAGTAGGTATCAATTACCTTTTACAGATTTAACCTTGTCCTGGCTAGATCGCTAGACTTTTGTCCGTGTTAAAGTAGCTAAATTTTTTTTTGTGCTGCCTAAGTGATGTCATTTTATTAATATAAATAAATGTATATGGTGGTTTAGATGTTTTTGACAAATTTTTATTATGAATAACTTCTTGTTACTTCTAATATATTTAGAACTAGAGGTTCTACTATATTTAGTACATGTTTTTCGATACCTTTGTTGGTCTCACTAAACATAAAGGATTGATATTTAAAATTATGTAAATATTTAGTTTTAATTTTTATCTTTTTGTTGAGCTTTTGATATATTTTCTTGAAATTTTGGTGAAAAATATGTTTTGAGAAAATGAATTGAATTTCATTGATTGTAAAAAGAGTTAATAGATAATTGAATATATAAATAAATAATTGAATAATTGACCTAAAATTCAATATGGTCGAGAAAATCGTATCAAAATTCAAATCTAGACCCTCTGAACTTTAAGGTACAAATGAAATAACTGTTAAAAGAAGAAAGAGACCACATAGATAGGTCAAAACGGCAAACAGACTAACATCACTTTTAATGTAATATATGTGCCCCTCACCTCCTCCGCGCATTATAAACACATATCATATTGAATTTCATCCCTTAAAAATTTTGCTCAGTTGCTTTCCAGTAACCTGAGGAAAATAAAATTACCCAGTGCCATCCCCCGGACCTGGATCAAATTTTGCATAATGTTTGGGATCCACGAAAGAATGCAACCCTCATTATATAAATATATCCACCAATTTAAATTCTTATTTTTTTAATCTTACAACTATAAGAATAATAGCAAAATATATCTAAGTATATCTGAAATATTGGCAACGTTAGGCACGGACCGCTATTTATATATTTTGTGTATTAACATGAAAATGACCTAAAGCTATATATTTCATTTATTTGTAAATATATAAAATATTTTTTTATTAATGTGCAGAAACGTCGTCATAATGTACACCATTATTACTTTTCTAACCGTAATAAACATCGTCATAATGTCCATTATTACTTTTCCTAACCATAATAGAACTGTAATTTTTTGAAATTTTCCAATAAAATATTAGAATTTGATAAGATAGAATATGTCAATCAAGAATTGCAATGTTATTCATCTTAAAAGTACTGAAATAGGGTAGATGCGTATTTTTTAGATGAGTTACGTAACGTGGTCTTCGAAGTGGTTCCCTACCTATCCACAGGTGGCGGCACTTTCACTCTCGAATAGAGGCTGCGATCACCTGCTCTCGGCAACAGGTGTAAACAACTTTATGACAGCCGTATTCCATTTGTTTGGTGTTCGTACTACTCCGAAATACATCTGTTTTTATAAACCAATCCACTTAACCTTCGCCACTGGCAAACGTGATGTGCGTGGTTATGGTTCATTGAATTGGTGCTTTCTAAACGCATTGTAATTTTTTTTTTTAACTATTTTTTAATTAATTTAACTAAAATGACTTATTACATCAATATTGTGTATTATAGGTGTTAAATTAATCAGATGGTCTTAAGTTAGCTATTTAAAAAAATGTATTAATTATGCCGAACCATAAAGTCTTAGTAACCATCAGGGTTTTATGATTATACTACAAATTATATTTTTTCTTCAATTAGTAGATTAGATAATTTCACCTCAAGGGAGCTATACACATAAACTGTTTATAATCCCAAATTATCTTTGTATTTGTTACGTACTAGCGTAACGTATTCGTGGTACACTCCATTGTTGTTGAAGGTCTAAATAAAGCGCTTGGTGACAATTATCTATTTATTACAGTAAAATACAATTGATGTACAAAATGTATCAGAAATAACGAGACGAACGGTAGCTGCAAAAGAGGCCGCGCCCGTGTGTGACCACTATTTATCCGCACATACACACACATTCACACATGTACATACATCCCGCGTTGGCGGTGAGGCTCACATACATCGGTACAATCCATGGACGTCACAATATTTAAGATTAAAAATTGTTATTTAGACTCATGGAGATGATTTTTTGAAAAGGTACATTTTTTAGTCTCTCCTTAAATTAAAAAAGTCTCTGATGTACTATTTCTAATGACGGGGGGCAAAGAGTTCCGCGCTTTTAGGCCTGCCGCCGCAAATGCCTGTTCACTAAACTTAGACTTTTGGAAACGGCTGGTCGATTTTACAACTTCAATTTAGTGACGACCACAAAGCAGGATATCCCTCTCCATAGACAATACACAGAAAAAGTCTTGCTCTGTGGTGAGGCTGAGGGGGGGGAGGCATATAAGTAGATAATCATAATGGAACGTGCATGGCGATCCATGGAACTGTCATAAATACCGAACATTATGTATACCCTATACTCATGGAATGGACACTTACTGAAACAAGACTCAAGAGACTTAAATCATCTGAGATATGGATTTATAGATAACTATAAAATAAAATGGTAAGGTCACTAATAACAATGTATTGATTCAGATGGGTAAGGAATAAAATCGCGAAAATTTACAATATTTTGAGAATATCCTGGTAATAGTTCGGGAAGCCCAGAGAAGTGCCTATTTTGGGCTGCTCAAATAAAATAATGATTGTCAACTTGATCGCCAACGTTTTTTAAGTGGACAAGCTTAAGAAAAATAATTGAATTTATAATTTTCATTATATTTTTGTGCGTTTATATTTTATTTATTTTATCATATTTTTGCATTAATTACCATAACAAAAAACCATTGTCTGCTGAAGAATTGTAAAATATATATTTATATATATATATATAGTGGGTAGAGCACCGTATAAAATATTTACTTTCTATTTTACATTCTTATTGTGAAGTTGTAATTATTCAGAACATAAGCCTGTGATATTTTTTGAATTATAAAATAAATGTATTAATTAGAAAGATATACATATAAAATCAATTTTATCGAAAAATATTGTTGTCGCTTCTGGGATTTGTATTTTAAAAATGAATTTAAATTATTTAAAATCAGTAATTAGTTCCTACAAAAATTTGGACATACTCAAAATATTGTAATAAATATACTTGTCTAAAATATGAAGTTAAAAATTGCAAATTACTGCATTTTCAGACGTATTCTAGTATATGTTAATAATTAGAACAAATTTCCTATACACATAAAGGATATTGCCTCCACTTCATATTAGGTCTCAGCTTTAGCGACATCTATACTATTACATGAGAAAGAATATCAAATTTTCAAAAAAAAAAGTCAATAGATGGCGACAGCATAATTGGTAATAAATAAGTAAAATATTCCATCTTGATTTAATATATAACATCCAAAAATTTGATAGATGTGGTAGCCTGGGTAAATAGGTGAATGTTACATTGTGTAAAGTGATCACTTAAGCCAGTCGATGACAGATCGCAAGCCCTGTAATGCCGAAGACTTCCATACTTCTCATATAAAAATAGTAGCTTCGTCTCTGCGAGACATTTTAATCTTATTTAAAATATATTAATATTTTTGCCGTTATTTAACTGATTAATTCGAGATATACGTATTGTGATTTTCATTTGTTTCTACAACTGTCAATCTTCTTATTATGCAGAAAGGAAGAAATAAACCTTTCGACGTCCATCCCTAGAGTCCAAACGGTCAGTTTTATTTAGTAAAAGACAAACATATCTTCTATAGTCTACCATTTAAATTCATCTAAGACATATCTATATTATACACACTAGAAATAATTCATAACATATTTTACTTATTTTATGTCAAAACTCTTTTCTTAATGATTTTTACATGATTTGATTTGATAGAATTGACAGCAGATTATGTTTGATTTATGTTTTCAGATGGCTTTATTTGTTTGTTTTATGTTGCTACGAGACAATAATAGATAGACATTGTTTTATTTTGTAATTTTAATAACAGAAAAAACAAAGTTCAAAAAAATGTATTAATTATAAAATTGTTTTTAATATACAAAAATTGTTTCGGAGTTTTCACTTTTTAATAATTTGTGTATTTATTGACTTAAAACAAAAACTATGGATTGTTGTCCACAGATTGCAATCTGATTCCAAATACACGTTTACAGTTGAATATTATGATTGATTACGTCTCTGCAAGGTCTAAAAGTGATTTAAAATTATCTCGCTCTAGCGCCGCATGACATGAAAAATATATATCTCGATAGCGAAGCACATTTGACCAAAATATTAATTTACAACTTTTGTTTAATATTATCTTTATAAACCGTCTAAATTTTTTCATTATATTTATAGAACATTTCATACAATTGATTTTATGAAATTAGTTCATAATTATCAAGTGCAGATCTAGTTAAATAATATACAGACAATACGAGTAGATCAATCAGTTACTTGAAAAGCTCTGACCAGGTTTCAAAATCCGGTTCGAAAATAAAACCGATTACCAAATTTGCAGACGGTTGAACGTTCGCGGGAACAGCAGTATTCACAACTATTCATAACTCGTGTCACGAGTATCCTGTACTGAAAAATAATAATTATTTGTATGTATATTAAAAGCAATAATCTTTCAAGAAAAATAAGAAGGAAATCAGATACAGGAAATCCATTTATGATGTAGTAAAGAACTAATAAATAAGGAGTAAATGGAAATCTAAACTAATGGCCCGTATTTGCGGATGAGATTTTCGACTCTCATTCTTTCTAAGATATGGAAGATGCTCTCATGAGATTTTCTGTAAACATCTCTCGGCTTTCGCAGTCCAAGTCTTAAATATTTGCTGTCCCGCGTCTCAATTACCCTTGTTGTTGAACCAAACGTTTATTAACTTCATAATTCAGTTCATTAACAAGTCCGCTAGTTGGGTGAATTTCATTCTCCATCAGCAGTTAAAATCGATTAAATAAGAAAATGTACGCAGTTCAAATATAACAAATGATTTTAAGTTACTTCTTTAAGCGACTTCTGTTTGCCTTTCTTTCCAAAATAAATAGATGTAGGTATCAAAATAAACGTCGTGTGTGAAAAAGGTTTGAGTTTTTATCTCTTCCTACCAATCTCAAGCTAATTATGATTCTGCAGACCAAAATCTCAACATGTAGTACTAAGATTTATCTCATCGTCTCTCACTCCGTGAATACAAGTTTTTATAGAACCAGAAATAGAAAACATTAGCGAAAAATCTAGCGCAACCAAGAAAATCAGGCACTGATGATCCTATCAAAACCTTTAAAATCGATGATCATGTACAGGAAAATATGTGAATATGAATGATATACTGTCAGGATAGAAGAGTGTGTTACTTTATCATTTCTATATATCCCGCATTAACCCCGAGGAGAAATAAGTTTGTTTATGCTAATACAAGGTGAGATAATAAGTTTGTTTATGCTAGCACGATGCCTAGCTGGAAATTCTTATTCTGAACTGACTTCTACTGCACGCTGGCCGAATACAGCGGAGTGATAAAGTTGTCGATGGAGTAGATTTTTGACCTTGGTTGTTCTTCTTGCCAATATTGTATAATTTATTTTCAATATTTAATGTTTTGTCATGAATTGTTGTTTTTATGATATATTTATGGCTTTTAATCTGTATTTGTTATTTTTATCGTGTATTTATTGTTTTGAATCATTATATTTATTGTTCTTATTGTATTATTTAATTATGTTTATATCGTATAATTTTAAAGCAAAATTTACAATACTTAATTGTGAATATTCAAAATAGTCCAAAAAATAATATTGCGTATTGCGTTGATCAAACGGTAAAAGTATTGGTATAATTAAATCTAGGTATATTGAAATATTTATAAGGCGTACTAATGTACTATATCTATATTTGATCTTATATGATCCACAAACCCTTGATGATAATTTCATCATCTGATAGATTCTATTAGTATGGATGATTATTTTTTTGGTCGTCAGGTCGGCATTCCTTCTCTAGCTTAAAGTGCTGCAACTCTAATTGCCTCGATCACTTGATCTCATCTTTACAATATTTCAAAGATGTAGCCTAACCATAAGAGTTGAAACATCACAAATTACAATCGTAGTGAGTGAAACCGAAATTAGAGTGAAGATCCCTGGAAGCTGAGGGTGCAAAACAATCAAGAGTAGCCTTCATGCAACAATCAATGAACGTGGGCTGAATGACTGAAGAAAAAGTTGAAAGAGAAGAATAAATATTTTTTATTTAATATCATTAATTGTCTTGACGGTTACTTTTTGATGTAATATGTATTTTAATTTTCAAAACAAAATTTTGTAATACATACACGTTGGGTTATTTTCACTACTAGTTTCGAGAGCTGCGGTCCCGTATCGTAGTTTACTTGGGAAATGGGGCAGGGTTTGAGAAGAAGGGGAGATTTCGGTCGTTAACGGGAATATGGACAGTAAAGGCGAAGTGTTAGAAAATACTATGTTATTAATTATTGTTTTCTTCGAATTTAAATTCTTTTGTATTTCAAGAGTTTACAAATTATTAATTATTAATCCATTATATGGTACCGAGCGGAGAAGTTTTAGTCTATTATTATAGTCTAATTTATGATTTAATTCATATGTACTTGAATTGTTGGAATACTCCAGCGGGAGTTCAACCGCACGTCTTGCACATAAAGTGAGTTTATTTATAGTTAGTAACTAAAATACACCCGCTGTTCACCATCAATAGGTACTTCCGAGAACAAACCTCAACAAGTTACACCACCTGTTCAAAGTAGCCAGACATAAAGACGTCGCTTTCACAAACTGTCAACAAACTTCCACAAGTTTTTCGATACAGAGACCTTACCTCTAACAACACGACACCTGTTTAGGTTCCACCGAAGTAAAATGATGACAGTGAAATCGTTACACGACGAAAACGCTACAATTTTTTTAAAATGAGAATTTTAGAATGTTTAGACCCTGACTTTTACGCGACTGTTTCTTCTAAAGTCTTACTTTTTACGTCACCTTAACAAAATGTAGTTTTTTTCACCACTTAAGTTCATCCTTGCATTGTGTACGCAAGTACGTTAAGATGCGATAATATTTTTTTCTTCAGCGCGGGTCCTTCCACTGTTGGATAAAGCCTATCTTAATAACCACCATTCTGCTTTATCATTCGCATCAAGCTGGTTTTTTGAATTTTTCTTATATCATCAACCAAGCGAGCTTAGGAACATCTTACGTTTCGGGTTCCAGGCAACTACTACTTGGTTGATATAGATTTGAGCATGTAATACCATGACCTTGGAAACTATTCACTTCACGTTGCACGAATTATATTTAATATATTTTGCTCAATACCTTTTTCTTAGATGCTTTATAACAACCTAAATCATCTTTACTTCGCCTTCACATTAGATTTTTGTCTGTTTTACGTTCATATTATAGTCTGATATAACTTTTCAAGACTGTATAGGAGTCATTAAAATATATTTTTTTATTAATTTGATATTTTTACCATTTTTTTATAACATGAATTAAATATTTTACGTTTTAAAAATTACATGGTATTTTTTCGCTTACCTCTTCAAAAAAGAGACTATCTCTAGTGCTTGGAGAAGGAGTTACACTATAGTAATTTTATATAGAGAGTTATACATTTATAGTCTAAAATTATTTATTGTCTATTTGTGTGCTTCTGAAGTGTTCTATAATATTATTTATTTTCTAATTATGTGCTTCTGAAGTGTTCATTTAATTTCATTCTAAACTCTTTTATGTCTTTTATTTCTTTAATTTGTGTAGGGAGGCTACTGCAATTTTTTATCCCTAAGTACATAAAATTTTACTGATAGTGTTTGGTGTTACATTTAAAGATTTTAAAGTTATTTTTAAACCTTAATGATGTGCTTGTTTCAAATTTGACAGTGTTATTAATTTAACATTAATTGATTAATTGAGATTTTATATGTAATTAAAATAGATCAAATAAAAGTCGAGTTTATTCATCTTTTCATTACGTGCCTTTATCTTTCATTTATTGACTTATTATTTATTATTTCCGACACTATTAATCGCAATTTATTATTACTACATTTTCAAAAATAATGACAAATCTTGACAATATAATTATTTTTATTTTCTTTTAAAATTAAATGAAGCAATTTTTCAATTAATTAATTAATTCCCCATTCTTATTTATCTTCACGTGCATGAAGTAAACTTATCGTAACTACTATTTTATTTATATAAATAAGCGATTAAATAATATGGATCTGATATGTTATTCCTATGAGTAAATACCTGAAACAGATGGTCACTTAAGTAGGACGGACATGGGATTTAAAAATATATAATTGTATTTGTTAATAATTATAGATTTCAATTATATATACGAACATAAATGGAAGTAAATAAATACATTATTATTAACGGTTAACAAGAAATAAAAAATCATTTGTATTAAATGTATATCTATTTTTCAATCGTAGTACCTTATTATAAGAGTGTAGGCGGCGGGTCTGCCAGACACCATCATATGCCCATACTAAATATTTCATTGAATGCATACGGAAGAAATAAGGATAAGAAAATAGATTTTCAGCCTTATTTATGAGATTACGTAGTATTTTAAAACAAAACTGTTGACCTCGTTTATAGCAGGAATTTCGAAATAAATTCACCTTTCCAAATACGGGAATCACCAACTTGTTCAAAGCGTTCAAAGCGTTAATAAGTCATTGTTGGCACTTAGCACTACTTATGCAACGTTCTGCTACCCCTTCCCTCTTTTCGTTCACTTTTACTTTAGAATTGCCCACATTCATTCACATTTTGCAGCGTACAAATACACGCTATGGGTTGTTCCTTCCAAGGTTAACGCAGTGGGCGGAATTTTTTGTTAAATATCTACATTATATAACCAATTGTAAATACACCGAGAAAGAACATTTGTAAAATGGTTGACCAAGCGCTGTTTTGTTTTGTTTTTTTTATTTGTATTTATTTGGTTAAATTTAGGGATCGCATCAAAGTCACATCATCTCTGCACGATAATTCTATGGTCCTCCAGAGGACGAATAAAGTAGAAGTAGAGTAGTTGAGAGTTTTCTCCCAACTCCCATTTACCTTGAAAATCTGCACCAGTGGCCGGTCCTCAACTTATTCATGTTTTCTCGGTACTATAAAACGGACCTGTATATTGGTTGGATCGTATAAGTGATAACTAATTCTCGGTTTCATTTATTTATTATATTTAATATATTTATACGGTGTGGTGTACCATTAAAAAAACATATATAAAAACAATAATATCCTTATCCTAAAATAATAGAGAAAAAACGTCCGCGGAAGGCTTGGCACGACCAGGTAAACCAAATACTGGAGGATGGTCCTGTTAAAAGTCTCAATAATCGGTGAGCTTGTATGAGAAAATGTATGAATGTGGATGAGGTAAGAATTGTGTGTCAGGACATAAGAGTGCGGCGCTCTATCCTCTCTGCCTACCCCCGCGGAGAAACGGCGTGATGGTAAGTATGTCAGGAAAAAGAGAAAAGAATATAAATATAGTAAATAACTTATATTGTATTAAAATATTTATGAAACTTGTACTTGTATTTTCAATGTGTATTTTTTGTCCCAAATTAGGTCTTGTGATCTGCAAATTATAAACAAATATGTTAGAATTTTTTTTATTTCCGTAATGTTGTATTGCATACATCAGCGACATCTGTACATTCGTGACCCAAGTTTTGAATTCTACGTTATGGAGAATTAAACTGAGCGACCGTCTTATTATTGTTACAATAATATGGTATTATAATTCTAGTATTTTTCGCAAGTACACGAATGTTGATTGACCGCAACAAATCAGAACTATCAATTTTATGATACAAAATCTTAAATATGTAGATACACTAAATCAAAAATAATTATTATTTCACTCAGCTTTAATAAGTTCATTAAACATAAAAAAAAATCATTAATTGCTGTCGTGGAATATTTAGTTTATGATTGATAAATCTCAGAAATTTATTTTGTACTCTTTCAATTGTGTGATAATACGCATTGCAGAAAGATTACCACCAGATCTTTGCAGAGAACAATTTTGAACTCTGATTTGACAAAGCTTATCATCTTTATGCGCATGCAGGGTACGACAAATTGTGCCTTTACAGGGTTGACATTTATCTGGTTTTGGCGTGGAATCTTGGGATTTTGTAATGTCATCTCAAAACGACACGACCCACAAAAAATGTTAAAACTCTAGGAGAGAAATATCTTTCCATCTTACCGATAACTATCGAACTTCATGCACGATATCGTATTATTTTGTAATTATATATGTAAGTATTGTTATTTACATTCACCGTTTTAATATATAAAATTTCTGCTTAATCACTGGTTATTTTTTTTTCTGTTTTATACGGATGTATGATGGAACAGTAGCTTTGATGTTAAATGTACCGAATCATCTCTGATCTGTAATTCAGATATTACTTTTATACTTAAATCAGATTGCAGTGATATTTATATGCATTAAATTATTTTGATAGAAAATTCATGATGATGAATTCACGTTCTAGTTATTTCGCTGCTACAGGATATGCGGACAGATGTCGCGCTAATCGGCAATCATCAGATATATCTATCAAGAAAGTTACTGATTCAACCATTAGATTATATGTTTTGTTTTTGTATGTGTACATTCTTCTAAGAAAGGGAAAAATTAATCTTATACAGTCAAAAAGTTGTTTAAATCTATTTACTTAAAATATATTTTTTTATTAATACCATCAACCATTTTCTCGTAGATCAAACATAAAAACGTGGCAGCTCTGACTTGCTTATGATCGTATAAACATTCTTCAAACTTCCATACTAAATATCCACATAAAGTCTAGTATCTGTATTTGGAAAGTTATTGCCATATTTTACTACCTTTTAAAAACATCTTAACATCTTGAGGGTAGTTGGGCGAGGATCCCTGCGCTCGTCGCTTGAAAAGTTTTTCTTGTCAATTTGGAAAAATTTACTACATGAAACGATAAATTCAGTACCAGAGACGAGTTCAACCTGAACTGTGATTACACAAACAATACAATGTATTTAATTCAGTACTAACCTCGAGACACCTGCGCCATTTTTTGTTACAAATATCTCTGACCACCTGTAGCGAAATCGACGGTTGAATTCATTGGTAATGTATTATCACTATCAGTAACAATTTATAACAACATATAATTCAAAGCTTCAATAAATTAATGCAGAAAAGAAATCAAACCATTTCGTTAATTAATCTGAACAATTATTATTACACAAGAATTAGAAATAAATAATTTATCTACAAATATAAAATTAATGTTTTTACTTCGTGTTGCGTAAATAAAACAGAAAGGTCTAAATATGTGCTGCTTCTATCTTGTGACGTAACTAAGCCGATACAGTGCACTAGGGTCCACGTTAGATGGGGGCCCAAAAAGTTCACGAAGTATAATCCATTTTCATTGATATTTTTGCCAGTACTGATACTTTTAAAGATATACAATTATAAAATCATTTTAACGTGAAAACATTATCGATTTATAGATTATCTACTATGTCGTAAACTGAAAATCGCTTTAAAGTAAAGCAACTATTGAATTGCAAGTGTTTATAAATGCCTAAGAACGTTTACTTACTTAGACAAGAGACTAATTTTGTTTTTAATATTTATTGGATAAATCACGCAATGGGTACCAATATTCGTAAATCTTCTATTCGGTATTTATTTATGGGATTCTTTTTCCCATTCTACATTGGAGCCCAATTATTCAAGTTACGCCACTGATTTCATCTCTATAGTACATCTGGCTTCAAGGGTAAATATTTACGGAATTTAAAAGCATGTGTACCAAGGAGTATTGAATTCTGAAGAGAATGCATGTCACAAATCACGGGGGTTGAGAATTCTTGATTGATAGCCAATAATTATAATTATAGCTATAAAATTAATCATAAATAGTATATTCTTTAGACTTCGATAGAAATAATACTTCAGAAGATCTCATGACTCAACAACATCCGGAAAATTTTGTTGTAAGTTTATATTTTCTGAAAAATTTACTTTGTTAGTATTTCAGCTTAATTCGTTACCCTGTTACATCATCTTCAGAATGGTGGTAGTCCAAAAAATTTAAAAATTCGTTACTCGAATAATTTTAGTCCGAGAGAAAAGAGTAAAAAAAAAACATTTTTGGACATGTATATTTAATAATATTAAGAATATATATACAAGAGACGTGTATAGTAACTACAGATTACCATAAAACAGGAAATACCATTTCCTTTCGAACAAAAGATAGAATCTACCTCGTGATCTCTCAATCGATGGATATTAAATATCACACTTACTGTTCAACCTAAATCGGTTTTGTATCTTCTTATACTTATGTATATATTATTTAATGCGTGGTATGTAAATGCTCATATAATATTTTATCTTTTAAAAGCTATTATTTTACACACTTTTGATCAAATTTATATACTACTTTAATCTTCGTTAAATAATGTATTCTGGGTCTTTAATTTTAATCATTCTCATTCTCTTTTCACTAGTTTTATCAATAGTATAATAATTATACTATCCATTTTCCATAATATATTTGTAATTATTTGTAATTTCTACTCATTTTCATGAATTAGCTACAAAAATAAATATCAAAATTTGGAAAAGTCAGCAGTAGGTACTCACGATCTTATCTAAGTTGTATTACGTAGAAAATCATACAATGCATTACATCGAAAAAAATTGGTTGCAAAGCCCCAATGCCACATATTCAAGTATCCCTATTTTGAGGTCTCTTGATACACCTTTTATACATTCTGCAACCTTACCTGGCTATTCTATTTTTCTAATAGAGACTCGACTACCGCGTGTTATATTTATAAGGCTTTGTCTTCGAAAACAAATTGGAAAATAAGGTATTGAGAATTTCAAAGGTTGGTAAGTCTCAAAATAAATTAAAATACTTAGATACGTGTTCTCAAAAGCATTGCTGATGGTCTACAATCTTTGAAAATTACATTTTTCCCCATTCCATTAGTATGAATTGCTAGGAGACTGCCGTTTCTTTAAATTAACTTTCATTGTATTCTATACCACCTTGAATCGGCAGATGAACTTTTGTGGTGTTTCAACACAGCTTTCCAGTGCCAAAACCTTGTCACCAAGCGAAACATTTCCATTAGAGCGAATATTTTTTTAAAATAAAAATAATATTTAATTGATTATTACTTGTTGGTGCTAATATTCAAAAATACAGAATATGTATAAATATTTTGATTCACATTATCATGTTTTAGATATTATAGTAATAAAAAACATTTACAATTATGAGATACTGAAAAAATATAAGAAATATGCGAAGCTCTAATAATTCGGGACACCTAATAATTTCTAAAACCATTTACAAGTATGGATCGAGGAATCAAGAATTTATTGAACCCACTTTAAAAAAATAAATTACAAGTATCCTTACTCACTTGTATGCTATCTCTTAGGGCCAGTTGGATGATAAGTAGTAAACTTTTATTGTGGTAACTTTTTACTACAGTAATTTCTTACTAACGCCCGTAGTAAAAAACCTTTACGGATTGTTGATTCTTCAAATTTACTACAGTTAAAACATAGATGGAGATGTATATGAGCGCGACAAATAATCATGTAATATGTTTTATTTTATGCATTATCTGTGGATTTTTTCGCCTAGGCATTCGAAATCTGTCACTTTGGTGGTGAAATTCTTTCGTGTTATATGCTAATGTATATTAAACAACTAGGTCATCATCGAACGAACTCTCATCGCTATAATAGGAGAATATTAAATGATTAATTGTTGTATACTGCAACTTTCTAAGTATTAATGTGTCAAATGACTTTTCGAACAGCTGTGAAAAGTTCGCCATATTTAATAATCGATTCTCGTTTTTACTATCGGATATCGAAGAGTAAAATGAGTTTACTACGGGATGTATTTTCGAGAAGTAAATATTTTTTTTACTTACTATCAATAAACCCGTTTTCGCAAAAATGTTTACTTTAGTAATTTTGAAGAATAATAAAGAATTTACATTTAATAAATTTCCTGTAAATATTAAATTTATAGTTGAACTATGACACTGGGAAAGATTTTGTTTGTTCATATAAAATACCGTATATTTGTAATATTATTTATCAATACTTAACCAAGTTAAGAGTTTATATGAGGCAAATTTTATGGATTATTTAAAATTATGAAAAAAAATAGCAGATTTAAATTTAATTTAAATCTGTTGTCACGTTAATATTAAAAACGTGAACGTGGTAGGTGCGTGTGAAGAATAATATAAGTGAGACGGAGCGTATTGTAAACTTATTAAGACATGCATAATAACTCATCTGGTTCATTTCAGAATTGCTACATTTTTTTTTTATTTATTTGACATTTTTACAATTTTTTATAAAATAAATTAAGTATTTAACATTTTTTAAATTACATGGTTTTTCTTCCGCGTACCTCTCCAAAAAAGAGACCAGCTCTTGTGCTTGGAGAGGAAGTTACACTACAATAATTTTATATAATACCTTACATATTCTATTCATTGTTCTCCTTAATAAGGAATAGTCGGTACTGCTTTCCAATTTATATATTAAAAAAATGTTAGAAAAAATGTTTCATGGTACTGTAAGTGTACAAAAAAAACTGATATATTTTTAAAGACTACGACAAAAATAGGGAGTTAGATCAGTGAGTATTGTTACTTACGGTGTATCTCCAGTGTGGGCTTAAATTCTAAAGTATACCCTGTGTTGTATATATTATGTATAGAAGTGATGAGAAAAAATGCTTCTCTTGACTCACTGATTTGATTGTGATTGGTATTCGATAATATCAGTGATAGAAAACTGTGATTGTGATCACAGTTTCTGATATCATTTTAAATAAATTTTAAAAACATTATTTTGAGCATATTTATTTATATTTTATAAAATTTCATTTACGTTAAAAACATATTCTAGCATAAATAATTAATAGAAAATTACTGCACATATATACACATACCTACAAAATGTAAAATAAAAATACAAACTAAAATCAAGTTACCAGCATGCTAGCATAAACATTACAAACAAAAATAGAGTCCAGTAGATGGCGCTAGTTTAATTACGAAAAATTCGCTAATTCAAGTGACAATCGATTTAAACGGCGGATTTAAACGGATTAAATATTCAGATCAATCGATTTAAACGGATTAAATATTCATAAAATCAATTGAATTTAAAAAAAACAATTAATTACGATATTCACAGATATTCAATCATTAATAGTGAGTGTGACTCAATCAGTGATTGACTCACGGTTCGTGATTTTGAGCTCATTACAAATATATAGTACCGCCTCCAACCGCACCTTACCACGTGAAAAGATACGCTTAGCAACCCCTTTACTGCGCTCTTAGAACATTTCATCTTGTCAGGAATTGTATACAAAATAAATACCTAAAAGATAACGGACATCATAAAAAATGTGTGACTTACATTTAAGCTACATATAGTACATTATTACTGTATTAAAAATAAACTTATGTCACTTAATTTAGAAATAATATCTATCTCCCTTCTACTTCAGGTTGTACGCGTGATCATGATTTAAAAAATATATATATAATATATTCGCTATCCTTGTTTTTAATCTGGTAATTGACCGTTTTTACTGATTAGTACTGTTCAAAAGTATAGATGAAATTATAAACAAAACCTTGCTCCCATCTATCGATTGATATTAAAACATAAATCAGACAAGAAATGACCGCCAGTCATTCGGCTTAATTATCTTTGCTTTCGTGTTGTGTTCACAGAGTGCGCTGGGGCCGTTAAAAATACTACAAAAGAAACAAATTTACGACTATATACAACAGTATTTACACACAAAATTATTACATAATATTTTCACTTACGCTCAAAAAAAAACCATTACTTTACGTTTTATTTACTCAACACGCTTAAAATTTTACAAAACTTTCTTCATAACATTTATTTACAACATAGCATTTAATGAGTACATAAGATTTAAGGAAAACATGGCATTTATTTAATACATATAATATAATACATTTTGCTTTTTATCTCACCGAATATCCCACACAATGCCATTTCAGTTTTACCATCCGGCGTCCTTTGGGTTCGGTTTGTCTTACTAGAGAGGCTAATAAAAATTATGTAGTTAATCAAATCAGTCACATGCAAAAGTAATACAAACAAGATCTGCCATAAATTGAGTATCGTGAAAGTGTGTAGCCAATGCTGTTATTGGGGGCAACGTTAGATAGGGGCCTAAATACTTAAAATTGAAAAAAAAATTTACACGTATACCTATAACAAAAACACTTTTATAATGATTAAGGAGAACCCATTTTTGTTGTGAAGTTGCATATATTATAATATACAGAGTGTAACAGATCTAGTCCACAATATTTTATGGGTGGATACCTGACTAAATTACGTGTTGTCGAAAATGTTCAAGGAATATGTGCAAATTCTCCACCGTTACGGAAAATATTATTGTTCGAATTTCTTACAAAATCATGTTAAGCTTTAGGTCTATGTACTCGGAAATAAATTTGTGAGAAATTTATCCATTATTTATCTATCTCTTTGCTTCAGGTCCTAAATCATGCAACATAAAAAAGTCTGGCTGCTCGAAATTCGATGACTTTTATTTATTTTATTTAATATGTAATTTAAAATCAATAAAATATTTTAATTAATCGAAATAATAAATGAATAAAGTAATTAATAAATAACGATTTTTTTCTTATATCTCTGACATGGTTGATATGAGACATGTATTCTTTGAACATTTTTGACTCATAAGTTAGTCATGTATCCACCCATAAAATATTGTGGATTAGGTCTGTTACACTCTGTATAAGTTGTATTAAAGTTTACAAATTTAATAAAATGAATGAATTACTTTAATTTTGGCGTCTTCTATCGGAATTTGCTCAAAGGTATTTGAGAGTCACCGTAATACAAAGTGGATTGCTTTTAAAATTGAAATAGTAGATGTCATAAATGGAAATATTACCGATTATGAGTTCAACATTAATTTGTCGAAAATGTATTTGATTGCTATAGTGAAAGTAAAGAATGCGCTTCAATGAATAGGACCCAAATCTCGGTAACAACTAAATATTTTTTCGATAGATTAATTTAATTTGTATTTAGTAACACCCTGTTATATTCACGGTTGGCGACCAGACCATCGCCGCAAAGTAAAAATCGTTTTTTTTCCCATTAAGTGAGTATTTTAGGAGGCAAGATACCAATCTTTTTATTTATTTTTAATTGATAAAACTTTATAATACGTATTTCTTACATGTTATATAAAATCCATATATTGGGCGCCCTTCTATTTTACATTAGGGCCTTTTTCTATTTTGCATTTGGCCCAACATTTCACCACTGATTATTACTTAGATTATTTGTATGTGTTTTATTGTATTTTAAATTTTCAATATACATTGTACTTTATACAAAGTATAGACACTAAAATGTTAAAAGATACTAAACCACGTGAGTGGGTAATATTTTATAAAATAACAATGTCGATTAACCGAGCAATTTCTTTGTCAAACCGTATCGATTTGTAAATATAAATAGTTCATCAGGCAAACGTATACGAGTATGCAAATATTTTAAAACTTTTCAACGTCTTACTTGTCTATTGATATTACGCATTGAAATTAAATTATATTAAACAACACAAAGTTTCAACATCTCTTTAGTCCGCCACTTTGTTCCGTCATTCCTTTGTCAGCGGCAAGTTTAAATATATGCTGAATGCTTTTGTTTCCGAGTTATTTGTTTAAATGGCGCTCGCCAGTTTTCTGTCAACTTTGCAACATTTCTATAAAATTACCTTTATATTCGAGTACTCCCGTGACAAGGTATTCCATGAAATGCTTTTCCCTACTCCAATGACTGCGAAAATTATACAAACATTTGTTTTCGAGGTAAGTGTATTAGCGATATAATTGTGAGACAAAAAACGTGTAATCGGTTAGTCAGTTAGTAAGTCATCTTCTATGTACCCTATGCACTAGGACGGCGATGGCGAACTTTTTTAAGAAAACACTTTTTTTTTTTAAATCTCACGTAAGATTTAAAAAAAACGTGTTTTCTTATAATTCTTCCTAATATAATCATTCACTTCCTCATTGTCCAATATTTATATATATATATATATTTGGGGGTTAGGTCGGTGGTTAAATGAAAGAGAGAGACGATTGGCGTGTTAATGTTTATTAGGATAGAGTTGGATAGAACAAGGAAAACAGATAGAAAGAAGAAATGAAGAGATGCAGAAGGCGAGCGTGAACTATGAAATTAAAGCAAAGCGAGTCGGCGTGGGCCGGCAAGACTGCCCTTGAGAGATCGTCGATGAGGGATCGGGCCAGACCTGTAGCGGCAGCCGGCAACGCTATGTTTCTAGAATTGTTGCCGGCGGTGAATTTGAAATCTTGTCCCCTATATATATATATATATATATATATATTGATTTTAATTTATAGACATTTTAGTAATAATTATTTATTTCACGTTCCATACCATCAAAGTTTTGGCGTATTACACAGAAAATAATATATATCAATATTTCTGCAGTAGGCGGCAACCGCAGCGCTACACTGGGAATATCCGGCAATGGTACTTACATAAAAAAGGCGCCCCGTACATAGAAATTCTTCTCGACTTAAATATATAATTTTTGCAAATAAAATTCTAACTTTGTCCGCGTATCAGCAAACATGGTCCTTGTAAAACCGGTGTTAAGTTTTCCATCTCTGTGCTATATGGTTTGGAGCTTACCGACTACCCCAGGTGCCTCTGTTCACCAACTCTCTTAATGCAGGATGTCCGTTTATTTTCCAGTGCTTCCCTTCCTTCTAGGATCGCAAATTGATCGAAATTCCATATGAGTAATCTTTCTACGTTCAAACCAGCTCAACTGGGACCTATCTACGAAAAGAATCAGGGATTCTATACCGAGGATTTCTCTGATTGAGGAGAGTTTCTCTTTCAGTTCCATAATGTCACATCCGTCACTCCTATCGGAAATCTTAAATCGACCGCTTAACTCTGTGAAAATCCATAATGGGTTTGGTTGTGATAAATTAAAAAATCTTTTAAAAAAATAATTTAAAGATAAGGATGACATTTAATAAAAACCGTAGGTTTACAAATTAATTTGCAATGACAGCAATCATTTTTATATAGCTAAAACTTCCAGATATTTTGATATTAGAGTTAATAAACACTTAAGATGTCTAAATTATAATAACTATTCTGATCTCGTCAATCAGTTTTTCGAAATAAACCATACTTTTGACATTGATTTTGACAATGGTTTAAAAATTTTACATACGAATACAGTGTGTCCTAAAAGTCTTTTTCATTTTGATTTATTCATTGCACCAACGCAACGAACGGGAGAGGGACGGGGGGTATGTCGATCGTAAGCCGCATTATTGTGAATTCAGTCACTAAGGAGCGTGTTCTTACCAGTTGATCGTAAATTTTTTCCTGGATATACCAACGAGGTAAATATAAACTAGCCTCCACGTAGCTCCGACTTAACACCAATTGACTTTTTCCCATGGGGCTAAGTCAAAGGTGTACAGTAACAATCCTCCCTCTCTGGACCAATTAAAAGAAAATATCCGAGAAGAAATGGCAACGGTCATGGAGAATACGTGCCGAGGAGTTCTCTGTAATTTTACCTCCCGTTTAGAAGAGTGCCAGCGAAATAACGGATCACATTAAGAAAACATAATTTTAAAATAAATATATTCCTAAGGACTGTACTTAAATGCAAAATAAACATTTTTTTATTAAACCCATCCATTATTATGTTACAGAAATTTTATTATGAAAAAGACTTTTAGGATACCGGGCACTAGGGGTTTACACAGTGATTCCTAATTAGTTACCCGTCACTTATATTTATAGTTTTGTTTTTGTCTATTCTTGCATTTTAAATTTTAGTGTACAATATATCCTGAAGAAGGGACCATTGGTCTTGAAACATGTTGATTTAAAATTTTGATGATGATTTACTATTTGATTTACTTAAACACATGAACAGCGGTATAAACAAAGTGTTTTCTTATTATTAATAAAAATATATTGATTTAATAAATAAATTCATATTAAGATCTCTTTTGTAATAAGACAGACATCTTAGTGTTTCGGTTGTAGGTTTCTACTAAAGTAAAAAAGAAATGAGATATAACTGTTTTTAAGTGTTATTATTTCAAAATAGGTGACACACCCCGTTCATTTCGTGCTAGGTTCGTTTTATGACAGAGTGCGTTTGTACATTTAATCAATACAATAAATCATTGTACACACAGGCCTTCAAAATAAATAATCTGTGATTTTACATAATTCGAATCGTCGTGAAAATAAATACCTTAATGTTTTAGCAATAATTATAAAAAAATATTTTTAAAATGTGTTAGAATTAAAATGACTTATTTGTAGCACTAAACTTATTTGTAAATAATTTTAGTGTACTGTAATAAACTTCGTGGATTTAGAATTGAACGTAGTTATGCAGAAAGCAGCCAGTCTAAAATTTTGAAAAAATTCGATATACATAGGTTATTTGCTCATGTTAAGCCGCCATAAACGCAACGGTGTACACGGCAGGTATACTTGTTCAGGTTGCCAGAACAGGCAAACTAGAGCGTGTTTGTGACCAAACTGTCCAGTATCCCTAACTTAACTTATTATATTTACTTGTCTTATTTACCTGAATAAGTATAGGGTTGCGTGTATGGCCGGCTTTAAACGAATGCATGAAGAGAGAATGGTACGAGAATTTATGAGAAATGTTATGGTATGAGAAAAATATATAACGTTTGTGTTAACGACACTATTAATAGGAGACATTCGCGGAAGACTTGGCCTGACTATGTAAACCAGATACTGGAAGATTGTTCTGTTAGAAGCCTTATCAATCAACGATCTTGCATAAGAAGATATATGAATGTGGATGAGGTGGGACTTGTGTGTCATTAAAGAAGAGGTAATGATAAATTAGTTCGTTTTTCAATAATTATGAGGGGGTGGGGAAATATTAGGATGCAGGAAGTGGAAGGAATTCGGAAGAGGGACAGGAATGAAACGAGACCCACCTGTGAAATGCTCTTTCCAGTATCTGGATCTTCTTCCACTGGATCCACAGGTCTTCTGGTTCCAGGATACGTACTCCGATGATCAGCACGAAGCACTCTTAGATATACACTTCGGAGGTAGCGCGAAGTGTTAAACAAAAACCATTCACAATGGCAAAATGGACATAACTAAATCGTTTTGCACGGTAGCGAGAAACTGATTACACACGAACAAATATCAGCCCTACACAGAAAGATGATAATTAACACAAGCCAACAGCTCGTCCCCACACTTGGCGGAAGTCAACGCACCCAAATGTTCGAAGATACAATTTAAACTACAAAACCATAGAGACCACCATAGAAAAATATCGTGTTCTGGGTATAGAGTGAGGGGATATTGGGTAGGTAGTGGACAGGAACCATTATATATCGCGTTCATATTGCGTGCACAAGGCGACCAGCGATCGTTGGATAGTCAATAACTGTTTACTTATATTAATTTGATTTCAAAAACTAGTTCACTAAAACATATATGCTCGTTATTTCAAAAGCGTTTCATCTGATTTTACGCTGGATTGAAAATTAGAAGACGGGTTTCATTATGTTTATAATAAAGCTAGCTATGGGTAATGGGTATATACGGGCTGTTAACATCGCCCGTTAACTGGAACTAAATAGGTTTGTTTATTTCAGATTCTCTGTTTTGCATATGCCGGCATTGTCAACAGTAGGAATTGTAATTAAAGCAATTTAAACTGCGACGTCCGCTGAAGCACAGAGTAAACATCATAAACTTTACACCCACACTACCAACGGAATATAAACATAGGACAATAAATCCTTTTTCATTCAATAATTATGTAAAGAACTCAACTTTATAAACTGATGCATAATGGTTGGAACAATTTTGAACTTGAATATTAATACGGCGAGTCCTTTGAGAAAAATTCTTCAATGGCTGCGTTATTTTAATATTAAAAAATCATAATGAAAGAAAAACGTTTACATTTTCTTCATAAAGAAGCAATTATAAGTTAAAAATGATTAATTTATATGAATTCATTTCTTCAGTAGCGTGCTGCGCATAATAATAAATGTCAGTTTAATAATTCCATATTCGCAAATTTATTTTTTAATAGGTGAACACATATACTTCCATACTTGAACCAAAATGATTATCGTTAAATGGAGATTACTTGTCACCCGTTTAGTTTTATTCCCACCCGTTAGCCTAATCCTAATTAGTCCGCAGCTGTTCCCCAGCTCGACTAGTTCGAATTGTAATGTGTGAAATTCGTCGAGATTTTGGAAAGGAATCGACCATCGATCGCCTAATCATTCGTTTGATTCACTGGAATAACAGATGGTTTATGTTTGTGGAATTCATTGAACAGTGTGCGGTGAAATCATCTAAATCGCTGGTTGGAGCCGTTCAAGTTTCGGGGTGAACTTCAGAAAAAGCCAAGGAGCGTCATCATCAGGTGAGAAGAGCTGTCCTCCTTATCCCGTAAGTCATCTCAGACCGCGGTTGAAAGATTCCCTTACCCTTATTCCATCCTTTCCTCATTACTAATTCTCTATTCCATTCCCAACTTCATCGATCCACCCATCCCCCTGTTTAATATTCCCATTCTATCCCGTACGATTCCATCATCATCCACGACTTGTGATCGGCGACTTACGTCGGTCACAATAATAATCTAATACCACTTTGACTGTAATCAAGCCCATAATCAAAACTATCCTAAAAATAGTTATGATATATTATAGTCTTTGAAGTTCTTTTATAAGTTTCTCTTGAAATATTGTTTGTTGTAGTTGTAGAGTTGTAGAACCGACCAAGCGTTGCCAAAAGTCTAAATTTAGTGAACGTGCATTTGCGGTGGTAGGCCCAAAAGTGTGGAACTCTTTGGTAGAAACAGTGCATCAGAGACTTTATTTAAGGAGAAAGTAAAAGCGCACATTTTCAAAAAATAATTTCCGTATGTGAAAATAATCATTTTCAATTTTAAAAACAAGGATAGAAACTATAAACAGTGTATGTGAAAAGAGCCTTTGAAGGGAAAATTTTTACAAAAATGGCGCTATACGAATTATCCAATATTATTATTATTATTAATGTAATGATACTATGCTTTTTTTATACTTTATATTTATAAATTATTTATATTTTCTTACTTCGTTTTTATATAATTAAGTACAGAACATATTATAAAATGTAAGGCGGGTTCCTTACATCAGGCCTTGACTCGATTCAACTAAATCGTCTCGTAAAATTTTCTGAATACGAAAATAAGTTATTATTATTCGTCAATATTATTATATTTATTTAAACGTAACATACACAGTAGCAATAAAAACGTTATTATTTATGCACCACCATCAGTTAATTAGCTACGCAAGTATCTATTTTAATATATATATATATATATATATATATATATATATATATATATATATATATATATATACTTTTTTTTTTTTCCATGGGTTTAGGTTGAGCAAGTGTGACGTTATATTATTTTATCCTGACAACCAACTTTCGCCTCATCCAAGTCCATCGCCTCAACTTCTCGGACATGCTGGTCGAATGTTACGGCTTCTATCAGGGCCATGTTTAACTGTCTGGTTTCCCTGGTCAAGCCAGGTCTTTCGTCGATGTCCTCTTTTCTAGTGCCACCAACACTCGTGTCGTATTCTCACCATACTCTCTTCGGTGATTAATTGTACCTCAGAAAACTACCAAGAGGACAACAGCCAGAAAATGTATCAGTCGCAACATTAAATTCTGATAGATATTTATCGAAGCTCAACTTTGTAATACCTTAAGCGGCTTTCAAAACGTGTCTTTGACGCCCCATAAGGGTTATTTTTTTCAAAAATTATTTTCTAACCTAGTATTTATTGAACATCGTCATTTTAATTTGCATTTTTTATTTAATTAATTGTATAAAATTGCCATGGTGTAATCGATAATGCGTTTCGAGTTCCGAGTTCGAATTCTGGTAATAACTATAGAATCTTTCTATTCGATTCATCTCATTAGTTTTTTAATTGTTCTAATTCCTTGTAAACTTCTAAGTAACTAATATTTCGACTCATATTCCAAACAAATTTCATCACATGAAAGTATACGCACCAGTACTTTAATATTAAAACATAGCATTTGGTTTTGAAAAAAAAAATCAGCTTAAAGCGAATCTTTATTACATATTGAAAAATCAATTATTATTTTCTAAACTTTGGAATAATTCAGAAACTTTTCATAAACTTGCTTAAAATACACGTACATTAAAATTACTATTTGAATATTACAAATTAAATAATGCTTGGTAAAAATATAAGTATTTCAAATTTACAAAATGTATTTTATAAAATATAATCTCTAGTCACGAATATGAACACGTAAATAATAATATGATAATATATTAAATATCTAGATATGTACAGCTATATGTTATCAATATATTTTTTTTATGTTGATGAATTGCGTTCTCTTTCAAACCATTGCACGCCACTGCAATCATAAAATAATTAATAAAATTGTTAAACGCCATTCCGTGGCTTTGAGTGAAGGGGTGAAAGTTATGGAAACCTCTGAAACAGGAAAATTATTTTTCCATGTAAAAGTATGATTGAAAAAATTGTAATTATTATTCGATTACGTGTACGTTGCGGTAAAAAAATATTTGAAGTCGAGAATTTTGTTTTTAATTTTTTAATTTATACAAGTAACTAATTAAACTGCAAAGCGATTTAGTAAATATTATTTATTTTGCCTTATCAACATTAAAAAAATTCTCGCCCTCTGTACATTGTATCGGTTTTTATAAATGTTGATTAATAGTCGGAGCGTCGGCCATCTTTAATGATATGCAGTGTTGTTGTAGGGAAGTTCGCATGGAAATTATGTTTAATACCATTATTATTTATTTTATGTGGTTGTTTAATATACCCAGGATGATGTACAACGTTGTGATGTTCATAATTCAGATACGCCCAAAACAGATATACAGTGTTGTTACAAGAGTTGACTCAATTGTTTAGCACTTTGTCACTAAACTGGATACGATAAAATATTATACTCTGGACGTTCTATTTTTTCTTGTGGAGCTTTTCAATTGAGCTGTACGTATCTAACCTAAATACGTAAGTAAGTTTTATCTTTATATACCTAGTCACACGAGGACATATCGCAAGGATATTGCATTTTGACTACGCAGTTATTTTAAATCAAGACTAGGATGTAAAAGTACTGAAACAAAACTTAAATTAACGAAATAGACTATTAATATAAGGTATTTTTTTAGAAGTATGTATTTAAGATGTATTTTTATTTTTATATTAAATATTTTTAAAAAGAAATGAATGGAGGAATGGAAAGCGCTAGAAGAAAAATGGAGAACGCTTTTCTATTGGACTCTTTCTTATTGGACAAAAAAATTTGAAAACGAATAAATCTATTTTATTAAATCGATTCATTCGATATCGATATACACCGTTGATTTCGCGCTCCAGTCGCTACCCCCGAAATGGCTCTTTTTGTTCTACATGATATAGTAAAATTGGTTTACGGGTTTCCCCGGATAGAAAAAGATCTAGATTTGAATCACGGTAGAAACCAAATATTTTTTTGATAAATACATTTTTTCTGCATATCTTTCTAGTTAAAAAATGTTCTTAGGTTTTCACGGCAGTTCCGAACCTTCTATGAACAGTTTTTTAGGCTAATCTACCGTGTATATTTGATCATTCTGGCCGACATTTCGGATCCCATTGCAGTGTCCATCATCAGGGCTAATTAGCCCAGATAAGTGTACACAGAAGATCTTTCTAATTGATTAATTTAATTTGCATTAAAAATACCAATTATCAACTTAACAACAAAAACATGTTATAATTTTTTTTTTAATATATAACATAAACTTTTGATTTAATCTATTTCCTTTAATTAATATAGTTCTCATCTATTAATGTAAACTATCTTGTAAAATGGCACAGATCACTCTTCAAGAGTGTATTGCCTTAATAATAGAATAAGAAGAAGGAATAGGAAATGCCATCTCAAATGCAGCCCTCCCTCACTAAACCATTGTTTCGATATCTAGCTAAAGCACAATCAGAACGAGTCTCGGCTACCCAATTGAAAGCGAGTAAAGTGACATCATAGCAAAATGTGCTGGGATTTTGCGTAATCCCAGGCGCAATAAGAATGCCTGGGATATTTTTATTTGTGCAATGGGATTCGTGACACGATGTACGCCATGAATTGCAAACTTTTACAGACCGAGACGTTCCGTGCGATAGATGATTCAGGTATCGTATTACCTGCATTCAGCTTTAGAAATACAGATGAGAAATGCATTTATTTGTAATGCACTGTACTAGAAAAAAAAATTATAAAAGAGATTATATTTCATATATTTTTTATGTTTTTTCCACTGGTTCAGTGAAGAAAATAATACATTTTTCTACTCGCTTTATTTTAACTTATATTGAGATTAACAATTTGACATTTTTAATATATACTTTTGTATGTACGTATTTATTTGTTACACATATTTACAATTATATTATTTAACGGAAACGGCAGCTGCTATCTTTACCCGCCTAATTAATAACTAACATGTTTAGAGATGTGACATGACAGCCATATATTATTTTAAAATTGTATAGTGCTAAATATAATATATCCTATTTATTTTTGAAAAACCGGTGTGAATCAAAATATATACAATAATATAACATATAAAACTTTCGGACAATTATAATACGCAAGTAAATGTGAGATATTTTTTATTTATTATCTTAGTTTTAAAAATATGAATCTTAACCACCAAGTTAATATTGCTAATTTTAAAAGTATTAAATGTGAGATTACTACAAACATTCCATTACAAGTTAAATGTCTCAAACAAATATAGTGCCTAATTTTAATTTCATGTGGTGAATACAGTGAGATTCGTTGTATGTCGTACAATTCTCGATAGATATGAAATTTAATAATCCAATTTTATATCCATCCGCACAGCTTAATAACAACAATCGGATTTCGCCGATTGCTTTCTGGTAGTAATTAAAATGAAAAAATGCTCGGTGGATACTGTAGAATGTTTTCAATGAATTAAAGAAATATAATAAAATACATGAATTTGAGTTACACAACTTCAATAGTATTAAATTGTACTCACGACCGGAATGAACCAATTTTTATATTGTTGATAGAATCGGCGATAACTTTGTAGTTTCATCAAAATGGATGGATATAAATAAAACAATGTTATAACTTTACTAAAGTTTATTAGCACTATTCGAGTTTCGAGAGAAACAGTAACTCTCACCGGCAGGTGAAGTATTAAACTAACTATACACAAATATAGGAGACAAATTAGGAGACATACAAGTAATTAGGTACTGACAGATGTAGAGGGAGGGGGCGGAGTTACCGGTGGAAGGAGGAGGGGTTTATAACGGTAATATTGAGAGGAGTGGAGATGAGTTAAAAATGTAATATTGTTTAACAAATTAATTTTATCTGTAAACATTCAATTATTCAATTTATTACCTTTGACGGGACGAAGAAGTTTAATGGTACACGAATGAAAGGAATGATTATTATTCATAATGTGGCAGATTGTCTGGATAAATATTAATGAACAAAGGCATCAGGACATTTTTCCTGTCTCAGTGACAATAATCTTTTCCATTGCGTCGTCTTGTGGCGAAATCGCTATCGTACAAGAAAGGGACTAAGTCCTGTAATTAAAAATTGGGATGACACCTACCAAAATACAGATTAGCATAAATTTTACTTATAATTATATTTACCGTTTCTTGATAATTACACGTTAAATTTAATGAATTTCAATCAGCCCTCCGTGTATGATTGCTAGCACACCATAGAGAAAAATGCGTCTGTCAACCGCCGTTAGTGTTGTCAAAAAAAGTTGGAATTAAAAAAAAATAGGGTTAAGAAGTTACAAAAGCATCCGCATGATGATTGAAGAAAGGATAAAAGCTACTGAGTCACTTCGCAATCTCAACGATCTTTTTGGCGAAGGAACGATTAGCAGAAGGGCATGCCGAGAGTGGTTTGTTCGCTTCAAAGCTAGTGCAGGTGATACCAGCTTAGACGACAGGTTAGGAAAGGGTCGATCTTCGGATTTTGATGATCAGACTCTTCTGGCGGCTGTAGAAGAGAACGAAAGTTGCACCACCAGTACACTGGCTGAGAACTTTAACATCAATCGGTCCACGATTACGGTGACTACGCCCCCGAATTTTTTCGTTTTGATTATGTTACAATATAATTCAAAATATAATAATACAATATAATTTATGTTGCAATATAATTTTTTAAAAACGGCGAATAATTATTCATCAACCTAGATATGTAGGTATTTAAGTTAGGCATGACATATACAAAATATTATCTTTACAAAGATGCAGCGTCGCTACTGCGGATATTTCCGTCACATTTGACAATATCTTGGCGTGAATTGTACATTTCCTATTGTTATCTCTCGACTATATCATTTGCATACACAAACAATGAAGTAGTTTGTATAGAGATTCTCACGGATATTCAGAGCTCCCGTCTGTTCAAATGCAAATTAATTTTTAAATGTTAAATAATCAGTGTATTTTGTTAACTCTTAGTTAAGTTTTTAAACTGATGTCAGTCACGTTACGAATTATCATCAACATCAGCCATTGTTAATCCACAGCTGGATGAAGCCTCTGCCGCTCTATTCGATCCTTCGCCAATCTTTGATACGTCACTTCCACTCAGTGGCGTAGCAACAATTTTCCAGACGCGTACCCTTATCCCCCCAAAAACCAGTACACCTTTTTTTTAAATTTAAGCAAGTCTAATCACAAGTAATTTAACATCAATATATTATAATTTTTTTTACATTTTAAAAATTTGTGTGTTAGGTACATGCTTTTAGAATAGTTAATGTAAGGAACAAATATATTTGTCAGTACTACTGGAAGTCGTAAATTGGGTTTACTTGGTTGGACGTTCAAATACTATTTTTTCTTTAATATTATTCGCTAGTATTTATTCGTCACGTTTTGATTGCAAACCGTTTAACAAGTGTCAAGTTGATTTGAAAATTCCCTAAAAAATATGTGTTCATGTAGATTTGACATTACTAATTGAATCTTTATATCCAAGATAAGTGATTGATGTCACTTCTTGTTACTTCATGTGGAATAATTATGGTCAAAATTATAAAACACGGATATTTCTTCTTCATCTTCTGTGATTCTGTGAGGCTGCCATGGCAGAAGCTACGCTACTGCTCTCACTACTTCGATAATTTCGTCTATTCAACGAGACTGGCCATTCTCAAGGTAATTTTTCTCCTGAATATTCTTTGTCTATCTTGTCATTTACACTTTCCAGCAGTTACAGTATTATTCTTCACCTTAGTCTAGGTTCTAAACCTGTCCTTGTCCCTTCTAATGATTACTACAATACCTTTTTCCTAACAATGATCCTTACTTTCTGGAGCTTCTGAGATTGCTTAATAGTCAGAATCTATATTTTACTATTATATCTAATAATTTTAAAAAGGCACTGGTCAAATATTTCTCTTAAATAACAGCGAAATGTTATTTTTGTGGACCATATTCAATCTTCCATATGCATTCTAACTTAGTTTTTTTTTTTTTTTAAAGTTCTCCATTTGGAGAGATCACTTGTCCTAGATATGTATAAGAGAAGACCAATTCTAAGTTCACACCATCCATCCTATTGTTACTGTGGCGTACAGAGCTATTTTTCATGTCTTGGGTTTTTTTAAATTCTAATTTGCTTTACGAAGACTACATAAATTAATTTATCCTAATTTCATTCTGCGAAGTAAATTCAGTATGCAACGATTCTGCAACTAAAAATAATTATTAAATATAGTACACTTTATAAAAAATAAAAAAAATTATATAAATAAACTTTTTCCCTGTTAATTAGACATTCATTTTTCCATGAACTTAATTTATAGTTTGTAGACCAATTGATCACGGTTAGTCCCTCATCACTGTGGATCCTGATCGCCATTGCAAATATTCACCGCCACCTTTTTCATTCATCTAGACCCTTAGTCAACTGAAGATATTGTCGCTCCTTTGGGCTTCATTTACATAAATTGGTCGCTCCATTATCGTTTCAGTCGTCTTATGCTTCATCATTTTTCTCGACACCACAAGTTCTTCCAAATTGTCATGATCATAGCAGCATGAAATGTAATTGTGAAGTGTCGAAGAACGAACTGACGACCCCTTATAATAACAAGATTCCAACTGACATTTTGGTCTAATTTGAGTTATTGCATGAAATGGATTCTAAATATATTATTCTCTATTTCTTAAATATACACCAACTCTATTTAACGGATATTAAAAGAAACAGCAAGAGCTGAAAGTTCCAACTGCATCAGTTATTTATTTCGATTTATGGATCAATATTGTTAATTTACAATGGTTTTTTTTTAATATTTTTAATTTCCCTCATCTCACAGTGGTCATTGATAATACTGACAATAAATTAAGACCTTAAAACTGATCATATTTACATATTCTAAACAAAATATACATGAATATATGTTAAAATTCAATTAACACTTTTGAGCTCATTATCTCAGAACAGTGTCATTGTTATTCTGAACGGTCGATAAGGTGGATAAAGTAGACTTAGTTTTTAATAGAGACGCTAAAAATTAATATTTTAAAATAAATTCTTAAGATTTACTACCTGAAATGTAAGATCGTTATTTTTCAGACCGTGAGGCACCTATTTTTCCTTACAAAAATTGTTTTTAAATTGAGGTGCTTCTAATGATCCGAAGTGCATCTTGTGGTTTAAAGATATGTGATAATTATCTTGCGGAAAATAATTAAGCCACCAAAAAGAATATTACATGCAATTTTTTTCATCATTTGCATGTACGAGGTGCGTTTTTAAATAAATACCGTTGCCGCGTAATAGCGCTGCGGTTGCGATATTGCGCATGCGCAATGATTTCTTTCATCTGTTGACTCACCACATGCAACGTTAAAGACGTTCACATAGTGTGGCCATCTTGTAGTGAGTGATTGAAATATTCAAGACAATAGATCAGCCCGCCGACTGTGGGGTCCGTGATTCATTTCTTGAATGCACAAAACATGAAACCAGCTGACATTCATCGCCAAGTGTATCCTGTTTTGTTTCGTTTTGGTGCCAAGTGATTTCCATATTTTCCTTCATCTGAAGCAGTTCTTTGGTGGCAAGCGGTTAGATGACGACAATGAACTGAAAGATGAAGTATAGACATGGTTTTCATCCCAGTCGGCGTCGTTCTATGACAAAGGTAAGCAAAAATTGGTGTCCCTTCATAATGGTGAAAAATAGTATAAGGTGTGTAGCGTTCGAAGAAAGTAATGTATTGTAAAAATGATGTTGTGTTTCTTTATAAAATAAATTCAGTACTTACTTAAAAAACGCGCCTCGTATATTATATTACATATTATAATTTTAATACGTACGTACTATATATTTTATTCATTTTATTTTATTTATTATATTTCATATTTTTTTTAATACTTTTTGAATCACTACAATTTGAAAGTTTATGTAGACGTCTCACACCACCGATAAATCGGCGTAAACAGGTGCTCGTTGACTTGCTCATGAATGAGATATTAAACGTCTTATTATCCGGTGCAACATATCGTCCTAAAAATTACAGTATCTCAGTATTATTCTAAGGAGTTAAATAAACACAAGAAAGTGGATGCAAATAAAACATGAAATATCAAGAGAAAATGTCATCTTACACAAAATGTAATTTAATTAAAATGTAATGTTAAACAGATAGTAACAGAAATCAGCCTGAAAATATATGGATCCACGTGCTAATAATACCTGCTTTGTAGGTAATTCCTTCGTGTTCCGGTATCGAATAAAGTAAAGAAATTGTAAGTCTTCCCTGCGTTTATGAGCAGCCTTATAACGTGAAGCAAAGACCTTCGACAGTTGTGAGGAAACGTATTATAAAGTGAAGAAAAACATTATTTTTGTAGTCTTTTGTTCTGAGTACAAACGTTAAAAAACTCATTAAAACTTTGTCAATCACGGAATACGATACAATAGAAATATTGATATCGCACAAACATGTCGGCTGGCTCGGAGTGACAGCTGATAAAAGATGTAACGTTTTGATAACAAATAATGTAAAAAATAATATTTATTATTTTTTTAATAAATGTACAGTGCGTCAGCAAAAACATTTCATAAGGAACTAAACGTTTTCCATGCGCCTTTTATAACTGTCACGCCACTACTAGAATGGACATATAACAGGAACTGTTATAGATCTCACATAACAATTTTTATTATTATTTTATTTTTATGGTTTTCTACTACGTGCATCAGGTCTCTTTGAATACCGTTACGAAACTAATTACGGGGTCCATTGCTATATGAACAAGTTTTCCATACTATTATGTAATAAAAATTCATGGAAATTTAAAAAAATATGTTAATATTTTGAAAATTTCAATTTTCCCCAGATAAAAATTTGCTGTATTTTGTTTTACCAAGTATTTTACATTATTTGTATTTGTATCAACTTCGTTCATCTTACTGTCAAAACCAAGTTGTGTCCTCTAAAAGTAATTTAAAGCATACTTAATAAATATTTATTCCTGTAATATATAATATGAATCTATCAGAGATCTATAAATGTCCAATCAATCCTCTCATATTCAATTTCATCTATCTGTCACTTAAAATGTTATTAAGTATTATATTTTCGTAGAAAGCAATCACTTTATGGTTTGAAATATTAGATTTTTTAAAAAACCGTTTTAAATACGCCCTGACGAAGCTTGAGCTAAGCGAAATCGGTTAGTGTTTAATAAAATTCGTGATTTTATACAAAGTGACTGTGTTTCATTTAATCTTATTAAATATTAAAATTAAATATAAAGACACGCTTCTGAACTAAGTTTGAATTATCATTTTATATCAATACATAATGTTTTGTCCAATAAATGATAAAAATTAACAGAGGTTTGGAAAATATTATGCACAATCATATATAATGGACAATCGCAAAAATATACCAAGCCTAGAACTCAAGCAGGAATCTGTGTGAATAAATCATTTAATTGGCTAAATTAGCGAGATTGCTGGACCACACCCACATTATTATCTGTAGTCTACTTGTGTAGATGTTAGTTTATGAAGTAAATTGACGGTACTATATTTTTTTTAAATTAAGATTTGTATAGTGTTTTAAAAATAATTATATTCTGACATGAATATTGTTAGAAATGTTTTTTTTATAATTAAAATATGTACACTTCAACAATGTGAATATTCTATTATTTCAGGGTAAAAATTTCAGTCAGTTTATTAGAAACCATATAATGCACAATTCAAGTCTCAAATAAACCGTTATTCAGTAATTGTCTAAGCATGTTAATACTTATTATTTAGATTATATCTAATTAACGATATTAACATTCTTAAGACTGTAATTTTACCAAAATTTTAATATAGTTTAATTTAAATAAAATAAGAGTTAAATGGTTAAACAGAATATGAACCCGAATTCGTAATGAATTTAATTTTTATACGATTTGTTGCATTAGAGTTATCCCGCCTTATGCGTTGCACTGTTTTCTGTTAAGGAAAAATCGGTGACACAATGGCATGTAAGGAATTGGGCAATTTATATTTGCCTAATTTAATGTAATATACAAAAGAATTACAGGGAAGAATATTGGGAAAAAAATATTATTTAGAATAATTCAATAGTACCAATCATGTTACATGGTTTAATAATTTAACGCTATTTAATTTAATATTAGCAATATTATATAGCATTAAATGAATTTTGTTGGTCAAGCTCTAATTATTTCTTGAAGAAAACTACAACTTCAAGAAAACTACGTAGTATATTTATGATTGGAAAAACGAAACAGTTATTGGCGCTATGTATTGATACTGACGTAAAAGTATGGAAGAGAATGAAAGGAATTAGGAATTAAAATTAATGCAATAAGAGTACCATTTGGTAAGAAAATTGCGTTGCGTTGCGTCTGACCATCTATAGTCATCTGTGAGAACCACAGCAGGAACAAGACATGTGAAGGTGCATTACCAATTGTTCCTCGTTTTATTGAGGCTACTACTTATCAATACTGATGAATGGATGTTAAATGAATGAATAAGAAAAAAGACGATTGTAATTTACGCAGTATTATCATTTGGTGAGAAAATTTGTATTTTCAACAAATGTCTATGTTAGCAACCTAACTGATCGCGTTAGTGTTTGCCAGCTAAACGCTTTTGATAGTTCATTGTACGTACACAATGCGAAGTTATAGGAAGACCACGTAGTTGAGTAATATTTTATGGTGACGTAATATTTTACGCTTGCCGTCTGTGGTTCGAGTCCCGCCTTAAATAAAAAATCTCCAGAAATCATAAAGACATACCTTCGTGCATTTGAAATAAAAACTTTATTTAAAATTAGCATTAATCATATCAAATGTATAATATACCATAGATCATATTTATTTCAAATTTAAACAATTAAGCTTCTGATCGTGGCGGTGATGTGGTTCCCAATTCGCTACTTGGAAGATGTGCACTTCGTTACTTAGAAGTTGAGTAATACCGATAATGCATTTCTTGTCGATTGCTGTAAGTATATGAGTCGGGTAGAAAAGTAATTTCATATCGTTAAAAAAATGAATATATTGTTTTCGTTTAACGGAAGTCGTTGAAACAGTTCACAAGATCGTTAGGGCCAAATATTTTACATTATACATAACTTTGTGAACATTCTGGTCAACGTAATTGATCCAAAATTATTTATTTAATATTGGAATTTTTTTTGTTATCTTAACTATTTAATTATAAATAACAATAAAACCGACGGCTCATGCAATACCATAAAATATAATATTAACTACAAAATTTTTGAAAACCTTTATTTAATTTAGGAAACATAATTACTAATATACTTATATAATCTTCACAAACAAGAAATAAAATATTTGTATTTTATTATTTGGAATTTTATTACGTTTTATATTTGAATCAACCCCAAAAGAATGAAAATTTTATATATAAAATAACATCACGCTTATATTGGTTCTAATATATATAATATATTTCTTATCTGATTTTAATCACTTGGAAATCTATGAATTTTCCATCATACAAAAAAATGTGTATATACTTTTTAATAGGTCTAGCTCAATTAGAAAGTTTTCAAATTAATTTATGATAACTTTAATAAGTATAATTTATAATCCACATTATTTTATAATTTTATTCTTACATATGAGCTTATATAAAAAATAATTAAAGACTCACATCATGAATTATATATTTTGTATCTTACTTTTAATAATTTAACAAAACTAACCATTGATATCTTGTGTATATAATTTAAAGTATTTTGAAATAATAATGATTTGATTATTTAAATAGTACCATTATCATAAAAAAACTACCTTATGACCTTTTCATGAAAATCATTATTTTACATTATCGGGTCTTTCGAAAAATCAAGAAATTTATTTTTTTATTTTGGCTTGTGACAAATCTTCCTTAGCCACAAGTCTCTCGGTTGGTCTTGGACAAAGTAAAGTAAATTATTTTGTTCTGTCAATATTTACATTGTTCAGTGACCAAACATTGTTTTTTTTTCATACACATCGTACCGTGTAATTTAAAATACGTTGTCAAATAAATAACATTTATCATAAAAGTCTACCTTTGTACAGATTTAAACCTAGGTAGTTTTCATTGCATTTAACAGAGTTTAAAAATAAGTGGACGAAATAAATTCATCTCTTGGATATATCAAACAAATATACTATAACAATAAAACACCTGTAAAAAGGTGAATACTGAAAAATAGAATACTCATTAGAATGTTTAGTTCCCCTGTCAACGGTGCATACATACCGACCACCTAATAGTACTCCCCCCCTCTCCTCCCCCGGGAAACGAACCCGTCAACGGCTCAGTCCAGCGTCACCACTCAGCTCCGCTGCATGCTACCGACTACACGCTCATTAGCCACTCAGACTGTTACAACTCTTCCACGGCGAGCGCAAGTCCAGCGACCTAGCGGCGTGCAACAGATAGCGGATTCGAATTTTGAATTCCGGCGCCGAAATTCGACCGAGCCGTCGCGGCGCGAACTGTTAAAAAGTTGGGTGTCGTGTGTTGTTTCGGTAGTGTGGGTTAATTAAATTATTCAACAGCGAAGGATATCTGGATTAACATCTACTGTACATACTGCTATTGACACTTTGTAAGTATGAACTGTCTTTTAAATAAATAAATTTTATCTATGATGAATTTTCCTTTTCAAACACTGTTTCGAATATAAAGAACTTATATATTATACATCGTGCGATTAATTTATCATTAATTTTTATTAAGATACAATAGATATGATTCTTTAAATTACGCCTAAAAGCTAGATGATGGAAAAATGTCGAAAATTAACCCAGGTTGGTCATTTGTGATAGTTTTTACTTTGACTAATATCGATATTTTACTCAAATTACGTGTGTATCATTGACATCATATTTAAAAAAAATAAAATTATACTGTCTTTTGCCACAACTTATCTTTTGTCAAAACTCCTGTACAATGCCAATATGTGTTAATACATTTAACTTAATTATAATTTGTTTTAACTATTTTTTACGTTAACTTCAATTTTAAAAAAATATTATTTTTACAGTTTATAAAACAAATTTTCTAATAAAACTAATGTAGCAAACAGGGTAATGAACAAAGTATCAACTGTATTACGAAAATCCTCAGCAATAAGCCATTGAATTACATATTACATAATGTTTTAACTCTCTGACAAAATGCTTTAAATTAATACATTATCAATATTATATTATTTTTATTATGATATGTACTGTACTCTAGATTTTTGTTTAAATAGTTTAGATATCGGATCAGTTATTTTGAATTTTGTGGGGCGAGTGGCCCTGTCTGACCTGAAATATTTGCCAGCAGTGTCAAAAGAAAGAAAGAACTGTACGACTTGAAAAACTTTACATTGTTTTAGATTGTTCAACAAATATAATTGCTATAATATTTTAATAATAAGGAACATAATAATTAAGTCATATAATTGAGTTTTAATATCTGATCTTAAGTTCCAAAACATTGAAAAAACACCGCCTTAAAGAAATTTTATAACTATAATTTCACCATACTACGTTAATTAATACAATAGATCACCTTTGAGTTAATAATATTGAATTATATCATATTTCAATAAAGTAATTGAATTCACCGAATATCTAAAATCACCTACCCTGATCTGACACTATAAGGCGATCATGTTAAGAGAGGACACATGTCCACATCAGATAAAATCAGACTAGATGGAAATACTTGGTGAAGTATAATAGAATATTATATGACTATGTAACTTGAGTACGATTGTTCTACTTAACATTATATATATATATATATATATTTTCATGTCTTTAATTTTGTTGGTGCATTTTGAGATTATAAGTTTGAATTTTGAAATCTAAAGGATGTTTTTGTTTCAAGTTTTAATGTGCTATCTCAATTTACTTCTATAATATCTCACTCTTGAGGAAATTTGAGAGGGAACATTTACATAATATTGGAATGAGGTGTCAACTTTATTTGAAATATACTAATTAAGTGGACAGGTGACTCCACTTAATTGGTATATTCCATCCTGTTCTGGATGTACGTTTTCGGTAGTAATAGGTGTAGGTTTATTTTTATATTATATTTTCATGTATCTAGTGGGGATTTACGGGCGACTTATTCACACTTGACAGTTTTACGCACGAAGTATAGAATAAATGTCGTATGGTTCAATCTTTGTAGCATTTTGTGGAATACGATGTCAAGAAAATAAGATAGAAACATTCATTATTAAATTATTTGATTTATAATTCCACGTGAGAATTTGTACAGCGGGAAAATGTAGGAAAATTAGTGTTTAAATTTTTGATGCGAATATATTATGATATATGTATAGTACATAGTCGTATGTATCTACTGGCCTTTAAATATAGTAGTACAAAATATTCTACAATTTTTTTCGCCACATTGTTTTATCAATATAGCAGCTTAGAAATTTATTTTTTTTATACGAAAATGTATACGCTATCTATATCTAAAATGACATGTTTTAATTTAAAAATGACAATATTTTAAATTATATGTATTAATATATATTTTTTAAAACATGTTTGAAATGTGGTGCTAGAGATATACTAAGGTATCCTTCATTTTGCAAAAACTGCAAATCAAAGACAGACTCTTAACAATACGCCTGACGCGTGTTCTTCAATACTTCGGATACATTGTGAGAAGATTAAAAAAATGAGAAATTTATTATACTGAAAGAGGTTGTGAAATGCAGAGGCAAAGAAAGGATTCTAACCCGATGAATGAACCTGGTCAATACTGCGATAGGCATCTCAACAGTGTCAGCATTTAGAGTCCCAAGATAAATTAACAAATTTTTTTTAAAGTGAACTTATTGTTAAGTTGCAGTTTTTCAGAACACACTTTTGTGATATTTTAATACAAATTAAAAATGCAACATATAAGTTCGAAAATTCATTGTTATCCTACTATGTTGATGTGGTGTAATTGGTCAGCGCACTTCCCGGATAGGAAGATTTTATCTGTTTATCTTTCTAATTGATACGTTTAATTTGTATTAGAAATAAACTTGATAATCACGCTCGTCAATCGTGAGGCAACAGTATGAAGGAAAAAATGCTTTTAAAGAAACAATTATTTTGTAGTTTCTAACATTTCTAACAGAAATCCTCATTCCTATAGTTTTTGTATATTCATTTAATATTATAAAAACTCCCGATTTATGTAATACGTAAAATGAGTTTCACGTGAATAATGATTTGTACGCTACTTGAAAGGCGCGTGCAAGGACCCCGACAAATAAATTATCCCCCTCAATATCCTTCACCAATCCAAGGAGAACGACAGCTTGAAGTACGGCAACAATCCGGACAAAATAAACATCAAACACACGGCACTCTCCTGACATTTATTAAAGTGTTCTCGATCACTTTTGTATTAAATAATGAAAAAGAAACGAAAAACTACCCCGGGGAACCACGCGCCACCATTAGTCACGCGATCACTTCAGCAGCCCTGCGGGACACCCGGGCGGGCGTTCGGTGCTACGGCAAGTGGGGAGGTTCCGTAACAATCGAACCAGTTACGTATATGATGGATTAGTAGAAAATTTAACGAATTTATTGATGTTGAGTCATCGTTCTATTTTTATAGTATTTAGCTTTTTAAGATAATAAAAATGATTTTAAATATTACAATTTTGGTATCAACTACCTTTTTCAAACATGAGATATTTCTTCTGTCAGTCAAATTCTGGCTATAGAAGTCTAAGATACATGGAAGAATAGCTCAGAAAATTCTATATAAATGAGTCAATATTTAGAACAGTATTAATACACTAGTAATATTATCTCAAAATAAATGTGTATTAAAATGTCTTTAAAAATCTCAAAACAACCTTCTATTTAAAAAAAATTTTACATGGAAATATATTATTATTTGACTATGGTAGAATTTACTTCATGTTTTTGAAAAAACATGAAGTTATGTGATATATACACTGATATTCTTTAATTTTTTTAATACAGACCGTATTCATTTTATAGAATCTCTTTGTTAATCAACACAATAAATAAGATAGCATACTTTTTGCAGACGAAACTGCCGGGATTCTTGGCAATTGTAGCAATCCTTTACAATACGATAATACTGTGATACTTCACCATTGGTTAACTTTATTTGGATTAACAGCATACTTATTGAACATATATTTGATTTGAGTCATAAATCTCTTATATTTCGAATAATAAACCAAAGAATGACAGTACTAAAACATTTTAAATCAAAAACGATGTATAAAGTGCCTTATTATTGAGCCCGCTAGCGAATGATGTGGTAGATGTGATATCATTTCTCAAGTTTTGATATCATGTTAATATTCAAAATAGTATAATATTTGTATATACAATGTCATTAATCAACATTGTACTCTGTTGAGATGAATTTTCGAATTGTTTTTATAATTTTCTGAGCTATTCTGCCTTATGTCATCAATCTTTCTGATTCCATTGCAGGATCCATCATGAGATGTCACCGATTCTACGTTTAAAGAAGATAAATCGATTTAAAATGATTTTGAAAACCTATGAAAATATTTAACTATTTAAGTTTTTCCGGTAAATTATTATCCTAGCTATGTATATTAAATTATTAACCAAAATGTATTTTAAACGATAGTAAATTTAAAAAGATAGAGATATTTTTTAAACCTACCATTCACCAGGCTAGAGTTACACAAGCTTTGACGCCCCTTTCCCATATTAACAAAAGGGTGAACCACTACAACGCCTTCTCGGTGTAAAAACTCCAAAAAGTGAATATCGATCGACGTTGTAAAATATAAATACGGGGAGTCTTCTGAAATTCACCCACCGGCATTCCTCCCCTTGTTCCGAGTGTAATTGGGTCTGTTTTATTTTTGTCTGCGTTTAAATATTTGAAAGCGTTTCCGTCATATTTGAGAAACCTTTGGGGATGGCTGAGAGTTCTTTTACTCTGTAAGAAAAATATTCTAGTGTGCATTAGTATGATATTTTATTCAAGGATTTTGTTCGTCCTGTCCTTTTCGCTAATGTTTTATTCTCTCTTTTAGCTTCACTGATCAACACGAAATAATTTTGGTCACACAGGAAAAGTAAAATATATTTTATACAAGTATTTTTTATATTATTTTACTTAAGTATAAAAATGAAAATATCCTTTTCAACTCTGGCTTCAAGATTCAGGTAAATTTTGTCTGCGTGTAAAAGAAAAAATCCTTTTTTTTATTTGGCTGGAACGAACTGACAATTTTTCAATGAAGATTTCCTTCATGATCGAATAAAGTACCTACATAGAAAATTTTGTATGAAGTGATGAGATTACTTCTAGATGAGATTCTTCTATATTTCATATTTTTTCTAAAGTAACCACACCAATTGACACAAATATTGCTAAAAAGGTAAGCTAATATATAAAAATATATATTATGCGAGTAAGGGTTCGAGGTTCACCTGCCTAACAAGTTTCTACCTATTCTGCATATAAGAATGGATATTTCTTTTTTAACTTCTAAGCGCAAACCAAGGTCAAACTAAAAATCATAAATGAGAATGGGCGGGCCATTTTTCAAGTTAATCGATAAACATAAAATATTCTTGAACTGCATCTACGAAATAAAATAAAATGACCTAAAAAACGCTCAGTCTTGATAGATTAAAAAGATACAGTAAATATATTTAATTATTAGAGCATTAAACATAGCAAATATTAGCGGTCAACCAAGAAGAATATCATGAAGCGGCCTTCATCCAGCAGTGGATTGACATTAGCTGATGATGATGGATTTTGAAAAAAAAAAATTAAAATTTTCTTACCTTTTTCTTTAAACTAGAGTTAAACACAAATCATCCTAATTTAAAAAATATATTTTTACCTGCAAAATTAAAAAAAAACGCTTAATCTTAAAAATCTGTGACAAATGCAGTTGACTTCTTATAAATCAGTAAAACAACGAACAAAATTCTGGGAATGAAAAATATTTTTTACAGCTAATTTAAAAATCTTACACCTTTATATTTTTGTATGGGAAAAAAATAATGACATTGATTAAATACAGATCACGTCGTAATAACTGGAGAATATACGTATAACCTAGACCTTACGTTCTCATACCGGCATTTTCCATCGTGTCATTTGAGAATTAAATTAATTGGCTGCCAAAGAACACAATCTTTGCGTGAAAACCATTATTTTATAAAATGCTCTATATGTACGTCCATACTGTGATAAAATTTTCTCACGTCTATTAGTCAAATCTAGCAAAAGAAAAGTTGATTTGTTTGGTATAAAAATCTATGAGACTCATTTTCAGGAGCAAGAAATTTGTTTTTGATTGTCTAAAATTCGATACATATCCAATTCGTGAATGGAAGCAATATTCAAAAGAAAGAATTGTATACATTAGTTCAATTCTCAGATGGAATTGTGATTTTTTCATTTTTTTCCAGTTATAATTCACTTAATTTCAGGCTTCTGTCAAATATTTAATGCCAAATATAAAGCATATATTTTTAATCAAATCTTATTCTTATTTGAAGTTGCAATATTTGGAACATAGTTCTTTGATTATTCAAACAAATTAGATATACGCAGAAAAAAAATTATCTATCAAAAAATATATAGTTACCACCGGGACTCGAATTCAAAACATTCACTTGCTGGGAGAATGAATTATCTATTACACTATGTTAACCAATTATTATCACGCTGAATTTTTAATTTTTTATTTGTGTTTATTCTGTTATAGTGAGACATCTATTATCAAAACGTTGTCATGCCTGGATTCGGGCATCTGAGCTATTTATATTTAATCAGAAAAATTTTGCAACATAACTATAAAAAATATTTTTTATTAAAGTATAATATAGTGTATCAAAGTCTACATATTAAAAAATAATAAACCGAAGAATGTAGGGAAATGATAAAAAAAAATAGAGCACATATTCGAAATATTATATCATAATAATGCTACATTTTACTCGTTTTTAATTACGTGAATACAGTTTTTACGAAAATGTCGCTATACAAATTATCCATTATTTTTATGTAGCCAAATCATTTAATTTTTTTTAGTATATAATACTTAATAATGACGTGCTTGTTGGTTCTGTAATTAAGACACTCGCATAGCAATCCAGTGGTCGGGGTTATGAACCCCATTCCAGGAAACCAGCAAGTTTGAACTGTTTTCATAGCACAAGCGTTTAGTTATGTTTCAAAATGGCAAGAATATTGATTTGATACGTATTCCGTGTATGCATCTCTATTTTCTTTTTAAAAATAAATAATAATAATACATATAAATACAAATTAACTCTAACAAATTACTTAGAAATATATACACAAAAAATCAATTTTATCGAAAAATATTGTTGTTGCTACCGGAATTCGAACCTGGATCTCTTCCAATCCGGATAACGTGCATTAACTGATTATGCTATACCAATAGAGTGCTTTGGCAACAAATTTTCGAACTTATATGTTACACTTTTCAAATGAATACATCAATCATTGCATTATTTGAAAGCCATCTTCTTTATTTTTACGGAATCTCAAATACCTTTGAGTAATCTGAAAGGAGAACTCAGAATTAATAATTATTTTTTATTAAATTTTGGACACATTGATACAACTTATGTATTATTAAGGAGAACACATTCTTATTGTGAAGTTTAATTATTTAGAACATAAGTTTGTGATTTTTTTTGAAATGCAAACTTAACGCATTAATTAGAAAGATATACATATAAAATCAATTATATAAAAAAACATTCTTGTCATTACCAAAATTCGAACCTGGATCTTTTCCAATCCAGGAAACGTGCATTAACCGATTATCATAATCTCCTTAATAATAATAATACAAAGAAAAGAGAAAATTGTACGTAGTGCGGTCTGTTTGTTTTACTTTATGAAATAAATAATTATTATAAAAACACTCAAATCACGTATATTTTAATTCATTAGTATTCTTCTCAGAGAAACATCGTCCGCTAAACATGCAATCCCCTTCTGGCCGACAGGCGTCACGAGGAATCTCATGACTCTGCATCAAGACTGCGGCATCTGGTGTCACTCATTCTCGGTCTGGTGAACTAAAACGAGAGTGGATCAGAGTAAGCAAAAGTATTCAAGTTCACGAGAAAACTAACAGTACTCTGTTATTCATATTGATTACCCAAGAAAGTGGATCGTTCAAATGGTTTAAAACAAAATAAGCATGTTTAAGAAATACGAGATGCTGTATTTTTTTGTTCATTAGCCAGAGCGTCACATTAGAGAACAATGGTGTATTGTTATATACAAACAGTTTGTTAGAAAAATTTGTAGCTAATTGATAGAATGTATTCTAGATCAGAGATGGCAAATCTAGACCGACCTGAGACGAATAATGTGACATACTCAAAGTGACTCGAGGAATAATTTGACAGCCAATATTTTTAAAACTTATGACTATAATACCTGTACTGACATACAGATATTTTTGTCATGACTATACACGCCCTGCCCGTCTTCTTGAACGGGTCATCATATAACCGTATTTACACTTGATAATGAAAAGGACTGCAATTATAGGTTTGTAATTTGTAGTAAAATGCGTGTAAAAAAATCTAAATAATTATATTGCACTATAAAGTAAATGCCATGTCAATTTTTTTTCCAAGAACTAGTTCGAAGATCAGTAATATTAGTAAGTTATAACGCTGTGCTCTTCGCGCTGTTCGGTGACGTCATTGTGGTTTAATCAGTCGAAGTTGATTAGGTCAAGTGTATGGAAGACCAGGAATCGGCAACTAAAGTTTTATTTTAAACCAAAATGACGTAGAACAGGCAAACCGAATCTGCGCTAAGAGGACGAGATCGTGGCGAACTTTACTAATACGTGTAAAACCAACTGGTGAACATTCGACAGGAACCTATGAATAAGAATTTTGCTAGCAGCCATGAGCCATCCCATTTCTTTGTGGATGTGGTGATGATAATTTGAAGCATAAATCAAAAAGTAATAATTTACTTATTTATTATATTTTCGTACACACTTTGTGGTTTGACATATTAGATTAAATAAAACACAATCGCTTTATATAAAACCACGAATTTTTTAAACGCCAACCGGTTTCGCATAATTAATATTAAAATTAATATTAAATATTCATCAACACTTGACTCATGTACTCTCCCCTCCTTGAAGTTATGTCTATTGTCTCCCTCTTTTCCATACATTTATATGTATTCGGTCTCTCTCTCTCGTTTGAATGTAATTTTATGTTCTATCTCCTTCTTTATGTACATATAAGTGCATTCTTTTTGTATTTTTTGTTAGTTTTAAATTCGTTCTTACGAAGCTTGAGTTAAGCGAAACCGGTTGGCGTTTAATAAAATTCGTGGTTTTAAACAAAGTGTTTTAGTTAATCTACTTATTTTTTTTTAACATAGTACATACTTAAGTGTAAATATTCTCTAATATAAATAATATTATGCTATAATACAAACCCTGATAGTAAGAGAGAAAAGACGGTTGTTGCGCGTATCATGGACAACTAGACGAACGAATATCTCCATTTCGCAGAAATTAAACATCAAGAATAGACTCTCAATCATTTGCCTGAGACAAATCCTTGTATTTTTCGGGCATCTTGCGAGAAGGGAAGATACCTTGGAGAAACATTTTGTGGTGGGCCACGTCGAAGGACGGAGAGGAAGAGGAAGATTCCCCACCCGCTAGACTGACCAAATGGAAAAGGCAACAAACACTTTTCTGGTGATAGCCTTAAGGGGGTCACTACCTAGAAAAATGAAAAAAAAAATCATTTAAATTTTTTCATTATATTATTCTAGACATTTTTTGTATAAAAAAATTCAATTCGCACATATTTACGATAAGTAGAATTACTTGAAATTTTTATCGCCTTATCAGTGAGACGGCCTTTACCACATGTGCTCTATGCGCTCTAACTTCTGAACCAAAACTTCGTCTCCATAAGGCGTTTTTGTTCGATTACATTCAAAAACTCCTTGGAATCATCATCTCCCAAATAGAAGAACTTTTTAGTTTTTTGGTTCTCCTGAAAAGTTTACTTTTTTGTACATTAGTCCTATTATTTTGGAAACCATAAAAGATATTGAGGTATTTTTTTTTAAATGTCCATGGCTTCACTGACTGCAGGAAATGTCAAACGAATCAGCTGTTCAATTACTGCCTTTTTTCAAATAGAGGAAAAAAATATCAAAATTTGAAAGCTGCAACAGCTGCTATTTTAATTTATTTTTTTAACCTTTACTTACATTAACTTATTTAATACTAAATCAAAAGTGTACAAAATTTCATTGAAATCAGATTAGCGGTTTCTGAGAAAATGGGTCTTACTTTTCAACGTAAATGATTTTCGATAGTGACCCCTTAATGTCTGGAGGAAGCAGAAAAAAGTGGAGGAGCATAGATAAAAGGGCGGGAGTTCATGGAGATCGCGATTCTCGGTCATTAGGGACCATAGTGCATGAATATAAACAATATCAATATTTTCTATTTTCGTCGAAAACAATCACATTATGGTTTGATATATTAGGTTAAATAAAACACAAAGTGATTGTATTTTATTCAATCAATATTTTATTTTTTACTATAACTTATCTTACGCATATTTGCTTAGTTTAATTTTTAATCTTTTTTGAATTTTATATGTAATTTCGCCTCCTTTCTTATATCACCTGGCATTGTATTGAAAATCTTCATCGTACTATACATGACCGATTTCTAAGATTTAGCCTTCTTCCTGAATGGCAGTCTCATTATATCTCTTCCTCTTACATCGTGTTCGTGCACATGTTGATTTGCTTTAATTTTCTTATAAATTCTGCCGATATTTTCTATTCCGATTTAAAACATTGAAACAGTTTTTGTTGTGTAAATATTATCATATTAAGGTCTTTCTTTAATCTATTTTTCTAAGTTTTATTTTGTAGTATTGATGATTGTTACATTTATTCTTTATTGGCCGAAAATAAAAAGCTGAATAATAATAGTTTTGCATCATCTAATAATAAGAATAACATTTTGAAGATATAGAAGTAACAAAATCAGAAGCGCTTGAATTATATATATCTAATCCGGAAGAAATTAAAATATGTGAGACGCAATATTCACTGAATATTCTTTAATTAAATGATTTCTCTAACAACAAATCTTTTATTTTACGACTGACCGAGAGTATTTTATTTCCTACGATAACATGTCGGTCTTTTCAATAATTTTCACATTATTACACCAATAAATATTACAATTACTTATATCGCTAAGAAAATTAATATATTTCCCGGTTCCCCCATGTCGTTGGCTTTCATTGCAATTAAAAAATATTTGGCACGCGGTTCCAAAAACCTTTTAAACCTTTGTTCTAAATTGTTTTATAACTTGAATTTAATAAAATTCTGGGAGAATGATAATAATGTGAAAGAAAATTGCACGTGTGCCAGAATAATATTAGGTATGGAGAATTTCGATAGTGCAAGTCAGAGGGTGGTCACGAAAAAGCCAAAATAATACATTTTATTTGTTTACGCACTTATTCAATTAAAATAAATTGTAAAAGTTTGGTGAAGATGTAGAAAATAACTGAGCACATATAATGTATTTAATTTGTGCGCCAAATAACTCAAAATCTAGAAAGTGCAAAAACATCCTGAATGATATTTAGTCTAAATATACACAGTTGTTTAAGCAGGAATTTGAATAAATTGAATGATATTTTGTGCCCATTCACCAGTTACTAATTAGTGACGATATGGTCTCGTGAGAAATTATTTATAGCCAAAATGATTTCGGTTAATTTTATCTTGTTCATTAAAACCGGCGCGGCTCGAGTATAAAATCGCACCTCCCCGGGACATCTCTTTCCCTTACCAAACCACAGGGCACCCCCCGCACCACCCGTCTACACCCTTCGCTCAACATAATCATCCTTCTCAATCCCCTCTGATAGACCTATATTAATCGAGTAAGTTCTTTACTGTACCCTCAGAACCTTTCATCAAGAAAAATATCTCAAAGCACCTAAAAGAGATACCAGATTTATACATTAGTCCTCGCAGAAACCGTAAATTAAACACATATGTTATGGGTGGGTACCTGACTAAATTACGAGTCGAAAATGTTCAAGAAATATGTGCCTAATCTCAACCATATCAGAGATATAAACATTTAAAAAAAAATCATAACTGTGCGATTATTTCGATTAATTGAAATATTTTTTTGATTCCAAATTATATATTGAATGCAAAAAAAATAAGTCATCGAATTTGGAACTGATTATTTTTTTTAGATGATTTGATTGAAGCGAAGATATAGATTAATAATGGATAAATTTAAAGCTAAACATGAATTTTTTAAAATTTTAAAGAATAATATTTTCCGTAACGGTGCAAAATTTTCACATATTTCTTAAAAATTTTGACACGTAATTTAGTCAGCTATTTTGAACTAGATCTGTTATACCCTGTATATATCAGGCACGTAGTCAGTACATTAAAATAAGCTGTACCAACGTAATTCTATATTTCATTTTCAGCGACTATTTGGCCGATTTTGTATTTTATACATAATTGTAATAAATTATGTAATTGATAAATAAAAATTTAATTACAAAATTGTATTGTATTTTCAAGTTATTCAAAAACAACATCGGCCTGAAACAAATATTCACCTGTATACAAGTATATACGTTTGATTAGAGGTTTCCGCTAGCATTAATATATGGATCTGGCGTCTCTTTTAGGATAGATTGTGTTTTTTGTATATAATTTCCTTGGGGAATCTTAGGCCGACGTTTCGGTATAGTAACACATGCCATTGTTAAGGCGTTGGCTAAAAAAATTACGGTACAATCGTATATTTTCGCAATAAATATTAATAATAGATATAAAATAGTCGAATACTAAATTAATGTATTAATTATAAATATATACATATAAAATCAATTTTGTCGAAAAATATTGTTTTAGCGTCACCGGGATTCGAACCTGGATCTTCATTTCCAATCCGGGGAAGTGCACTACCTTTGTGCTATAACACCAGTATTTTTCTTGACAAATTTTCGAACCTATATGTTACATTTTTCAAATTAATACACCTGTCGTTCCATTATTTGAAAGCCATCTACATTATTTTTACAGAATCTCAAATACCTTTGAGTAAACCGATTTGCAGACGCCAGAATTATCAATTCATTTTTATTAAATTTTGGACACGTTGATACAACAACGTGTCCAAAACGTGGTGACGCTAAAACAATATTTTTCGACAAAATTGATTTTATATGTATATATTTATAATTAATACATTAATTTAGTATTTAAAATATCACAGACCTATGTTCTGAATAATTACAACTTCACAATAAGAATGTGTTTTCCTTAATAATATAAAATAGTCGAATGACGTATAGACGAATAGACGAGATTCGGTGGAGACTGCGAAAAAGTACGATTTTTTTATATACACATTAGTATATATATATAGACAGATTTATGTTTATTCTAAAATATATACGTCATATATTTCTTACCTTAACTTTCACATTACATTTAATGTATCTATCCTTGTAGGAATATATAAATAAATGTAATTTTATGATAATCTGTAAACAGAATCTGCCCTGCTTTTGATTGACTAATAAATATACACTATCAAACGATCCGGTCCTGCAATCAGGAGAAGTTTTAGGGTCAACCACTTAAGGGTTAATATATGTATTTATTGTTTGATTAGACAGGGACTGTTACATGTTATGGTCGCTTGAAAGTGAATTAGGTGTATATTGCCTCTGCTCGCCCCTGTGTAGCACGGAATAATCTTCCGTACGAGTATCTTTATCTGGTGTTAAAATTCTTTTTTTCCCTTTTTAAATAGGTCTGTATTATGTTTCATACGAGTATATCTGAAATAGAATCACTTTAATGGGAAACGAAATATGTCTCATTCTTTTTATGTTCGCCATTCGCAGACAATACAAAAGAGTAGTCAGCTGCCCATATTACACATCGCCGGGTACGGCCGGAGACTTTCAAAGGAACTGTTATTATTTTGTATCGATCGATTTTATAATAAGGCTACAGAATAAAAAGGAGACAAGTAAGAAGTTTATTTTTTAAATAAAACACTTTTAATTATTTGTTGCTGTTTGTGAACTTCCTTAAGTATAAAAAGGCAAACTCTGGGAGAAAAATAAAGAAATATGTTAAATGCGTTTGAAATGAGAGAAAAATAAATAATGATGTTAAATGTATTTTAATTGTGTTGTAGTGCTGGCACCGCATGGTAATTATTTTAGTAGCATTAATGCATATTTTTTAAGGCTTTTATCATCGTAGCTGTAACGCTATCGAAGGAGCCTTTTTCAAACTTAATAAAGACAACCATAACTTAAAGGCCGGATATTGTCTTTACATATTTGTCTTAACATAAATTTGTATTTATGTAAATTTTATTTAATAGATTGTAGTATTTAAAAATATATATTTTGGTACATAATTAAGGTGCGTGTCCACAGCGCTTGATAATAACGATAAATGTCAATCTACATCGGTTGGTTTAATCTTATCTTCATATATAATGCAAAGACAACGTTTAAATTAATAATAAACATGATAATTAATAACAATATTTGTTGATAGTTTAGTTATTAAACAAATTGAATAACTCAGTGATGATAATATAATGTTCTTCTCCGTGGATACGCACAGCTATAATTTCCAATGCCACAGTGAAACCAAAACTAACTAGAGTATCTGCTACAGTAATATGAAACCCGGCCTTGTTATTAAAGAAGGGTATCCCGACCACTGGACTGCACAAGCCAGATCTTGTAAATGATATTGAAATATTTTTTTTAAATACTTCAATACTTTATTATTTAGGTTACACTTTATTATTTTGTCAACGAACGTTGGCGTTCGAATATTCTTAAAAATACTTTTGATTCTAATTTAGCCCGTGTACAAATAAATACACTTTAGTTTGTCGTGTTACGTACAAAGGTTTAACGTTTTGCTCTTAGTGTGCCTTTTGACTTGGTGCCCGACGCTGCCTACTCTCGTGACAGTGTGTCCCTTGTTACACGGGTACGGGTGACGCCCATTGACATTAAACAGGCAGATCGGGGTTAGGTCAAAAGCATGGACGTGCGGGATAACCTGACATTATTGTAGATATTTTGTTATTATGGAATGAGACAATTGAAATGAGAAATGAGTTTCTTAACAAGGTGTACAGTATCAAGTATAACTTATAATAGATATAAATATTAATTTTATATTAATATAATAATATAATTAAGACCAAGATTGAGGGTATCACAATCACTATTAAAAAGTGTAAATGACAATGAATAGTCCTATTTCAAGACGCAGAAATAAAAGATCGACAAAGAATATTCTTGAATGGTATGCACGAGATAAAAATCAATTTAAAAGTCTCGACGGTTAGAAGAAATTTTTGAAGCAGTAGTAGTGACTTGGCAAAGATTGGTGAGAGTGGCAGAGTTATGAGGAGGCTCTTATCTAGTAGCGGGTTGACTTGGAATAAAAAGTGTGCTTTCGTAAAAATTTTACGAATACTAAAATATGTGTCATTTTCTGTCTTGATTCTCCAGAGGTCCAACATTTCGGCATGGCAATACTTGCCATATTCAGGAATGAAGTGTATATTACAGATCAAATAATATAACCAGTTATGTTGTTTATGTAATTAATTAATATTTTTTATTGTAATATTGGCGAATCGAAACGAGAGAAAACAACTCTCAAAACGATTCAGAGATAGGGTGTTGATAAAAAAAAAAATATTTATTAACCAATAAATACTTTTTTAAAGATTAAACAGCTTAAGTATTATGTAATAAACTTTATGCTATTTTAATTTTATGAAACATCGATTATATAACAAGCACATGTAAGAACATATCAGATTACCCCGGCAACAACACTGTATATCGTTTTTGGATAAATCAGAGTTATGAATGCCTCAACGTTGTATATCTTCTTGAGCATCGAATGGTATATTAAACGACTTCATAAAATAAATAAATAAGTAAATATACAATTACACACAATTTCTAAGTAATCTTACCAGAAACAACACTATATCATCCAAGATGGTCGACGCTTCGTCTATATATCAACATTTGTATAAACTGATCTACAGTGTTGTTGCAGAGAGGGTCTCTTATGTAAAATATGTATAAAGTTCATGTATACTATAAAAAATCCGTCAAGAGTGACAGGAAATCATTCGAGAATTAATATTTTTATAACCTTACAAAAATACGATCGAAAATAACTGTACTGTAACTTGCAAATAATGGAATTGACAGCAGATCTTGTGTACTTTATTTTTTCACGTGACACGGATAGCTGTCAGTGTATTATGTTTGCTTTAAATTGCTGTACGACACGGGCGGACGGAAATAAGATAAATATTATTATGGTGATTTGTGTATGTAATTTTCTTTTTTAAGAGTTTAACAATAATACATTTAACCTTTCCCTTACGGTGATAAAATAAAAACGCGCATTCCGGTGCTGTAAAATCTGTGTACATGTAGACTTTTGCGATTTTTAAGTCGGAAAAATATGAATACTTTACATTTATTACTTATATTAATTGTTAAAATAATAGATGACATATATATAACTCAATATTTATATCAATTATTATGTAAAAGTGCTAAAAATGAGAGAAAGCATTGATCATCACGAACGATAGCATAAGACACGTCTAACTCAGCCAGCACACGCTCTGCCACTGAGTGATGATCGGCCATCCGGCACCCCATACCCAGCGCATTGCGCCGTCAGCACCACTCCGCACGTACACATATGCATATTGACAAACTCACGTCGGGTTCTTCGAATACACATTTTTTATTATTGCGTATGGTAAATACTTATATATTGTAATTGCTTTATCCAATACATAAATATATTACGGAGGAATACCTAAAATATGAAATCTGTATTTAGTATATTTACAGAGATCAGAGGCAATGTTGACTCAGTTCACATCATCGGAGAGGAGAGGTTAACAAGAACACTATTTATATAATATTTCTAATTAAACACATTTTAATTTGGACGCCACTCAAAAAATATTAGCAGTTCCAAGTAGCATTTAATTTAACATTAAAATTAGGTACAAGTCATATAGCAGCTCCAAAGATCTTACCGAGATGGTGGATGATTTCCTTTTGTAATTACAGCAGCGAAATTTACTTAACTTTAATTGCTTTTGCGTGATGAAATGAAAAATGACTATTTCCACGAGGCGCATTTGGTCTAATTACTGTTTCCTCTTTCGTCCCAGCGGTATTTAATGGCAGCCACCTACTTCGGTCCGTCTGCTACTCCTAATGATAGTCGAGTGAAGAAGTTGTCATGCCTGCCACAGTTTGTTCCCTGGAGACAGATCATTCTGCACGCGCGCGATTAAAAATCCCACCGCGAATGCAGTGGTGCTAAATAGGTGATACATAAACCATTTTAAAACAATAATTGTCTTTCTGTCAAAATTAGATGAACTAGTGAAATGAATTCACCTACAATCTAATTATGAACCGCGACTATTTATTTTTATTTTTAACCGTATTTTTCTAAATGTAATGGTTTAACCAGAGACTACCAAATATATAGACGTGAACTAACGCAAATTTCTTATTTCAATATTTTCAATTTGGTGTCACCCACGTTATCACTTTGGTACCACTTACGCAATCAAATAGCTCCGCGACTTTTTAAAAAATATAGATTTAATTTACGAAGAGTAAATACTTTTACTGTTGCATACATCTATCATAAACTATCGGATTTATGTTTCTATAAAGAATGTGTGTTTGACTGTACCTCATCTCACAATTAATGTTAATTTACTGGTCTGTGGGTTCAAGAACTTTTCCTCTTTTTTGCATGCCAAATTAATATAATAAATGTATATTTCATTACATACTACGTTATAATACTTATTAAATTTATACATTGTACGTTATATCTCTTCATTATTTGGAGATAATGCATGAATAGATGATTGTATTAATGAGATCAGGAAGATTATGTAAATGGAACAATAAACTAACTCCGAATTCGGCTTATCATTCGTGTTCGTACATATCGGTATTCACCTCGGTTTACTTATTAGGAAGAATTATGAATCTACGATAGTTGTGTTAGTAAATGAAGCAAACGGTACATACATAAGTAACTCATGAAAATGAGTAAGATTCCAACCGGATAAGGTTCGACTCGAAGGACCAATATGATTTTTATAATTTCTTGGATGTTTTATATATATAATACGATCATTAACATTTAAAAAATCTGTATATCACCCAATAGTTTCAAAATGATGAACGAATAATTTTGAAATTTTGTTTTCACCAAATCGCCAAATGATACAATAGTAAACAAATTATGTAGGCTGTTGACGTTCTAATTTCCTCTTAAATGCACTCCGTCTAGAGTTGAATAAGGTTGGTGTGGCATTAGCAGGTGGATTACGATTTTTAGTGATGCATTAACAGTAAAAAGGTAGAATTTCAATTTTAATATCTAAACAAAAATATTACAATCGTAGTTAATTACGGATTAATGTTTTTAAATGACGGTTAGGCAATAATAAGTCATCCATTGAAAAATGATAAAATATTTTCTGAGGAAATAATAACAGAGAGCAGTTTTTTTACGACTACAGTATAGTTGCTATATTTGGCACTCTATGACATTTTATTTTTCTTCTAGTAGCATATTCATTTGTAGTTATGTATTTCTTCAATGATTTCTATTATGAGCAAAATTAATTTCCTGGTAGTTTCTGCATCCGCGCCATTCCAGTAAAAAAACTATAAACAATGTTCGATGAATTTTTTAAACATATTAACATGATAACTATTTGCGCGTGGACTTACTTACTTAATAGAGAGAATTTATTAGGGTGTGGGTCTCCTACTGGGGGTCGCTGGTATGGACGATGTTGGGAAGAACGGTGGCTAGGGAGACCCAGTGAAGCATTCCACCCTCGCACCCTCATGCGACCTGAACGGGGTGAATTGCTGCCGGCCTGTGGTCAAGTTCTGCCACTTTAACTGCTATAGATTCTCTCTGCCTGCTTTCTAGAATCAATATCTAAACGATGAATACAAGACCAGCCGATTTTTATAGAAAAGGCATCGATAAATTGTTTGAAAGATGGAATAAAGTCCTGAACAATAATGGAGAATTTCATTTAATTCTTGTTTAAAATATTTTATTTTATAATAAATAATTTAACAAAACCGCAAAGACTTTTTAGCTAACCCAATATATAATACAAAATTTGCTCAACGTACTTTCTTATTATGTGCTCCGAGAATATTTAATAAATTGCCACTAGACTTTAAAATGTCTAAAGTGATTAACGACTTCAAACCAAAAATAACAAAGTGGTTGCTTGATGTGGGTAGAAAGCAAAATGAAACCAATTTGTCATTTGTGCTAACCTAACTACCCACACATTCTTGTCACCGACTATTGTATATTACTGACAATAATATTTTCATAACTTTTTTTCAATATCTTTTTATAACTTCTGATTACACTTTTTTTCACATAACTTTTTATAACTCACTCATACTTACTTACCTCTTAACATTTACAACTTTTAAAAACTGTAGAGGTAATTGCTTCAGAACAGACTACATTTAGTAAAGCAATTACCTTTATTTTTATATGTACTATTTATGCTTCAAAAAATAAATAAATATTAAATAAGTATTTAAATTAGATATATTTCGCAGAAACTTATAAACATCTTTTTTATTGTATATGGTGTACGCGCCTGGTACTCACAATACCGCATGTTCTAATCAACGAATTTATTAAACAACACTTACACATCATTTTTAAGACATAATATAATGGATGAGTTGTAAACAAATGATAATAATGAGAAAAAATAAAATAAACATGATGGATTTAAAAGACATAATATATATATACATCAAGTATTTATTGTAACTGTTTTATGTAAGTATGTATAATTTATTAAGCTGACCGATGTCAAATATCAGTGTACATACAGGGTTCATGACACCTGTGGGACGGATGTTGTGTAGGAAGATAGTATGAGCATTGTTGGGTTAATTGGAAGGTTAATAGAAGTCTTTCTCAGAAAAACCCAGTTAGTAGGTAGGAGAAATATACAAGCTGACAGGTCATTTTACATACGAGAAATTGAAAGATTCAGACCGATGAAAAGATTACAAATGCATTTGATGTAGGTAACCCTTTTACACATACTTACAACTTAATAATAATTAATATGTTTATATCATTAATGTAAATTCTATACCGCGTATGAGCTAAACATTTCAAAATACGTTTTTTGGCGTATTCAAATTTTGAAATTGACTCATAGACTGCTCGCACTCGGCTAACGTCAATACCGCGAATAAACTATCCCCACTAAAGAAGAAAGCCCTTTTTTGTCCCTCTTGAACATTTTGACAAATGGTTCTTCTGCGATATTGGACTTACATCGACGATATTATACAAGCTGTCCCTAAAATATTTTTTAAAGAGGGAGGATTATTACTGTGTATCCTTGATTTAAGGTAGCCCCATAGGAAAAAGTCCATAGGAAATGTCACCTCTTCGGGATATTAATTTTCATGGGAAAATTTCACGAACAACTGGTAAAGACACGCTCTATAGCGACTGAATTCCTAAGAACGCAGCTACCGATAAGCATACCCCCGCCCCTCTCCTGCTCGTTACGTCGGTGCAGCGAATGAACCAAAATGAAAAAGACTTTTAAGATACTAAATACAATAGTATTTTCACAGAGTTTTAATAGCTCAGTAAACATTATTTTCTTTACCTTTTCTGCTAGGTTTTTTATATACTATATTATAGAGAGCAGGCAGTGGTTTTCAATATGGTAAGTAGTGCAAAATATTATAAGTAAATTTATACAATTTTTTTTTTTTAGGAGAACACATTCTTATTGTGAAGTTGTAATTATTCAGAACATAGATCTGTGGTATTTTAAATATGAATTAAATATATTTAATTCATATTTTATACAAATTTAATTAACAATTAGAAAGATATGCAGAAGTTCTATTAAGGTGATTTTTTTTACGAAAATTGCGCTGTGATAATTATCCAATATTATTATTATCATAGAAAAAATTTATCTATCGTAAGAATAATTTGGCTGCACACCCTGTCCAGGGAAACGCGTTACTATTTCGCTATATCAACCGAGGATGTTTTCGACAAGTTTCTAACTTACATTCTGTAGTTTTTTTATATAATTGATACATCTTTTATTCTATTTTTATAAACTGAAATTGCAACTTTATGAGGAAAATATATTTTCATAAAAAAATTTATACATGTATGAAAAAATTAAACTATCAACTCTGAAGTTTATTTATTAATAATGATATATTCGGATAATGACGATGTTGACATTATTTTTATTTTTATGACTAATTAATTATTTACGAATTTGGCAAAAATTGAATATTTTATTATATATTACTTACTTGTGTACTTTGTTTACATAAACGTTATATTGTGTATCTTAATAAGACGTATAATTTCATTATTAGGAAGGAATCCAATGTTTAATATAGACTTCCTTTCTGACATAATCTAACCTAAATTATTTGATTTTATCTCGTGGGTTATATTTAAAAATATTTGTCCAAATTAAAAAAACGTAAGTAAGTCAATCAAATGTAAATATTCACGTAGAAAATGTTATTCTTACTCTGCCGCTAGGTGAGCTTTTTATGATCTTTCGTCACTCCACACCACCTGTTTTACCGACTAGAATAGCACCCTCAGCTTTGAACTGATTCCGTTAGAGGCCACCGCTACAGAAAATACTAAGAAAATCTTCCTTCATATAAAAAGTATTACTTTAATGCAATTTAATTAGTTAGGAATTTTGAGTGTTAAATATTTGCATTGAATTTAATTAAATATATTGATACAATAGTTTTATTTAAACGATGTAATAAAGAGATGAATACTAATTCAGTTCAGTTCGGAATAGAAGTTAAGATAGGTAATAGTTAGTTTTTATGTATTTTAAAAATAATATTCCTACAAATAATATATAATATAAGAGTTCGTATGTACATTCGATGTCGATATCGGCTTCTACTTCCACACAATAATAATTTCACAGAAAAATCTGTTATCTTCTGGCGGCAGCCGTTATATTATTACGTTGATCGTAAATTTATGATACTATATTATTTGTATTTTAAACATTCGATACTGATTTAGAATCAAGGCACGACATTCGCATATGCGCGGAGTATTATAGTCGCTGAGTTGCCAGTACGGATTTTTGTATTCTCGACTTTTTTCAATTCCCGAGTCAAAATTTTCAGATCCAAGACAATCAAGATCAAATTCATACCAAAGAATCGAGACTGAGAATTTTATTTAATTTAAAAATATATGTATTTTAAAAAATATTCACATGTATTCTGTTCAGTATCTTAGTAGTTTAGGCATATTATTCGTATCAAATCGAATAATAATGATTTGTTGTTTTTTAAATGAAATTAAGATTGTATTTATAAATTTATTACAAAAAAATAAAACATTTATAAAAATTATAAAAAACAAACTTTTTTTTTTAATTTACAAAATAATCGTAATTGATAAAGAAATACATCGGAAGACGTATATAATTAGTCAAAATCAATGACAAACTGAAGCCTCTGATAGCTTTTTTTAAATAATTACATCTCATCTAAATTTTATTTCGTCAAATTTCGACACAATTTTATCGTAAATATTAACATCACATTTTACAAGGAAACGTGATCCCCTGTTTGAGCAAACCGACAAAACTATTACTTTTAGAATACTTATAGCTGACCATATATAAGCTACCTGCTGTACCGCAATGTTCAGCAAAAATAAAATATTTTTTCGATAAATAGATTTTTTTCTGTATACCTTTCTAGTTGATTTAATTAAATTATATAACTTAATATGTTTAAAATAAATAATATCATGAAAAATCAAGAGTCTCGAGTCTCGGGTTATTTTTTTTAATTTCCCGGGACTCGAAACAGCAAAAAACCATAGGATTCCCGGGAATTTATTCCCGGATTGTCTCGATACAGAATCCTTAGTCGCCAATATATCGATATAAGAGTTATTGGTAAAGTAAATAAAATATTCTACGAGAATATAAGATTATTTTAAATTTCGAAATATATTCGTTTTACCTAAATGCGGCATGGCATGGTCAAATGTCGATTAACCAAACCAAAAATCAACACACCTGGAACAGGAAGAATAGCACATATTTAAAAAAAAATATCAAATATTTTATGTATGCGTCATGAGCTGCTGATACACCCTCGTTGTTGTCACTGAAATGTGGTCCGAGTCGTTTATAAAAAAAATATTATTATTATTCAGTTTTTTTCACATTTACATTAAATGATGTATGTATAAAAAAATGTTCCAAATGCACGTTTTAGTATGTTTGTCACTTATTTTGAAATCTGTCAATGTTAAATTATTTACTTTGTCGTTATCACTTATTATATATTATATAAAAAAAGGCACAGCACGTGACTAAAAATATCTCACATCTGGTAAGGATTAGAAGATTCATTAGTACTGAATCTTGTAAAATAATATATTATTCAACTATTATCATTCAGCATTTTATTTTTGGCTAATAAAGAAGAAATTTAACAATTTTCTGTATTACAAAACAAAACTTTGATAATAATATTAAGAAAAAATAGATATAAAGATTTAAATAAAAAAATATTTCATTGTTTAAACACGAACATCTAGAACGAAGATAGACTGAGACTGCTGTCATTCAGGATGAAACATAAATCTTCGAAATCGGTGCATTGAAGATTTTCAATGAAATTCAGATAATTTCATTTTGTATAATTCAATGTCCTTGTCTTTTATCTAGCCAGGAATATGTGAATGTTTGAGTATTTTAAACATTGTTATCATATTGGCAATAAGTTTCTATGTGTAACATCAATATTAATACGTGCCTATCGAAAATCTTTCAAAATTTTCACAAATAATAAAAGTGCGTAAATAACAGAGGCGCGCGCAGTCAGTAAAGAAAAGAAAGGAAATATGCTGCACTCAGCCAAAATTTTTGCGATATAATTCTAAATAAAACATGTTTCTCGTAATATCCTTATCAAAATTATTATCAATATTTGAGTTTGTCCAAATCTTTGTTGGACCAAAATTACTGGGTTTTATCCCCAGGGGGATTAAACAGTAATTCGTAAAAGAATAATTGAAAAAAACATGATAACGTATAAATAACTTCCAAAAGTTTAATAGGTGTGGTAGTCGAGCATGGGTTTAATTGGTGAACGTTACATTGTGTAAAGTGATCACTTAAGCTAACCGATGACAGGTCATAAGCCCTGTAATGCCCAAGACTTCCATACTTACCTTTACATATAAATAATAGCTTCGCCTCTGTGCGACATCTTTAATATATTTTTGACAATTATTATCATTTTTTTCAGATTTTAAAATATCACAATATTCTGTGGGATAAAACTGATTAATACCTTTGAGATATAGTTCTGGAGACATATATTGTGCATATGGTGGATGGCGAAACGCACGAATATTTCCATTCTGCAGCAGCTGAATATCAAAGACAGACTCTCAACCATTTTCCTATGACAAATCCTCATATATTTTAAAAAGTAAAATAGCTTGGATTAACTTATTGTTGTGGGCCATGTAATTGAAAAAGGTAACAGGCACTTCACTTCTCTTCCAATGATCCGCAGGATGCCGATAAAAAAGGAGAAGCATCCACAAAGGTCCAGAAGTTCATGGAGATCGCGATTGTCAGTCATGAGGGACCACATGATGATGAAATATTTAATTTCACTTTATTTAACAAAATATTCAGTTACGCACGGCTTATTTCAATGTACTGACTGCACGCACCTATCAAATAATGTACGTACATAAAGGTGTTTTTTTAGAGATTTATTTTTCGAACTGGCAACACTTTTTCCAACGACAGCTAATTTGACAGATGATTTGTGTTCAGTTTGGTTTGCCATTTTATCATGAATAGACTTATGTCAGAACAACACTTGCAAATTGTGAAAATTTATTTCGAAAATCGTGGTTCAGTTCGCGAATCAGTCAATTTTACGGTCGACATAATCGTCCGTCTGAGCAAGTAATTCAAATAACCATGGATCGTTTTCGCACCATGCATACTCTAATTGATAATACGCATCGGCAGAGATGTACAGTGTGCACCGAAGGTGTTGCTGCAGTGGAGCGTAGTATTGAGGAGGAGCTATAAATCCATGATTTTTCGTTCCCCAATCGAATGGCATTAATGTGAAAGAGCTGTGGTTTCAACAAGATGGCGCAACATGCCACACAGCGCGCTACAATCATTATACTGAAGGAAACATTCGATAAGCGCATAATTTCGCGTAATGGACCTGTGAATTGGCCTCCAATATCATGAAATTTAACAACTTTGGATTATTTTCTGTGGGGATATGTGAAGTCGCTAATTTACGCCCATAAACCAAAGACAATAGACGACTTAAAAGCCAACATTCGTCGCGTTATCGCCGATATACGGCTCCAGCTGCTCTAAAAAGTATTCGAAAATTGGACTTTCAGATTGCGCTTTATTCGAGCCAGCCGCGGCGCCCATATACACAAAATCATATTTAAACACTAATGGCATTAAATTATCTTTCCAATAAAACCATATCATAGCCATTACCACGATTTTTATCTATTTTATTTCATTTTAAAGTTGTGTACCTCTAAAAAAGCACTCTACAAGCACAATATAATAAGATTATCGAGTATTATTATAATTTAGAAAAGTTTATAATCGAAGTTTTCAATCAATTCTAGAGAATCCTTTAAAGCTTCGTTTGTGCAAAGAAAAATTGAAACTGGATTAGAGGATTTCAAAGAACGGCATTTAAAGAAATATCAATAAAATGTGACTATTTTATTAAACGCAAACCCTCAGGCCGAAAAGGGATCAGTTGTTCCAAAACCAATTGATCGAATTAGCAATTTGTCGAGATTCTCGTGTATCAATTTATTTAATATTTGTGTACAATTTGTTACATTGTATGGAATCGTATTTTCATCTTGCTGCCTTTAGTAGGAGTATGTGAATATTATATTACGAATAAAAAATTAAATATTATTCTTACGCTTTTTTTTCTGAATCTTCATTTTTTGAATATATTTTTTTAGACATTCCAGTAATCATCAATGGCAGCTCTTATGTTTTTAATTACAGCGCAATTATTTTGTCATTTGTTAAAATTTGATTTTAAGTTAATTTTTAAATGTCACGAAAACGAAATTAAATTTTAAATATCATTGTATTATGACTTTCATTAAAAAATACGCAACACGTTAGAAGGTATCAAGAATCAAGAGATTATTTTGAGAGCTCTTTCGTAATACGATTTGAGTGACCTTAAACAATAAGAAATAGACTGTAATATCTTGATTTATTTTACATTTAAATAATTCTTAATTATATTTCAATCATTGTCAAAGTACAAGTGTAATCTTTAGGAATGATAAGATTTGGAAAGGTATATCTGAACCCTTGTAATCATAATAAATATGGACGGTGTATATAGTACTATTTTCATTTAAAAAATCAGCACGAGGGCGTTTTACGTATATGAATGTGCAGTATTTTATCGAATGCATTATTTAGCTTTTAAATTTTAATTTTGATTTCATACAAAAAAATAAATAATTTGCTTATCTTTGCTCGGCTGATTCATTCTCATGAGAAGCAGTAAAACTACATTTCGTGAAGACCTGCATTGCTAGAACTCTCAGGATAGCACACATTCCACTTATGCTCATTGTATCTTATTTTATATAGCAATAGCTTCGTGTATTTTCTTTCCGATGTTTCTTTTATATAAATTGCACTAGAAACTAAACAAAATTTCAAAGAGTCTCTTCTGGGCTGAATCTTATGTTAGTTTAAGTTTTTCTACGTGTATATACTGGTATATTGTTGCGAAAAACTTAATCATTCTCCATTGAAAATAAATTTAAAATTCCTGAAGGTCCAAGTAACAGATCGTTTAATCATACTTGTGCTCTTCAGTTGAGCTTGAACTTAAACGTGAAGGCGCCAGGCCCGCTGGCGACTTTGAAATAGTGATTATATTAGCTCAGGGCTTCTAATTTTATCAACATAATATAGGAGCTAATGAAGAAGATATCTCAATTTTGGCTGAAACTTATCATTTTTTTTCCAAAAAAAAACATTTTTCTGTCAGTATATGTACATGCTGAACGATTTTGGACCCTAAATTCATATTCAATACCCTGAAATATAAAGTAAATAAAATATAATTTCTGTTAATCTGTTTTAATAAATAGAATTTAATTTTTGTTAATTTAATCTGTTTTAATGTAACTTTTGTCTGTTTAGTCAGAAATTATATAAGGCGAGTACATAAGGCAAAATAGAAATGTATAAAATCTGATATTATTTATTAAATCAGATATTTGAGGTCTGCCCAACAATCGACGAGCGTGCTTGAGAAGATGTAAGTGAACGTGGTAAAAGTAATTTCCTAAGGCAGACTATTGGACCAGTTTCATTCATCCTACCAGCTAACTCGAACTGGGAAATTGTACAATTTATTTATCAAAATACCGTTAAATACATTAGTTCTCTTGAGTTTTGCATACCTACAAGAATTTAATGCCATTTGTTTATCTACCTGTTTTTATGAGATTTTTTTACTATACCATAACTGTAAGACCTATTAAATTCATGTTCAAATTAATTTTCCTGATTCTATACATCTTTACATAAATAATGTTTAATTTATAAACTAATTTTTAATCAATTTTTTACCAAACCAATTCGGTACCTCCCAAACAAATATTTGTTACAAAACGATGTCCTTTTCTATGTAAATGTAAATTTAAACTCGATATCCAAATAAAATACTAAGGTCTGCATCTTGAAATCGCTTCCACGACTCGCAAACTTGGCAATCTTTGTCTTTTATCGTGGAGTAAAACTAAAATAAATAACATAGGTCAATTTTTAATAGAAATTTAAATGATAGAATCTTCGTGCAACCGCAAGACCGAAATTCAATCGCTGAATCCAATTTAGCTTGTTAAAAAAATGGTAGATTTTACCAGAAATATTACCCATTATAGAGTCTTATAGCACAACTTCTGAAAAATTTCAATGCGGATAGTGGTTTCGGGTTCTCCTGATTCCTTAATTAATATTTGAATGTGTGTAATTACATTATATTAACATAACTACATATTTATTTAATATTAATTAAATGTGTTAATTAGAAAGATATAAATCAATCAATTTTATCAAAAAATTAATTTTATCGAAAAATATTGTTGTTGTGCCATCGGGATTCGAACCTGGATCTCTTTCCAAGTGACATTTTTTTACGACAAATGTAGCATAGTTGGATAATGCACCTTCCCTAGTTTGGAAAGAGATCCAGGTTCGAATCCCGGTAGAGCAACTACAATATTTTTTGATAAAATTGATTTTATATGTATCTTTCTAATTAATACATTTAATTAGTATTTAAAATATCACAGACAAATATGTTCTGAATAATTACAACTTCCTAATAAGAATGCATTCTCCTAATAACCTATTTATTTTTTAATCAATATAAGTTACGAAGTTATTGCAATACATGATGACTAGTTACTAACTGAACTAGGCAGATGCCTATACTCCAGTACCTTACAAATAATATATTAAATTATTGATTGAACATATATTTTAAAGTTATACAGTTGTACGTTGTAAAATAAATTATTAAAAAATTTAAAAAGATACATTCTTCGTTGACGGTATCATGTTACTCGTAAGTCCATGACCGCAGTCCCGACGGCGCGCCACACATCCCTTGACATCGCCTCCGTGATCTAGTTCGCCTAGTACCCGCCTACCTCTTGCAAGTCTGTCATGATATTATCCGCCCATCCACGCCTTGGTCTTCCCCTCGATCTTGTTGGCTTGTGTATCAGGGCTTTGGGAGTATTACAGAACTCTCGTTATATAATATTTCTACAGTTTTCTTGCTTTTATCTTCCGCAGAATATCTGGAGCGGTATAACGTTCCCGAAGTTTCAGGTTCTTTAATCTCTTCCTTCCTCCGGTTAGGTTATCACGTATTATACTGTAAATTTTATGGAATTTTTCTTTATTTTTGAAGATTTATAACCTTTTTTCTTACGCTAATATGAAGAACCAAATTTCACACTCATAAAAAACAACCGGTTTAATCTTTAAATTTAGTGACAACAATTTCCATAAACAAAATAACAAGCGCTTCCTGATTTTATTATGATATTTATTTATTCTTACCATTATTCTTTGTTACATTTTTTCTCAGATATTTAAACTGCTTAACCGATTCAAAAGCTCTCGCAATAAACGGCAATAATGTTGATTGCGTCTATCTTTTGCTTACTTTCAGGTATTTTGTTTGGGCAGTGCTGATCCTTAGTTCCATTTCTTGACTGTACTTCTCTATGTTATGTTGTTATCCATGCACTTAGCATAATATAAAAAAGGTAAAACTTTACACATATGTACCTGTATAAATAGATGTCTATCTAAAAATCTATCTAATTAATGCTGCCACTACTAGAAGGGATATTTTTCTCACTCAAAATCTAATCTAAGTAGATATATATATTTTTTAATATTGTACTGCTAAGGAAAAAATACAATTTGTTATTTTACAAATTTTAAGATGCATTGCCCAACTAGGCGAGCCTGTTTTATAGTAAATTGGCAAACAAATTATATGAGAGAGAATAAAAATACTAACGTGCAACACAATATGTGTAAATATAATGTAAGCACATACAAGGTAAAGGAAAATATGTAAGATTAGAGTTATAATGCAGTCAGTTACCAAAAATGCGCTTAAAATAATTATTTCATAATATAAAACAGTTTACTCTCAGTATCTGCTCTACCCAATTTTAACAGTCAATCAACACTCTTTTGATTAGCTTTAATGTCATTCAAAGTTTTAATATTATTTCTAGTTTGATTATATATTCTGAGAGCTTGAAATGTGAATAATCTTTGTACAAAAGTAGTTTTTATCTTGGAACGATTTTAAGATTATTTGCTCTTGTATCCGATCCATTTTGATCATATATAAAACCACAAATCTGTAAACAATCAAAAAAAATTGTAGAGAAAAATAATATATGATGAGTAAAATCAACCTCGAGTACGACGGAATATTTTTTTTATATTTTCTTATGAAAATTGTGTGGTAATTAGTAAGACGGTCTCTAATTCCTGTCATTTGCAATAAGTCACTTGTCTAGCTGCCGCTGCCCTCGGCTCAGCCCTCGTTACCGACTTACTCAAATTCATCAAGTAAAATGTTCCAAACTTTGTTTTACAAATGGCACAGGCGAGCAAGTGTTTAAGTTAATTAATTAATTAATCATTAGTAGAATTGTTTACAATAATGTACGTACTTAGCATATGTTTCATTTCACTGCGCGCGGCGTTAAATAATTTTGTGCACCAAAATGGAATGTTTTTTTAATATATATGGTGACGTAATATTACATATTACGTTTTCCCGTCTATTTCTGTTACTTTTGGATGCCGGCTTTAGTGATGTCATTATGGCTGTATCATGAAAAACGAACGAGTTTTTCATATATCTATAGAAAACTTAATTGTTTTCTGTTTTATGAATTCAACTTCAGTACTAAAATATATTTTCAATTTGAAATGAAGTGTCGAGAAAGAAAAAACATACATGACATCTGTCATCATTTTTTATCTATGCTATCTATGGTATACCATTACGTAATGTCAAAATAACAATTTTTGGTTATGTTATTCATCCGATTCCAAATAGCATTTTAGAGTTTATTATTGTATATCCACGAACAAAGGTCGAGTGTGGTTTATTTTGGGAAAAGCTCTATCATTGAAATATAGATTATATTGAGACCCTGGCCCAATATACACCAAAGGCCGTGTATCGGTAAAGGCTGCGCCGTAAGGGTCTATAAAATGCAAATCGTTCAATATAAAACTATGTTCACGTCAAAATAAATGACAGATTCCGGCCTAGTTAGTATAAAGTTAAATCGTAATTCAAAGGTGACACCTCGGTCGACAGGTAAACCGGATAATGTTTTAAAATGAAGAGAATGATTATTTTATTTTTCTAAGATATGAAACTAAAAAACTAAACCACCTATTGATTTATTACTTATGATATACCCAAAAATTGTAATATTTATATTATATTTATTTTCATATATTTATTATGTACTTTAATTAGATTTAGTTTAGATTATATTATACATATAGTGGTGATTAGAATATTATAATATAGTATTCCTAATTTCCTACAATTCTCATTACTTAACATTTATGTAATTTGTATCCATTAACAAAGTTTTTTTTAATTATATGAAAGTAACACGTCACCCGGTGTTTGGTCATTAAAGGAGGACCACACGAGATATCGCCATTAGAGATAAACTACAAGTCATATCGAATTCTCATTTGGCATTATTATACGATGTAATATTATTAAGTGATTAATTTAGTCTAAGAGCAACCCTAGCACGATATTTAAATACTTAGGCTCTTTTAAATGTAAATCAGGAAGCCAACCCTTGACTAATTATTTCGGCCCTTCGTGGTCGGTGAAATATTACGAGAGAATTTATAGAGATACGTTTTTGTTTCCAATGTAATATAATTTATAAACATATCATATTTTCAGTGTGTTTGTCATCATTAATATTTGATGTAATTTTTTAGTATGTAGGTATATTCCCAATCATTAAGGTGGCTACATTTTTTTTTAAATCGATGACATCCAGTGTTGTCAAAATTGTTATTTCTACACACGACATACGCAATTAAAAGTTATATAATACAAATTAAATACAGAATATTACTATTTTTCAAAAAAAAATGGTTGGTACCAAGATTTGAACATGAACCTTTTCCTATCCGGAGAAACGTATTATCCAGTTTCGCCATATCAACTAAGTAGTTTTTACGACAAATTTTAGAACTAAAATTCTATAGCTCTTTAAAATCTGTTATTTAAAGGATTCAACTTTATATTTTAAGCATTTCCCCGGTTAGGAAAAAAATTCGAACCTAGAATCCTGGTAGCAATTTAAATATTTTTTCAATAAATAATTTTTTTCTGTATATCTTTCAAGTTAGTTCATTTAATTTGTATTAAAAATATCACAGAACTATGTTCTGAAAAATTGCAACTTCACAACAATAATAAAAAAAGTTATATAGTTCATGCAAACATAAAAATAGTAATGTACATTTGTAAATCAGTTTTAAATATATAAACAGTTCTCTACAAAGACTCTATAAAAAGCGTTTCAAAATATCAGGTTACTAAGGAAAGCATGCTCACAGATACATTTCTTTACCGCAATTCTTGAGGCAAGTTTTGGTTGGTTCAACCTTCTCTCCTTATAAAAAGCAATAGACAACGTATAAATTAAAGGCTCAGCGGTGAATATATACCTAGTAACCTGACTAATGAAAGTAAAAGTTTTTAAAGGAAATTGCCTTCACTGGTTCGTTTTGCACCGTTAGTGGCACAAAAACATAAAAAAACGTGTTCCCGGCATTCGTACATATTCACATCAATCATACTAAATGTAACATTTTCGTAATTTTGTGATCGTTTTAATAATTATTATTTTTAATTTTTTGTATTATATTTTTAATTTTAATCACATTTTATCGTGATGTTACAATATTTCAAAACACAGTTCCGCGATAATTAAAAAAAAGATTACAACAAAATGGACTGAAAGTTCAGGCGCCATCTAACATATTCTTTTCAAAGATATTTGAGGAACATTGTAATTAAAAATATGGTCGCTTCCAACGGGAAAAAATAGATGTCTCACTCACGTGGGTATATGTGTAATTTAGCAACTTCTATATGGTTATATAAAGTTGTGGGTTCGTGTCCCGGTAATGTTTATATTTTTTTTATGGATATGTTTTTTGTGTAGGTATGTATTTATTTATTGTTTATCTAAAATTGTTTTTAATATTTTCAAGATTCTGATTACCATCCCTGTACTAGTAAAAAGCGGCTATCTTGTATGGGTTTACATTTAAAAATTTCCAACCCCATTTTTAACTAGTGAACTGATACTTTTACACACCCGCGCGAGTAGAAGGGGTGGCGAGACATTATTTATTGATGTGTGAGTACTTGGACAGGGGCAAGGGTTGATGCCCCCGTTCAACACGGTCATACTTACGAATCACCCTTCGTATTGTGTGACGTCATTTCAGGTGCGGCAATAGAAGAGTCATTAAAAATTATGTTTTGACAGCACCTTACTAAATAATAGCTCTGTCATCCATTACCGAATACGATGATATTACAAAATGTTCCGAGTGATGTTTTGATTGGGATAACAGTAATAAACTTCCAAAAAAGTTTTAAAATTCCAGATCGTTTTTCTAGATCAGGCCTAACCTAAGTGGAATATTGGAAAAATAGTGTATTGTAAAATATTTCTGTGTACCAAATTATTATAATATTTATTTTTTTATTATTATTTATTATAATACTACCTGACCATGTTCTATCAAACTAGATTACTTACTTACCATTACGCCATTTCTCCAGATAGAGAGTCCTGATACACAACTCTCGTGTACAATTGAGACCCCCTCTGCAACAACAACACTTTCAACAACAGCATATCGTGTTGTTGATGTTATCATTAATGTTGATAGATAGACGGGGCGTCGGCCATCTTGGATGATAAAGAGTGTTGTTGTAAATAAGATCACATAGAAATTTTGTGTTTTTATATATTTTATAGGGTTGTTTAATATACCATTGCATGCCCAAGAAGTTATACAACACATATGCATTCATAATTCAGATGTACCCAAAAACAGAGTTGTTTCAGGGGTGATCTCAATTGTCTTCTAGTATTAAGTTTACCTGATCATGCCAAGTCTCCGAAGAGTGTTATTTAATTGTTTTCAAATCTTTTATTCTTTCTAAATATTATATCGTATGTGGCGCCTAATTTCAAAACCCTCTAAAATGACTGTATGTGTTTTTGAGTTATAGATGAAAACGTATATTTTGAAAGCGAATGTACAAAATGTTTGTTTTTACATTAGCCTTTTTTGAAGAGACAATTCTGTAATGTAATTTTTTATATCGTTCTGGCAGCCATAATGGACTTTAGATCACGTGATCATCAATAAGCGTCGTGATTGGCTGATTTCATTTTAGGAGGAATAGCAACTTATGCTCTACTTGCTTTAGGGTATTTTGGAATAGATCCTGATTTTGAACATGCAACATCAATAGATGTAGGTGGCTTTTATGGAGAAACAATGTGTTCTGCATGTTGCTGACAAAAAATCTACAAAACTGCTTATTATTATACAAAATCCGTTTTAGGGGGTTTTGAAATTAGGCGATACTTATCTTTAGTTTTTATGACAGAACATTTATTTCCGTGTAAAAATATGACAGTTTAATAATAAAAATTTGTTTGAATTATACTGTGTATACTATTACGATATAATAAAAATAATTTGAGAAATTAATAGAACGCTATAAAATGGAAAATTACTTAGAAAATAAAATTATTTCACTAAAATGGATATTTGTTTTTTAGTAACTAGTAATACGACTTTATATATAAATAAAAAAATACGTGTCTATGTAAATAATGCATAATGTGTATAATGTATGCCATTCTCTCGAACATTTAATGTTTCTAGCAGACATTCACAACAAATATCTTAAGGTGTGAGTACACGTCGAAACTTTCATCTCGAGAATAGTTCAAAATATTAACACACAGTAATTCATTAAAATATTGTCTATTGCATTTTATTCAGTCAACTAATATGTATAGATTCAAGAGGTTAAAGCTCGATATGGGATGCTGTGCTATTGAAGAAAAATAATGTACCTGTATATAATTTAATATATCGATGTATATCGTTACTCTCTCGTGATAAAAGTCCCTCCACCACCGTTCACAATACACCGAACTTTGATGTGCCCGGTCTAGCTTAGTGGAACTATAATATATGGATTTGTGTACGGTTGTGTAAATATTACAATATCGATTATCGCTTTGTCATAACATGTCAATTCCCATCAATATATTTGGCCTATATAATACATAAATCTTGTAATTCACCTGACTAATACGGATATATTAACTTACTTCAGTGGTTTCAAACCTATTAAATTATGAAAAAAAAAAATTAATATATTTTGAGTAAATAATCTTAATTGTCCGGCATTCTTGGAGGGTAGAATTCTATGTAGGAAAAGTTACAAACATTTTCATAATAATTGTAAGACTTAATTTTTTTTAAACTTTTCTAACGAAGTAGGTAACTAACCAACTGTTAACAGAATAACGATTAAAATTAAGGTAAAAATCTAAATTTATTTTATTATTAACAATTGGCCAGAATGCCACAAATATTGGTTTATTAAACACGAGTATCAATTTCTTTATTCTAAGGGATACATGTTACTATGCTTACGAATAATATAATCAAATTATTATTATCAAATATTTATTTACAATATTTAAAATAAGTCATGTTAATGTTATTATAATATATGTATGTATGTAATGTAATATGTTTAATGTAAGTCATGATAATATTATTATAACAGGGGTCCATTTCCGACGTATCGTGGGATTTAAGAAATGGAAAAGGGATAGGGGCCTCATTGTTTTGCACAGGCCCGATATAGTAACGATGTATGCAAAATATGGAATATGGTCTAAACAGGGGGAGGGTGATATATCTAGGAGTGCGGTGTAGGATGACAACTTCAGCTACTATTACAGCTGCATTCTAGGATCCTGTAATTGAGCAAAATAGTGTATTGGAACGGACGACTTTCAATATATTATACGTTTATATCAGTAGGAGTAGATAGCAAGGTCCGAAAGAGTAACTTTGAAAAATTTGGTTTTGATCGGTCAAAGGTATAAAATTTTACACAGAACAGACAAATATACATACGTTCAATTACATTGATTTATTTATTTACATGCATGTACGTACACGTAATTACAATATATAATTAATTAATTACAATAACTAATTATAAGTACCATTATACATATCTGTTGTCCGCTCTTCTAGGTGAAAATCGGTCTCATAGCGAACTTTGTAAATATTTAATTAGCAGGCCGATATTATTTAAAAGTTTTTAATCGTTTATTTATATTTTCTTAAATGAGCGTTTATGATAAGATGGATAAGAATTAGTAATAGCAATCAATCAAAAAGTTATTATGTTCGAAAACTTAGTAATTCGAAAACTTTAGTGCCAAGATTTGTTAACCATGTTGTTATGGTCCTCTTAAATATTTTACTTTCTCTTTCTATATATAATATATACATACTTATACATTTAAACCAAGGCGCATATATATAATCTCACTTTTCTTTCTCTGAAATATCTATATTCTCGTCAGTTCTCGAGGCTTTTGAAATCAGTTGTATTTCACATTTACGTTTAATGAGAACTTCTCTTCCAATAGAATATTTTTTAGTTATCCATTCATAAAATAATATCACAATTCTGTATTTAAAATGTCACCTCGTCAGCTTTTCATTTCCCCTACTTAGTTGAATGCTGGGCATTGGGCATAATTATAATTCTTTTAAAATTAGCAATATTAACTTTGTGGTTAAAATTCATATTTTTTATTTATTATCTTAGTTTTATTAACCACTAATCGAGTTAAAAAAACATCTACCGGTTTCAGAAAATACCTTTTCCTTCTTCAGGATGTCATAACTAACTAAAAATATAGCATTGTTCCTTCACCAGAATCTATTTTTAATTTTTTTTAAAAAAACAATTATTAAAAAAAAAAAAAATTTTAGTACCTAACTCAAATTGCTGCTCAATACAAATTTAGTCGAATAATTTTTAGGAAAAAAATTTTAGAATAGGACTCGTAATTTTAATATAGGAGTAAAGAAGCATTTGAGATGTTTGAACAATAGTGAGTTTTTAGAATTTGCTAATCATTTGATAGAAAATAGTCATGGTTTTGATAAAAAATTAGGATTGTCAATTTTGCATATAAACGGTGTTGGTCACAAATTAAATAATTTGGAATCGTTGGAGATAAATAAAGCATGTTAAAGTAATCAGGAAATTCTAAATAGCCAACTAATTTTAACTACGAGTCCTATTCTAAAATTTTTTTCCTAAAAATTATTCGACTAAATTTGTATTGAGCAGCAATTTGAGTTAGGTACTAAATTTTTTTTTTGTTTTTAAATAATTGTTTTTTTTTTAAATTAAAAATAGATTCTGGTGAAGAAACAATGCTATATTTTTAGTTAGTTATGACATCCTGAAGAAGGAAAAGTTATTTTCCGTAACCGGTAGATGTTTTTTAAACTCAATTAGTGGTTAATAAAACTAAGATAATAAATAAAAAATATAATTATAATTGCTTTTATTTAATCTACTAATGTAAACTTTAAATATAATTGTTAACTAAATTTTAATGTTTTCTGAAATTATCGAAATATTGTATAATAATTGACATTTCCCTCAAGTAAGCTTAAAATAAGAGTACATATTTACTAAAGCTTTATTAAGTGAAAATTGCAACTGGTTTTTATTCAATTTATTATAATAATACACTAACTCTTCAGATTAGATAAAGCGATTGACAATTCCAACAGTGCATTAAACATTATTTATCGATTCTGCGTCCTGATTAGCGACATAATACCCCCTATCTATATTTATCACCGATTCTCGGGATATTTTGACACATTGATTCGACCCTCCATACCTCTTTAATGCATTATAAATCATTAAATGATACTCGATTGGGCTGCTTTCAACCCTAAGTAGCCTCCAACGCTTGATTGATCACTCAGCACAACCTGAATTGTCCAAATTTTCCTCCATTTCTTGCGATCATTTTTTTAATGGCGTCATTTTTCTTAACGTTCTCGCTTCCGCCGACAGGCGCGAGTGCACAATGCAGTTTTATATTTATGTGAAATAATACAATCTAAATAGTGTTTTAAAATTCTGTTCTATAAAATATTTAAATCGACCTTTCTATAAACAATATAAATTCAATTACTTATACATACAATTTTTCATGCATTGTACTTGCATACTCGATAATTTAAATATAAATAAATAAAATTTTATTCTTAAATTCACGCGATGACTATTTAAATTAAGTATACAGACTACTTACTTACTTATCATTACGCCTTTTTCCGGCAGAAGTAGGCAGAGAAGATAGAGCGCTACACTCTACTGTCCTAACACAAAATTCTCACCTCATTCACATTCATACATCTTCTCATACAAGCTCGTCGATTATTGAGGTTTCTAATAGAACCATCTTATAACATCCTCTATATTTGATGCCATCAATACTTACATCATATATCTTTCTTACTATTATATCCTCATTTATCCGTTCCATATGACCAAACCACCTAAATGGTTTTAATTTAAATTTTTTAAACTTATTCACCACGCCTTAGAATTAATCTTCTATATCCAAATTAGCCCTTTTATATATAAATTTAATTAGTTCCGTGTGTTTGTGCTCTAATAAAAAAAAATTTTGTGCATTGCACTCGTGCACTCGATAATTCACAATGAAATATCTTTAAAATAAAATTCTAGTTTGAAATTAATTTTTCCACGCAATAAATTTACACATAGACTATAAATGTAGAATACCAAATAATTCGACGTGAAAAAATCTAAGGAGAAATTTGAAAAGCGATCCTGTAGATATTTTAAATATGTTTTGTAGAAAGAATATATTTGCATAGTGACGGACTAATATATCGGCAAAATTACCGAAACTAAATTTTAAAAAACCCCACAAACTTTATTTTACTCTTCACAGAATCCCGAGTAAGACCGGGCTCGGACCCCTAGTAATATATAAAATATTTACAGTGTGGTTCCTGTAGGTACGTAGAAATATATATGGAATTACAAATCAGGGCTGTTAATAATTGTGAGAACTGTCACTTTTAATATGTGTGTGTGTGTGTGTTAGATGAGTGGTGAGGGACAAAAGTTATAAGAGGCCGTCACTGAGGGAACGGGCCTCTTTTCCATCGCTATATCGCACTTGTAATTAGTCTATATCTGAATTATATCATTGTTCTTTACTGTACGTACGTTGTTGTAATAAAGGAACATTGTCACATGCATCAACTAAGTTTCACTATAAAGCAACTCGCGAAAACGAAGAGAGGATAGAACCAAAAAGAGAATCTGGCGGTAGTTTCAAAAATACCACAATAATCTAAATATTTTTTTAATAGAAATTCGTACACGTTCAAATTTGTCCCATTTTACTCTTTTTTTAACTAATACGAGCGCACATGCTATGAAAAATAGCATTAACTAAGTGGTTGCAATCAACAGTACCTAAATGATTGTCTTACCAAGTAATTATTCATCGCGTTATTTAATAAATTAGGTGCTAATGCCAGCAAACATTAATGAGTAAGAATTAATTAATGAGAAGGGATGAAAATAATGATTTCGAACTCAAGACTAACCGGCTGTCGCCCGCACACAAAGTAAATTGGCGGGTATCTGAACCTCGTTGTATACATGATTATATGAATTGGTCGATTTGCGTAATTCATTTGACAGTAAATATATTTCCGTTGTTTGCGCACTCGCTAAACCTCTCGTATGTTGCAAGTGAATCAATATTTTGTGACGTCATCATTGAAGCACGTGCTCTTCATCGCCTGTTGTACCTGTTACACCTGTATTATTAAAAATATAAGTTTATTTATTTACCCTGCACCCACATAATATCCAGATAAATGTAGATGTTGTAGTAAAATACAAACTGACGCTCTTAACATAAATATTACGCCTTTAATTTAGTTTGATCATTACATCAACTAACATTGCAGATACAAAGTGATACATCTATGTGAAGATTTAATTATTTTCTTGAAAAATAAGAATTTTAAAATGTAAAACGGTTATTTTTATGTAGAATAAGAAATAATATATTAAAGTATTTTCAGAAATATACTGGATTTGACATACTCGTACCTACACAGTGCACAATATCTTAGGGATAGATGGATATTAAAAATATGAGACGCAAGTTGCATGTGTCAAAGATATTAACATTTAAAAAAGTCATAATCACACCATTTTTAATTGATATACTTTATTTATTCCAAATCATATATTTAATACAAAAATAAAAGGTCGTTGGATTTCGAGGCAGATTATTTTTTCTTAGATGATTCATGACATTAAATAATAACCAGTCAATTTCGCAAATATTTTTCCAAGTACACAGACTCAGCATGATTTAGTAAAAAATCTTATGTAATATTTTCCGTAGCGGTACAGAAACAGGATATTTTTGGCAGGTAATTTAGTCAGGTATTCAACCATAAAACATAGTGAACTAAGTTTGTTGTACCTGTATGCAGGAAAATTGTTTTGTAATATTCAGTAATGAAACAAGTCAATTAAAAACATTTATTATTTATAGATCACATTTTTTTCAAATACATTTTTGTTGTGCCGTTGTATAGTTCTGTGGTATTTTTATGCAAATCAAATGAATCAACTAGAAAAATATACAGAAAAAAATCTATCGATAAAATGTTTAGTTGCTACCGGTATTCGATCCTGCGCGCTTTCCTGGATAGGAAGAGGTCTAAATAGTTTTCTATAAATTTTTTCTGTATATCTTCCTAGTTGATTTACTTAATATTGTTTGTATTTCATAATAAATATAATTTGCTATTTTTTTTAAGTATTACGTTTAAAGATAATAGACTATTTAGTAATATTATCTCAATGTTCAAAAAATTTAAGACTAATTAAAAAGGAGAGTTAGATACAAACAGTGTTAAAAGAATTTCATAATAATATATAAAAATAATAAATATTATAAATACTCTTATGACAGAAAAAATATCATTTTACGGTTGGATACGAACAAATTTCAATTTAAATGCGTTATATTATTATTCTTTAGTAACAATTAAGAGGACTGATATTCATTATTATATCTTTTTCCAGTATATTTAAATTAATTTCTAACGTAAATTAATTACCTCCGAAGATTCAGAGATAGTTTAGTAAGATTAATGTACTCCTATAATCAAGATATGTAATAGCTTAGTAATATTAATGTTCTCCCATAGAATATTAGCCCCATTGGTAGACATTGATGTGTTCTAAAACAGCGTTGAATCGATTTTATGTATAAACTAAAAATTGTTATATTTTATTTCTTATTCTGTACAATATCCTCTAACAATCCCTTATTTCATCATAGATCTTTTGTTTTTGATAGATTATGCATCTGTTTTACTTTTTCTAGGGCCATCTTCTTATTTTTTTCTTCTGTATTTCATTTTAAAAAGTGTTCTATCTGTTCCCCAGCAAAAAACTATTTTCCTACATTTTTTCTAAAATAAACCATTAGTCATTTTATTTCAGTTCCGTCCAATCAATTTTTATCTTTTTTTGTCACTTTTTGTTAGGTTACAGCTTTAATATCTCTCCACGTACCATCTAGATAGACCTGGCAATCCGCATTCTTCTGCATTCCTAGAAGTAGAACATTTTACATACAAAATTCATTCATTCACCGTTCATGCAAATATCATAATTAAAAATTTACAGAAATTGACTTTTTTAATTTGCCCTTACTATGCTCAAAGGATTCTTTATATGAACCACCATAATCTCAATTTTGGCCAATCATTCTACCTAAAAACATATTTTGCTCTCTCTTTACCGCAACAATAGTTGCAACCTCCCCATCTTTCTCCCTCTTGTTTTCTTTTTATTTATCTTCTGCACTTAAACATACTTATGTACCTAAACATTTCTGTGAATTTTCATAAATAGTATCGTGTATTAGATATTTATTATGTTAGTTAAAATATGTTTACACTGTCAAAATTCCTCAATTAAATAAAATAGTGCTACGCCCCTTTTATAATATTTATTTTACTTCTTTTCTTATTGCGAATTCTCGTTTTGCTACAGCTTTTATTTTCGCGTTATTATTAACATATTTAAAAAATAAATCCATCTACAACATTTTCATTTGCACCTGCACATTTATCTGATGAAAAATAAAACTAGAGCCGGCAGAACGATGACAGTTCCCAATTTAAAAAAATGCAACGCGTCCCGCATTCCGCCGTTTGAATGGGAGATTTCTGTTACAGGAGTATTACGCAGGGAGACGGGCCCCCGTCCCCCGCCACCGCCTCCGCCGCCCGGCCGGCGCAAGCGCTCTCGGAGCCCGGGCCTGCGCCATGGACGCCAGTATCTTAGCAGCCATGGATAAGGACGCACTGAAGAAACAGATCGAGAACATGAAGTACCAGGCCTCCATGGAGCGCTGGCCGCTGTCCAAGTCCATCGCAGCGTGAGTACAAACTGACTTGAATTACTTCGGGGCCGTGCCGCGGCGGCCATTTCCGCGTGAATCTTTCGTAAAACGATCGCGAAATTTTCCGCGCCGATCGATTTTGGCGCCGCTCTGTTGTTGGTTGCCCGTTGACGTTTTTGAGGTTATGACGGCGGAAGTTGGCGGGTTCGCTTTTTTTAACATGTGTTTCGAGAACCACGGCACGGAGTGGTTCTAAAATTCATTTAGAAAATTTTCGCGCAGTTTATGTGAAGAAACGTTGAGAAATTCCGCTTTTATTGAAGCGAATTGAACGTGCACAAGTGACCGTCGCCAATCGCATTCACGTGTATGGGGACTCTTCACCACTGATTAAGGCATGCCTTGCAATCAAAATGCTTCTATCAAAATTAATACCACTACCATATTTTCTGCACTGTGTTGAACTATCTATCGCATTCTGACTTGTATATTTTGTCTATTTTATTGTTACAATGAAATTACCACACATTTTATAGTTCCAAATTATTTAGTTATTATTTTGAGAATGAGAACTTTCTGTGTGGTTTTTTTTAAATTATTTCATTATTTATACCTACAATTTAATATATATGAAGTTAATCTAGCTATAATTGTATAAATATTCAATTTTCACTTTTAATTCCACTTTTTAGTCATTAATATATCAATGTTTATTTTGTCATTAAAATTGTCATTTATCAAAAAATTAACGACATTAGTATTGTCGTGCATTAAGTATTTTTTTACGGAAGGTACTATTAGTCTTGATTTGCAATGTACTGAAATACATCACAGTTATATTATTTATATTCTGAAAAGTGTTGCGAATAAACATACACAAATAAAAAGTTAATAGTTATATATTTTTTTTATTATGACGAATTTATTATAATATCCGTCGTTTATATAATTACATATATATATACGCCAGCAATCATTATTTACGTTTTCTTAAATATTTATATTTATCATTAACAACTTTTTAAATTTTGTTGTGTGCGATTTTTTATCAAATTTACGTTTTTTAATATTATTACAAATTATAAATAATCATATTTTTAATTACACTAGTGATCTTTGCAAAGTTGTATCATCTCCAGAATAGTACATAATATTATACTTTTTCTTTTTCTTCTTCTGGGACATTCCTTAGACGCTGTAGCTCTTCACTGGTCACTATCTCATGAATATTTTTGACGACCATTCAATTTTTCATTATTCTCCTTTAGCATCGTATACATACGTATATAAATAATTATCATCAATTGTTTTATATGTAGGAAATATAACTATAGGTAGAAGAAAAATAGTTTTATCTTTAGTAAAATATATCGAAATTATTACTCTAATATTTTCATAATATTTAATATGTATAATTGAATTAATATATTTCACAATTTCATTTCATTTTACTATTTCTCTCAACTTTGTATTTATTAGGTGTACAATATTGTATCCTCTATATTGATTATTTGAAGCAAGCGAGTTCGCCGATTTCATTGCTTGAACTACGTCACCGTCAATCTTTATTTTTGTTCTACTTTACGTAAATAATATATTATTCAATACAGCTCAGCTCTTATAAGAATAGCGTCTTCTGTAAAATGATTGTGAAAACATACTTATACAATACGTACAATTGTGCTTTGATGAATAGTATATAGGTAATATCTTCGAACCATGAAAGCGAAAGGTACAATTCAATTTCTAAAAAAATAACAAAGATGACGAACGATACATTTATGTAGAATTTCAGCTGAAAACCGATTGTTCAGGTTTATATTGACTATATGCTGTAGCTGTAACTTACGTTAAATTAAAAGTTAAGAGATGAAATACCATATCTATCGTTCTACCTCAGATCTAATTATTTTATATTATATTATTATTTATTTATTTATGGCTCTATAATTCAGAAAAAGGTACCAAAAATATGAATAATATATTTTGTGATATTGTTATTATACTATTTGGCAGAATTTTTATCAGCTAAAGTTTAATTGAATACATCTCCTACTTACGACAATTTCCTATTTAATTTAATTCAAATCTTACTTAAAAGGCTTTGTAAGAAATCTTTAGTAGCATTAAGTTATTGTCTTTGGTACCTTCATAAGTCTTCTCGGTCTCTTTTAATATATTATACATAAATAATTAATAAAAAATAAATATGTAAATAATCTAATTTACTTTTTATAACCGTATTTATTCGTGTATGCTAGAGGATATTATTTAAATTAAATTTAAAACACTTGAAATACACACGAAGTTTTATTAAATCTTTTTAAATTCTGTTTTACTCCGTGTACTCTTTATTTTGAAAGATATTTTGTACCATGCATCAATTATCATCATTTTCCCGTATATATTCATTCCTTTCAGCTCTTTCATACAATTTTCCATGTATAAATGAAACAGGCGGCATTGTGCAACATTTAAGAAGCGTTTAAAAATCGTCATCAAATTATAGTAAATGATTCGTGCTGCTTTCTCCAGCTCGAATAATAGAACATAGAAAAAATGCAAATTTTTTTCCCTTCACAATTTTTTATTTCGATTTTTCTTTTCAAATGACAGAATAAAAGTAATGAATTCTGATTATAAAAAAGTGCTTTTGACAGTAAGGTAGTATATTTAATTGTTATAATTATTAAAATTAAAGTAACCCGTTTTCGGTTATTGAGTTATTTAAATTCATATATGTTTACTAGGGGGTTAGTTTTGGCCCATCCTTAAACCTTGTGAATATCTTTTTTCTAAAGGAAAATAAAATATGATCATCCACTGCTGAATGAATGCACTCCCATGACTCTGCAACTCTCTTCGATATAATAAACAAATTCATTTTATTGTGAACTTTCTAATTAATGTAATCTGATATTTCGGGTATCAACCTTTCTAAGCATTTTTTTAAAATTATCTTAAAACAATATATTACTTAATTTTGACACTTCAGAAATGTTATTTTGGGAAATGACGGGCACTCAATTGCGGAGATTCAAAATATGAAAAATCAAACTGACAAAAAACGACGTTTATATAAAGGATATTTATATTCTTTTTAGATTAATTAACTTTGTTTATTTTTTTAACCACTTCATTAATTAATACACCAACCGGTTTCATAAAATACCATTCCTTTCTTCATGATATCAAATTTACTAACAAAAAACAGATATATCATATTATTCTAATGTTTAAGAAAAATTTATTTAAAATTAATTATTATTTTTAAAAATCTAGTACGTAGCTTAAATTTTTAAGATTATAAAAGATGTATAAATTGACTAAATGATAAAAAATTATTATAAAAAAATTAGAATAGGACTATTTAAATTTATTTGGTTATTTACAATATTTTGGTTAATTGTACACGATTTATTTATTTCTAGTGATTCTAAATTATTCAATTTAAAACCAATATTGTAAAACAAACAAACGCAAATTTGTGTTAAAAGTAGAATCATTTTCTAATAAATTATTAAAAAATCTGAATAACCATTACTATTTAAACCTCCTTAAAATTATGTTAAATAAAATAATAATGACTTTAACCACAAAGTTAATTTTTCTAATATTCAAAATATTATATTCTTTTTTTCATAACCAAAATGTTACATATCAATTTAATTTGTATTTCAGTAAAGTTATTTGACAATTTACTACGATATAATATATCAGTTTCCATTTAAATTCTCCTTTAAAAAGAATACGTTAGACGCAAATCGTTATTTATATGCGATGTACAAATATAAATATCTTATTAAAATAGACAAGTCGTTTTTATTGTTAACGTTTTAAAATGATTTATACATAACTTATGACTTTCAATTTGTGATATACGATAGATTTGCTTGTTGTGATTCCTGAAATTCCAAAAATAAAAAATGTTGATTAATGAATATACGTTTATTCTTAGACGTACAAATAGCATTATACTTATCTCGTTAATGATTATATTTATTTTTTCTGTATTGTGAATAATTAAAAACATCTAAAATATTAAATTTAATATACATGAACGTAGATATAGTCTGCACAATGGATGGATCCAAACAATCACAAGGGTAATCGGCTTAAAATAATCCAAAGATCTATTCCCCGTACCTTTTGGTTCTCCAACAGGAAAGTCTATAAAAGAACAATATCAAATATCTCTAGAATGAGAATTGGGCATTGCCAGGTAGTTTCATATTTATTCAGATTGAAAATAATAGACTCGTCAATGTGTGAGTGTGGTGCCGAGGAGAAAACCCTTGACCATGTCTTTTTTGACTGTCCATTGCGTATCACAGGTTTTTTTTTACAGTAATCTTGTCAATGATAATTTTCAACTTCCAGTTAACTTTTGTCATCTTCTTTCTCTTAACTCGCCACATTTAAGCTATATAATAGCAAATTTCTTGAACTACAATGGTATAAACTTGTAACGTAATATTCTCTATTCTATAATATTGTTGTACTTCTTTCTTTCTATGAAATAATGTTTTAACTTGATTGATGGCACAAATCACTCTTGAAGGGTGGATTGCCTGTTTAAAAGAAGAAGAAGAACGCAGATACGATGTATTTCTGCCAAGACTGCGAATGACACAAAAATAAAAACATAAGTTCAATTCAATATTTTATTATTATTAATGTTTAATATCGTTTGATAATATTCTGAATGTAATTATTTTGTCTATATTATATCGCGTACAGAATTGACTCTACGAGTCGATTTCTAACACCTTTTTTTTAGATTTTGTTTGTTTCCACGGGTCATAAATGTACTCTTATTGAGGTCACCCGGTACTGCTTCAAAATTATACAAGCATGATTGTATATGTTAATCATTATTTCTGGTTATATAATAAGTGAAGGCCTTACATAATGTTTAAATAATGTACAATATATCTGACAATAAAAAGATATGTATGTATAATTAAACGACAGCTGCAGTGAAAATCAATTGTATTTTACTGGGTGGAATCCAAGTAGGTGGAAATATATCTTATAATACATATCACACGCTTCAAATCATTAAATCTGTTGGCCACAACTTCGTCAGTTTGGATTATTAATAGTCTTTATTTAGGATCCAGAAATACACTACAATAATCCTAATTATAATTGATCACTTATAAAAATTGTCTGCCCATCCATACGCACGATAAAACTTATTGTTGTATTTTTTCAATCTTCTTTTTCATAATTTTACTAGAGAACAACATGTTTTTAACTTTTTTAAAGATCAATAAAATAAACATTATTTTTTAATAACACTGTCCAATTCTGAAGAAAAGATTTCTCGTTTTTATAACTGTAATATCCATGCATAATAAGGTTAAAGTTCTTTATTTGAAAACTTTAAAAACATACATTTAAATATAAACACTTAATAAAATTAAATAATCATTAAAAAGTAGACGAATACAGTACAATTTAAAAAATCACATCACAATATAAATAAATACATACATATATATTAGCACCCCATAGGTAAACTGTGTTAAGTCACGAAAACAAAATTTTACAGTTAGTTTCCCATGCAAATAACATCATTATAATCTGACCAAGGATCATTTTTACTTGAACCGTGAATTATGAACTTAAATATGTCAACCTCAATGAAAGACAAACTAATTTCTAGAAAAAATAGGAGATAACATGATATACACATAAGAATTCCAAAAATAATATATAAATCTGTGTACAAGAAAAAATTCCATGTAAAACACAATATTATAACACAAAGAAAAAAAAATGTTACAATTATATAAATATAGTTTAAAGATTAATATGAGAATACGCATTGAGTACCGGAGGAATATAAGAGTATTTCAATGGAAAATTCTTGCAGAAACATGCATTGTCAATTTATCCTGCTCAAGAGTAACACGAGGACCACGTGCCCTGTAACACAGTTTACGTCATCAACATGAAATAATTTACGAATGTAACATTCACGTGTACAATAGCTGGTTGTGGAATAATTTGCTCACGTTTTCGTTCCCTTCTTATTATAGTTCGGGCCTTTTTTAAGACCCGGATTATAATATATATCCTCTCCCTCAGCAGCCCCTTCTTCATTCATTCCCTCACATAGCACGCTTCACGAATGACACGAACTTCAATACGAAGAACCAATCTTTTGTGTGGTTAATTATTTTTTAAGCATATTATAAAGTCGTCCGCTTAGATTAAATTAAAGCAATTGGTCTCATTTTATAAATATAATCATAATTAAAATTGAAAATTTTATTTTCTTAAGAAACGATATATTTAAAATCACTGTTATTTCTTTACTGAATATCTTAGTCTAAGCATTCGCAGCTTTATTTTATAAAAAGTTCGATAAAATCATAATAATTGGTCGTCCCTTTAGATATCCATCAGATCTTATATTTAAAGAGTATAATGTCCTAGATATAAGACAAATCTTTATGTTGAGACTCGTTCAATATTTCCATACTAACAACAACTCTCTTCAAGCAATAAATCATGGACACAACACAAGACAAACAACAAACATCTACACACCAGTTCCGAGAGCAACAACGACATTTAATCAAAGATTCTACATGTTCCCAGCTCCGAAACTATACAATACACTCAGTACCAACTGGAAATCGTACAATTCAAATAAGATTACACAAATATGAACCCAATATATGATTCAATCAGATAGAGATGAATCAGAAGCATGGATATCTAACAATTTAATATAATTTATACAATTCTTTCACTAATAATTCACTAGTCCTACAACACTCCCACTCCATATATTTTTATTATATTTTCACTTTATTATTACTTTTTTATGCATATTTGTAATTTTCTTTTTATTCCAAATAACACAACAACAGCACGAAAAAAAATTGGCTACTTTAACACAGACTTCAGTCTAGCAAAGTAGCCAGGATAACGCTGTATACTCGTATATCAGAGGTGAAGTCTACTCCATCCCACACAAACTATGTATTATGTATTTTATTATGTATCCACCTCTGTTAGTACAAAAATATGGATGTCAAAACATATATAAATAAATAATTGTAGTTTTTTTAGAATATTAAATAAAGGAAAAAAAAATAAAGATACTAACAGTATAATAACTTATTCATTTGTTATTCTACCACCACTATATTAACTGTCATACTTATCCATCAAATAAATATATTTCTACTTAAGTCGTCTAATAATATTTGAAAGTTCTTCCTTATTCGTGCAATTGTCACAATAAATGTTGAATACGTACGTACGTGCTATCTTTATTATCATTATATATTATAATTTTACAGAATAGCGTTAACCAGTGATGTTCAAACTCATTCTTTATTTTATCTATCGAGTGACACTAAAAATCAAAAAATTGCCAGATGTTATAAAATATATATTTATCTCTTTAATTTATTTAAAACTAAACGTTACTTAAATATATTTATACATTATATTTATCCAATAAAAAGTTTTTTGTACGAATTTATATTGAACTTCAACTATTGGTAGACCTAGTATGATTATATTATTTACGCTGGATGACATATCGTGCGTCTCACTTTACAAATTTTGAGAATATTGCTCGCGATAAGCGATCACGGGGACGTGTGCATATTTATACAGGGTGTGTTGCAAGTCGGGACGAATATATTGGTGGCGACACGTGTCGCGGGCTCACCCTGTTTTCCGTCCGCAAACAAAGAAAAATCAATAAGCCCTCGAATAGGACACCCTGCATGGAGATCGCAAAATTTGATGTTCTTGGTGGCGGTTTGCAAACATGTTATTTTTTCATTCCTTTCATGATTATTATTATATGAATTTCTTTGATATTTTAAAATTAAAAGCTTTATCACGAAATATCATATGAGAGAATATCTTATTAAATTACGATCAAAAAATTGTTCTCAATAAACAAAAATATTTTTATTTTATATTGTCGTCCATCAATAATTCTTAGTTGCATTAAATTTATATTTTTGTATGTCTTTTAAAACGTTATTTTTATTTACTGTGTAAAGCAATACTCATTTAAGCAGGAATATTTTTAAATACTAAATTAATGTATTAATTATAAATATATACATATAAAATCAATTTTGTCGAAAAATATCGGTGACGCAAAAACAATATTTTTCGACAAAATTGATTTTATATGTATTTATTTATAATTAATACATTAATTTAGTATTTAAAATATCATAGACCTATGTTCTGAATAATTACAACTTTACAATAAGAATGTGTTTTCCTTAATAAGGAATATTTTTGCTTAGAATGCATGTTTGCAATACACGTAAAATATATTGTATCTGAACCTTAATATAGAAATAAGAAATCAATATATTTTTTTTAAATGTTCATGTCTCCGTGGAAAGTATAATATAATTTAATTGTTGACAGTAAATTACCCTTTCTTAAAATTTTACAATTAATATAATTAATAATCAGAACCTTTATTTTTATTTTTTCACACTCTTTTCTTTACTAAAGAACTGCATGAGGAACGTAGCACTGACACAACTATTCTGCGATCATATGATCATGGCGTTTAAGTGAAATCATAACCGAATACATTTTCACCGGAAGATAAATATTTATGCTAGTGTCAATTTGACAGTTGTGAAACATCCATTTGCGTGTTTTTTCGAACACGCAAATACGTGAACAATACAATTTTACCGATATTCTTAAAATAAAAGTTCTAAAACTAACACTAACGAAACATAATTATAATAATAACATAACAACAAGATCATCCACTTATGAACAAATACAGTATCACTGATATTAAGCAGGGAAATTTTAAATCAATTGTTTGATACATTTTAATTGAATTAGTGAAATTATATTTATACCAGCGAAAATATAATTTCACTGGTACTATACATTCACTGTAACATTTATATAAAATTAACATTTTATAAATACATTTTACCCACAATATTACGTTCACTGAAAATAAATATAAATTATCTCAATAACTTTATTTGAAAAATTTAGCGTAGATACAGAATTTATGAAAAAATCGGTTAGGTACATTTCATAAATCATCTTAGTCTTTCGTAGATGTACACACCTCAAAAGTCTATACAAGACCTCCGTCGCAACTAAGCGTGATATTTTTTTGGAAACGCTGTTGTAACCCAACCTGTTGGATTCTCGTTCACATCTTGCTGGCCTGTCTTGATGTTATCCATTCATCTTCATCTCAGCTATCCCCTCGGTCCGTATCCTGTTGACTTGTGCGAGAGGACCTTATTCTTGTGCGTCTTGTTCCCTTAAATATACCCGGACCACAGTAATCTCTTAATGTTTACCTTTCCCAAGATTTTAAAGTTCTTTCTAAGACTACTAGACTGTAAATCTTACAGGCGTTTTTATTTTCGAACACCTGCAACTTGCTATAGTACAAGGCGAGATACTCAATTTCACGTACACAATCATATTGTATCAATCATCAAGTCAACCACGAATAATTATAATTAAAGTATTAAATTAAATTAATGTAAAGTAATTAAAGTATAATTATAATATAAAGAAGAAATTAAATGTATTTGTTTTGAATCGTGGATAATAGTCGATAAATTATATTTGATTTCGTTGAAAATGAACAATTTTAAAACTAATTATTATAGCACGCTGCCAGTGTAATGTTTTACTTGAAAGAAATTTGATTTTGGTATTAAATTTACTTAGAATGAACATGATTTTGGTGATAATATAAAATCTAATTTCTTTAAAAGGAATTTGATTTTTGTGATAATCTAAAAAGTACCAAAAAAATCACTTATATTGTAAAAATCTATAAAATTTGTTCTCTTCAGTAACAACAGTTGCATGTGGTGTCAATAAATTATTATGAAAAAAATTTCCTAGATTGCACGGATTTTGGATCTTCAAAAATATGATGTACTTTGCCTTCACGTACCAAAACAATGCGTGACAACTAACTACACTCAGAATCACATTTCAATCTAATAAATGAAATATGATGTTTAGCAATATTTCAAATTCTACATACATCAATAACTATTTTTTGATACGCCATTCCAATTCATTTTACTGAGAAATTTTAGAACACGCAAATAATACGTTTCCTATTTATGTATTCTGTATTCTTAGATCATTGCTCAGATTGGTGTATTTAAAATGCAACTTTCATAATATAATATCTTAAAATAATAGCAGAGTAATACTGTTAAGATAACTAAATAAATTACTATAGACAATTTAATATTGGTGTAAATTCCGTAAATATTGATTTAAAATGTATGTAATCGCTAAAATATTATGTAGGTATTAAATATGTGTAACTTATCAAATATGATATTTGTAAACATAATGTAAATAATGTTTATATCAAATGTAATTGTATTCAAATCACTTTTTAAGAAGTACATATTCTTATTGTGATGTTGTAATTATTCAGAACATAGGTTCTCTTCATTCATTGCTACTGTAGTTTGTCATCAAAATGACTTCTTCACATCATCGAACCTTTAATCATCGCTCTGTGGCTAATAATTAAACGCTTTCTGTGACAAGTGGGAACAATCTCTTACGTATCAGATATCTCGCTCTAAAACATTATCCTACCATTTTCTCAATCAAATTTAAATAAATAACTTTTATTTTTTTATTTATTATCTTTGTTTTATTAACCACTTAATTGAGTTTAAATACTTCTACCGGTTTCGAAAAATATTATTTAAACCATCTAAATTTAACTTCGAGTCCTATTCTAAAAATTTTTCCTAAAAATTATTCGACTAAATTTGTATTAAGTAACAATTTGATTTAAGTACTAAATTTATTTTTTAAATAATTGTTTTTTTTTAAATAGATTCTGGTAAAGAAACAATAATATATGTTTTTAGTTAGTCATGACATCCTGAAGAAGAAAATGGTATTTTTCGAAACCGGTAGATGTATTTAAACTCAATTAAGTGGTTAATAAAACAAAGATAATAAATAAAAAATATGAACTGTAACCACAAAGTTAATATTGCTAATTTTAAAAGTAAACAACTTTTATTTTGATAGGATATGAGGCGTTACATCAACTGTCTAGTTATACATAATAATAATTATTATTATTATTATTTATTTATTTGATTCTTAATACAGTGTATTTTATTATAATCGGATAAACATTTCAGCAAAGTAAGACATATATTTGGGTACCCTGCCTGCTACACTAGTATTTTACTGTATTACAGCAGACAGTATTCTTCCGATGTAAACAAAGTGTAAAGATCAATGTATACAATTATATATATATATATATACACATATATATAAAGAGTTAAAGAAGATGTCATTAGATTAGGCAAATACTTTGTAAAACTTAACGTAAATGCATTGTTCAATGTATGAAATATACAAAAAACCTCGTTTGAAATAAAATACGATAGAACAAAATAGTTCTTATTTTAATGTAAAGTATTTTTAATCCTGGTAACGGAACTAATATTTTCCCGTCTGAAATCAGATTATCAAGAATGGAACCACAAAGTTTTACTTTGGGAATTCTAAAATTGAATTTTCCAGCATAAATTTTTCATTTCAGCTGGTTTATCACATTTATAAATTCCAATTTAATTAAAATTTTCATTCATTTTTATTATACATTTTGTATTAATATACATATAATATCTACATTACAAATTAAAATATATGTTTAATTAAATTGGGTGTTGAACATCTCTAATATTCATATTCTCTGCGAAACTTTAATATTAATTACATGTAAATATTCATTCATTGTTTTTGTAATAGTGCTTCGATGCATTTAATACTTCTTTCAAAGAATTAACATTAAAAATAATCCACATCTCAAATCAAATGCACAAAAAATCTTAGTGTTAGTAGTACACGTGTTTTTGTTGTTCAAAAAATATTCAGAAAAGTAAATTATATAAATATATAAATATCCCTAGCTAAGAACCGGGCTTCGGAGTGACAGGTAGGGATATTTACCATTGTACTACCGGTGAATATGGATTAAATGTTAATATAGATATTTACAAGCCTGATTATTAATATTAGCGTATTACAAAGTTCATCAGGGGTAACTTTAAAAATTTGATATTAAGAGTATATCAAAAATATAAATCAACACAAAAAAATTGTGTTCTATTCTTATGACAATTTTACACGATAGTCCATTAGGGGCTTGGTTGAGTTTCCAAAGCGCTGGCTTAATACACAAGGTAACTAGATCGTCTATTTCTGATTTCAAAAAGATTTTTAAGATGCCTTGAGTATCGGTAACTATGAAAATAAAACACAAGGTAAACGTGAAAGAATTTTAAAATGGTACGAAATTTTGTAACGCACTATATTTTTAACGCAAGTCATGACAAATTTTACTGGGGTACTCACTATACTATGTTAAAACAGTTGTACACATATCATTCTCATCCATTGTAAAAGTATTTGAATATATACGTTATTACCTTCTCTGGATGTGTTCGAAACTAAACTCAACCACCACTTTGACATCACAGGGTATGGAGTGAATATTATGTTCCAGGCCGATTTAGTTTAGCCACTATTTCAGTTAGACAAATACTTGTCAATTTGTATTTGGTAGTCGTAGAGTATATTTGTATAAAATATCTAACGTCTCAATAACGTGTGAAGGTTAATAAAAAAATTTATCTAAATAATAATGGTAATTCTGTAACCATGGTGATCGCTATAGTCACATGTTGGAAAACAACTTGGTGGCCGAACTGTGTCGATTGAGCCTGCAACATATGTGGTCTCAACAGGATAGTGTCATCTCATACACTGCCTGAGCCAAGAAATTTAGCGAGAATTTTTTCCTTGTCGCATAATGTCAATAAGTGGTGACATCCACTAGACTCCTTGATCACCTGATTTGACGGCTTCCAACTATTTTCTATAAATGTACTTGAAATAAGAGGTCTACGCTAATAATTCAATATCAATTCCGATGCTACAGGACAATATTTGAAATAAAATTTCTGAAATAACATGCGAATTGTGCGAGAATATTATGAAAAATATGGTTAAAAGTGCACGCACGTGTTTGTGCCACTACGAGAGGCAGCATAAGCCAATATAGTAATTATCATAATAATTGTAATAAACTAATTAATTGATAAATAAGAATTAAATTAAAAAATTGTGTTTTATTTTCTAGTTATTCAAACACAATATCGACCTGGAACATAATATTCACTTTGTAGATATAGCTAATGCAATTGTTCAGACAAATGCTATAAACATACTTTTATTTCGCTTTCTTACAAAATTTATGAAATGTAGATCACACGATTTAAGATCAACGAGTATAATGCTATTAAAATGTTGCTTGTATTAACAGATTTACAACCGCGAGTACAATGTACGTTATTTTGCAATTAAATTTTTAAATATCTCTTTGGTGTTCGTGCCAACTTTCAGCTATTTAAGATTTATAAATTTGGGATCATATTCGTGCTTCATTTAGATTGTTACATACCATACGTTTTATATTTTTTCATATTTTTAATTATATTTTATGTACTTCCGAGCTTTAATTATCGATGATCATCTTTTTAGGTCAGGCGCGCTTTGCCGTGCTCTGTCGTTAAAAAACAGATGTTTAAATGTTTATTTTTGTGTTATAATTTCATCAAACATACAACGAACCCAATGTTTGATTAATGAATGCATAATATTTTACACATACCTAAAATCAGTTTTATCTGATGGTATTTTTAACCAAAGCGCAGACATAACATCTCACATAGATTTTCTTCCGGAAATAAATCATTCATGTTTATGTTCTTAAATTAATTTTGGAAATCGACTTTGTTGCAGTTACACACATATCAGTAAATGAATAGACATGAAATAAAGTGTACCATATAGGAGAGTGGTACGGAACATTAGTTGCGGGACGAGGAGCTTTCTGCACACATTATTTATGGAAACATAAATCCAATAGTTTATGACATATTTATGCAACAGAAAAAATATTTATTCTATCTGGTTATAAGATATCATATTTCACGTAAAACGTATCCGAAGTTTGCAGCTTTCCTTCGTTTCATAGTCGTTATCCAGTACTCTTGGCTTATACCTACATGTGTTTTAGTATCTTTTTATTGGTAATATGGTTAACCCAGGAGATCCTTAGAATACATCGGTATAGCTACATCTTAAATGATTAGAGGTTTTGACAGTAACAATATTTAGAATAATTTATTGATATGCTTGTTTAGTCCAGTGGTGAAATATTCACCCAGTGATCAAGTGTTCTGGGTTTTTCGAAGACTTATCCCAGGAAACAACCAAATTTATCATATTTTCATATCCAAAATATTAATGTGACGTACACTCGTTATTTTTTATATAAAAAATCATGCCAGTACAATACTGGATTAAGCTAAAATCATAAATGGTACAATATCATTAGCATTTAGGGCTTCCAAACGGTTGGTAGGGTTAAACGAGGCTATTTTTAATGCCTTGAATGATTTGATTTTAAAAAAAACTTCATTTTATTATTTTCTCAAAAAATACCAACAGTAAATTTGTACGTATTCAACATTAAAAGCTTATTAGTTAAAATGAAAATATTTTTAAAAATTCATTTCCAGAAAATCTAAAATGATAAATAAATATTTTTTAAAACTACGTTTACGTAACATAAGATTTTTAAAATTTATTTTGGAAATTAATAAAAATCCATAAATCAAAAGCTTTGTTATAATTTAATTATTTTCGCATCTAGAAACGCAATGACACATAAAAAACAACAATACGATGTTACGATTTCTATTTTACAAGTAAGGATCCAATTTAATAAATAATTATCAATGTAATAAATTGATAATGATGTGATATTGTTACGTACTTAACTTCTTAATACGTCTTTAGTGTATACCTCGTAATGTGAAGGTCCAAGAAATAGACTTTATAACAATTAATCTTTTATTAAAATAAGCTACAATTTAGTACAAGGTATATCTCTAGTATAGGTCAAATCATTAAGCCGTTGAACCGCAATGAACGATGCGCGCCGTCTTTATAGCCACACATACCCGCACCGGCGGTGCGGCACACATACACACATACACACACCATCCCACCATTCCAAGGACATCACGGTTATTATAATACCATAGTAATATAACTGAATACAATTTTATTTTTTGTGTTGGTATTTACTTGAATACAATTATAACAAACCCAATCCAAATTAATAAATTTATATTATTAACTTATCGCAATTAGGATGCAATATTTCTAACACGACTTTTATAAAATATATAGCAAGTTTACAAAAACCTCGACTTTCAAGTGTAATATATTTTTATTTTTAACATTGTTTTATTAACCAATTATTTAGTAAAAATACATCTACCGGTTTCGAAAAATATAATTTTCTTCTTCAGGATGTCAATAACTAATAAAAAATATATGTTATTGTTTCTTACATAAAATCTATTTTTAAAAAACAATAATTATTTAAAAATTAGATTTAGTACCTATCTCAAATTGTTACTTAATGATACAAATTTACTAGAATAACTTTTAGGAAAAAATTTTAGAATGAGACTTGTAGTTAAATTTAGTTGGTTGTTTATAAAATTTTGATTAGTTTTACACGCTTTGTTTATCTCTAAGGATTCCAAATTATTTAATTTATAACCAACATCGTTTACATGCAAAATTGACAATCCTAATTTTTTATCGAAACCATGACCATTTTCTATCAAATGATTAGCATTCTGAAAACCCACTATTGTTCAAATTTATATAGTAATATATAATATAAATAGTAATATATTTTATTTCAGCACCTTATATTTCCCGTTGATAGCCCGATTAAAATAAATAAACTGACTAGTGGTTATAAATTTACAAATCAGTTTCTTAATACCTTTGATACGTTTGCTATTTATTGTGTATTGTTTTTTATACATAATAGAAAAGCATTGTGAACTAAAAAGTGTATTTAAAAATAGTACGTAAGCCCTACCTGAAACCTTTCCTAACGGGAGAACAAACGTAGAAGGTTTTAAGCTCAGTACTTCACTTTACAAAGCTTTGAAGCCTTAAACATAGTTGTGGAAAAGCGACAAGGCTCTCGCGGTGTTTTCGCAATCGCCTCGCTGGAATTCAGATGAAAGGTTTCCTACCTTTTCATAACATTTCATCATTTTGTAACGGCGAATGTGTGTCCCACATCAAAGATGGGCAGTGAAGATGAGAAGGTGATAATAAACCGATGAATATGAACCGAACCAATGATTTTGAAGTGTATCTATTTTACTAAATTTCTGATAGCGCTCTAAATAACACATTGAAAAAAAGTAAACGTGGTGTTTAAATTTTTTAAATATAAATTAAATGCATTAATGAGAAATATATACATACAAAATATTTTTTTTCGAAAAATATTTATGTTGCTACCGGGATTCGATCCTGAATCTCTATCTGGGTAACGTGCATATACCGATTATGCTATACTAACACAATACATTGACGACAAATTTTTCAATTTATATGTTACACTTTTCAAATGAATACATGTATCATTCCATTATCTGAAAGTCATGATAAATTATCAGAAAATATATTTATATTTTTTATTGGAAATAACATAGATATCTATTTATAAGTACGAAGACATTGAAAATCCTAATAAATTTCACATGAACAAGTAAAACAAGAATTAACCATAATACCATGTAAAAAAAGTTAAGACCACAAAAATAAGGAATAATCATTATTGTTAATTAGGTTTTCATATTGGTAATGAAACAGAATATATAACAATGTCGGTGAACAAATCATTGTAAGCTCGGCATATTTTCCCTATTGGGGGATGTTATCCAGGATTGGTTTGACTTGTAGGAATGCAGAAGGGAGGTTGCGATCGTAATATAACATGGAAATTTATTAATGATAAAAGGGAAGAATAATTCATCTCGATTAGACAGATTTTGTACATGTTTAAAGTAGTGCTAGGCTATTCGTCTGTTTTTAAACTTAAATATGTATTTTTTAAGGAAAAGAAAACACATTTTTGTTGTGAAGTTACATTTTTCAGAATATAGTTCAGTGGTATTTTTTAATACAAATCCCGGCAGCAACTAATTTTCGATAAATAGATTTTTTTTGTATATCTTTCTAGTTAATTAATTTAATTTGTATTAAAATATTTAATTTATTTAGTGAATCTACTTAGTGCTGTAGAGATAATTGCAATCTATAGTTTAAAGTTCGCATGAACTTCTTTTGAACTAATTCCAATTTATCAGCATATATATTTATATATATATGATTCCAGATGCTGGACGAGTATTCCGGTTATGGTCGAATAAAAATTTGAAATAATATGAGATTTGCTAATTACGTTTACAATTAATTATACAAATTTATGTGTACTTATCAAACCTCACTATCAGGTTTGAATTTTTGTCTCTTTCTACCAATCTCAAGCTGATCTCTCCAGTTTAACTTAATATCAAAATTTCAACACGTGTAAATGGTATTGAGATGTATCTCAACAAAGTCTCTGAGATTCTTTCATCGTGTCTCCTTTCACGAACACGGGCCTTTAGTTCACACGGATAAAACTAACATTGTTCTCGCGTCCCGAAAATTTAGTGATAAAGATCGGTATGCATCAGCTGGTCATTCTGCTCTGCGCACAAAATACAATAGACAATGAATGGTAGCTCGCTCCGCATTCAAGTCTGTTCTGTTCTTTATGCGAGTTTCAAGATAAGTTTCACCAATACAGTTTAAGATACTCCGAGTCCTGTACATACGGTTAAACGATTTACAAGTTCTCAATAATATTTTAACACAACCGCTTTCTGGATAAGGTACATATAAATAAATTTAAAATGGCATAAATTTGAAACGTATAAAAGCCCACTATTGAAACACCATAGCATTTAATTTATACTTTATTAACCAAAAAAATTAAAGAAAAACTACAACAATGGGCAGAAACAAATAAAAAATGCTACACTAACAAAAACGTTTTCTTTAAATTGAATACTTTACTTTAGATAGAGACGAGAAAACAAATTATTTAACATATTATATATTTTATAATTTTCCACTGGTAAAGTTAGACGCGGTTGTATAATTTACATTTCCATATGAAATCTAAAATAATTGCTTGTAAAAACTTTACTCAAGTAAATTTACACAAAAGTTGTGTACATATGAAGAAAATACATTTATTTAACTAACGCCCAGGTTCGATAAGTCTAGCAAGAAGGTATAGTTTATCTTAGCTGTATATTGTCAACCGCAACAAGTTACTCCCGCCTATCATCTGCTCTTGCAAGATATCTGAAGTATTCGAGAATACCTCCGCGGCAAATAACTACAAGTATCTTGGAGAAGCATTGGCGCGTTTGGCCTCCCAAGGTATTTCCACATCTCAAAGTTTACTGGTGAAGTTTACTTTTCAAATTCCGCACACTACACGATTATTTTTGTGTTTTAAAATATTGACTCGGTAATATGGAAACATAACCGAATGTTTGCTTCTTTATTCGTACAACTCGGCATCCGTCCAAATTTTTCTAATAAACTTCGATGCGGCATTCGTACGTTCGCCCGGTATTCGTACAACGCGGTCCGAGTCACGTGTTCAGTGTCACATTGGGTTTCATTCGCTAAGCCTCATTTGTACAAGTTCCGTGAAACCCGTGTTAGTTTTATATATTTTAGGCAGTAAAATGAACAGTTACATTTATTTTACAGTTATTTATTTTATTTCCGTCTACACCCTTATCGGCTTTAACATAACAATAAGCATTTAAATATAACAGTACATTTTTAATTATTATTTGAATTATAACAGTTTAAATACAGCAGTACAAATATTTAATCAGTTCAGGTATGTTCCTGAAACGTAAAATATCAATGAAATTCAACTTATTACAAAGCTGGTGCATCCGCGATATTAGCGAGTTAATAGCATAATTATTTATATATGTACCTATAAAGAACACTTCATGTTGTCTCGTTTGAGTTGGTACTTTATATGAAACCATTTGTATCAACTCTGGACGGTCCAACATGCTATTGATAATTTTATATAGATATACTATATCGCTCACGTCTCTTCTCTAAGCTAGTTTTTTCAATTATATAATATATGTATACAAACCTTATTTTACTGCCTCAATTTTGAAAGTAGAACTCTTGCCTTGAACCTAGCCACTCAATAAACAATTATCTGGATAATAAAGGTTTAAATAAATACTTATCTGTGGATCTGGAATGAATTAAGTCAACCTACACTATTTTTTTGTAGAAGAATTAACTTAGGCATTCGTACAAATCGCAATTCTAACAGCATCTTGGACCGAATTGTGTACGAATAGCAGAGTTTCACTGTATTTCCTCTCCGGTGCAGTTTAATTCCACGCTGTATAAATGGTTACCTAAATCCTGCATCATAAAATTGACCGAAATAAATTAAAGTAAAGAGCGTAAAGTGAATAACGAGTTTAAGTTATGATCTGGCTTCTCTGACTTTATTGTTTCATTTTGATCATTTTTTTATTTGTCTTAATACTACTTAGTAATATTTTACTAGAATAAAATATTTTTTAATGATATTACTCTCGTCATTCAATCAAATTACTTTTGTCAAAGTTTTTGTTTTCAATTTCAAAATTGCTCTATATTTTAATTTTAGAACACTGCAAGTGTTGAAATTCGAATTAGCGTATCTTACTATACTTTGACCAACTAAAAAATTAACTTTCTTGTCTATTTGATTTTAGCTCATATTTTCCTTAGTTTTTAAGTCGTATTTATGGCGCCGGTACTAACTAAAATATGTTTTTGATTTCTCTTGTAGTATTGTAGGTATATGTACACAGAAGTAATGTTCAAAATCTGTCAAAATAAGCGTGGGTTATGGTGCCCGGATAAGCATCGGACCCTCCCGTGCACAGTGCCCGCATAGTTGATATTTAACTGCCTTTACGTAACTACCTTGTTGGCAACCCGGCGTAAATCTTGGAAATCATGCATCGATAGAATATAGGTAGTATGCAGTGCACTATCTACAAATTGATTGAATTGAAACCCTCAGAAGAACTTAATATTATTTCTACTCTGATTTATTAGACTATTGTGCGCCGTCCAGTCAGCGTCAATTCTGCAAGAACAAATCGTTGATCTTATCATAATTTATATGAATTGATGTAAACCGATATGGTAACATTTCGTTACCGCTTTTTATATTATAATTCTCGTTTTCTGGCGCTTACTCCATGGGTCTGAGTTAAGGAACAGAGATCGTCCTTGACATGCTTGTGGTCTAGTGGCTGGTAGTGGTCACGCATTCTGTGTGCGCATCACTATTTTTTTATAATTAATTTAATTTAAAAATTTCTTAACGTGGATTTCTTGCACGGCCAATTATAAATATTATTCATATTTCACTATTTGTATTTTTAATATATGTTTTGCCTATTGATAATAAATATAAATATGTTTTGCTTATTGATAATAAATTAAAACAATTTTATTTTTAATACAAATTTAATCAATCATAAAAAAATAATGGGATATTTAAAAAAAACAATTGCAGAATATTAAATAATATTTAAAAATCCCTTCCAGCATTTGCCATAGGAATCGGGTATGTTTTGTATTTGTGCGCGAGTGTGTTTTTATTTATTTCTCTAGGTCTAATATTAACGGAATTACCAATTTTATAAGTTTATAAACAGCCGCCATTTTGAAACAAGATGGTAAATCAGGTTAGTTAACGAACTCAGTCAAGTATCCAACAGAGTTCGTTAATTAGTTTGTGCAAGGCTGTCAGTGCTACATTAACATTAATTTTTTTTCTTTGTGTACTGTACTTCTGATGAAATTTACTATTATTTAAAAAAAAATATCCTTGAGTAGGGCGTGTATAATAATAATAATATTTCACGTTTCTGTAAATTCTTGGATGAATATATATATATATAATTATTCAGAGAATAGGTCTGTGTTCTGAATAATTATAACTTCACAATAAGAATGTGTTCTGTTAATAATAAAGTTGTATCAATGTGTCCAAAATTTAATTAAAATGAATTTATAATTCTGGCGTCTGCTATCAGATACCTCAATGGTATTTGAGATTCCGTAAAAATAAGGTAGATGGTTCTTTCAAATAATGGAACGATTAAATGTATTAATATCAAAAGGGTAATGTCTTGAAAAACAGAAACAATCTTCCACCAGCTCGTTCTTCAAACACGCGCTAAGAGTTAGTTGACGAAGTATTGACATATCTGAAGGTAAAAGGCCGCTGGTAAAATACAATGATAGTAGAGAATCTTTAAATGTTATTGAATATGTATGTATCCCCCCGCGGGCGATGGAGAATACGTCCATTAGCGAGGAGCGGGCAGGAGCAACAGTGTTGTATGGAGAGATTTATTACACTCGTGTGCTGCGAATAATTGATGTTGGCAGCACTTTCTTGAATGGTCACGGGAACAGGTGGAGTGGGGGGAGGGGGGGCAGCAGCCCGGTCGCGTCACGGAAATACGACCGGAAACCACCCGCGGAAATAACATTCGGAACACAACTTTGTTTGTTTACTATTTACCGTCGGGTTTAAAAACACGTCGGGAGAAATACGTTCCTGAAACATGTATGCGTTACCGTGAATTGCTGAAATTCGTTATATGCGTTTTTGCTAGTAAATATGCGAAGCCTCCACGAACGTAAGTGACTTCACGTTCTTACGTTACTGAGGTGATGAAATGCCGAATGAAAAAATAAAATCGACTGTACACCGCAAGTTTTAATCTAATCTAACCTAACCAAACGTAACCTAATTTCATACCTTGTATTTATTTAAATCAAACGTTTCAATTCAGATATTTACTATTAGTCGGTTAGTTTTGGTAAGATTTAGTATCAAAGTATATCGAAATTTAATGAGTTTATTTAATACTAGCATCTCTGTTCATATTTAGAGGTATTTGAAATGTAATGCAATATAAAATCGAGGGAATAAATGATGTATCAACTATAAAAAAGACTAGAGATACCGAATTGTGAAAAACATAATGGTTGACATCGACGGTTCCAGGAATATTGGGAAAAAGAGCATTTTTGGTGCATTGGTGGTTTAGTTATTTGACTAAAAAATAACTGTCTAAAAATAATAAATGCTCGCTGCAGTGACAGAGATATTTTGATCCAAGATAAAACTTTTCGCTCGGGAAAAAAAAACATTGCTTGTTTCGAATTATAAATATAAATTTGTCTGATTTGGCGGATCCATCCTTGTCGGTTTAATAACCGTAGTATCGTAGTAAACAAAATAATATTTTTTTAATTAATAGATTTATTTTGTATGTTTTTCTAATTGATACGTTTAATTTTTATTAAAAAATATCGCAGAACTATGTCGTGAAATTACAATTTCACAGTGATATTGTGTTTTCATTTTCAAAATTTTGTTTTTTGATTTGAATAAAATTGTAGAATTTATTCGGCATTTTACTAACCAACCGACCATCTTGGAACTGCAAAGTAATGTTGCTAAAGCTTTTAAAGATTTCACGTATTTACCAGTAAATTCGCGGATTTCGGTAATTTACAGTAACATATGTATGACAGCTCTATAGATTAAACTGTTGTTATTAATGATTTCGTGAACCGCTGACCGTCGGCTTAATTTATTATTTATAAACATACAACGTTTGTGTGTTTATTACTCCCTCTGTCGCATGTCAAATGGTGATATATAATTTATATTCAGAAAATATGGCCGTTGGTAGAGCCATTGTGTCACCGAACTGAATTGCTTCAGAGATAAATATAATCCGTGTCACTGGAAGATATAACAGTTTAGGAATGAAAATGTAACTCTCATCTCTTAATAAAAAACAATAATTTATAATTATTATTATATAACAATATTTGAGTTTAGGCGCGTACACTGTGTACTTTATTTTATTATTCTTATTCTTAAAATAGTGCATATACACATCAAATATCTCTAGAATGAGAATTGAACATTGCCAGGTTGCCTCACATTTACTCAGATTGAACTTAATAAATTCCCCGATGTGTGTGTGTGGTACCGAGAAGGAGACCCTTGACCATATCATTTTTGCTTGTCCATTGCGGATCACAGTTTTTTTTACAGTAATCTGGTCAATGGTAATTTTCAACTCCCGGTTAACTTGTGTCATATTCTTACCCATAACTCACCACATTTAATCTATATTATAGCAATTTTTTTGAATGATAATGACTTGTAATATAATATTTTCTATTCTATAATATTATTGTACTTTTTTCTATAAAATAAAGTTTTAACTTGATTAATGGCACAAATCACTCTTGAAAAGTGAACTGCCTATTTAAAAGAAGAAAAAGACATGAGTTATTTTATTTTAAATAAAAGATGCATACCCAGAATGCATTGCATGCTACGGCATCGTATTATTGGCCATGGGATTAGAACTTGTGTTATGAATAATAAAACTAATTTGGCGATCTCCCGCGACAAAAGTTGAATTTCGACCACTCAGTTAGTTGCTGAGTGGTCACACCACTAAACCAAACAAATACTAATTCTATTCATTTTTGTGGATAACTTTTTTCCGAAATAACACTTATGTACCGCAATTCTAATAATTCATAAGAAAACAATTTTCCTACAAAAAATTTATAAATTCCTAGATTTAAAACTTTTGTATTTATTACTGAGCAATTCTAAGTAAAAATAAAACAGTTTAAAGATAAATAAGTAAGTCACCCAAATTAGACTAGTATTTATGTCTTTTTGAAAATTAAAATTGGCCTGTAGGAAGTTTCGCCCTATCCCACTGGGGGATATAAAAAAAACCACCCCATTCCAACTCTACCCCTCAGATTGACAACTAGTATAAAGAGTCCATTAATTTAAACTTTCCCAAATTGGATGGCACTTTTTCACGCCCTTTTTACCCGGGGCACAAAGCAATTAATTCCTTTACATCCATTCAGTTCACGATGAGGCCGATCCACACAAGCCCCTGTCGCTTTTTACCAGGACCCACGTCAGTCCGGACACTCGGAATAGGGTTTTGAAAGGTTGTCATGGGGTTTATTCGAAGAAAAATCATTTCTATTTTAACGCTCAATTCTTTTGTTCGAGAGTTTCATCATCAATAGAGTTCATATAAAATAACAAATTAAAATAGTAATACAAATTTAAAATAAATATCACAGAACTATGTTCTGAAAAACGGAAACTTCACAATAATAATGTGTTGACCTTAAAAATAGTAATCGTTTACAGCGTTCTATATAACATAAGTAACCATTAAAATATTTTACAACTATAATATTGGATACATTCTACATGGAACAGGCTCAGTTTAAAATACAAATTCTATTGTGCGCGCAATCTCTGACAGACGAACCCAAGATGATCTTGCACGGGAGTAGGGAAAATGGAGGAAGGGATGGATGGAAGAAATCAAGATGAGAGACATATTCAAGGAACAAAAGGGGCTCAAGGACCAACCAGACGCCAGGAAGAAACACGACCCACCTGAGTTGCTCCTTTAGGTACCTGGATTTCTTCCTTCACTAGAGCCAGAGGTCTTCTAGCTTCAGAATACGTACTCCGATGTTTCGCATGAAGTACTCTCGAACTCACACTAGTCAATAGTGCGAAACACAAGCCCAATAGCAAGATGAACAGTATATTATTAGCCCCACACAGCACCACGATAATTCATAATCCAACTTATCGTTCTCACACGGCAGGAAGATAATTAACAATCCAACTTATTGTTCCTACATGGCAGGACGATAATTCACAATTCAACTGGGAAATTTGCAGGAAAATTAGATAGACTTATCGGTAGTCTAACGCACTTCGATGGTAAACATTAATACACTACTCTGGTCTAAAAACATAGAGAATACCTTGGAAAAAGTCGTGCTCTGGGTATAGGAGAGGGGGTAATAGGTAGGTAATGAATGGACAGGAACCATTATATCTACGTATATTATATTTCGATCGGCGATCTAAAAATCGAACATTTATTATATATTACATGGTTAATAGGGATTCGAACTTGCAATACATGTTGATGAATACCGAAGGCCGTCGATTATCGAAAGACGTCATTGAAATTGGTTTATTTGTAATATAACTGAGAAAGATTAAAGAAAGTAGACATAAAGAAAAACCAAGATAAAAATACATTCATCAAATAATGAGCAGAACAAATGCAATCCCCTACACACAACTTACCTTACATTTTTTTTACTGTTGACCCTTAAGCCATTTGTTAATTTAACTTTTATATTTCTGTTTAAAGGTTTTTTTTAGCGAAAATATGAAACGTTTTAATATTAAGTATTTTCTAAGAAAAAGTCTGCTCATATTTATATTTTGAAAGTTCACATTGTTTCTCTGCTATAACCAGTGACGTAAATTTCTCAAAGCATTTTCAATTAATATTTCAGTACATCTACTTTCCAGAGATTTCAAATTGCCTGTCAATAATGGGTTGTTAACAAGACGAATCGCTTTCTTTTGCAGCAGGTTCGATGGGTTCATCTAGAACTTAATGGTATCCGCCCAGGGTTGGGCTGTGGTTAACAGTAAATTGTATAGAAGTAGACAATTATTAATACTTGGGATTGTGAACATTACCTCCATCCACCTGTACGGAGGGTTACACTAATTTAAATTATTATGATTAAGTTTGTGCAGGTCCATATTTTGAAAATGGGTTGTGTGCCAACCACCCGCGTCCCAAGTGAAATATATTTGCATTTCCTTATATTATTTTTCGTTATTTATGATTCTTTATATATGAAAAGCTATTGCGAGTATAATTTTTTGCGTTAGTATTGTTCAGGTAGATAAAAAAAACATTAAAACAAATCACTGGAGACGTTAATGGGGCATACACTTCACGATGCTCGGTACAAGTAAATGAATACAGCTAGATGTGGGTGACCTAATAATACATGTGACACATTTTTATCTCCATGAACGAGTTTGTCTTTTGAGTATTTCAGTGTACCATACCAATGTAATAACAATTGTCATAAAAGTGCACTGATTGTATGTAGGCAAACTATTAAATTAAAAACCTAATTCATCCAAATTATCTGAAGTTTTCTGTTCATTTACAAAGTTGCACAAACATTGTTGAAAAGCGGGCCGTAGTACAATATTACACTGGCTTAACATCGGGTTATAGATACATGTTATAATATTTCATCAAGATACACCCTAAATTACCTATTAAAATCTTAATCCACCTCTCTTGTCCATACTTAATTGCAATACATTACAATTTTAACAGTTCATATTCCTGTACACTTTATAAAACTCGACATAATATTATATATTTATACTTAACTGCTTACTAGAGGTCTGTGCCCTGTATTGCCCGGGATTCAGATTTATTAAAGCATAATTTAAAATAGAACAAATTGGAACAATTTTTTTTTCTCAGAAGGTGTCAACCACAGACCAGTAAATGAATAAACATGAAATAAAGTGTACATATAGGAGAGGGGTTTATAACATTAGTTCGAAATGTATTCTACACACATTCTTGGTGGTAACATAAATCTGATCAATTTATGACGTATTTATGCAACAGTACCTATTCTTCGAAAATTAAAATGTAAACAGGACATATTTTTTACATTAATGCGTATTAATTAAAGTTATTTTATTGCGTAAGTGATACCAAAGTGATCACACGGTTGACACCAAAATTAAAATATTGAGACAAAAAATTTGCGTTAGTTCATGTGTATATATTTGGTGGTCTGTGGTGTCAACTTATATTTTGAATTGATCCGCACGAGATCGTAATGAATATCCATTCTACTCTATTATAATATTTATAAACTGTCAAATCAATTTGGCCGATATATTATGTCACTATTTAATTTTTTTTCAATAGATTTAACTCCACACATTACTTTTTATATAATGTAATAATACCTCATTATAATATATAAGTATAGAGATCTCGTTATCACTATTTTTAGACTATAATTTTATTTACAAGTTAAATAGATCTTCCAAAACAATTAAACTTGCAAATACATATTGTCCATATCCATATAATAATTGAATACGTATAGATTTTAAAAAAAACGTGATTTAATGTATATATCTTCCAACATATACATTGTTTTAGACAAATTTTCTATAAATCTTTCGTAATGAAATGAATATCATAAAAATTTGCCTTTTATATTACGTTGAAGTTGATGAAAAAAATGTAATATATTTCTACTCACCCGACAGTTACTTGGAGCGAGTCACATCCCTTGTTTGCCGAAAGTGCTGTGGAAAATTCACCACAGAATTCTCGTGTAAGTAAGTTTAAGGACTACACAGAGTGTGAAATAGAATTCAACCTATCACGTCCTCGTGCATGGTTGTAGAGTCACGTTCGATACCCTTTGAATCTTCTGGACAGTTATTCTATAAATCAACTTCCACTTTCGTGGCAGCACTTTATCTATTGTTTATTAGAAAACCATCCATTTTGTAGACCATGAAAGAATTCAGCTATTATAAAATTATAATATTTTATTGGTAGATACCTGACTAAATTACGAGTCAAAAATGTTAAAGGAATACGTGCAAATTCTGCACTGTTACGGGAAATATTATTGTTTGAAATTTTTACAAAGTCGTGCTAAGCTTAAAGTCTCCGTGATAATTGCAAAATGGTTACAGTATTAATATGCTATCCTTAAATCGTCCGCCAAAAAAAAAAATTAATTTTTTTGAATTCAATATATCATTTGGAATCAATAAAATAGTTAAATTAATCGAAATAATCGCAAAATGAAATGCTTATATCTCTGATACGATGAGATTAGCCACATATCCCTTGAACATTTTCGACTCGTAATTTAGTCAGGTCTCCACCCATAAAATATTATGGACTCGGTCAGTATGTTATACGCTGCATAAGGACACCGGTGACAGGCGGTTAAAAAATATGGCGCATGCCAAAACAATACAAACCTATTTCTAATATACCTGCATTTTATTTGGAAATCTTAATACTCGTATTATGTCATATTTTCCTAAATTCGATATTTTGAGCTAGCAGGCTTGTAGCTACTGATTGTTGATAAGCAATTACATGGTGTGTATATACTACACGACGCGTAAAATATATCTAACGTGGTGGTTCTAACTTACGCGATTAAGTATTACATAAGTTCAAAATTAACATTGCTCTCTGAATTGAAAGGCGAGCTTGATCCGTCTCATATTTTCCATAAAACAATTCACGTATATGTTCGCGTATATGTTCGCCGCATGTTAAGTGGTATCACTTATTTTTCTATGCAAAAATGTAGAAATATTTCTGAAAATGCACAGTTATTATTACATGAGCGGATATGTATTATACAATTTGAACTGTGTTGAAAATTTTATGTGCAATTTTTATATAGATTGTTTTATGTTGCGATCGTGATATTTGTTTATTTTACATGCAATATTGTGTTTTTTGATAGCTCGGTACGCGTTTATACTGTTAAAACCTACCGATTAGAACTAATGAAGAATTTATTTATGCTACATGTGTCAATAATAGCTAAATTAAAATGCAAAATTATTTCATATTTCTTTATACTACCAGTATCAACTGTATACTCAATTAAAGTTGTAGAATTTTGTTATTTTTATTTGTTAACTTTGTTTTATTAAACACTTATTGAGTTAAATACATCGACCGGTTTCGAAGAATATCATTTTCTTCTTCAGAAAGTCAGTACTAATCAAAAACTTAACTACAAGTACCATTATAAAAATTTTTCCTAAATATTATTCGAATAATTTTGTATCAAGTAACAATTTGAGTTAAGTAATACATTTTTTTTTTTAAATAGATTCCGTCAATGAAACAATAACATATGTTTTTTATTAGTATTGACATTCCGAAGAAGAAAATGATATTTTTCGAAACCGATAGATGTATTTAAACTCAATAAGTGGTTAATAAAACAAAGTTAACAAATAAAAATAACGAATTTTAATCACAAAGTTAATTTTGCCAATTTTAAAATTAGATTTATTTTACTTTACTCATAACCACAAGTGTCAACAATAGTTAAAATCTATAATTATTTTTGCTAGTTTTTCTATACCACAAGTATCAATAATAGACAGTTAAAAATGCAGAATTAATTCAGTTCATGTGTATTTCAAGCAATATCGTAAAATCTATAAAGTAGAATGGCCTCTATTAATGAATAAAATAGAAGTTTTCGAGACGCATTTGAAGCATTAAATGCTTAGTGTTTCACAAAAGGCAAATATAATTTTCGTTCTAATGTTTTTTAACATTTTGATAGTATTCATTCCAAACGACCAATGTGGGTGGAGACGTAGTAAAGTGACCAATTGGGTCGTCTATAATTGTTCTCCAAATACCCAAAAATAGACTGAGAATGTATGTAAACCTTTACATTTATATAATGTATGTATTTGAACAGTTAAAAAAACTCTTAACTATCCAATGTTAACGTTTTTATCGTTTTGGTGGCTAAATAGATTCTAGCACTATGTAATGTGAATACTTTACAATTGTTAAAATTATTATATAAATTAAATAATAAAATGTGATTTTTATAATATCGTCAACAGTTAGCGCTTTTGAGATTTGTCTCGTGTATTCCTCTATCGTGTATTGAATTCTACGCCTTAAGCATGTACTTCAGATTTACAATTATTTCCATAAATTAATAGTTAAATATGGCGAGATCTTTGAGATTTATGCATATTGTATTACAGTAGAGATATAACAAATTTATTATTCAGTGTAAATATAAGAAATAAGATTATATGATAAAGATTAAATTATTAATGATATTGCTGATAAATTAAGTAACTCTCGAAGAAAATAATATAAAATACTAATTAATTAATTAGAAAGTATTAATTATTAATATTGAATAATGCACCTTTTTTGGTTTGGGAAGATGTCCAGCTTCTAATTCCGGTGACGCAATAACAGTATTTCTCAATAAAATTGATTTAATATGTATATCTTTCCAATTAATAGATTAATTAGTATTTAAAATATCACAGAGTTATGTTCTGAATAATTACAACTTCACAATAAGAATGTGTTCTCCTAGTAATGAAAATAATGTAGGTACACATAATACTAACAAATTGTTGAACTCATCAGAAAGACAATCATCTAGAGCTATGACTAATGACACCAAGATGTTGCTGTATAAAACTGTTGTAAATACTCTTATATACCTGCGAAATATGTATACTATACAGAAGACACAAATGACAAAATAACGAGCATCAAAGTCACTATAATTCAGCAACAACTTGATTTAGTTGACCACGTATTAGAGTACCTGACCCCGGACTACTAAAGCAGTTTATATACTCCCAACTATTTCAGGAGAAACACTCACGTAAAAGTAAAAAAAAAAACGTTTCAAAAACTCGTTGAAAACGAACATGGAAAATAGAAGCAAGAGACAAACTTAACCAGAAGACATTGATATACAGTGGTACCAACGTTTGAAAGCAGAACACCAACAGCAAGCTGCAGTCAGAAGAAATAAACTTTTTTAAAAAAAAAGAGCAAACAGGGCACAGAAGTCAGCCCACAATTGTTGTCTTGCCATGTCAAATATACCCCAAAACTGTGGACCCAAAATTAGACTCGAAAAACTCACAATCATAAAGGATGGTGTATCCGGAACACAGGAATATCTAATTATGATGATTATGATTAGTGTATGTATATATATAAGTAACAATATATCATATTGCATTTATTTTTTAAATAGCTGTCTTTCGCGTAATTCATTTTACGCATTCACTGTAATAATAATAACAAAACTATGTTTAAAAAAGTGTCTCTTTCATTGGTTCAGTTTAACTCTATTTAAAATTAACTTTCATGTTCAAACGTTCCGACCGTTCACGTCCAAGTTCCAGCCGATCCAATTATGATATTGTTCGAGTGTGCTATTTGCCTTCTCGCTGAAGACAGGGTTCGCGAATATTGGGTTAGATATTTATTCAAATTGGTATTAATCTTGGCACTTATCGGATAATAGAATGTGGTGGGGCGGCAATGGGTATTCAATGCTTTTAATGTTAATGATTTGACCGTCGTCGAACATTCCGCGCTACCCTTTTTGATCATATTAATTTGCTGAAAAGTTAACCACGCCTACGCGGTACGGTATGGTAGGGTACATCAGATGTAAAGAAGAAATGTTTAGATGGATATATACGGTCATAAAGAGCATATCTCAAATGTAAGTACAACTATATTTAGATAGACGTGTACGGTCATGAAAGACAAAATTTATTTAGAACAACAATTATTGAATTAAAGTCAAATAACTTTGTTCACACCACTTAACAAACTTACAAACATTATTGTGGAAACATAAATCCGATATATTTCGATACATTTACGCAAAAGTAAAAGCATTTACTATTTACTCTTCGAAAATTAAATCTTCGTGTGAACAAGGCATAGTTTTTACATTAATACATATTATATTAAATTTTCGTTACATATTTAAAAAAAAGTCTCGGAGCTATTTGATTGCGTGAGTGGTACCAAAATGATCACATGAGTGACACCAAAAGGCAAATATTGAAACAAGGAGTTTGCGTTAGTTCATGTCTATATATTTGGTAGTCTGTGACTTTATTAGATATAAAATCTACATGTTTCACTTTATATTCAGAAGAACAAACTAACTCACTTACCATCACGCCGTTTCCTCGCGGGGATAGGCAGAGAGAATAGAGCTCCACACTCTTCTGTCCTGATACACAATTTTCGCCTCGTACAAGCTCGCCATTTGTTAAAGCTTCCAACAGAACCATCCTCCAGTATCTGGTTTGCCTGGTCGCGCCAAGTCTTCCGAGGACGGCTCTATTTCTGGTACCATCAACACTTTTTCAAGTATATTTCTTACTATTCTATCCTCATTCATCCGTTCCATATGACCAAACCACCTAAGTGATCATTTCTTAATCTTACCCATTATACAAATTTCAGCTTTACATTATTTCTTCATTTCTTCATTATTTACTCTGTTATGAATTCATTTCACACATATAACCCTAAGTGATCTCATTTCCATTGCATTCAGTCTACTTTAGTTCCTCTTCTACCAGCTCCAGGCCTCACTTCCATACATCAGTTTCGGTACCAGGACCCCATTGTGTACCGTTGATCTTGCCTCGGTTAACAAGTTCCCGTTGGATATAATTCCATTCAAAGCGCTGTTCACTTTATTCCCTCCAGTCACCCTCCTTTCGATATCATTCTCAGCCTTTTCGTTTCTATCAAACATACTTCCTAAATACACAAACTCATCTACTTGTTCCAAACATTTATTACCTCCAAGTATTTAGCTTTTGTCCTTCTCGAATACCATCACTTCCGACTTGTTGACATTTATATTAAAGTTTCTTTCCTTGTATACATCGTGCATTCTACTCAACTACTCTCTGTAGTTCTTGTTCGTTATTCGCCATTAGTAAAAATCAACAACTATTGATATTCTGTGTAGCCTGATTCTGGTCTGATAAAAACTAATAATCTAAAATATAAATCTTCACTACATGGCAATTGTTTCTTATAAATGGGGTATTCATATAAGGCGGAGTAAATTATATAAAAATCGAATCACTTATAAATTAGCAGAAGTATGTATGTATATGTGTATATATATACAACAATATGCAATAGTAGAGTTATGCACTTCCATATAAGAACGATCTTGATTAGGGGGGTGGCTATCGATATCTATATAAAAACAAGTTTAAGATCTATAATAATACAGAATATCTTAGATATTGGAGAGAATTAGATGGAAGTATACATGATGAATTATATACATAGATATTATTTTATATACATCCAATTACGAAGAGTGTATATCATGTGTACGGAGCTAGATGAGTGAAACAAAAGCTGAAAGTTAAAGATTACTTTATATTCATAATCAATTTCGTTGTACATATGTAGGTACATCGCTATAAATATAATTATTAAGTTGGTAATTATATTAACCCATAGAATAGATTTTAAAACAATTTTATTAAACACATTAGAATTAGAAACTTTATTACGTAAAGCTTATTACGTATGCTTGTAGAATAAAATTGACGCGGAATGGAGTCCTAAATTTTTTATAGTTGTATAGGGGTTGTTTTGTGTGAATATTTTGGTTGCGTGTTTCTAAGTGGCGGTTACCAATATAAGGATTATATTTGATTGTGTATAATTGTATGAGCGACATATGTTTAAAGTTATGTATACCAGAAGGAGATTGTTGAAGTTGAGAACCGAGGGTCTTAATTCTCACTCGTGTATATGAATGTCGCAGTGTATATTAATGTTTCAGAGCGTGCGTGTAAGTACAGGTGTCGGTGTTGTGACATGAGCAGGTTGATAAAATGAAACAGGACTTACAATCGGTTGAATTTATTTTCGAATGATTCACAAATAAATTTACACTTTTTTAATGTTTAATTATAAACTATAGTTTGTGACTAGCGAAGCTTACTGTAGGCGGTGCCGAGAGATGTGTCCGAGAAGATGGCTAGGAGAAAAGTGATTTATTCAACTGACTTCTCGAACCGGTTACGTCGCGATGTATTATCGTTTGAATTCTGTCGGTACTTGACGGCGTGAAATAGCTGTAAAATATTTGTTTACACTCCCAGGTCTGTGAGGCGTGAACAGGGCCTCCACAGGCATTTTGTGCTGCTTTTCTTCTACAATCGTTAAGCTCGTTATAGTCGTTAAGCAAGATTTGTCATCTTCAGTTAATAAGTGTTGGGTGCTTGTGGTATGTTTTTTTTATGTAGTTTTCAATTTGTCGTTTTCGACAGTAGCAGAACGTTCTCGACCGTACGTCTTCATTCCTAAATGTTTCAAACCAACTTTGCACTGTTCGTTCCGTTCTAAAATTGTTCCTTCACTTCGTGCTTAGTTAATATTGCGTGCTTGAGATGCATAATGCTCAAGATTAAATTCATGCAAAAAAATATGTTTTCAATTACATTTCCTGAGGATGAAAATAATGCAAATTAATAATTACCAAATAAAAACAAATAAATTATTAAAAAAAAATTAAATGAGGGATTAGAAGTTTTATTAGAACTAAGTTATGTTAAATAATAAACATTATTGTCCCTCGTATAAACTACAGCAGCAGAATTTTATTTTTGGCTAATTAAGTAGAAATGCAACAATTATTAATAGAGCAAAATGAGGCTTTAAGAATAATATTGAGAAAAAATAGATATATGAGTTCCTGTATCAGTGGAATACTGAAAATCCTTAATATGATGACCTTTAAATAGAAAATATGCTTCGATGTCGTGTATATTTTAAAAACCCTTACTTAACGAATGTGAGCAGAATTATTAAGAACAATTGGGGCAAATCAGTAAGAGATAGAATGAGACAATCATCCAGGAAAAAGGCCAAATCCCAGATATCGATGATATACAGTGCGATATTTTTTTTAATGGAACGCCAAGTGACGTAAGAATGGAGAAGATATTATATAAATTTTTAATCAAACCAAGTAAATGCATGTGCAAGATATAGTTGTAGTTAAGTTTTTAAAAGGAAAACATTGATATTAAAATTCTATATAGAGCATACATTAAATAAAGTTCAAAATGCATACATTAAAATCGACCATTATCTGATAAAATCATATCTTGATATCTACTTATTTATTGAAACTCTTTCTACCCTGAATTATTAAATTTAAATGCCTAGCTACTGTATATTTTTTGTAGTATTCTTCTAACGTAAAATAAGTTAATTGTGATAAAAAAATTTAAAAAAATCTAGGTATGTAAATATTATTAATTATAATTTGTGATACTTTTAAACACATTCAGACCTTACATGACTTACACAAAAAAATTTAAAAAAACATAGCATGGTATAAAAAATAGGAAAGAAATATTCTAAAACATTAAAATAATATTGTAAAATTAGACCAAAATAACCATTGTATTAGTAATCACAAGGAATACAAAGCGTTAATACCTTGACCTTGTAATAATACGCGACTGATATTTCACCTGTCGCAGTCATGATATAACAAAAAAATAACTAATATTAGTTGTCTAAATAAATCAAATAGTTCCTTCTTCATTATTAGCAAAATTTCTTTGTGGCCTCATTTTATGTAAATAATTAGACAAAATACTTTATTTAAACCACTGTTTATTGATTATTCTACATGTTTTGATACCTATAGTATCTTCTTCAGGGAACAACGTATACTGAAATTAAAAATTCAAGCATAGATAAAAACAAAACTATAAAATGTTCACCTTTTAACTTTGTTTTCATATTAGTTCTTACTTATTCATCATTTTATAGTTTTGTTTTTATCCATGCTTGTATTTTTAATTTCAGTATATATTGTTTCCTGAAGAAGATACCATAGGTATCGAAACATGTTGAATAATCAATAAATAGTGGTTTGAACAAAGTATTTTGTCTAATTATTTAAATCAAATAGACTTATTTACTTAGTAGTATTGTCAGAAAATGGACACCACAATAAGATAAGATACATGACTGGATGGAGAGTTCAAATTCTCATCAGTACATACGCACTACAAGCAAATACATACGCGAGATATTTACGACGGGCAAAAATTCTAGTAATCGTGAATTTAACAGCGACTGTTACATACTGTAGTATTTAAATCCTCTTAGTTCTGCCGTGCGACATAAATAAAGCGTTAGTCTCACCCTGTAGATTTAAAGTACAAGTTACGATTCAAGTGAAATATATTGTTACTTGCGCCCCCTAAGACGTGTGCAATAAAACTAACTGGAGCCTTTAGAAATGCCATAGAGCGTTTACAGCGTATTGTCGGGTGAAAATCGCAAAATCGCACGACATAAATTTCAGAAAGATTTTCAAAAGACCAAGCACAGGTAGTTCTCCTTACTTGAGCTGTTTTCGCGACAATTTAACTAAACATTTATATCAACGTTTGCTGAGTTCACAAAATCAGACATCAGACACCAGACTCACTCTCTAAATTTATTTTATATTTAAGATACAGACAGACCTTGAGAAGACAGATGGCTGAGTTACTCTATAGAGTAAAAATATAGAGCAGTAAATTATGAGTAAAAATAAATAATAACAATTCAAAAGTTTTCATCCTCGATTGTTTCTAAATTCTTATTGTATGTGTCCTCGGATGAGTTTAATTTTTGAGTCGATAAAGATCGGTCTGTACTGGTTGCATAATTTTACACTAAGCACAAAATACACGCGGGTATTCATAGCTCGCTTCGCGTTCAATTCTGTACTGTCGTCTACGTTTACGTGCACTCGACACATCTCTGAGAGAAATCTTATCTGTGGTCATTACAATTTCTTGACGAACTTCGAAGAGATTGACCAGTTTATATATAATACATATCTAGGTGGAGCGTATAGCCACAAGAAAACTAGGATAGTTCTCCGATCTCCGCTTCTCTCAACTGGCAATGATGATGATGAGGTCAGAAGAAATTAAACACGTATGTTCTTTCTAGGACCACTGCGGCGACAAAATTGAAAATGCGTTCCCGCTCGCAGTGTACTTCGTTTTATTTCAGTTACAAACAATACATTCATATTTTTCCCACCATTTCAACAAGCTTGAACAGGCTCCAGCAAGACTTATTTTACCAAAAAATGTTAATCTTTATTTGTTGAAATTTATCTCACATTCAACGTTTTTATTTTTTTAAATTACTGTTATAACTGAGTTGTATCCTTATCACATTACTACACTATTAGCGTCACTTCTATTACTATTTATACTAGGTATTTTTGTTTTAAAATATAAAATATGTCAAACCGAAATCTGAAGACGAATGGAATAGCAAAATTAGTGAAGTCCAGACTGTCGATGATGTGAAAAATAGATTCATTCTAAAACGAATCAAAATCCGTTTATTCTCCATAGCAATACATACAATGAAAACATGAGAAAAAAGAATGGACCCCGTGGACCCCCGAGACGCACAAATATCTATCCTTTTTTCAACATTATCATTTAAACACAATCCTTTTTTGAAAAATGTTCAACAACATGCAAGAGAAGGATTCTTGCATTCTTCAGACAACGCGTTGCTAAAAAGAACGATAAAAATCTCGAAGAACTCATAATTACAAGGACAGTTGACGAATAGTGAACAAGAGGACGGTCTCCTATAAAAGAGATATAATAAATAAACGCTGCGATCAAAACGGCACAAAACCAGGAAAGATAGAGATGCTTTATCAAGCAAACAATGGTCAGCTCAGCATTAAGCACATGATAAAGAAGAAAAGAAAGATAGTCCTACACTCATATTTAAGTACTAATGTATAAATAAAAATGTAACAATTGAGAGTATTAGTTGCAAAGACGGCAACTTTATTTATTTTCCAAGTTAACGTAGTTTTCCTATACGTATTGTGTTAATTTAATAATAATCAAACTTACCTCTTTTTGTTATCAGTTGTTCATTAATATTGATATTAGTTGCAAAGTCAGTTACTGTAATATCTATGGTTGACGAATGCGTGAACGTGTGAAAGGTTGGTACGAATGTGCGTGAGAAAGAGATATCTATTTAAGGGGTTACGCTGCGGGCGCGGATTTCACTGCTCCAAACCGCGATCCGGGTTACCTAGTAATTGTGAGTGCCGAGAAATAAATAATATGGATTGTTACTCAGCAATCTGACATTATTCCGACGATACTACCCAGAAGCATCAGATTATCCAGTGTAGTTGTTATAGGTGGCACTCGAGAGAAATCATCATTGTAAGGATATTACAACTGGCGCAGCCGATATCGCCTGTAATGTCTTACAGTTACTTTTGCGCTCTGAAATGTAAATAGCCAACAGTATGGAAACTAGCATGTTTTTGAAAAAAGGTTTCCTTTCATATTATGTTTTAAATCAATTCAATTCATAATAAGTGCATTAAAAATATATTGTTCTTCAAGATCCTATCAGTTTTTCATGTTTATCTCCAATTAAAAATGGAGGTTGCTGAGATTGCAATTACTATATACATCTAAGTGACATTTTTGTAATTAAAACATAGTTAAGAGATTTAAATGTTGTAGATTACTGTAAAGAATTAAAAAATGGAATTTTACAATGATAATTGAGGTGATTGAACCAGATATTTTAAATCTATAATACATTCCTTAGAAAGTTTATGATATCAGACGCGTAACGTGCGACAGGGCTCGGTTCTCGCAAACGAATAGCGCCAACTTGCGGCTGTACGACAAGGATTAATTACATGCTCAAACGAATATTAACTATGTACCGTACATATTTTAAACTGCCACTATCATGAAGAATATATCCAGGATAGCGTTAATTGATGAGATCTGGTACTAGTGATAAGCATTCTAGGCAGGAGAGAGAAATAATTTGGATTGGTGCTATAAACTTTTGTGTGAAATTGGTTTAAAAATACATATTTTTCATCACTCATGCCGGTCCCTCATAACTGAGGATCGCGATCTCTATGAATTCCTGCCTACTTGATTATGTTCCTACACTTTTCTCAGCATCCTGCCGATCTTAAGACTGTCACCAGAGAATTATCTGTTACCTTTTCTACTTGTTCGGTCCAACGAGCAAAGGATCTTACTCTTCTTCGTCCTTCGACATGGCCCACAACAACTATAAAAGATGCTCAAAAAATTTAAGGATTCATCTCAAACAAATGGTTGAGAATCTGTTGTTGATCTTTAGTTCCTGCAGAATGGAGACATTCGTGCGTCTCGCCATCAGTCAGCTCTTGCATTCAGGGTCCATATTATTTATAATGGATTAATAAAGAGGAAGTTTGGACATGTGGAACAAATGATCAAGGAGAAGACTTAAGAAAAATGCTCCTATAAAACGCAAATGTTTATGTCACCAGAAATAGAAAGATATCCGCGGAAGGCTTGGCATTACCATGTAAACCAGACACTAGAAGATGGCCTTGCTAAAAGCCTCAATAATTGATGAAAAGTGACCTTTTTTATTCTTACTAAGGCCAGCTTTATTTTCACTCGTAATTTGTTGATTCTTTACTGTCAATTATTTTGCTTCACATGTCATAAATTTATTTGCCACAAACCCGGTTTTCTTTCGTACTCTTGCCGATAATAGATGTCACTTCCTTCATCAGTGTTGATGATTATTAGCTATATTATATATCAGAGCTATATTATATCCTTTCACCACATAAATTGTTAAATATTTATTTTGTCTCGATAGATATAATACATTCATATTTTTAACAACATATTTTTTTGTGAAGTTGCAAATTCAGAACTTTGTTCTGTGGTATTTTAATATAAATTATCAACCAAATATTTTTTTTAGAGACAGGTTTTTTGGAATATCTTTCTAATCGATTAATTTAATTTGTGTTAATTATTGTTGCTTATCATATTCAAGGGAATATATGGGAAAACGCTAACCATCGATTGCGAAACTACTTATTAGTTGTATCCGTCGAGTTACGCTAATCAAAACATAAAAATAATGAAATCATATTTTGTAATTTTCATGAATCATTTTCATTATTGATTTGAAAAATTTGCCGAAGATTTTTAATAAATTAATGATTTATTTAAGGCCGGAAAATGTCACCATAAACAGTACAGTCATACTAAGAATATTCATCCAGCGTGATACAACTTTCAATCTAATAATATATACATAATAATAATTAATCATAATCATCGTATTCAAATTGTGTTTTAAAAATAAATTAATTAAATACTTGTTTGTAACCAAAAGAACTAAATTGTGTGTATTTCCAATTGAAAATAAATTAAATTAAAAAATAAACTTACCCTCCAGACGATACAAAAGGACAAAGGATTAATTGGCCTAGATAATCTAATTGGCTTATAAAGTTAACAAAAGATAAATCGCTGGTCCGTGGTAAATCGATTTGAAAACAAAAGGCTAGTTAGTACTCCCTACTTGGATAATACAATTTTTAAGTGGTTCTCAAAGAATACACAGCAAAATACGCAGTAATTTAATACTAAAAAATATTTTGATTTTTAAACTGGACTTTATTGACATGTCAAATAAATAATCATTGAAATAGATCTAATCTAATTATGTTAAAAAATCAGTTGAATCAAGGATTATCTTATCGTCATGCTCGTACTTTGTCGTAGCGTGACGTGACAACTACATGGTGTTGTTTTTTTTATGAAGATTACGTAAGTAAATCGATAACGGCACGTAAGTAAAGATATGTAGGTATACTTGTCATGTGCAACCTTTTACTACTTTATTATACTATGTTTCTTTACTTTTTCTGGAGGTTATCGTCAAGTAATAAATACTACGGCAATGTAGTCAAGAAAAAAAGGACCGTCCGAGTACATATTCTAAAATAAAAAAAGTTGAAGGACTCTTGAACCAGACAGGCAAAATCGTTTATATATAACTCGTTCATACTAATGCAAAACTTTTGAAAAGCATCTAACATTATAAACTTGTAGCTATATGAAGTCAAGCGAAGACAAGCTGAATACATTGTTGGTCAAGGCCAGTTTTCCTAAAATCTTGTGGGAAATCTGGTGATCCCTAGGATGCTTAAGAATACAAAGATGCAACAACACTTGTGCAAATCCTCTGTTAATAAATGGTAACTCAAGATAAAGATCCCTGAAATGAACCGCGAAACCTGGATATTATTTAAAGCCGAAAATAGTATGTAAAAAAAATTATCAAGTGTGGCAGTCAAATAATATAAAAATGTTTTATTTTAAAATACTTTAATGAATTACCGTTGTGTTACAAATTAATGACAAATTTGTAGAAGAAAAAAAATACCGGTGTGTTTTTAAGATTCTTCTTCTTCTTCTTTTAAATAGCTAAACCACCCTTCAAGAGTGATTTGTGCCATTAATCAAGTTAAAACTTTATTTTATAGAAAAATGTACAATAATATTATAGAACAGGAAATATTATATTACAAGTCAATACCATTGTTGTTCAAAAAATTCGCTATTGTATAAATTAAACGTAGCGAGGAAAAGAGTATGACACAAGTTAACTGGGAGTTGAAAATTTCCATTGGCGAGATTACTGTAAAGGCAAAAAAGATATGGTCAAGAGTTTCCTCCTCGGCACCACACATGAGTGAATGTATGAACATTGGGGAATCTATTATGTTCAATCTGTATAAATGTGAGGCTACCTGACATTTGATATTTGATATTGTTCTTTTGGAAACTTTCCATTTAGAGAACCAGGGGGTGCGTTAAATAGATCTTTGAATTATTTTTAGCCGATTACCCTTATGGTTATTTGCATCCATCCATTGTGCAGTCCAGATAGAATTCGTACGTTTTTTTAACATATTAAATCTGTCATACATTGGGATATGGAATTGATAAGGGAAAACTCCGGAAAGAGTAACCTCTTTGACCAGTTTATCAGCACATTAATTTTCCATGAATTCCCATATGTGCAGAAATCCAAACGAATGACACCTGTTTATTGTTGCTGCCCAAATTAAAGTTTTTTAGATTAATATCAGTAAACTGTGAATCTGGACATTGATTAATTTTAAGACGCTTTATTTTTGGAATACCGAATTAAAGAAGTACGTTCTTAATTTTAGTAGATTTGTATATACAAGGCGTTACAAGAGAACCATATTTTATAGAATATGTCATAATAGCTGACCCCAAATAAATTAAAAGTAGCAACGAAGAAGAAAAAGATTTTATTCATTTTGGAAGCTATTTTTTCGTCAGAAATATACTTCAAATTACTAAAGTCGCTAAATAAAAGCAACAGCTGAAAGTGCGTTGTAAAAATTCTCATCATCTATTATATGGTTTCTCCGGTTCAGCATAAACATTAAAATTACCCTAATAGATTGGGGTTCTTACTCAAAGAATATTTCAATAGGGGTAGGTGGGAGCACTTAATTATGAAATATCTTTAATTTCGTTCGTGCACCTGGGGGATGATGTCGGTAAGGAGATTGTTATTACGACCGAAGTTTCATTCGATCGACTCCATTTTCATAGTAATATCTCTATTAATTTATTTTCAAACTCTCAAATGTGGTTCTCATGCCACCCGAATATTATACTTATTGTAGATAAATATTATAAAAGTTAAATGATGAAATAATTAATCATAACGCGCGCACATCAGAATTCATTGAAACATCCATAACAACCGACATCAGATATATCAAAAATGCCTCAACATTTTCTACTCCATCATCTCGGAAGGGTTCGGCGGAACAAGAATGATAATGGCCACCCACCCTTTGGGGCGTTGACGCGTTAAATAAAAGATGGCAGTTTACCAGAGCCTTGCTGAACAAATGAATTTCTTGTAAATGTCGTTTAGTTCAATGGAAAATGTTTATCTACGTTTATTTGTATCCTATTACTTAAAATATCATAATATTAAAGATTACTATTCATTTTTTTAAACTCAAACATCGGTAGGTATCATTTTCACGTTGCTCATTTTGGTATAAACGAGTAATATTATATACGAGACGAAAATAAGTATAATTTTCATGTTCAGACGTCTCGTCGAGTAGCAATTAAAATTTTATTAAGCGCTATGTTTTATATTATATTCTCTTCTGTATCGTTAAAAATTTGTAACATTCAGCAGAAATTTGAGAAGCATTAAAAATTAATAAAAAATTTATTGGATCGTAAAATATTTTGTTGCTACTACGGTTGGAACATACATAAAATAAAATGAAAACGTTGAAAATATACGGGGGCATTTGAACATTCTCATAACCCGAGTACTACACTAAAAGAGGCTCAGAGTTCTAAAAAATATACCAACATTAAAAAATTAACATTTACAAAAAAAATAATAATATACGTATACGGAATACATGTCACATAAATTTTCTTACTATTTTCAAACTAGGCTAAACAATTTTACTATGAAAATGGTATAAAAACATGAAAATAAACATGCTTGTCTCCTAGAATGAGGCTCAATTCCCCTGCCATTGAATCTAAGCGAGTTTCTTGAACCACTAGACCAACAAGCATAACTCTATTTTATCTTAAATATATTTATTTTTTAATAATTTTATTTCATTTTGGAAACAATTTGGCTCGAGTTCAGATACAGCGTCACATGACACACATGTTTGGATGTTTATTATTATGCGATTTACTTACTTGTTATTGAGAAAGTATAATAACAGACTTAAAATAACACAAATCTGTAAACACCATATTTCTAATCTATAACACTTATATTCATAGTTATACATTTATACAGTCACAGCAGGAGTATCTAACTTCTAAAGTTGGATGACTGGAATTTCTGGGAAATAAATAAGTTTTCATTATAGATCAAAATTACGATAATTTTTTTTTTCAACAGAAATATTGTCTTTTGTGCTTTTCTTCAGTCGCTACGCATGAACCTATAATTTATCAGGATATTTTCGATCAATCAAAAGAAAACTGGTACCATACGGAAAGAAGTTAAATAACGACAGATAAGACGGTGAGGTTTCCAAGTTCTACTTTCTTGCTTGTGTAACATTAATTACTCGGGTCTAAACTAAATTCATGATTATCAAGTGTTATTTAAATGCAAATAAAAATAAATTTATATTTAAATCAGGATATAATTAGACGAAACAAGATAATAATAAATAATCTACCTGAGAAGCAGATAAATGAAAACTGGAACCCTTCTTTTGAAATTAAATGTCACATTAAACAAGCTTAACCAACATTCTACGGTAATATGGAAATATTGTGCGACGATGCTGTGACCTGAAGTGTTAGAAAGGTGGTCTAAAAATAAATCGTATGGTTAAGGTCACAAACAAATATGTATTCATTCTAAAGGAAAAATATATAACAATACGGATAAAGATTGTTTTTGTTGTCTTAGAGAAGAAAATAAAACCAAGATAACTACAATATTTTGGCTATTCAAAAATTCGGATAAATAATAAATCCTACATCTCATCAATAAAGATAAAACTGCTAGAATAAAAGGTCATAGAAAAAGAAATACCGTATTTTTACACGTGTACAAGTCGCACTTTTTATCCAATTTTTTTTGAAAAAAAAAAACACTTCAAGTCAAATTTGCAAGTTATAAAATACTCGCACATTGTTTAGGCACTTATAAAACATATTTGCTTGATAAACGACTATGGACAGACGTGACACTAGACACTTGCTTGGGAGAGTATCAAAACCGAAGTCATTGTGAAGTAATCCAAGAAGAATGGAATTTTAAACATGCTGGATGGGACTGAAGATGATGCAATTTATGAAGAAAGTGCCGATTCAAAAATTGACAATATTCAGAAATAATATTTTTCAATAAAAAAAAATTACACAAAGTTTTGTCGATAAATTTAGGTTGCGACTTATATTTGTAAAACACGATATATGAAACCGAAAAACTCAAATGAAAGTCAATGGTTTGAAAAATCCACGATTCTAGCACAATACAATCATATGCACGATCGTTAACATTCTCTAAACGTACAAACATGACAAGAATAAATATTTAATGTTGATCTATCTCCCAGAAATTCTAGTTATACTCGTAGACATGTATCTACTATACTACAAACCTCTGTATTAAGGTAAAATGCTTTGATTTATAATCGGTTGCATATAACCTTTCAGATTATTTTTTTCAAGCATCTAAAAAATGGGGGACAAACGTCAAATAACTAATCTTACAAAAGGTTCCAAAAGGGTTCGCCTTAACGAAATCTTTGTGACCCAATTATGGATTCCCTCTCTGTAAGATCGTACTCTCAAAAGCACACACTTAAAATTTAAATATTCGTCCGAAAATTAATTTGTACCCTGGATGGGAAGAGAAGAGTTTATCATAAATACTAAATACGTGAACTCTGAACAGCGCATCCTTAAGTGGATTAAACTTGTTTCATCTGGTGCGGGTTCGCATTTCAGCAGCGAAAGGTAACTTGATAACTGCTGTAATGTATATTAGTGACCAGTTCAGATCACATATCCATGTCTTTAGTCAGAATTTGACAACTCTTATGTCAGATAATTATATTGGGATATTGTATAATTTTCGATGTTTTTGAATAAACTTATATATAATTACGCTAAAAACTTCTGATATATTCGTGTAAACGGTAGTTGCCTTTCGGCAATGAAATATGGCGAGCATGAATCACTTTTGGAACTGTACAACGTATTATGTCTGATTGGATATTAGCGTTGAATTTGTTAAATTATCAACACTGACCGTAGCCACGCAGTGACTACGGTCTTCGCACAATTCTTACCTAACAACAAGCTGTCACCTATAACCGATACTTTATACTAGTTTCACTAAGGTAATGAAATTATTTTTTTAATTTTCTTAAAAATATTCTTCGAAAATTTTGATTTACAAAGCTGAAAGAATTTATTCGATATCTTGAAATATGGCAGAGTTGCGAATGTTCAAAGTTGCATGTTTTAAAAACGATCGGTTTATACCGTCTAATCATGTGACATCACATCTTCCGAGTCGGTAAGTCGGTACTGGACACTCTGTATAATATTTTTAGTACCTACTGGTCGGTACGTACGAGAGATGTGACGTCACACGGTGGATTGATAATTCGAGCGTTTTTCAACAAGCCCAACTTTGAACGCCAATATCTCCGTAAGTATTGTACATTTTGAAAAAATTCATAAAACATGGTAATCTAGATTTTATTAAACATACTACAAAACTTCAATTTAATATGCTCGACTACTTCATTAATACATCAAACATCCAATAATATTATGGATAAAAAATATATTTTGCTTATTATACTCTATAGGCACATATGTGATAAACTGTGAGCATTGATTGGTTTAAATAAAGAGGTGTTATTTTTAAATAAAACGCAGTATTAAATAGAGGCCTTTGATTAATTGCGCGTCTCCTAATTACGAATAAAATCGCTTTCAAAATATTTTATAATTCCCCTTTAAAAAAATACACAATGAACTTTATTATATGTAACAGATATTCAATCGCGCAAGCTAAATGTAGGCAATTATTACAACGGATTCAAGAGCAATTTCGAATTTATATGACCTTTGTATTTTTAAAAGTAATTGAACTAATTCAATTTTTGAATTATTTTGATGTATATAACTGATGTTAGTACTAAACCACATTCTAAAACCATCACTTGAGTACTCTCAGTGGGCGTTTATTTTCATACAACCCTACGGTTCGTGCGTAATCTATTTTTTTTAATCCACAATAGAAATTGACAATTCTCTTCAATCCTAATTAATATTCACGCCTAAAATAATGAAATCTTATCTCACCTTCCATTCTACTGAAGTATTCTCTCCTGCCAGAACCTGTAGATAATATTGTAATACCTCGGGATAATATTTTATAATTTTCACAATAACGCACCTAAAATATTCATTAATTATAATTTGTTAGCTTAGCATATTCTGATATCACATAAAAGCGTAAAACCTTTTATCACCCTGTATATTAGTACAACGGGATTAAATCTCGTGCAGTGACCAAGTTTCGTCACGAATTAACCGATGATTATTTCATCTCGTGCGATTGCACAGACGTTAATGGTTATTTTCGTTATTTAGGGCTATTTCCACAACCCTTAATGCGATATCACGTAAACCTCAAATTAACCAATGGGCAGGCACTAATTGACAGCCGTAAATAATAAGGCCAAAAGTAAAAATTACGTGTAATCTTGCTGTGAAATAATTCGGTAGCATTAAGAATTATTAATGATTAAATTTTAACCAATGATATTCGATGTTTTTGATATTAGGAGAAAAATGTTAAAATAAAATATTTGGGTAGATCAAAGTGAAGAAAATAATCACCTATGGGGATTTTCATGAACGCCACATGCGTACCAGCTTTAAGCGTATATATTTCTACACAGGCTTTTCGATACGCAAGGCTTGACATTATATTATAATACTAGCAGATAAACAATCGACTATCGGTGACCGCTACGCGATTAGGGTCTCTATAGAATCTATATTTCAATGCGAGAATCCCTTATTATATAAATCCATTTAGTATACTTTATATTTATTGCCAATATGAAAAAAATTACTCTGTTACAAAATCATATTTTCTACATTGAAAAATAGTTTCTATGAAAACCCTGATCGCGCTTTCCCCAAAATAAACCACACTTAAATAAAATCTCGATGTACTTAAAATTATTCCACCTTTGTAAGTAGCACTGTTAGCTGTCAGAATGAATGAAAATGACATCTAGATAATGATGATGTAAGAACCGCGGATAGACAATAATAAACATTAAAATGTATGTTTATTAGTATAATGTGCGTTTAAGTAAAGACGGAATCGGTTGAGTGGTTTCTTCACTCAATCTACGAGGGCCAAGTAAAAAATAAGGTTCCCTACGCTGTACACTCGCCACGCGAGATGCTAGGCGAAATCCGGCAACACTGTCTTGATTGTTGGTTCCCTAACTACATCCCCACTACCGGGAGCAAACGCTGCGACGCTCAGTAAAGGCCTGACAGCCATCCGCTATGGAACCCGCCATCGCCGTTACCGCCAGGTGTGAAATCCGTTCGGTGATTCGATTTTTAAACGCGAAGAAGCTTAAACCTGTTGAAATTCATCGACAGTTGGAAGAAGTTTATGACACAGCTTGCATCAGCGTCCAACACGTCCGCAAATGGTGCAGGGAGTTCTCCGAAGGACGCACAGATGTCCACGACGAGCAAAGGAGTGGGAGGCCATCGGTGTCGGACGAAGTCGTGGCGAAGATTGAGCGCATTCTCCTCGAAGATCGGAGAGTAACGCTTCGGGAGCTTGCTGTCCAGGTTTCTGAGGTTTGTGAAAAAACCATCGACAACATTTTGACCGATAAACTTGGTTATCGTAAGGTGTGCGCGCGGTGGGTCCCACACATGCTTTCAGAAACCCACAAAGACAATCGTGTCAAGTGTGCCGAGGGGTTTCTTCGAGAATGCGCCGAGAATACCGAAGAATTCTTGGACTCCATTATTACGGGAGATGAAACGTGGTGTTACTATGTCACTCCAGAAACAAAAGAACAGTCCAAACAATGGCGCCATCCTGAATCGCCTAGGCCGAAAAAGTTTAAGCAGACGCTTTCCGCAGGGAAAGTGATGGCTACGGTGTTTTGGGACCGAAAAGGCGTCTTGCTGACCGAGTTTATGCCTAAAGGGACCACCATCAATTCGGACAGGTACTGCGAGACATTGACAAAACTCAAAAGAGCCATCCAAAATCGCCGGAGAGGAAGGCTGATCAAGGGCGTTAGGCTGCACCACGACAACGCTCGCCCGCATGTCTCTCGACAGACCACCGCCCTACTGGACAAATTCGGCTGGAAATTACTTGACCATGCCCCCTACAGCCCTGATCTTGCTCCCAGCGACTTCCACTTGTTTCCGAAATTGAAGCAACACTTGGGTGGACAACGCTTCAATACAGATGAAGAGGTGAAAGAAGCGGTCACCAAGTTCATCGACGGCCTAGCGGCGGAATTCTTCGAAGCGGGTTTTCAGAAGTGGATAACTCGTCAGGAAAAATGCATAGAAAAATTAGGAGACTATGTAGAAAAATAGAATAAAGTACAAGCTTTCAGATGGTTTACTTATTTATTGCAATAAAAAATACTTTATATTATTAAGGAAAACACATTCTTATTGTGAAGTTGTAATTATTCAGAACATAGGTCTGTGATATTTTAAATACTAAATTAATGTATTAATTATAAATATATACATATAAAAATAATGTAGATGGCTTTCAAATAATGGAACGATAGGTGTATTAATTTGAAAAATGTAACATATAGTTTCGAAAATTTGTCAAGAAAAATACTGGCGTTATAGCACAAAGGTAGTGCACTTCCCCGGATTGGAAATGAAGATCCAGGTTCGAATCCCGGTGACGCTAAAACAATATTTTTCGACAAAATTTATTTTATATGTATATATTTATAATTAATACATTAATTTAGTATTTAAAATACTTTATACCTGAAAAAAATGTAGGAACCTTATTTTTTACTTGCCCCTCATAGAACGCATGTTGGTTATCAAACGTAACCGAAAATTATATTATCATAACCAATAATTATTCACGGATTCTATGGCACGACGCGAGATATCCATAGATAAGAGAAATGACAGCATAGATAAGAAAAGAAGATGACAGATGATTAATTTCGGCGTCTTCATTCAAGCCAGATATTTCCATTAATTTTACATATTGAGAAAATAAATGATTATTTTATTCGTTTTATTACAATATTTTTTAAATGTTTAATAATTTCCCGTAATAAACGTTGAAAATTGTTGACGTATTACATATGCACCAATGACCAAAGGGCACTGGAATTGTTTTAGATTTGACTTTTCGCAAATATTTTATCGAATACTAAAAGTAATTCTGAATCACAAGATGAATAGTTATATTATTCTAATCTAATGAAAATCAGCATTAGCGTCGTCATCCAAGATAAGTAAATAATGTGAGAATTGTTTTTACGCTGGTAATACATTTTAAACGTAGGATTTGAGAGTGAGTATTATACATACTATTATATTAGATAACCAGGTTGGCTGAGTAATCTCCGAAAATGGACAATGGAGACCTATTTCACATGATATAAATCACCCAAGTAGTTAGTTTAGTTGAAATAAAGTAGACATGAATAAATTATCGTTAATCACATTTTAATTTTCCCGCCACGGCAGTTTGTAGCGATTCGTGGTTTCATTTATTCAACCGACGCAGCCGTCGACAGTTTTAAAATTATGCAGTTCATTTTATGGCTGCGTTGTTGCCAAAATTGTAATTAATTACTTTTAAACGACTATTTTGTTAAAATTTAAAATCACATTTTGTAATTAAAAGCATTTGAGAGGTGGGTCTAAAATGGCCACAAAACACAGTAAACATTTTCATTTCCATATTCATGCACTTTATTTACATGTTCTTTTCGTATGTCTAGTGTTGACTAAGTTCGTCTTAAGTATATATTTTCTTTATAATGGGTGAACTTATTATAAAAAAATTTTAAACTATACCAAATTATTTGTCTTCTAACTTTGTTTTCCTTAATCTCCCTTGATTAATCATACATTATTTCCACACATTCCTTTCTACGCGTTAAATATTGCCATATTTTTTTCTGTCAACTTTTGCCTTTCGTGTTAGTGCTGTGTACATTTTATGATGCAAAATTATTTTGACAATCGATACAATAAGTTGATATTTTTTACATAAAAATATACATACATATATACGTACATAAGCAATTATGCCCTTTATATACACATGTAAAAAGAACACAACACAAATACAATTAAAATTTAAAAATTGTTCGGCAATGATAAAAAATATATATAAGGATTGTGATCGTGACATTAATTTTACCGAGCTAAAAACAGTAATGAACTTTAAGATCAGGGTAGAATGCCTGCGAGCCCGAGCTCGCCACGGTCAATGCTTTAAATGCCAAAAACATGGGCACTCGGCCTCATGCTGTTTTGGATGCCCTAAGTGCGTTAAATGTGCAGGCGTTCACACCACGTCCGAATGCACCAAATCTAGAGATACGCCCGCGACCTGCGCCCTCTGCGGAGGCCCACATCCGGCAAACTACAAGGGCTGCCTCGAACGCACGGTAAATCACCGTATATAAATATTGTTTTGATAATTCTGGCGTCTGCAGTCGGTTTACTCAAAGGTATTTGAGATTCCGTAAAAACAATGTAGATGGCTTTCAAATAATGGAACGACAGATGTATTAATTTGAAAAAGTGTAACATATAGGTTCGAAAATTTGTCATGAAAAATACTGGCGCTATAACACAATTGGTAGTGTACTTCCCCAGATTGGAAATAGAGATCCAGGTTCGAATCCCGGTAGTGCAAAAACAATATTTTTCGACGAAATTGATTTTATATGTATATATTTATAATTAATACATTAAATTAGTATTAAAAACATCACAGACCTATGTTCTGATTAATTACAACTTCACAATAATAATGTTTTCTCCTTAATATTATTTTACTGATATCAAAAAAGTCATTATATTAATTAACCCATGATTTTAATAGAAAACAGATAATTCTTGAGACGATTTTATCTCACTGGACAATATATAATATATTAGGTTGCACGAACCCTTAAATTACCCTACTGCCTTATTTTTAGTACCAATAAATATTTTATTATCATGACAACGTAATACATAAATTGAAATACCTTGTAAAAGGCTTGTTAATAGTTGTTTTATTACACATAAATTATAATTAGGGACGTGCATAAAGCTGAGACTGCAACCCACACTGCTAAATCTCTAGGATTTACTATATTTTTATTAGCATTTTTTTGTTAAAATTTATGTATTAAACGGAATAATAAAAATAATGTCAATGTTGTAATATCATTATTGTTAATTTATAGATAATATATTTTGATATCAGTAATGTATAAATCAGATATAAATCACATTTTATTTGTGAAGATACGATTATTTAGAACATAGTTCCTTAATAATGAAAACAAATTAGATACAAGTATATCGCTTATAAAGAAATAAAACACAAATCTATAAAAATATATCCTCACTAAAAATAAATATTAAAATTAAATGTGGCTGTTCTGATCATATTTTGATAATTTAATCGGTTAAGCAATCTACCAGCAATAAAAAAATCTGAAATAAAAATTCAATTCTATATTCAAACTGCAGTTTTTTTTAAAGATTGATTTGTTCTTTATATCGATATCGATATATCGAATTAATTTTAATAAATGGATGATTCAGTAAAAGAATGTGGGCGATTGATGCCAACCGGAAACAAGGGGAGCGGCCGACCTACGTACCTTATTCCGGCATTGTCGTATTCTATTAACCTCTGATTGAGGTTCCGAAAGATCAATCTCACCAAAACTCCGATCTAGTGAATTCCTTCGTCAGCTTGTTATTAATACGAAAGTCAATGCAGATAGTAAAATCACCACTAACCTGGAATTACAGATGTCGTTTCTCTCTTGTCGTGAGTTGTATTGTTCTTCTTTGTGTTCCGATCTTGGGTCTAGATGTGCCGACTCGATCTATACGTATTATTTCGACCGGCCGAAATAATTAAATACTGGAGCCGATTAATATGTCCTTATCTGGCGGAGTACTTATATGATCGTCTTTATGATTGCCTCTGACACGACGATTCTCACACAGAACAAAATGCGAACAAAAATTCGTGGTATTTCATCGATAACTAAAGAATGTTTGAGAAGAATTTTAACATCTGGCCTTTTGCAATGAAATACTTATTGTTACGATGAGAAACTGCAGCGTTCAAACGCAGGTTTTGAAGACGTGGCAAGTATCAAATATTTACCAATATGTGCATTTAAAACATTTAATTCTACAATTCTAAGTGAGACATGCAAACCATAAGAATTGAATTTTCACAACTAATCTTTGCACTGCACACACGTTGAGTTATTGTCATTACTATAGTATCGAAAGGTGCAGTTTCTCTCATCATCAGGTGATAAAGAAACTAAATACATGATTGTAGTCTATTCGGGTAATGGGGCGGTGCATGGAAAGAGGTGGGAGGATTTGATCGTTAACGGAAATACGGACAGTAAAGGTGAAGCATTAGGAAATGTTACATTGTTAATTAGTGTTTTCTCCAAATTTAAATTCTTTTGTACGGTTTCAACGGTTTCTAAATTGTTCATTATTAATCCTTTATAAGGTACCAAGTGGAGAAATTTTAGTCTATGACTATCGAAAGAGTGGTTTGATCTCTGACCGTTACAACTACCCCTCCACCTTCCACCAGTCACTCCTCCCTCGCCTTCTGTCAATAACTAATTACTTGTATATCTACCACCTAAGTAAGAAACCCAAGCATTTCTGTTCACTATTCTAAGATCAGCTTTACATTCACTCCTAAGTTATTAATTATTTACTCTATCATAAATATCTTAAAATGTTAATATTAAATCCGACAGCCAGTGGAAGCCGCGACTGCTGTAAGGCTCAGTACCCTAAGTAAATACAAGGATTAAGCGCCAAAATTAAAAAAGCCAAAATACTAACCTCTGAAGTCTAAAACATAAAACGAGTACGTCCTTTCAATACTTCTTACCTACGAAGCAGAGACATGGGCTCTAATCGTCAATTTCATACACAAATTAAATGACACCCAAACGGCAATCGAAAAGAAAGGACCATGTTTGAAGTATCTCTGTAAATGTAAGTGTAATCTGTATATATCTGGTAAATTTGTACGTTAGGTACTTGATCTATCAGAGTACAGGTCGATTTTTCACTCATGGCACTGTGCAGTCAGCCACTGACGAATCTGTTACTAGTATATATTTTTTTGAATATAACAATATAAAACTACCTACATAGATTTGTTAAACATTGAATTATTTTATGGATATAATTAATGAAATAATATTAATAATTACATATTATTAATAATAATAATTACTCTGCCGATGCTTTTCATCACCTGAATCTAGTAAGTAAAGAACATAAATTTTGGTTAAAAGTGCACAATATATTTTATTATTTTAATATTATGTATAACCACCAAGAAGTATCATAAAGTTTTAAAAATGCTTAAATAATAATTATTATAATGTTTTAAATTTACTTTTATTTTTGTATATATGATATTAAGGGCGCAACACACTGCGCGCGGTGTACACATCCGATATTATGCGTCAACTGACGTCAAGTGAGTTGTTGTATTACTGTCTAGCGAGAAGCGGTCATATAACTTTGTCTCTTTCTCGTTTAGATACCGCTTACGTCCGCATTGATGTGTATTGGTACACAACACATTCTTGAAGTGTCATGGTCGAAAAATCAACAAATTTACCAGAGAACCGATCTGCGTAATAAAGAGAATCATAAGGGCTGTTCTTACCTAATGTAAAGTTTAATAACAGTGAAGAAAGTAGGTTCTAGAGGAAGATCTCGCACAGACAAAAGATGTTTTGATCGGAAGAGTGGTGGGCAACAAACAAGAAGAGTGAAGCAGAGAATTGACGATTCTTGGGGTAGGTCTGTAGGCTTTTGATATGAGTCGAAATATGTGATTGAGTTGTCAAGTCACTCGGATGGAATGACTGACGTTTGACGGTTATGTAAGTCGGATCGGAAGGTTTTTTGCATGGTAATACTAAAAGTCCTATCTCTCTTCAAGTCTCACGCGTGTGTAGTTGGTGCGAGTAAGTATATGTACTGTGACTAGAGAAAGTTATATCTAACAATGTAGAAACATAGACTAATGATGATAATGATAATTATTATTAAATTGAACTGCCACATATGCGCCTGCTTTCGTTTCAATATTTAAAATAAATTAATTGTTCTCTTTAAAATAATGTGCATTTTAGGAATGCACAATAATGTCATTTTCTCCTACAAGTACCTATTGTTGTGTTCGGTGCAAGAATCAACTCAGTCACGCGCTATTAAACACCCCCGTTGAAAAGACAAGAGACTTTCAGTCGCTGCTTGATTCTGAAAATCGATAATCGTCAAAAAAATCGCTCAGTCCTCCATTAGGGGAGAGTGCGCTCTGAACCACCTTTCTGTATCGCTCCCTGCGGAGTGGAGGCTTGTTTGATATTCGGAAGCTTTTACTGCTGAATGTATACTGTTCGACGCTCCATCATTGACTGGCTAATGGGCGGGAAAGTGTACAAACATTTTGTCAGCCATCTTGTGGCCACAGTCGTGAATCTTTTCGTTTGTTGACCTTTGACTTCAATATTTCTTTACCATTCCTTATTTATTGATATTTTATATGATAACAATAATATACTTCGTACCTACATCGGTTATCATTATTAGAAAAATCAGAATAATATCGGTGATTAATTTGGCAGTTATTTCGTGGTGTAACATGTTAATATTTTTTATAATTTAAAAAAAAAAAAATATATATATATATATATATATATATATATATAATAATTTTTATTTTCACTTTATGCTACACACACACACACAATTTTTTGAGTTGTATCACGACTAGTTTTGGGAAAAGAAGAAAAACATCGACGCTGTCTGAAAAATAATAATTTCTCCGAATTCGCTAACCATGTCATTGATACCAACCTATTTTCGACACCCACGATCTAAAATTAACCCACTCCGTACCATATACGGGAATAATAGTGAATAATCTTGAAATGATAGAAATCAAGAAGAACTTAAATTTAGTGAAAATATTAATGAACAATATCACATTTTCAAATCCTTCGTCGCTATTATCAATGTTTTCTAGAAACAATAAAGCTAAATTATTCGTGATACAACTCAACAAATTGTGTGTGTGTAGTACAAAGGGAAAATAAAAATTATATATTTTTTAAAATTGAATCACAGTAAGTTTATTTAATAATATGTTATCGAATGTATTATAGTATGGGTTTAAATATAATGAATGATACAACATTATCTATACAATCTAAATCAAATTTTGCATAGTTACTCTTTAGAATCCTACGCAAAACACTGACACCTTATTCGAATATAAACCTGCACTATACCGAATGCTATTCCTTACAAATTTTGCTCAATCGCACTCTAGTATCTTGAATAAAATATAGTCACCCAATCCCAATCATCAGCACGCTTTATTTTGTATTTACACTTTAGGGCTTGCACAAAACAAGGATAATTTAATAATATACTTAACTAAATCTGATCGTAGTAAAATAACAAAATAAGTGAGTTGAATATTACTAATTGTAGCTGATTTTATACGCAAAATTAATATACTAATCTCAAGAAACACCACAAAAATGAAATAACCTCACCCAAATTATTACGTTCTATCGTATGTTGTAATATAAAGAGTCCAAAAAAAATTTTCATAATAAAAATTCTGTATTAAAATAATGGATGGATTTAATAAAAAATATATTATTTTGCATTTAAGTAAAGTTCCTGCGAATTTATTTCTTAAAAATTATGTTTTCTAAATGTGATCCGTTACTTCGCTAGCACTCTTCTAAATGGGAGGCAAAATTTCCGAAATCTGCTCGGCACGTATTCTCAGTGATCGCTGCGATTTCTTCTTGAATATTTTCTGTTATTTGGTCCAGAGAGGGAGGATTGTTACTCTATATCTTTGATTCAAGATAGCGCCATAGAAAAAAGTCAATTGGTGTCAAGTTGGAGCCACGTGGAGGCCAGTTTATGTCACCACGTTAGAATATCAATTTTTCAAGGAAAATTTTACGAACAGCTGGTAAGGACACGTTCTATAGTGATTGAATTCGTAAAGATTCGGCTAGCAACGGCATACCCCCCGTCCCCTTTCTCGCTCATTGCGTTGGTGCAGCGAATGAACCAAAATGAAAAAGAATTTTGGGATACACTGTAGTTCTTCTTTTCTTTGTTTTTACACGTCGTATTTCTAGTTTAAGGGTGCATGTACACTATTGAAACTTTTTTAACGAAGCTTGCGTAAATGACACTATAAAGTGCTATCATTCAATCTCTAATACTCGTATATTACGACCTTTACCGCCAAAACTCTTTCGGGATATAATTGAATCATTTTTTTGTCATAAATTATCAAATATACAAACAATGATTTAAAAAAGTTCCATTAAAAATTATGTAAATATAATGTGTCCAATATCTCGAGATTAAATATTGAGACTCGAAACTCGGAAATAAATTATCTCAATGTAACATTTTCTCAATCGTTGTTTTCATATAATCAATCACACATAATGAAATAATTTTTAATAAGCAATTATTTGTAATAAATGATATGAATCACATAGAAATATCTAACTATAGAAAAAATGAAGAATGCATTACCGTTACGTTATGTTAAACATTTTATTTTACGACGAATTTATATTTTATATTTCTTCAATCATTACAAAGTTACTTAACGTATTATATAAATAATAATAAAAAACTTGGTTTATTTTATTTATTAACCTTTTCGTCACTAAGCGGCCAGAACTTCCGTGTGGTCCGAAGCGGGGTATAGAAACACCCCAGATCCGGACGTTCTTGTCCGAATGGCGCGAGTCGCGATAAGCGATAAAGCTGTCTCCCTCGTTCGCATCTGTGGTACGGGGCTACTCAGTGCATAATTAAGAGTGAAACAAATAATAAGCACAATAACTTAAATTTAAAATACAGGGATGTATGTACCGCGTGAAAATCACCGGACCGAAAACAATATTTTTAAATATTATACGTTTGGAAATTGGAAAAGCAAAAAATAACAAAATTTTCGACACTATTTCCGTGAAGATTACAAAAAATAAGATTCAAATGGTTTTCATAATTATTGAGTTATCGATTTTAAAGCGATCTATGGGAACTGTGAATACCCCGCAACGAGAAGGCGATGTTAAACACATTGTTCTTGAAACATGTTGATTTAATTAAACAGTGGTAAACAAACTGTTTTCGTATTATTTATATTTTATATGTAAGATACCATTTTCTAAATATCAACGGACTATTTTCTAATGTTGCAACTTTACAATAAAATTATTTTATATTAAAAAAAATTTTTAAGTTTTTATTTCAACCCTGTCAGTAACAAAGTTTTGACATATCCGTACGTAATACTTCATAGTAGAAGCGCTGATTTTTTTTTTAAATATTTACTAAGGCGAATTAATGCAAGAGGCTTTACCAAATAATTCTTGAATAACTCACATAATTCCCACAGGGTAGTGCCATCTTCAGGAAGACAGATAGCGAGCGGGAGGTCATCTGTTCCCACTTTTTTTGTTTTAACGACCCTCATATTTCTTCAACAAATTACTCTGGTTGCTTTTCAATGGTAATGTCGTTAAAATATATAAACCAGATGGTAGATTTAATGTAAATATGTTATCATACTTTATTTTTTGGTATTCTGTGTAGCCTGATTCTGGTCTGATAAAAACTAATAATCTAAAATATAAATCTTCACTACATGGCAATTGTTTCTTATAAATGGCGTATTCATATAAGGCGGAGTAAATTATATAAAAATCGAATCACTTATAAATTAGCAGAAGTCAGTGTTTTACATAATTACTCATTGGCCATTTTTAATTCTATTCAATTTACTATTTAACTCCATTTAAAAATTAGATACTTGTCAAATTTATACATGAAGCATTTTAAAAGAATTCATTTAAACCTGAAAACCATGAGGTTAAAACTTTAGTCACGACTTTTAAATCAGCGCCATGCATAGGGACTAATCTTGCCCAAAACACACACGACATTTGGTCAAAATAAATCTGGATCTCTTTCCAAACCTGGATAACCTTTGCAAATCTGGATAAAAAAAGACCTGGATGTCTTTCCAAACCGGGGAAGGTGCATTATCCAAAATTGGTTCTCCGGTTTGGAAAAAGATCCAGGTTCGAATCCCGATGGCCCTACAATAATATTTTTCGATAAAATTCTTCTAATATTTAATTCATATTTAAAATATCACAGACCATTTGTTCTGAATAATTACAACTTCGCAATAAGAATGTGTTCTCCTAATAAATAAAGTTGTATCAATGTATCCAAAATGTAATAAAAATTCATTGATAATTCTGTTGTCTGCTATCAGATTGCTCAAAGGTATTTGAGATTCCGTAAAAATAGAGAGATGGCTCTTTCAAATAATGGAACGATTAAATGTATTGTTATCAAAAGGGCAATATATGAGTTCGAAAATTTGTCGCTAAAAATATCGTCGCTCTAGCATAGTTAGATAATGCACCTTCCCCGGTTTGGAAAGAAATCCAGGTTCGAATCCCGGTGGCGCAACAACAATATTTTTCGATAAAATTGATTTTGTATGCATATCTTTCTAATTAATATATTTAATTTAAATTTAAAATTACAATAGAATTTTTATAATCGTTTGTCCGTCTTAGTAGTTGAACAGTATTTCTGTAAATAATACGCCAGACCGATATTATTTATTAATGTATATATATTTTTTCTATCAATTTCTATTTTTATATATATTTTCTATCAAGTTTCAAAAAGTTTCTGCTCATGTTTTCTTTATATCTAACCAATTTTGTAAAAGCCCAAATTAATAAATTAATTAATTATTTAATGTACACATTAATTTTATTTATTTAGATATGATAGAGAAGTAATGCTAAAATTGTTTAATATATGTGAAGAAAGATGACAATGAGAAATATGAAAAATCAGATTTAAATTTAGTTTGGTTGAATATGTTTTAACACGATCACTTATTCTACGGTAACATGTGTACTTACATAATTTAAAAAAAGGTTAACCGTTTGCTGAAAAAAAAAACTTTCTTCGGTGGGTTTTTTTTCTTTAAATCTAGAAACATTTTTTAGCGTAATACATTCAAGGCTCGCCGGGTAAATTCACATTTGAATTTGAACATTCGGTCCTTTGAGCCGGAAATAATATAGAACTCTACCCAAAAGTGTCAACTGAATAAGCCCGGAAGATAATTTTCATATTATTGTTTATGTCCATGAAAAATAAAGTTAACAAACAGAAGCACATTTGAGATAAAAGCGGTATTTATTTTATTCACTGGAAAAATGTTCCATAAAAACAACGGCATGGAGTTCACGATATGTGGATCGTTTTGTGTGATCTACCCTTTGTATTTTGGATGCACTATTTGTAATTTTATGTTAGGCTAGATTACATAATATACAAACAATGAAGAATCATAATCAAAATATCACGGACAGTTCAATATCATTATTTTATTTTGTTAAATATATTGTGAAAATGATCGCGTCATCCTAAATAACGAAACAATATATACCTACTTATAATTATACAATTTCTGTAGTTAAAATAAATTATAACTTGGTTTGACTTGATTGACTTGATAAAAAACTTTCACGTATATTCAAAAATTAGACCCAGGACGCGCAGAATAACTACGTAGATGTTTGTTCGCATAATTTCATTTTTGTCAGTTTTAAACTTTTCAGGTTGAACAGCAAAATATCATTAAAAGTTATTACTTAGATATTAAATTTATGAATTGATGTAATAATTTTGATGAACAACATCAGGTCGGTGACGTCACTATTCTGGGATGACACATATTAATTAATTGAGTGCTGTGACACAGGGTTAAATTATGTATAATTTAAATTCATTAATATATAGTTCATTAGTCTAAAAATAATACATTTATTTTAGCATTATTTTTTAATAAAATCATTATCTTTCGGTACTTTAATTAGAGGTCGGCTTTGCTCGTCTCAAGAAGCTCCCTCTATTCACCAGTCGTCCACCTCAAGAGCGAGTAGAGTTCCCTTTGATTCCATCTAGCCAACGGAGTCATGGTCTACCGATGTACTCCTCCAGTTTATAATACTTTTAGGTACGCACATGATGAAGATTCTTCCATCCGACGTTGAATTTAAATAAATTTGAGAAAGTCAGATTCATAATTAAGGACATATTTAATAATTTAATTATCACAAGCTTTCCCACCTTATAATAATGCGTATTCAATAAGCATATTGCCAAAATTAAAACTACACGAAAGTAAAAGAAAACAGTCCAACTGCTTTTCATAAATATAAGTTTTAAAACTTCTTTAATATTAGCAAAATTACTTTGTAACCTCATTTTATATAAATAATAAGATCAAATACTTTGTTTAAGCCACTATTTATTGATTATTCAACATGTTTCATTCCTGTGGTATTTTTTGCAGCAAACAATGCATACTGAAATTAAAAATACAAGCATAGATAAAAATAAAATTATAAATAACTAATATGAAAACAAATTTAAATGGTGACTGAAGAAGGCAAAGAGGATTTGGTTATTTATTTTATTTAGCTTGATTTTAACACTTTTTCTTATTTCTAAAATTTCAGATTTATCTAACTGTAAACCTCTAGTATTTGAATGTATGTTTTCTAAACCCTTCTTGATGTCAAAAGAATTTTTTTTTTCCAAAAAGTAATTAGCGAATTCAAAACCGTTGTGGCTATTTAGGCATCTCGAGTGCTCCTTAATTCTAATATCAAAATTTCTACAAGTTTTATCTATATAAAAAAAATTGCAATCATGCCAATTTAATTAGTAGACCCCGATTTTTTTAAATTTCGTCCTTATCCTTGTAATTTAATATACAATTCTTTAATTTTTTAGTGTACAAAGCTAGTTGTATAGAATTTGGGATATTTTTTATAATTAAATTTGAATTAAAAAATTTAATTTGTTTTCATATTAGTTCGTACTTATTTATAGTTTTGTTTTTATCTATGCTTGTATTTTTAATTTCAGTATACATTGTTTCCTGAGATACTATAGGAACAAAACATGTTGAATAATCAATAAATAGTGGTTTAAACAAAGTATTTGGTAAATAAAGAATGTTGTCTTATTATTTATGTAAGTTTTATCAGTTCCAAAAAGGGTTCATTTTATTTCAAATATTCTTACAAAAATCATTTTTCAAATTTCCATACAATGAACTAAGACACTCCCGGGAATATCATTTCAGAGTATTCTTACATATTGGGTATTCTTTTTGCCATCAAATGATTTCACCTTTCAAATAAAAAGTCTTTCTTTTTTTTTTTTGCATAAAATACACAAGTTTTATTTATGCTGAACAAATTTTTTCAAAGTGAATTTATTTTCCAAAAAACGCATGTATATTTAAACTCAGAGATGGTAAGCAAATAACTCAGTTTATTATTTATACTTGCAAAAAGATTGTTTCATTGAAAATGGATTAAATATTTATTTTCTTTGCTCGTTGCGCGGGCTCACTCGGATCTCGCATAAATAACGCGGTTTGCTTCCATTGCCAGAATTTGTTTAAAAATTTCATCCGCCTGCTTTCGCGTAATGTTAACATTTTACACTGCACCTTGCATTACAATTTGTTTTAATGCCATTAAAATAACAACCGGGCAACTGACTCATAACGTGTATGGACTTGTACCTACTAGTAAGCATTTTTTTTCGCGTATTTATCCATAAAAATTTTAATTTACTCGTGGTGTTTTTCCATGTAATTTTGTTTAACTATGGGAGTGATGGATAATTGTATGTCGACTACAGATTAGAAGGTTTGAAGATGATGTGATTTGTGTGAGGTATTCACCCAAATACCCTCGTGTTCTTTTTATCGCGGGTGTTGTATGTTGTTCGTATTAATGTTGAAATATATGAGGAAATGGATGTGTGATGGGCGGCAGATAACAAAAAGAGAAACTACTTACGAATTCAATGAATTTATTTAAGTTGTATAAAGGTTGAAGTTAATACTGCGTGCGCTGAGTTTAGAGGCGACTCGGGCGACGTCGGAAGGTAGTGCTAGTGGTCGTATTGTTGTACACAGTCGGTACCCTACATCTTTGAGGCTGGTGGGAGTTGTGTTGAAGGTACCGCCTTGCTGAGTGCGTTCAGCTTCATTCGATTCCATAGAACTATCGGTGCGTTTCTAAAAGCGCGCTGGGTACAAATACTAGAGTAGTTAGAAACACTTGTATAAGACTCGACTTGCTTGTGATCTAGTGGTTACGATACTCGTCTAGTTATCTAGCGATTGGAGGTTCGAGTCTCATTTCAGAAGGCCATCGATTTTGTCCTATTTCCATAGCACAAGCGTTTAGCTTAGTTTGAAAATAATAGAATATCGATGTCACACATATTCCGTGCACGTATCTCTATTTATAAATAATAGTATAGAAAAAGGTGTATTGAATTCGCCTAATAAAAATAAATAAATTATTTACTTATTTAAGTATATAACAGCTCACGAACGCAATGTAAGCCATTAATCTCTTAAGTATAAATCGGACGTAAAAAATGTTTAGTATACAGATTGGATGCAAAATAAATAATAAGATCTTTCGCTCTGTATCTTTTTTGCCGGTATTTCGATACATTCTGCGGACTTGACACCATAAACTTCAGTTTATGTAAGGGAAGCGTTTGAAATACGTTTCCAGCTTCCGCACACAATTGACATGTTTCGAATGGGAACAAGTTATCCGAGTCGTTCAAGTGTATTATAATATGCCGACTTTTTTTGTTTCGTTCCGGAATTTTATGACTAGAGTCAACTCATTTAAAAATCCCCATCCCGCTAAAATAACAACGCCCGCCGACTTAAGTATCTTTCACTAGATATAACCGATTGTTTAATATATGGATGGCCGATCGCATTATAATGCTAAACTTGGGAAATATGTTAATGGGTACCAGAACCATATCCGATGACATATTTATAAAACTCTCCTGCAATCGTTATTTTGGTTATATATAGGAGAGGAGTTTGGAACATTATTTGCGGGACGAGGGGCATTCAACACACATTCTTAGTCAAAATATAAATCCAATAGTTTATGACACAACAGTAAAGGTATTCACTCTTCTTAAATTAAATCTTTGTATTGCATCGTTGCATATTCTATTGTCAGCGATTAAATTTTCGTTTCGATCGAGTCATATATTTAAAAAAGCCGCGGAGCTATTTGATTGCTTAAGTGGTGCCAAAATGATCACATGAATGATACCAAATTGAAAATATTGAAACAAAGAATTGGCGTTAGTTAATGTCTATATATTTGGTAGTTTGTGGTTAAATATTAAAACTATTTGATTCAATCAATGTATCATACTAAATTGTATTTTTATTTTTATTGACATTATTTATTATAAAATTAATTAAGTTATAACAACTATTTACAATGAATGGTTAGAACTAAATAAATATTAAAATTAAGTAAAATATAATAAAAACTTATTAGGATGCTGGAGGAAATTAATGACAATTATTTATACGGAAAGGAAACAAAATGAAGACATGAAAAGAAGAAATGGGGAAAAATATATTTATTATGAGGACGCAGCGAACAGACGAAGAAAATGTTTATATCATATTCTCAGACATAACCTTATTCATAACCACAGTAATAGTAAAAAAGGTAGGAAAAAGAAGATAAAAAGAATGGCTGAAAAAAAACATTCATTAGCCAATTTACCTCAGAACAGGTACTTTATATGCATCTTGCGAGGTAGGAAGCGGCCAATAAGCTTACATATAAATAATATACATTACTTATCGTATTTGTTGTAATGATGATGTAAAAATGTTTATATTGATGCAAGCTTCAAAATATAGTTATTTTGCTAATAAACACCCATTTGTTGGCACTGAAATCAAAATCAATCAAAAATTGCTGAAGTGCAGCAGATGCATAAAATAAAATAGTGACATGTAATAAAAAAGAGAGAGAAAAAGATGAAGAAAAACAATTGCAACATATCTCCGTGGGTAAATTTATTATTGGTACCTAGTTATTGTACTATCTTTATGTTAGGTCTAAAGTTATCGTAGTGCTGTTTGCATGTATTTAAGAAATCATTTTTAAAAACCATGTTAATCGACTACACTTAAATAATAAAATCATTATACTTTTAAAATTAGCAATATTAACTTTGTGGTTAAAATTCATATTTTTAATTTATTATCTTAGTTTTATAGAAAATAGTCATGGTTTTGATAAAAAATTGGGATTGTCAATTTTGCATATAAACAGTGTAGGTCACAAATTAAATAATTTGGAATCGTAAGAGATAAATAAAGCATGTTAAAGGAATCAGGAAATTTTAAACAGCCAACTAATTTTAACTACGAGTCCTATTCTAAAATTTTTTCCTAAAAATTATTCGACTAAATTTGTATTGAGCAGTAATTTGAGTTAGGTACTAAATTTATTTTTTAAATAATTGTTGTTTTTTTAAAAAATTTAAAAATAGATTCTGGTGAAGAAACAATGCTATATTTTTAGTTAGTTATGACATCCTGAAGAAAGAAAAGGTATTTTCCGAAACCGGTAGATGTTTTTTAAACTCAATTAGTGTTTAATAAAACTAAGATAATAAATAAAAAATAAAATCATTATTTAAAAAGTTTCGTAGACGCGAAGTCACCCTCGAGTGCAACCCTTAAACTATTCACATGACGTGGCGTCGATACCACCGCCACTTGACACGTGTACTGTCTCTTTTGTTTGCACTTTGCTCGGCCAGAAGACCGGTTATCCGGTTCATTAGGCACCCTTGTTTTACCCACCCCACCCCGCCGTCGACACACAGTGTGAGATGGCTTCAAAAATTATTAAAACTCTAGACTAACTGCATTTTATGATTATGCAAATAATGTAAAATTGTGGTTGAAATTTCAAAGTAAAAAACTAAACTATAAATTGAATTACGAAACATTTCTATAACCAGAATTTTAATATATTAAATATTGATACACAATAGAAGGATGAATATTAAGAAAGGTTCTAACATGAAAATTCAATTATCCTTATCCTAAGAGTTTATTTCCATAGGCTATATTATAAATAATTTTAAGATCCTGTCTCCTTTCACCACGTCTGTCCGCTGAGTTTGCGAATCAAATATGTATTCTGAAAAAGTTTAGGCGTGAAAGTTGTTTCATTAAATATTTAACCTTTACCCAGGGGTAGTTTTTAAATTCATTCATTTATACAACTCGTAACGAGATTCATTTGGTCGACTTAACACACATAAATAAATTATCAATTTGAGAAATAATTATCAAGTTTCAATGTATGTAAATAGTATATCTTTCAATAAATTGCTGTTTACAACATCTAGTTTTAAATTAGCTAGACATACTGTAATTTTTTAATGTTAGATTGCTTTTTTAGTATTCGGTAGGAAAAAACTAATATAACACAGTATAAGTGTGAATCGCTTATATGTACGACTAGTCTAAATTCTTAAGTGACTAAAGAGCGCCATCTCTCCCTTGATATCGTTGTGGTCCAGTTTGCTTCTACCTTTTGTAGGTCCGTTTTGACATTATCTGGCCATCTACGTCTCGACCTTCCCCTCGGACTTAATCATGTTGACTTGTGAGAGGGTGCGTTTTACGAGACACATATACTTTCGCCACATGCCCCGCCCACCACAGCCTTCTTTCTATCCTCAAGATATCAGAGACGTTACAGCGTTTCTGAAGATTCAGGTTCTTTAACCTCCCCCATTCGCTCTGCGAATTATGCATCCATCCAATTTTTTTTTGGAATGCGTGTCGTGACTATTGATTCAATCAACTTACATTTTACCTCTGGACCACGGAGGCTGCTTGACGCAATCTAAAGATTGAATTTGCGAGTGCGATTTCATATACATACATATTTTATACATTCGAATTCATACGTGGATGTGGAAGATGTAGAAAATATACTCTTTCTTTAATAGAACTTCAAACTCGAATTTAAGAAGTTACTATGGAGACAGCACGCTCTTTCCGGTTCTCGCCTCCCGCTAGAAGGCTCACTAATCGCCACATCCACTTTAGATACTTCATTGTTCAAACGCGTTCGGATCTTACGGGAAATTTACTTCTAAGAAAAAAGTTCACGTTAACTAGTATCGGAAACGTTTCTTTCAAAAGATACAACTCTATCGACGAATGCGTAAATCTTTATCTATTAACGTGTCGTATGTAGACGTTTTCAGTACCTCAATATACCAGCACTAACTATAAAAATATGTTAAGTTTTTCGGGACAAACGCCTACCATCCTTATCGTTCACAAAGGGCATAATCTAAGCAAATTCTTTTTGAAGATATTTTATACGTTTAACTATACTATTATTATTAATATTTACTGCAGACGTTTCAATAATAATTATTAATGGACCTAATTATTCAAGCATTACAATACATTGCAAAAGAACTTGAATATGGGTTGATACATTATTGCAAAAGTCAGCGTCAATCTTTTAGCACACCATCATATAAAAAACTTAATTTGTATAGATATTTTTACAGAAAATTCTACAATCTACAACACAATCCAATCTACATACAAAAAAATGTCTCATGGCTCTTAACCTAGTGAGGCTAATTTTACATTTGTGCATACTTATGTTTCATCAATTTCAAACATTTATTTATTAGTAACTATATAACACTATATAAAAATTTGTTTGGACTGTGCCCTTCTCGCTTACGCTTACAGGGCCTAGCAATAATAATTTGCGACAGACTATTGCTTTCTGATAGTATTTAATAACGATTCAACCAATATATATTACGTGTAGAAATAACGCAGTAAAAATTTAATCAGAGTTTTTTAATTATGATAGTATTATACATATTAATTTTTAATGAAATAAAATTTTATTTGTAAAGTTACAATTTTTTAAAAGATGGTGGAAAAACGATAATATGTAGAAAATTCTACTCAAAGGTCTTTGAGAAACATTATTATAGTTAAAAAGACAGTCACTTCCAGAGAGAAAGAATATGTATTTTTTATTTATTATCTTTGTTTTATTAACCAATTATTTAGTAAAAATACATCTACCGGTTTCGAAAAATACCATTTTCTTCTTCAGGATGTCATAACTAACTAAAAACATATATTATTGTTTCTTTACCAGAATCTATTTTTAAAAAAACAACAATCATTTAAAAATAAATTTAGTGTTTTTCGAAACCGGTAGATGTTCAACTCAATTAAGTGGTTAATAAAACATAGATAATAAATAAAAAATATGAATTTTAACCACAAAATTGCTAATTTTAAAAGAAAAAATGTGTCTTACTTAGTAAATGTTAGGTAAAGTAAAATTTAATGACTTTTGTTTTGGTCATCGGTAATTTAATCGATTAAAGTATTATATTATACTTAATTTTTAAGAGATAGATTTGGGAGTAATTTATCTAAAATTCGTCTTATAATATATTGTAGATCCAATTTCATTATAAATTTATTTTATAACTTCTTCTTAGTGTATTTAAAATAAATATAATCAATAAAAACCCATTACAATAAGTTCGTTTCTTTGAAAGACATTCACTTAAGCCCTTCAAAAGAATTTTAGCTATCAGTGGTCAAATAGTTTTTTATTGGATTTCTTTGACAATCTTTATTTGGATTTTTTTGTTTCCTCTCAATGTTTTACTAGATAGATGCTTGAATTTTCTTCATGCTATATAAAATTTATTTTATCACCCGTAAGTCTTATCAAATATTTTTCGTCCGGTAGATAAGCGGTAGGGATTTGTTTGTGCGATTCTTTATTGTCACCTAGATTAATGCATCCTCTCGTGTTCCGGAGCGATACTTTTATTACCCGTCATATATCACACACCTGATCAACATAACCCTACTTTCTACAAGACAAAGTACCCAAGTTTTAAAAAAATACGGTCGGTATATTTGAAACATAGCGACCTTCCTCGACTGCGTTGTGTGTGCTGACCATAACTAATATGAAAAATGAAATCTTTTAGAACATTGAAGGTTTTACAGGCGAAGTTTGAAAAAGGGTATCAATTGGGATTTCATTTAACCCATTTTTCTGTTCACAGAACATAGTGTAGCTTGTTGGTGTAGTAGTTAAGACTCTGGCCTAGTGATCGGAGCTTTGCGCCTCGTTCCAGTAAACCAGGAAGTTAGTCCTATTTTGATAGTATAAACGTTTAGCTTAGTTTGAAATTTGTAAGAATATTAATGTGACGTATATTCCGTGTACGCCCCTTTATTTTTTTTAATGAAAAAGAAAAAAAGTTCCTTCATAATTTGAACAATTAGATTATTAATTTAAATAATTAGAATGTAGAAATATGAAAAAAATAGAAAAAATATTTCATATAATATATCATAACACACGTAGAAGGAATCAAGCATTAATATTCATGTTTATGGAGTTAACTTTGTGGTTAGATATAATTTAAAATTGTATATTATATAACTTTATTTAAACCATAGTGTTATTTTTTCGTCAACCGGTTTCGATACTAACGTATCTTGGTCAGGCCTGAGCTATTTTTTGTGTTTTTTGTCATATACACGTACTACTGGCAGGTATCCCTACCTGTACAGGCGGCCTGACAACAATTGAAAATGTATATTTTCTACCTGTGGGTAAGTGCTGACTTCAGGCAAACCTGAGCGTGTGTGTTACTCCAGGGCGCAGGTCTCAATTGTTCCGTCCACCGCGAAGGTAAAGGTCGCGTTGCGTAGTTCAAAAAAATGGCGTCTCGCGAGCGCAGCGTAATTGTGGAAGATTTTATTGAATTGTATAAATCTGAGTCATCTATTCTTATCATAAATAATTACAGTAACCATGAGGCTCTCCATTTAATTCCTTTGTTGAATTGCCATGACTCTATTGGCTTATTTTTAACAATCATTTTTTACATCACTTTTGTTTTCTTTCTTTTTCTTTCTTTCGTAAGATGGCGAGAAGATTTACTAGCGCTACAGCATTGTCGTAGTTGCACTGTACAGATAGCATAGTTAACTGAGAGAGTGTCACAGGTTGGCCGCTATGCGTATGGCCAAAGTTGAGCATCGGTTAACTTGTTATGTTTACCTGAACAGGTATTCTATTCTGATATACTGTCGCGTGTGTGATCGTCTTAAACAGTTGTGAGTAATGTTAGACTCGTCCGTCTGTTTAAAGTGTCCAGATCAATTGCTTAGCCGGTGATAGAAAGTTCCAGGTTCGAGTTCCTGTAGTAACTACATTTTTTCAATAGATTTTTCTGTGAATCTTTCTAAGAGACTTATTTGATTTATTATATTGTAAGAAAAATGGTGTCCTTTTAGGATTAAGGGGACTGCGACTGTTAAGTTTTATGCTAATTAGTACCAACTAACTTTTCATAATTACTAAGCGAACCTCTTTGTTCAGTGTGACCAGAAGGCAAGTCTTCTGATGTTATAATCGTCTAGTTCAAAAGTAGTAGGAGAACAAGATTATCGTGTCAATAGGCCTCCGACCCGTAAACTTTGTAGATCGTGATCTTTGTGTGGTGGGATTAGCGGCCTGCGCGCGTCGGAATGTTTATTCTGGGCAAACTATAATTTAAATGAAACCTTAAAAGACTTACTTACTCAAAATCTCACGAACTTCATATATCAAATACACAGTATGTTAATATTTCAGCGATTAAATGCATTAGTGCATCTACGGGATGAATATTATGTTCCAGGGCAATATTGTTTTTATTTTTTATTTATTATCTTAGTTTTATTAACCACAATTGAGTTTAAAAAACATCTACCAGTTTCGGAAAACACTTTTCCTTCTTCAGGATGTCATAACTAACTAAAAATATAGTATTGTTTCTTCACCAGAATCTATTTTTAAATTTTTTAAAAAACAACAATTATTTAAAAAAATAAATTTAGTACCTAACTCAAATTACTGCTCAATACAAATTTAGAATACATAATTTGCTAATCATTTGATAGAAAATAGTCATGGTTTTGATAAAAAATTGGGATTGTCAATTTTGCATATAAACGGTGTAGGTCACAAATTAAATAATTTGGAATCGTTGGAGATAAATAAAGCATGTAAAAGTAATCAGGAAATTCTAAACAGCCAACTAAATTTAACTACGAGTCCTATTCTAAAATTTTTTCCTAAAAATTATTCGACAATAAATAATACAGTAGGTGCAATTGACGCTTTTGCAAGTCAGATCAAAAATTCACAAAGCATCCCCAATGTTTTTCTACTTTAACAACTTCGCCACTGTACATAACAAAAATATGAAAATCCTTATAAATTTAGTGATCTTTGGTGGTCTCTCGTTACTAGGATGACTTCTGCCATGGTTAAGGATTGTCAGTCCGAGAGTGGCTGAGGAGTTCAATTCTCGAACTGCACTCCTACATATTGTGCACGTGCATCCGCAGGGCAGAGGGGATTCTGAGTAATTGATCTTCCTCTTTTTCTTTCCTCTTTCTCCTTTTCTATTCGCAAGTTTCCCTTGCTCAATGTAATTTTTGACACCATTATCCTCGGTCCTGGGTCATGGTTTTCCAGTGTTCAGGGTATATGCCGCATCTACTAAGATTCTTTAAATATTTTCAGGATCGTGTTTTTGTAACTAGGGATTAGCCTTTTCTAGGACACTCATGTTGCACTCTTCCCATTTTATATCTAAGATCTTCCTTAAGCATCTGTTGTGATACTTCTCGAAGGACTTTAGGTTGTGGCTATACAACACTCATGATTCTCAGTAATATCAACATGTTGAAAGCATGATGGTAAAGAAGCCCATATACTCGTGATACACGTCATGATTTTTACTTCTTCACATTCAAAAATTATTAAAATTTAGCATTTTGAACCTCTAAATATGATAAACGTAATCTCTACGAGTTATACCTTTATACCGTTATACCTTTCGCATTCTATTAATCACTTGTTTCTATATCGCATCCTGTACAGAATACTATTTTTTCAGGTTTGCTCAGTGCGTCTTGTTCCTGTGCGGATTCAGTTATGAATTTTCCAGGTTTTCCGCTGTAGACTTGTTCTGGTGGTAGTACTTATTTAGGCATTCTATATTTAACAGCTGCAGTCATCGGGTTACTTCCTCCATATGTAGACCCTCGTTGTCTGGATGTTGCCATTTAAGTTGCTTTTTTTCGACTTCGAGTCGGCTATTTGTTAATTTATGGTAGAGAGAATATTGGCGGAAAGAATGTAGATCGTCACACTCGGTTAATGATAGCAACCTTAATTTTTCATTTATGGTAAATATCAATATCTCCTCATAGACAAGCAAACGTTTCATAAATCAATCCATATATGGTTTCAACATTGTAGTGTTTTCAATTCCGATGCGCACGTTATCATTACACATTAAGTGCTCTTTTCATATGTCCTTGACCAACTCCGGGGTCTACTTCCGTAAATCACTCATTTCTTTTATTTAATTCCACAAAGGAAACCCATTATTTATATGGGAGAACGATGGGCAGGGACAGGATGTTTAATCTGATTTTATAAAGTCCCTGAATTTAAGAGAGAAAGAATGCAGGGAAAAATCATACCATATTCGAACAATTGTACAGACTAATAATTCAATAAAAAGCGATTCATCATGAGATTTTGATGCTTTACTGGGTGGAATATTCTGGAGGTTTTGCGTCATCAGGGTTTCCGCAGGGACATCTAAGCATAACATTATAGTATTATATAATATCATAATAATAGTCAACTCAGCTTGCAACAGTACTTATCCAAATTTAATAAAATGGATTAATTAATTAATTATGGCATCTCCTAGAATGATTTACTCAAAGGTATTTGAGATTCAACACAATATAAAGTTGATTGCTTTTAAAAATTTAGTAATTAATTTATCAATTGTAAAAATATACAGATATAAATTCTAAATATATCGTAATCTAATCGCTTGCTGTAGTAAAATGGTCAACATGTTTTCCCGGATAAGAAGAGGTCCAGGTTCGAAACTAAATACTTTTTCGATAAATAGATTTTTTCTGTATATTTTTCTAGTTGATTTATTTAATTTATATTACGTATTACTACATTTCTATAAATTAATAGTGTACGAAAATACCTATACATATTCATCCTTTCTTGAACTCTCTTTTAAAATCAGATCAATAGATCAGCCCTGATATTGAATCCTGCAACGGGATCTGAAATGTCGACCAGAGAGGACTTATACGTACGGCAAAATAGCCCAGAAAATCAAAACACAGTACATTTCAAACGGTCGTAAAAATTTTATATTTTTTTTTTACATATGAAAAACATTTTACATTTAAATTTTAAAAAACGTCAAACTTTAACATGTATAAAAATACAAAATAAGATAGGCTGCACAAGTCAAATTACGCTCGGTGTTATTTTAAGAACAAAGAAAAATGTAATGCAAACAGTTTTAATTTTCGGGTTAAAGTAAAGGCTCTTGACAGGAGTGAAGTGAAGAACAGGGTTGATTATTAGAAAATTTAACGAGTTGCGAGTGCTGCACGGGCGGCTGGCGCGAGAGCTGCGGGCAGGGGATGTCGGCAGACAAAGGGGCCTCCGACCACTCAGCTGGATAATGGGGCGCAATGCCCCCATATATTTGCCGGGGAGGAGATACAACAGACATCGTAATTTGCAATCGTTTATAATTATTATTTATTTCAATATTTTTAATAAAAATAGAAATAATTCGAAATCTAGTCTACGAAGTGGAGAAATGGAATTTATTTATTTTTCAATATTGAAATAACTTTCAAAATAACAACAAAACTTTACTCTGTGCGTGTCTTTTCTCAATCTATAATAATTTGGCATGAAAACTAAATCTAGAATTGGATTTATTCTAATAATCGAAAAAATACATTGACTCATATTTATAAAAACTCAACCAAAATAGTAAACAATAAAAACATTACCATTAAAATAACAACAAAACTTTACTCTGTGCGTGTTTTTTCTCAAACTATAATAATGTGGCATTAAAACTAAATCTACAATTGGATTTATTCTAATAATCGAAAAAATACATTGACTCATATTTATAAAAAACTCAACCAAAATAGTAAACAATAAAAACATTACCATTAAAATAACAACAAAACTTTACTCTGTGCGTGTCTTTTCTCAATCTATAATAATGTGGCATTAAAACTAAATCTACAATTGGATTTATTCTAAAATTCTATATAAAAACTCAACCAAAATAGTAAACAATAAAAACATTACCATTAAAATTACAACGAAAATTTGTTCGCATGAATCACTCGGCCACCAATAATACGACAAAAGTCAAGCGAAGTACCCAATTAGCGACCCAGCAGTATTCTTGGATAACCTCTACGAACCATCATTCTTTAAAAATCAAAACAAGGCATTTCTTTAAGTCTACCATCATGTAATTTCAACCAATCATAAGTGCTTAGTAAACTAATGGCCATTCGGAACCCCTCCTGCTTTACACGGTTAGTTTATTTTTGCAACATCACCGCGGAAACTTCCTGTTATTGGCTCTCCAAAAAGTTTGTTTTCCTAAGTGTCATCCGCTCATTTATCAAAGTTTAAAATATTTCCAACGTTCGTTCTTCTTCACTGAAGCCGTTTCTATTTTCGTATGTTTTTACTTTAGATCGACGGAAAGTCGACTGCGAATTTAATAATTTACTATTACTTTAAATTATTGTAAAGCGAGTATCCAAGAATATTTAGTTTTGTTTAGCTCATTTCTTTTAACATTGAATTTTTTTAAATGTGAACGATTTTGAAAAATGGACAAAAATTGGAAAGGATTTGGGAGAATGGGGTAAATGCAGCACCTTTGTACTCACTGTGAGAATATTAGGAACTCTTCACTTATTTAAGAAGATATTGTGGGCTGGTTTACACTCTTCACGACGGCACAATTCAAGAATCAAACTTAAAGAAATTAAAGACAAATTGAATTAATGATCTAAAAAATAACAATTTATCGAAATTTATCCCAGTTATTTATCTAGTTGATTAATTTAATTTGTATTAAATATCACATTCTGAAAAACTGCAACTTCACAATAATGATATGTTCTTAAAAAATAAAGAAATTGGTTATAATATACAAGAATCTTACGCACCTTTGAAGTAATGCAAGCTATCATCGGGCTCTATAAATATAACTGTAGTTAATCGAGTGTTGTGGGCAATGGAAAAATTATAACAATAATTCCAGGTTATTTTATAGACAGTGTGTTCACCTACAAACATTCAAATAATATTCTAAGAGATTAAATTTCTTTAAATTAACAATTATTATTACCTATTTATTTGCTTATATGTTTTACATAACCTCTGCTGCTGACCTAGCTGGCAATATGAAGATTACAAAAATGGAAACCTTAAAAAAACTTTTAATTCTAATGAAATCATTTTTTTGGTTTCAGAATAGTTTCTTAATAATCAAAATTATATTTATACTGAAAACATAGAAAGGAACACAGCAAAATTACTATTAAAACTCATCAACTATCAGATTTCATTAAAAAAATTATTTCTTTATTAGTGAGATTTTTTTTTCATTAAAAACGACCTTTTTTTAGTGACAATATTTCTCAAAATCCTTTCAATAAAACTTGCTATATTAGCTATTTAGCGACAATAAAATTTTCCAGGTTTAAGTTCCGATTACGACCATATTTAATTCCAAGCATTAAATGCTTAAAACTTACTTAAATATTTCACTGCATTAAAAACTAGTCCATCTATCCCTGGAGTAGTCTTCCGTTTTATGTTCACAAAGCGTCAATACCCGCGAACAACTCGAGTGTCGAGTGTGAAAGCCTAAAGCCTCCGTGAGCTACCAGCACACAAGACCGGTAATGGCTTATGCATTGTGATTTTCCGGAAGTTTCCGTCGCTGCGTAAAAAGATTTACAAGACGAAACCGTATTTAAGAGTCAGGGACCAAGTTTTATTTCACTATAAATAAATAAAACAGCCCACACAGGTCTTCTCTTCCTTTGAACTCATCGCATAAAATAAACATTCTTAAATAATTAATTAGTATTTAAAATATCAGAGGCCTACATTCTGAAAAATTACAACTTCACAATAAGAATGTGTTCTCCTTAATAATAAATATTCTTAAGCGTAAATTGTATCTTCAATATTTTACAACTTTATATAAACCAGTGTGTATTATTTTTACGTCAATCGGTTTCGATACTAACATATCTTCGTCAGGACTGACGAACAACTGTACTATTCACCCTGTCAATCACCTCCCCACTCCTACTTAGACTCCGCCCCCACTCCGTAATTGATGTCGTTTTAATATTTTATTTTTATAGAATTGTTCAGTTGTGCGCCAGTCCTGATGAAAATACGTTAATATCGAAACCGGTTATTGTAAAAATAAACTCACAGTGATTGATACAAAGTTAAAATATAGATACAATTTTTAATTATATCTAACAACAAAGTTAACCCTACAAACATCAGACATATCCTTAATTATTTTCATTTTTCATTGAGACTGATTTTCTAAGCTATGTTTTATTTTATCCTCCGTTTGCGAAATTACGATAGAATATTTATGTACCGCAGTCGATCTGCTGTTAATACTGTCATTTGGACATACATACGACTAGTTCCCAAAACAATAAATTACTTACGATCTTACCTCATCCTTCAGACCAATATAATAAATGGATCCTACCAAGTGGATGCAATTTGACTCTGGAACAATCTGCTGGAATATCTGAGAGACAGTGACACGCTACATGTCTTCAAAAAACATTACAGAGCTATTTGATTTGAGTGTCTTTGTTCTTTTTTAGATATAGTTTTAAAATAATCATCATCAGGTATTGTCAACCCACAGGTAGATGAAAGACTTTCCACGACTTTACTTTTGTCTTTGGTCTTTCACTATTATTATTTCCGCAGCCGTTGGCGGTGAAATGAAATACAGGTTTTGTACAATGGACGTTCTCTATTTCAGCTGTTATTCTCGTTCATTTTTTTCATATAATCAAACTACTATTTGTGACCAAACCACCATCAGACGACCATTTCTTAATCCAACTCACTACATCATTTACATTTAATTCTAATTTATTAATTCTTTATGCTTTATATATAATTTAAAGGGTTTAACAGTCTACAATATTTTATGGATGGATACCTGATTAAAATACGAGTCAAAAATGTTCAAATAATATGTGACTGATCTCAAGCATGTCAGAAATATAAGCATTAAAAAAAAACGTAATTATGCGATTATTTCGATTACTTGAAATATTTATTGATTTTAAATTATATATTGAATACAAAAAATTAAAGGCCATCGAATTTCAAGCGGCCAGGTTATTTTTGTTCGATGATTTAGGGCCTGAAGCAAAGATACAGATTAATAAATTTCGCAAATATTTATTTATAAATACGTAGATCTGCGTAAATGCGTAATCTTAACATGATTTTATAAAAATTTCAAACAATAATATTCTTCGTAGCAGTGTAGAATTTGCACATATTCCTTGAACATTTTCGACTCGTAATTTAGTCCGTTATCCACCCATAAAATATTACGGATTAGGTCTGTTACACCCTGTATAATATAATAATATAATAATTATTATAACGTTCTCTCGCATAATGCAGGAATACCACAATCCTGCGACAAATCCAACATTCTTGAAATTTTTCGGCCATATTAAAGAAGAAGTTTTGTAAAACTACCATCTACCGCAATTATGGACAGACCATTGTATATGATTGAAGAATACCTGGAGTCAACCGTGAGGTCGACCCAGGACTACTGCCATGAAGCAATGAAGAAAAAAAACATTCTGATATTATATGCATATTTACGTACAATTAAAAACATGTAAAACAATATTCTCAGAAATAATATGATCGTTCAGTTTCACTACAATAGCGACCGATATTTCTCCCGTCACACTAGGACCTTGCGATGAGGTTGTTATATTATACGCAGCTGGTAGTTGGTAACCGGAGCCCCCTGCGAGGCGGGAGCCGTCTCAATTAATCAAGTCATTCATTAATGTAAGAAGGAAAGGGTGAAATGCAAGATCAATCCCAGCTAACCCCCTCTCCGGCAAGACCCCCGCTATATGTTAGTTACGTAATAAATTGGCCAGTTTTCAGCAATGAAATTATACCGTTGCATTGTGGCCCGAATAAAGGTTACTGAATATAATATACTTGGTTACTATTGATAAATTTTCCAAAACTAACAAAGCACACAATACACTATGTATTTTAAAATACTTAAACAGTTGTTAGTTTTTAGCAAACTATTTTTTAGATAGTTATTATGCGAAAACTTATGGGAAGCCTACGCGTGCCTCTCTTACACACTTCAGCCAAAATGGCTGAATACCTCTCGTTCACACCAGCATGCACCCGGCGTTCCGGACGTTTTTTAACGGCAATACATAGGTTGTACATGACATGGATTGATATAAATTTCAGAACTCGGAAAGGCTGACGGTAAACCGCAGTTAATAGAGGAGTTTATGTAGTAGTCCAGTTTGATGATCCCTCAATACTTTTGCCAATACTTATGAATATCAATTTTCTACACTGTTAAACTGTGTTGGTATATTTTTGATAATAAAGTAAGCAAATAGGGTCGTTGAAAGGTGTAGACTTAAATTTTTCATGGTAACATCTCCCTTTTCTTGAACATAAAATACATTACATACATACGTACAAAATACATAACACATTCATGGAGTTAATTTCATTTTTGCATTATTAAGAGAAACCGATAAGTGAATTAAAACTCAAACTCCGGGACATTTATAAAAATACTTATGCATTTAGGTATGTGCCATTGCAACTTTGCCATAACAAATCGTTATTGAACTAAATAACTTACCACCGCCACGCTGTCTTCTATATTGACACAATTATCGCCTCATCCATCTTCACCCCTCTTCAAACTCGCCGATTATTGAGACTTCTTCGTACAGGACCATCCTCCAGTATTTGGTTTACCTGGTCGAGCTAAATCTTCCGCGGACGTCCTCTACTTCTGGTGCCATCAACACTTGCGTCATATATCTTTCTTACCATTCTCTCCTCATTCATCGGTTCAATATGACCAAACCATCTAAGTGATCTTTTCTCAATCTTACTCACTATAATTGTTAATGAAGACACACTATATATTTTTTTGGATTTTCTGCAGCATCGGATCCGATGGCCGACAATATCCTTATTACGTCACTCATCTCCAGAGTGCAAAGCCTTAAAATGCGTACATTATATCTTTAGATGTGAGGTGCATTGTGAACTGGTATGCGTCATGGATAGCATCATACGTCTTAGATAACATCATACGTCATGGATAGCCTCATACGTCTTAGATAACTTCAAAAGTTTGTATGAAGCTGTAACACATTCACTTTGTTGCTCTCCAATTAACAAGTACTCATGGTCTTGCTTCTAAATCGCTTTCTAATTAATTATTGTTCAAGTGGGAAACTACTTCGCCTTTCATAATTTTCGAACATTCTAGGAAAATCCATATTATTAAGGAGAACACATTATTATTGTGAAGTTGTAATTATTCAGAACATAGGTCTGTGATATTTTTAATATATTAATTAGAAATATATACATATAAAATCAATTTTATCGAAAAATATTATTGTTGCGCTACCGGGATTTGAACCTGGATCTCTGTCCAAGCCGAGGAAGGTACATTATTCAACTCAACTTCAACTAAAATTGATTTCATATGTATATCTTTCTTACTAATACATTTAAAATCCAAGTTTTTCTAAAACCGACGACTCTCGTGCATATTGTTCACGCGAAGGCTCTTCAGTGTATTGCAATGGTATTGTTTTCGCGAAGCTTTTAAATTCTTTCCGATTCTTATGATTCACACCGATGTGAACATACGAAGCAGAATCCGCAGCAGGATGTATTCTGTTTAATAAAAATTTATGGTTTTAAATTAAATATGCCCCGTCGATGGAAGTCGTATTATTCAAAATATTATATACCTTTTCAGCTATTCGCGGGGGTGGATCACTGATCCGTGTACATAACGCGACTGGCATGCTTAGCACGTTACGAAGTTAATTTATTTTATTACAGTGGCGTCACGCATATAAAGTTACCATCGTATACATACGTGTAGACTTTTTAAAAATTATTTATATTAGCAATTTAAAATAGATCTTCTACCCCGTCAAAATGAGAAGTCTTTGTCAATGCATAATTCCAGTGTTCACTTATGGCTGTGAAATATGGACTCTCAACAAAAATTATCGCAGAGATATGGAAAGATCTATGTTGGGCACAAGGGTGTGCGGTGAATGCAAACAAAAAATCTAATTAAGTAAATTATAAAATAGATTAACATATTATGTTATAATCAGATAATTTATTACAATTACGCTAGCGCCATCTGTGTACTAGTGGAAACTTTAATTGCTTAGTTCTAAGAACTAATACAACTACTCGGCGCTAGTCGGTTATCACACGAAGAGACAAAAAAAGAAACGTGTAAGAGAACAGACAAGAGTTGTTGATATAATTGAATACACCAAGAAAATTAAATGGCAATGGCAGGCCACATCACTCGGAGGACGGTTGATAGTTGTACGAATGCAGTAATCAAGTGGTACCGGAAAAAAATCAAAAAGGCAATAGACTGTCTTAAAACCCGCTGGACTAACGAAAATATCAAATATGTGGCAACGAATAAAAATGAACGGGAGGCACTTGGGGAGGTCTTCATCCAACAGTGGATAAAAAACGACTGATAATGGTGATGAATTACATATGCACGTTACATATATATTAATACGAATCAAATGTATTAATAAGAAGAATATACAAAAAAAATCAATTTATTGAAAAAATATTTTTGTTGCCACTCGGACTCGAACCAGGAACGCTTCCTATTCGGAAAAGTGTTCTGACCTATTACTCTACGTCAACATTGTAAGTTAACAACAAATTTTCTATCTTATACGTTGCACTTTAAAATTGATACATCTGTTATCCCATTATACGAGTCCATGTGGCAACAAAAATATTTTTTCGATAAATTTATTTTATTTGTATATCTTTCATATTGATAATTTATATTAAAATATCACAAAACTATATTCTGAAAAACTACAACTTCACAATAGTAATGTGTTCTCCTTAATAATATATAGGCATATATGTTTATTTAAGGTTTCCGCGAGTACTATTAGTAGTAGTATGTAACTAGCGTCTCTTCTGGCTTAAATTGCGTTTTTGTAGATGATTATAGGCTGACGTTTCAGCATGGTAACACATGCCATTGTCAAGGCATTGTTTAAAAAAAATATGTTACAATAGTACTTTTTCGAGGGGTGTTGAGAAAAAAACGTCGGCCTGGAAACCATTTACAAAAACGCAATCTATTTCAGAAGAGACACCAGTTCCATAAATTTGACGTGGTACGTATTCCACGTATAATAATTCTAATATGTATGTAGGTACCTCAAAAATGAATCTTCCGTGGTGCGCCTCTTATCACAATACGGCTGAGTGACCCCATTTCCACTGCAGACTATTTTCATTTCTCATTTTCCAGCTCCATCCTTCACTTCTATTCATCAATGTTAATACCAGGACTCCATAATAATCTTGCCAATCATTTTATTCCTCTCTTTTCTATATCCAGTCTATCCGTTACAATCAAACATATATCTTCCCAAATACACAGATTCTTTTGCTTGTTTCAAACATTCAACACCTACCCGTATTTTGTACCTTGTCTTACATTTCTCGATATCATTACTAAATTATAACCTATCTGCTTGAAATTATATATATATTCGATCAGATGCTACCCGCTTCTCGGGAATGCTGGAAACAAATACGCCCCGCTGGAAAATGTAACATCGCAATCGATTGGAGCGCTCAATAATTCTGAGCCGAATTTATGCGGCGATACTCCCGCTAAATCCCCGGCAGTTCCACGTATTAGTCACGAAGCTTACCTAATTTGATTAAATCTTAACATAAATCTCCCGAACGCGGTGAGTACCGCGAAGGCCAAGCAGGTTCCGTAATTATTGCATATAAAAGAAAGTATTTGAATACCAATTTACATAGTAAACCACTAGTTGCATTAATCTTTATGTAACAAAGGCTTACGACCCCTGTGTGGCTTGCGTGTTTCCAAATGTTATATTATTATATATTTTGATTATTTCATAGAAATTGTTTCACAATTCTTATCAATATGTTTTACCCGTATCTAGTTAAGTAATGAAATGCGCGTGTATTTTAATAAAAACTTTAATTTAAAATATTATTACATATAATTTTAAAAAGTATATATAATAATATTAAATAAAAGTTAAATAATAACAAACAAACACCCCCTATTATATCTCCTTTCCTGTCCATATTAGCCCCATCCATAACCACTTTCACCTATCACTGAAACCCCCCTCTCTTCAACACCGCTCTCATACCGCTGCTGCCCCCACCAATGCAGTCGATAGCCTATCTTCTAGTTTAAGCTTTAGTTTATTACTGACGATGACGCAGTAAGCGTCAAAAACGTATATATATATATATATATAATTTAATTATATAAATGAAAGTATTATGTAAAGTAAACAACATTGTGTTTTATTTTAATAATTAATTAATTTTTTCAAAAAGTTTTTAAAGATAATAAATAATATACTTGTAAGTACATAATAAAAATAAAAGTTAAAATAGTAATGTTCAATATATTATTATTGCGTACACTTCATACGTTTGAACATTTTGTGCACGATTTCCTCCCTTTTAGTGCAGCCAAAACTTTTAGTGCGGCCAGAACTTTTGCCCTAAAACATGTAAGGCTATGGTTACAGCTTTTCCGGTTTACATTTAGGCTATGTATATTTTGTCTTTAGAGTATTTGATGTTAAAGAATATTGTTTTGCTGTGTTAGAATAAAATATTTTAATGAAGTATATTAAAAAGATCGTTGTATCCAGAAAGCTTATTTGTAGTATTCCATATGATATTTTTGTGAAGTACTGCAATGTTTGACTGATTTTGCCAACTGTACTTTGTTAATTGTGTAGTTTTAAAGCAATGCAAAAAATCACTTTATATAATAGAAATACATGAAACAAGGTGTCAAGTATCCTGATTCATGAATGAGTCACTGTTAATAAGTTTATTAAACCAATGTTTATAAAATATAATTATTATAATTGAACTCCTGATTATTTTTTGCGAATCACCTTTCAAATAATCTATTTTCAACATAACTTTGAATCCATTGTATTAATTTTCTACCTTCGGCGGTCAGTCTCTACCCAAAACGTCCACAATGTTTCACTGATGGACCGATCAGGAAATAGCCGGGCGCAACACTTGACTACTATGTACATAATATATATTCAAAACATAGTTCTGTGGTATTTTAATACAATTTAAATTAATCAATTAGAAAGATATACAGAAAAAATATTTAGTTGTTACCGGGATTTGAACCTGGACTTTTTCCTATCCGATGTTTACTCAAAGGTATTTGAGATTCCTTCTAATGTAAAGTGCATTGCTTTTAAAAATAGAATAATAGATATATTAATTTGAAATATAACAAAATCAAAATATGTTCTCAATTTTTCGATTGTATCAACTGTCGATAATGTATTCGATTGTTATTGTGAAATCAAAGAGACATGCTTTTTCGGATAGGAAGAGGTCCAGGTTCAAATCCCGGTAGCAACTAAATATTTTTTCGGTGAATAGATTTTTTTCTGTATAACTTTCGAATTGATTAATTTAATTTTTATTATTATTTTGAATTTATACATAGTTGAAATATTGATAAATAGGTTTTATAGATCGGATGACGAACTATATAATCTAACTACTTCAGGGATTTCACATTTCGAATAAGTTTTACTTTGACATGTATCAACGTAGGTACTTCGGGGATTTGAAAACCTCTTTGTGGTAAACCACGGTAGGCAAATTTTATTTTTGTTTTATATTTAATAAAGATTCCTAAATTTATGGTTTAAATTTTGGTTTGAAGTTTATAAGTTTCACATCATTACTTTGAGGATTTTATTAACGATTATTCAATTATTTATTTATGAGTACAATTAAACAAACTAATATTAAATATTTGAGGATTTTATCACTACACATGTATATTTTTAATTGATTTATTATTTAGTGTACTTAATACTTTACTTTAAAGAATAAGAAATATTTTATAAAAACAAATCAACGTTTGTATGCAAAAATGTTTGGTCAGTTGTTATAAAAATTAAAAAAGCCAACATCACGAAATATGACGTGATTAAAAATACAAAAATTCTATTTTAACAATATTTAAGTAAAACGAACACTGTTTTCTTTTACAAATATTAGTAATCATGGATTTTAACAAAGCCATTGTATACTAAACCATTATTTTGTATTACAATAAAATACGATACAAAGCTGCCTTGAATTCTTTTTTAAGTAGCAAATCATGCTGGAAAACCTGGAGGGGTTACGAGAATCATTATTCACAAATGGTTTATCGCAAGACCCGGCGAGGGCCGGGGAAAATCATGTTATACGAGTAATATGATTTAATATCCGTCAGTTTCATTTTCTGGGTAAGCTCTGTTATTCTATTATTGAATTTTACAAAATATTCCATCCTCGTGGCTCGTAACGTCTCTATCTTATCAGTATCCCTTGTGGACTCCTTTGTGGACACAATTCAACTTGGACAGATCTTATGGATTTGAGTTAAAGATGCCTATTTTCGGTGCTATTTACTACTGGGAATTACTCCTGTGTGACATAAATCTACGTATCTAGGATTCCTATCAGCATACATAAGCAAAACTAATAAAGAAATAAAAACTCGTATGGTGAATGTTAATCGTTGTTACTCAAACGTTGTTATGATGTCAAGAAAAATAAAATTAAAGCTTCATAAAACCCTGATAAGTTCATGATGCTTACCTACGGATCACAAACCTGGAGTTTACCAAAGAAACATGAGGCAAGACTACAAACATGCAATTGAAAAAAAAATCATCAGAACTATGAAAGAGAATGGAGTATGGAGTTAGTCTTATAACTAGAAATATAACAACCTTTGGGATAATCTAAAAGTAAAACAATTCATTATATCGTGGAGGCTTCGATGGCTAAGCCATGTATATTGTATGAATAATGCGGCAACCCTTTAAATTAATCTACTGAAATATGAAAAATATGTAATTTATTTATTCTAAACATCAGCAATCCAGAAACCGGTAGATGTATATTATTGTAAATTTATGGATTATGATGATTCTTGGTGTATTCTCAAAATTCCTTGATTTAAGGAGTATTTCTTCCCATTCAAGCATGTTTATTCTCAAAATTTAAACCACTCGTGTAGTTCCCTTTCTAATTTTAAGAACTTATATTGTTACTTTAAATACTTTAAACTTTAGATAAATACGAAACCTCTAATAATTCAGACACTTAGCTTCAGATTGTACATTTCTGGTGACTGAAGGTAGACCCCGAAATAAAAAAATTAATCCTTGTTATAATTTTCATTTGATAATTTAAATAATAAATAACAATATTAAAAATTAAATTTTTGTATTAAACCATCCCCTGTGTTTGTAGAGAAACTGGTGTCTACGAGGTAGTCGGGAGCTTTTCAAACGGAAATGCCTCGGGAACGATTTTGAAGTACCATGAAATAATAAAGCTTAAAGCGTTCATGGAGCTTTGCAGGATTGACTGAAGTAATTTTGTTTTTTTTTTGGGTTAATCTTATTACTTTAAATTCGATTATGTAAGTTTTAGAAAAAAGAAAATATTTTTTGTAGATTTTATAATAATTTTCAAGCGAGACCCAATTTTTTAGATTTAAATTAACTTTTACAAAGTATGCAAATATTTTCTTACATTATATTCTACCTTGTAAATAAAGCCAGTTCGGTATAGAATGTAGAAGTACAGGTAATATCTGTTAGTCACAAATTAAAAATTTAATAAGATTCATACATTTCATCGAAGAAAAGTATGTAATTGGTTTCAACGACCTTTTTGTTCTGAAGTTACCACAGACTACTAAATATATAGACATGAACTAACGGAAATTCCTCGTTTCAATATTTTAATTTTGGTGTCACTCACGTTATCACTTTGGTACCACTTTACTGGAACGAAAATTTAAACTCTAACAATATAACATGCATTAATGTAAAAAAATACATCTTTTTTACACAAATATTTAATTTTCAAATAGTAAATACTTTTACCGTTGCATAAATGTATCATAAACTATCGGATTTATGTTTCACAAATAATGTGCGTAGAATGCCCCTCGTCCCGCAACTAATGTTCCAAACCCCTATTCTATATGTGCACTTTATTTCATGTCTATTCATTTACTGTGTCTGTGGAAGTTACACTTTTTTCAAAATAATCATATTACCAAAAAATTTGCAATAGACACAAATATTTTGTAGGTAGTTAGGTGTTATTTAATAGAAAAAAAATTAAATATACTACGTATAACACAAATAAATTTACGACACGATTAGTTTGTAATCAAAAATAGTTTATGGCATTTAATTAATATGAATATATAATATAGAAAAAAATTACTTAAATAATGTTTTAGGATGGGTTTTAATCACGGAATATTAAAATCGTATTACGATGATTCTTATTTCTAGAGATTGCAAATTTTTACAAAATTAAAAAAAAACAAATTCGAATTTCAAACATTTTTATATTATTTTTTGAGTTTAAGATAATAAATTCATTATTATGTATTGTATAAAAAAAATTCTACTTAAAATAAACTGTTTCTTCAAAGTTTATTTTTATGGAAGACCTACTGTATGTCAATATAACTAATTTACCCTACAACACTATTATATGCATTATGGTCATTTGCTAATGATATGAGTTTAAGATGTCCTGTGTTTATACGTAATATTATCTGGACTACCATGGTCTGAATTAGTCCGGATAATGGGTTTTACTATATATATATTAAATAATGGTAATAAATTAAAATTGCTCAAATTTACCTTGTTAAAAAATATCGATAATTTAACGGAAAACATAAAATAATTTCCATATAATATTACCATTTGCTGACTCTCGTTGTTATTGTCGACTGAAAGAATAAGAATTGAAAAATTTGACACTTATATTTAGAATCATATTTTTAGATAATGAAGGATGGTTCTGTAGAAGCCTTAACAATCGCCGAGCTTGTATAAGAAGATGTATGAATGTGGATGTGGCGATAATTGTGAGTTAGGACAGAAAAGAGTGGCGATCTATCCTCTTTACCTACCCCCACGGGGAAACGGCGTGATGGTAAGTTAGTTAGTTGTTACTAACTCCGGTACGAAATAACAATATTTTATTTACTGATTAATCGATTACTTCCATTAAGCACTTTGTACAGTACATGGTGAAAGTTTTTCGCTATAATATATAGGGAATCTGCATTTTGAAATATTACTTTAATATATTGTAGAAATAAGTTGATATAATATATGGACATGTATATCCGCAATATTATTGTTACTAAAGATTTTTTTATAAAAAACCTTTCTAGGCATCTTCACCAGAAAATAAATATCATATAATACAAAAAAAAAATTGAATATATCAATTATTTAAGTGTAGTGATCTAAAACCTACGATAAATAACGATAATAAAATTAATAATGCGGGTAAAAAATATAGAAATGTTTTAAAGTATTGCTTTTACAAACAGAAGCATACAGCGTTTGCAAGACGAGGTAAGAGAATCACATCAGTCTCACTTCCCGCACGGTGGGTAAAGTATTTCCGGATTTTATTGTAAACAAATTCCCAGCATCTTGGTGGAGACGCTCTGCTCATCCGAAGAAACTATTCTCCTCCGGATAGGGAACGAATGCAATAATGTCAGCACCAAAGCAAACTGGATTCTTTGTGATCGTTTACTCGAATGGTTTCTGGAGACGTTATCTGGTATTCCCTAAAATCGTCTATTGAAAGAACTAAAATCTATGACGACAAATCTCTTCTTGGCATCCGAAATGCAATTTTTATGTCGTGCCATTGGATTATTCTCATTATGTTTTATTTTTAAAATCGAAAAGAAATTATTTAAATAAATTGAGAAATTTTAGTACGTCTTTTGAAATATTCATAGTTTTCAATTGTTAATAAAAAATGTAATAGTTTTATGACATTTTTTTACTTCGAACAATAGCTTTAATCGTACTGTTTGCATTTCAAAACGTATCAAAACGATCATGTTCTAAACATTTAAAAACATCGCAAACACCACTGGCTACCATATAGACATGGACTAACGCTAATTCCTTGTTTCAATAGTTTATTTTCGTTTGGTGCCACTTGCGCAATCAAATAGCTCCCCGATTTTTTTTTAGTATATGACTTGATTGGAACGAAAATTTAATCGCTGACAATATAACATGCACTAATGTAAAAAATACGTATTTTTACACAAAGATTTAAATTTCTAAGAGTAAATACTTTTACTGTTACATAAATGTGTCATAAACTATTGGATATATGTTTCCACAAATAATGTTTGTAGAATGCCCCTCGTTCCGCAAGTAATGCTCCAAACCCCTCTTCTGTATAAGACACTTTATTTCATGTCTATTTATTTACTGGTCTGTGCCAAACATGATCCAAAATACTTTGTTTTAAATCTACCTAACATTCTTTACTTTTAAATTAAGAAAATTATTTTTTTACCGTGTATGAATAAAATTTTGTGAATTAATATATTTATTAAAAGACAAACACTTTAATTTTAATCTTATATTATAAAACAGAAAAATAATTTGACTGTTCAAACAGTCAACAAACGTTAAAATTAATAAATTAATTTTAGTATTTTAGTGGTTAGAAAGTTTTCATAATATTTTTAAAAAATATTGTGCATATATATGACTATAATCGATAGAAGAGATAAGTTCAAAAACAAAACAGCTATTATATTTTAATATACAAATTTTTTTTTTTTTGTTTATTTTATTAATATTTATGCTATTCTATGTGCAGTACTTCCCCGAGAAGATAATATGGAGAAAATTTTGACTTCTATTCTGATTTATTTTATTAATTTCTAAAATCATATGACTTATAATTAAACTGAAATGATATTATAATGACTTCTACGCACAATTCACTCATGAAATGCTATGACTACTGACCAAACTTCTCTGACAAAAACAGGATGAGGAACAAAGAGGAGGAATTAGTGCAACTAAAAAAATATCTAATTAATATCACACGCGTTTACGGTGAGAAAATATCCGATAAATTATGAAATAAAATCGCGAGATAATTATTTTTCAGTTTTCGCGGCAATTTTCATTTCCTTTTTGTATTTTCAGAAGTGTTAGCAAAAAATGAACATTTTATTCTCTATTGTTCAAAAGTAGAATTCCAAACACGGGATTTGTGGTCCGGAAGAGGTGGGAGATATTTTAACTAGCCTCGGGCGTCGGGTAATTTTTCATTTCACTGTACATAATATGAAAACAAGCAAAAATCTTTTGTTGACTCCTGCCCTAGATAACCCGTACGGTTTTTAAAGCGGTTACGTTTTATTTACATTTTTTGTTCGAAAAATTTTAGTCTGTAAATGTTTGTAGTCTTTATATTAAATAAAAAAAAATTCACATAAATGAACAATCTATGATTTTATTATGCATATTTTCACACCTTTCGCAGCTTTTAGCTTTTAGATAAAATTGTAGATAGATTAAATATATTTTTATACCGATGCTGAATTAAGAAAATGTGACTAAGATATAGTAATAATAATAAAAAAACACTTATATTTAAATTATTCACATTCGTAGATCTTTTCATGCAATCTCGTCGATTATTGAGGCTTCTAACAGGACCATCTTTCAGTATCTGGTTTACCTGGACATACCAAGTCTTCTGCGGACTTCCTTTATTTTTGGTGCTATTCTAAATTTATTTGTTACATATAAACCCAAGTGATCACATTTTCACTAGGTTCAGTCTACTTTAGTTCTTATTTTTACAGCTCCAGGCCTCACTTACATCTATCCAAGTCGGTACCGAGACTCCATTGTATACCGCTAGTTTATAGTTTATATTTTGAAACCTAGATTATTGGCCAGAGAGGTTAAAAGCATTCAAGATGTGATGCTGGAGAAGGATGAAAAGAATTATCTGTACTGAAATGAGGATGTTCTGAGAAGAGTGCAAGAAAAAAGGTCCATTATAAATAAATAAACGTTATAAACAAAAATCGAAGGGGCCAATGGATTGGTCACAACATACCTTAAAAATGTAATTGAGAGAAAAAGACTGAGAGGAAGGTGTAGACAAAAATACATCCACCGAATAATACTAAGGCGACACACAGTCGATTTATGGATAGTGTCCAGAATAAAATCGCATGGCATGCATTGATCTAATAAGAACGCAATTCTTAAAAATGAAAAAATATATATTTCGATAAAGATATACTAACAACAAATATGCTAAACATTAATTTAAAAACATTATAAATGATGGAATCGCACCTCAGGTGTCAGATGCCGGACGCAGTGGACTGTATGGAATGATATCACTATCTCGCTAAACTCATAAATACTCACGGAGCCTTCGAAGTTGATAACAGCGTTCAAGATCGCCGGTCGACTGACCGCTCGCTAGCAGCGGTGGAGGGAGGAAAAGTGGGATGCACTGAGGATTAATTTCGATATATGTTATTTAAATATATGTTATTTAAACGTTCAAGATATATGTTATTTAAATATAAGTCCCAAACAATAAGAATCTCAAAAACTATCCAGTATACTAATGACAACACTAAACAAAGTTTTTCCAATAAATAAATGTAATATGTAAATGTCTTTATAAATGATTTGATTTAATTATTGTAAATAAACGAAACATCAATTGAATAAAATACTTCAATATAAACTTTTATTATTATTATTATGACTCGTACGTTCGAGTTGACAAAAAATGTAGTTGACTTTTAGCAATATTTCTACACAACATTCTCTCTAGGTTTATCTGAACCTTGAATTTTTTTCCGGTATTTTGCAGACATTCTGCCATCGCATAAAAAAGAAAATTCCCTATTTAAAAAATTCTAATTTAGAGTTTAAGAGACGAATTTTGGATGGTATAATATTGAATTTTGTAAAATTATTTTTTTATTCGTTACAAGCATTCATAATAAAGTTATAAAAGAGTACATAAAAAATTCTACTAGATTGATTCATAATTTTGAATTTTCAAAGCAGAGACTTATTACTTGTTTATTTTTTTTTAAATCCTTTTATTCATGTTTCCAAGTCAAGCGGTGCATAATGAAGTTCTGGTGCCAACACTCGTGTATGGAAGTGTATTGGCAAAAAAGAAGAAAAAGAAAAAGTTGACTGAACGCTGTGGAAACGCGGTCACTTAGACGCATGTGAAAAAATATATATATATATGGTAGAATGAAAAATTAGGAGCGAATAAAGACCTGTTTGCAGGAAGTAACGGGAGTTGAGCAGAGGGCGACGATGAAAGAATATCATAATCAGATGAACCGTATATTGGAGGATGGCTATATTTTAAGCTTCACCAACCGATGAACGCGCATGAGAAGATAGATGTATTAAAGTAGACGAGGTAAGAAATGACAAAAGCAAACAAAAAATAATTAAATACTACTTCTCAACTGACGATTGGAGTATCTATTATAATAAGCCAGACTAAATGAGAATATACAGATCAATGCATTCTATCAACTTTGTTTACTCAATAAAAGAAATGGTATCATAGTAAAAATTTTATTATATAAAAAAATATTTTTTATATCATTTAAATCAAAGAAAAAATTAATGATAAATCGGTTCATTACACGTAAAAACAAATTTATATCCATAAATAGGTTATATCTAAGTAAATTCACAAAAGACCATCTTAAAATATAGTACATTCAACGTAAAATTATTCTGAATATATTTCCTCAAATTCCGGATTTTCTTTTTGTATGGATCGTATTTCTTTTTTGAATATTTTTTATAACTAAATCTCTTTATATTTTAATTCTGGTATTGAAATGTTTCAGGTGAAAAAAATTTGCATGAAAAATTCAAACGGAATTCGTACACATAATATATAAATAATTCTCTCAGTTTTTTTATTTTAATCTCGGTTTTATTTCCAAATTTCTTTGGTTATTTCAAAGTTTTAATTAATTTTTAGTAAAATCATTACAGCAAAATAATATTTTTTTAGGAAGTTAAGATCAACGATACGTACCATAAAATTGTATTTGAGTATACCACGGAAATATATTTTATTATCTTGTCTAATAACTCGTGCCTTCTTAATTTTATTCATAACATATCTAGGATGTTTTGAAATATATGTACGATATTAGTAGAATTTTTTTACAATTAACGCAGAGTGTCGTTAAGCAATAAACGTAGGAAATAATCAAAAATATATGCGTTAACTTACGCCAAATACAAGCAAATTATTTTTTCCGTGTCTCTTTTTCACGAGTCAATTCATATAATATATACGCATCCGCTATCGGGGAAGTGAATATGTTAGATGCATGTGTACAACAGCCGTATACTTACATAAAGGTCGCGGAATTTTCATGTCGTATGCTAGAAAGCACCGCTCGCCACTATGCAGTAGGAATTTCAAATATTCAAGTAGTGTCTACGATTGCATTATGGTATGCATATTATAGCTACGATGGCTACATCGTAGATGTTTGGAATTTCTTCGACCGATGTTTGAACCTTATGAGCAATTTAAAAAAGGAAGATGATCTGTCTTAATTTATAAATTACGGAGAGCATTTCATTTAAAAGAAGCCAGAAGGGAAAATATTTACACCGAGAGAGATTTAAGAAATAACGAAATTGATTTTAATTAAGGCTATTGAAACCTAATACTTTTTAATCAAAAGTTGTACGGTTTTAATATTCAAACGGTTTCTGGGTAAATTTATACTTTCACCTTTATCCTGGTAACCAAAAACAATTAACGAACGTTATTAGCTAAAACTTTATTACGCCTGAATTTCCACTTGTGGTCAATTAAAATATCTAATTTGAAATCTATTGCTTAATTTAATTCGCATGTAAATGACGTTCAATTTAATTTAATAGACAAATCAACAAACCGTCATATCTGAACAGGCACTGTGATTATTTTGTCATGAATTATAATATGTAAATGCGTTGTTCATATATTGTACACAAATTCAATAACAGGTACTCTAGTACTCATGCATGGCAGCGAAACATGAATTCTCAACAAAATTAAGGTTCAAAAACAACGGCAATGGGTAGGCCATATTATTCAAAGGTTGGACAATTATTAGACAAAATCATCCATCATATAATCTGCTACCCTGACGAAATCATTAAACAGACAAATAAAAGTGCGAGACACGTAAGGAGGCTTTCATCCAGAAAATAACTGATAGTAATGACGATCCTAAAATAATAGTAAAATTTAAAAATCATTCGAGATTCAAGAATAATATGGCAAAAATCTAAAAGTATTTTTTTCACATTTAAAAAATAAAAGATCATATTTAAAATTTTACAATTTACAACTACATTATACTGGAAAACATTACATTACATTTACATTAATTACATTTTAAAGATTTAAAAAATATAATATTATTATTTCCCGTCAAAAATAATTGGTTTCTTATTAAAAAAAAATTCTATCTGTTCATCCACACACATTACATATCTTCACAGAACGTTTTTCAATAATACGTGATTCATAATGTTCGATACGTATGTTCTTGCAAGGCGGCATATCGCGAAGCCTTCGAGGCTTTGTTTTATTTTTTATCAAAAAATCTGGACAGAGCATATGGCCAGCCCCCTCCCTGTTCGTCTTGACAATCCATCCAACATATTACTGAATTTCTTCCTGTTGTTGTGAATCACGTGAATAGCACCTCTTATGTTCAAATATCTATCGGGTTTACTTCGCCTCTACCGAAAAATTTGGCTTCGTGCAACCAATGACGTACACAAATATTAATATTATTTACACATACCATGATTAAACATAATAAAATTATTATGTCAGTATGCAAGTATAGTACCTGACTAAAGTCCAAAATGATCAAGTAATACGTGCAAATTCAATACCGTTACGAAAAATATTATAGTTTGAAATCCTGAAAAAATCATATTAAGCTATAAGTCTACGTACTTCGAAATAAATATTTACGAAATTTATTCATTATTCATCTTTATTTTTGCTTCGGGCCCTAAATCATCTAACAAAAAATAGTCTTTAATTTTTTAAATTCTATTTATAATTTGAAATCAATAATTTATTCAAATAATCGCATAATTACGATTTGACTGTGACGCTAAAACAATATTTTTCGACAAAATTGATTTTATATGTATATATTTATAATTAATACATTAATTTAGTATTTAAAAAAATATCACAGACCTATGTTCTGAATAATTACAACTTCACAATAAGAATGTGTTTTCCTTAATAATACCTATTTTATATTTGTTGAATTATAAAATATATATCGTTGTATTTTTAATTTTATGGGGGATGAGTATCCTATCCGCTTACGGAGGTGTTTAAATATGCTGACTCTAATGATGGAGGGAAATACGTATTGATAAGAATATTATCGGGTTGAGATGCGAATGGTAACTCACCCCCAATGCCGAGCAAATGATATAGTGTCCGTTTGGGTTTACAATGACTATTTGGAGTGTGAACTTAATGCTGCTAGCGAGACAGTGACCAGCGAGATAGCGATTGCTCCGGCTAACGCATGTCGTTCATATGTCATAGGTCACCAGTGAACATCGACGTTTCTCAATTCTCGACGCATTCAAAGATTCAACGAAGTCTCCACAATATTAAATGTAGCGATCATAAAGATTAAAAAATACTCCATAAAAGTTTATACAAATAAAACGTAAATACTAATTAAATGTATTAATTAGAAAGATATACATATAAAACCAATTTTATCTTTTATCCAACGTTAAATGTAATAATCTGAAAAGTGTAACATAAATTTAACGTCTAAAGTACAGTCGCATAGATGGATAATGCATGCAATGCAACAACAATATTTTTTGATCAAATTTATTTTATATGTATCTTTCTAATTAATATACTATATCTTTCTAATTAATACACTTAATTAGTATTTAAAATATCACAGACCTTTTTTTCCAAATAATTACAACTTCACAATAAGAATGTGTTCTTCCTGATAATGATCTCATTATACATTAGTGTTACTCATTGATAAACACTTTTTAAAATCTACAAAGGTGAATATCTCCTGCCTTTGAGAATATATAATATGTGTCAATTGACTCTCTCCATAAAAAATCAGTAGACAACGTTTAAATAAATGTAGTGCCTAATTCAAAAAACCCCTAATACGTATTTCCGGTAATTTGAGTTAAGTATGCAGTTTTGCCACTTAAATCCATTGACATTGCATGTTCAAAATCAGGATTAGTCCCAAATACCCCAAAACAGACAGAGTATAAGTTGCTATTCCCCTTAAAATAAAATTAGCCAATCACGACGCTTGTTGATGATCACGTGATCTAAAATCTAGTATGACCGCCAGAACGATGTATACAGAAAAAAAAATTATATTACAGAATTGTCTCTTTAAAAAATGCTAATATAAAAACAAACATTTGCTTTCATTCATAACTTAAAAATACATAAAGTCGATTTAGAGGGTTTTGGAATTAGACGTCACAAATGACTCTGCATTGATTTTGTACTGATCTTTACATCCGCTATCGGCATATATTACGCTCCTTAAAGTTTCCCATGAAATGAATTGATGCTCAGTGTTATATCCAACACATTATTATTAGGTTTTTCCTTGGAAAATATAAATAAGCAAGTAGAGTACCTATAATTGCATTGAAACACACCACAATGGAAATTCGAGCTAGCTTAACCAGAAGAAACATTTCTCCTTGATGAGTTTCCGATACCCATTTTCGTTAACGTTTTACTTCTTGCATGTCTGAGTATGCAATTTCCCAGTACACTCGAAATAGCCTTATGGCTCGTGTCTACGAATGAGATTTTCGATTCGAGACATCTCTGAGATACGAGATCCTTTGGAGACACAACTCTCAACTTTATTTTTAATTAAATTTAAAATGTACGTTAGCCGTATTGCTAGCAATTGTGTATTGACTATACAAATGTGTAAGTTTATAAGAATAAATATTTTACGAATAAGCCTCCACTATAAATAGAACACCGTTTAAAATTTGAATAATCTTATTCAATATTGTTAATTTTTCTAACCTTGTGCTTATCGTCTGGTTCATAAATGTAAAAAAATATTATACATTTTATTTATCATTTTTTGACTATTTCTTTATATAATGAAAAATTATTTTTATTTTTCTCTTTCTTTTTGAAATTGTGTTACATTTCTAGCATTAAAAAAGTTTTATTTTCATTATATATGATAAGTAAATACATTTCTTATTAACTTTTTTAAATACATTTACTATTTCTACATATTTTTATTTCTTGACTGTTACTTTTATATACAATATGATATTTTTGGTTGTCTATTTTTTATTTACAACTTATCACAAATAATCATAATATTTTATTTTACTTCTTATGTAAAAAAAAGCAGTTATATAGTGGATTATTCACACTATGTTTTCCACTTTATTATGTTTTTAATATATTTATATAATTTTCTAAGCACCATCTTTGCCATGCTTATTCAATAATCTGTCTGTAAGGATATTATTGTTTTTATAACATGCTTGTTAATGGTACATCGTACCGTATAAATATATGAATAAATTTCACACAAAATGTCAGACCTCAGCACGAGCGAAGACTAGTAAGGCACATATTAAAATACTTATATTGTTTGCGGTTCTTACTAAATGTTGTGTAATAACGTATTCGCGGTATAAAATTGACTTTTGAATCATGGTTCTGTTTAATAAAAGTCATATCTTCTAATATGCCACGTGTAAGCCCGCCATTACAGCTTAGTTTCCACAAAGCTGTGTGCACACCTGACGCCTCGCTCTCTCTGGAAGCGGGTGTAAGGGTTGGTAAATACTAAGAGTTTCTATGGTCTAAGATTCGAATAAAAATGTATGCAAGGCACGTCAACGAAGCAATACATTTGCGATATTTATACTGGAATATCACGATGTTGAAAAAGTACCTATACAAATTATTGTCAAATTGTGCATGACATAATTCAAGAAAATATAATAAAAATAGTTTTTCAGTATACTCGTTTATTTTTAGTAACGCAACATGATTGAAGACGATTACTTATATTTATACTTATACTTATACAAACATTAATTTGTTTTTAAGCACTCGTTCTCTTTTTTTGCTTTTTTGAAAATAATAATATAATTTGTAGGTATTTAAATTCATGTAATAAATATCAGACATTTATATTTTAAATATTTATTGTTGACTATTAACTATTACAATTATTTATAAAATAAATTATTCTAATCAGTCGATCGGTCAAAATTCCCGCCTTTAACAAAAAAAGACGTTCGGTACTCGTTGAAAATTATTATCGAGAAAACATTATTAATTGTACTTTTACTTGATTTATACAAATCTGATAATTTTAAACTTAGTATTTTTTTTTTTTTTAATATCAAAAATGGAGATGGATGACAGTAATGGAAGTGAAAAATGATTTTATTTTAAATCTGTTAATCATACTTTTGCATATTATATTAACACGTTATACACTATATCTTAATGAATGTAAATACTAATGTTATATGTTTCTTTGTTACAGGTAAGTGTCCACAAAATCTACATCTATTATTAAGGTTATAAAGTATGATAACTGAGCTCATAATATTTAAGGTAAGGTCATTAAACTTAACTGATATTAATTTAGCAATTCATGCACAATCTGCGATCAAGATTGTACGTATTTAAGTTCATATTTTTCTACCTTTTACGAATTCAGTACAGTAATATAAGTTAATGGTTTCGAAAAAACTTTTTAGTATTCATCTCAGGGGTGCGCCGCTGTAAATTGTTGATTGCTCTCGTAAATAATAAAAGCCTTTTCTTGTTCTCATGTCCAATCATAGGTTAACATAAATTTCGTATTTTTCTTATTAAATTAGGGGAAAAATGTGCCCGTTAATGTTTCATTATTCCGGCACGAAGTTCGGCATATTTTTTTTTTCGTAATTCATTCAAATCAACGATTTCCATAATATCTACTATAAAATCGTTTAAATTTTTTATAATGGATCTAATAAATATTGACTTCTTCTAGAGTCGGTGACGTAATACAATTGACTTATTTTTGTTTAAATTTAGTCATTAATTATATTTAACACCTACTTTTGTTACGTTAATTAATGAGGATATTTTTCTTCCAACAATTCATAATTACTTACACTTATGATACACTAATAACTTACATAGTACACCAATAAGAATTGTAGATAAAGAATAAAAAACTAATATTAATAATTGAAATAATTCATTTTGATTGTGCAATTTATCTTACCATTGATTTGTATGCATAATTAATTCCATAAATCGTTCCTTTGTTGAACTCTACGTTACTCTTCAAAATAATTTTTGAGTCTTACTGGACGTAGTTAAGGTCAATGCGTAACGTTTATAATGGATCGGGACTTGTATCGGATCGACGGAGTGAGATTGGTCGCGGCTCCTTTCGGCAAGAGCCTGCCTCTCGGTCGAAATGTCGCCTGTGTCGTCGGTCAACTGAGAGCGACAATTATAGCGGAGGATTTGATTTCCTGCCCCCACTTATATATACTTTAATAAGGTATGCAAAGTAGATTTAGTATAGTTAATAAGATGGTTGGGCTATCTAAGGCAGTAATTGCACTAGTGTGATAAAGCGCACAATTGAATACTGCGCCCCAGCTTAGGATTAAAGCCGATATCCTAAAAAAGAGGACACCCATCTAAACGAACGATGAGCATAAGCAGCGGGAGTACTCCCAATATTAGTCCACATTTAATAACCTTGTATTAGGCGAGAGTTTACTACATAAACTTACCGTGATATGAATTAAAATAATATGTGTGAATGAAAGAAAAGTACATGTCCTATTTTGTTGTACCCTTTGGTTATACCGATATTTCACCAGTATATATATAACGAATTATTTTCTGAGTTAACCCGCGTCAAATAGTCCTGAGGAGGACTTTTACACTCCCGACGTTTCAAATAAATAACATAATTCATTCTCAATGGCTTTTTATCCCGAATCAGGATTCGACAGGTCCAAAACTAATGAGTAAACTAAATGAAAGTGAGTTAAAAACTTAGTACTTAATATTATTAGTCGACGTCGCGATTAAATGTTTCTAATTGTAATGAAAGGTGACTTGTAATTTAGTTATTTGTTTAATAGCTGGCTTTGTGCACGCGTAATTATCTATATTAAATTAATCAATTAAGGATAAAAGGCTCTTGATAATGAGTAATGTCATTTACCCGAAACGTCGGAAGTGTAAAAATCCTTCTCGGGACTATTTGACGTGGGTTCCCTCAGAAAATAATTCGTTATCTTTTACTCGTGAAAACCTTAAATATAATATATATACATTGTTTACGCGCCTTGTTACTTCGGTTAGCATCACTGGATTTCCTGATTGAATATAATGTGGATGTATGTGCATGAGTATTGCCGCCTTTTTTCGGAATCTAAGAATACAGTAACTGAGGCGTCATTCTCATTACATCCCGTGCTTCGACCAGTCCAGCAGTCTTAAAACTAGTGCGCGCTTCAGTCGGTCGAAATCTAAAGATAGCAAAGTTAACAGATTAGTGCAGTTCATGTATCATATGTGTACTAATTGCTAATCGGAAACCTGGGAACCGGCGATCGAAGGGGTTTACATAAACATATATATGTTTATGTAAACACCCTCGATCGCTATATATTTATATAATTTTTTAGAAAGTTTTTATCGAAATCTGATAATTCTGTATGTAGGATAATACATTTCCTGGTCATGATTGAAGAAAGTGTTCAAATTTCTAAATTATCTAATCAGCCTCTTCAAATACAAAAATTTAATTTTTTTCTTATGAATATCGTAGCCCGTCTTTAAAAGCTGACTTATAAATTCAAAAATTTGAATTGACATTGCTGAGATATTTTAAATGTTTATTTTATTCTAGTACTGAGACATCGTCTATTTTTCAAATATAAAATACAATAAATTTATACATGAAGCAGAATAATTTAGTAGGTGATCTTTGGAGTTTTTTTTAAATGTTACTTGTATAATAAATAAAAGATAGTTGAAAGCGGTCGATGTCAAAGTAATCAACTTGATAAATACAAAATTAGTTATTTGTATATTACATCTAAACACAATGTTATAAACGCTATGAATATTAAAAATATAAAACATTTGTCTGAACGAATAAACTGGGGAAATACAGGATGTAGGAAGGGTGGAAGAAATTTAGTAGAGGAACAGGAGTAAGGAACAGGGGGGCTGAAAGACCACCCAAAACCAGATAACACGACCCACCTGTGAAATGCTCCTTTAAGAATCTGGATTTTCCACTAAATCTAAAGATCTTCCGGCTCCAGGATACGTACTGCATGAAGTACTCTTGTTCAGTCACTTTGATGATGACGCGAAGTGTAATACAATAAGCACATGCACAATAACAAGATGTATAGGATTCGGCACGCACAGTAGCGATAAAACCAAGCACACCCTGTACACCCTCCATCAATTTATTATTCACACACGACAGGGAGATAATTCACACAATTTTCACAGACACCGTACCATCGGTAAATAATATCTATCAGTTCAAAATTTCAACTTCAACTGGTACAATAAACCGTAGAAAACACAACCACAGAAAAATATCATGTTCTGGTATAGGGGAAGGGGGTAATGGGTGAGTAATGGACAAGAACTATTCTATGTGTCGCGTTTATATTGCGCGCATACGGCGACCGGCGATCTGTGAATCATAAAGATCGAACAACAAAAAAGTCCATATGTCATTGAATATTTTACATACATACAAGTACATACATCGATAAAAATAATTATATCAAGTAAGTAATGTAATATTTGCCCAATCTTTTATATTTTATGTCGTCAAATTTTGTCATTTAATTAATATTTTATAAAATGCCTTATCATATTGATGTACAAAATTTACGACAGCATTCGTTATTCGTTTTAATATTGTATTGGTCGTGTATTTAAGTATATATAATTTCAGTCTTCAACCAACGTGGCATCTAGATCCCTTAACGATCTATCCGCACACTTTCCTGCGCGGGGCGGCGCTTCCGGTTGCTTCGCTGGAAAAATACATTTTTCCGGAAGTACCGTAGCTCGGAAGCCTGCGCCAGAATATTTATTTTGTGCCGAGCTCTGATATATGCAGGTTGGGAAGTTTTTTGCCAGAATTGGAACAGCTGGCATGAATAAGGAAATACATTTCACGAATTTTTAGATGTTTTTAATGAATTATTTTACAATTAGATCTCAAATGAACTCTCATATTTACTAAACTTACTATAATTAAAGATAAACTTATATTATATTATCAATTGCCTTTGACACAATTAGATTCATCATTATTATCAACCATTTTTATCCATAGCTGAATGAAGGCCTCCCCAAGTGTCTTCAATTATTCTCTGTCTAATCTTATTCGCTGCTATCATTGAAACCAATCCTGAGCCGATATTACAGTTCCGGGATTTAGTACGCGATTTAGATCAATTATTGTTTGTACATTTATAAAAAAGTCCATAAAGAGCAATCTTAATTAATGTAACATGTGTTTTTTCCTTTATTATTATGAATATAATACACCTGAACCAATAGCAAGGTAACGAGTGTATCATCGTTTAGTCTTGATTTTATTTTGGTACACCGAAATTAATCCAAAATATAAATTTCAAATATTTCGAAAATGGAGTTGAATTATTCCCAGGATTTATGAAATTCCGGCCCAGTTGAATTCCTCAGCTGCTCCACATCTCTGCATAGTTTGATGATTTCATCAGTCCAGCGAATTTAAGGGCGGCCTGTTAGCTTCTTGATTCCCCTCGGATACCACTGATTGACTGCATTCATCCAACGATTGTCTGTTCTCCGAGCGATGTGACCCGCTCATAGCCTTTTAATATTTTTTGGCATACTCTATTACATCGACTACTTTTATCTTTCTCTTATCCACTTGTTTCTTAATCTGTATTTTTGTGTGATATCCAAAATACATATTTGCGTGCCACTTTGCACTACTAAGTTTTTGATTCAGATTACTTCATCAGATTATATACACATTAATCTCACACACTTTATAATCGAACAATTAGTAAATAACCCTATTATAAAATAATATCACTTTTTTTTTATTCTCCGCTTGGGTGGCTTTTGCTGTATTATCATATTTTAAACTATCTAGATTGAGGTCTTCACTATTTTTAGTAACCCTGCTTCAAAAAATATTAATCGCGTTGTTAGATTGTTTTGGTGTATGTACAGGAATAAAATTTAGATCTCTCATCTTAGAAATTTTCAGATAAAGATTGGTTTGTACCGGTTGCGTTATTATTGATTATCTGTCTATTAAAAATAAAAATTATTAAATATTTCTGACATTTTCTATTTTTCGAATTTTTTTTTTAAATATAGATACACGTAATACGTATCACATCAATAATATAAATATTATTTTCAAACAAAGCTAAACACTTGTGCTATGAAAATAGGACTAACTTGCTGGTCTCCTGGAATGAGGCGCAAACCCCCGATCACAAGATCACTAGGCTAGCGTCTTAAGCACAGTCCAACAAGCTATTTAATAGGTACTTATTGAATTCTTGCCACAACAACTGTAGCTACTCTGATAATGGTCTGATTCATATTGTTGGCCAATGAGAGCAGGTGTAACATTGAATTTAGCACAAAGAACTCGGGACGGTTGTAAAAAAGTATTTTCTTTTAAAATAAAGATGCGTACATGGAATACATGTTACATCAATATTTTGACTATTTTCAAACTAAGCTAAACGCTTGTTTTATGAAAATAGAACTAACTTACTGGTGTCCTGGATCAAGGCGCAAACCTCTGACCACTAGATCACTAGGCTAGCGTCTTAACCACTACACAAGCTGTGTTAGTGAAACCACAGAATCTTAATAGAATTGCCATCTGAAACGGTAAATTATTTATTTCTTTTTAGAACAAAAATGTGCCTTAAAACATGCTAACAAGCATTCCATATTCCTTAACACAAAAATGTAAAATGTACTAAAAACTCAAATAAAACATTTTTATTTGACATCTGTGTTCTGAGAAAGGATTTATGAGGGTGAGGGTCACATGGGTCACTTCTGAATAATTATTCATTTTTTGAATTAATATTCGTTAAAGGCAGCGAAATCGTTTTTTCACAAAATTTTATTTCAAAACATTATAATAGCTTTTATAAACCTACGGACACAAAAATAATGTAGAATATTTTGGTGACGTCTGTGCATACGTGATACTTTACGAAATGCCGATTTTTTAGAGAAGTGTGTCCATTCGATATTTGAAAATATACTTCTCTCTAAAACGAAAACTGTGATGACCACAGACCGGTAAATGAATGGGCATGAAATAAAATGTATATTTAGGAGAGGGGTTTGGAACACTAGTTACAGAAAGAGGGGCATTCTACACACATTATTGATAGAAACATAAATCTAATAGTTTATGACAAATATTTTTTTGTGTAAAACGTATTTTTTACATTAATGCATTTTATATTATCAGCTTTTAAATTTGTTTTCATATTAGTTCCTACTTAGTTACCCATCACTTATACTTTTATAGTTTTGTTTTATCTATGCTTGTATTTTTCATTTTAATATACATTGTATCGTATGGTGTCGAAACGTGTTGATTTATCACTAAATAGTGGTTTAAACAAAGTGTTTATCTTATTATTTATATAATATGTGGCCACAAAGTAATTTTACTAATATTGATGAAGTGAAAATATATTTTTTATTTGTCATGATTCCACGTCAACCTTCGCCAAAAATCTGAAATATTATGTTGATATAATAAAACTGAATTTAAATTTACAACGTAAGTTAAATTTATATATTTATTTAAAATGAATAAAATCTAGTTAGTTTTCTTATACAACAATGGTAGTTTATACATTTAAAGGCAGTTAAACGAAAACTCAAGAGGAAACAATAGGATTGTAGCGATAAAGACAGTCGCTCGTAAAGTATCAACTTGTTATCTCTACCGAGGTATTTTATTATTTAAATAAATTATAACGTTCTCTTAATTAATGTCCCCTCGGCCATTTCCAAGAAGAAGCAGCGCGTACTTTTCCACTCATCTCTCAGCTGAAGAGTTACCACCCACTTCCAACCAAGCCGTGCCTGTCTCTGCTGTCCCTCCTGTCTCTCCCACCTGCAGCTCGCTCAGCTTATCTTGTAGAGTCGCATCACGTCTAGCGCGACCAATTTCTGCTTTCCTAGTCGAGCTCCTAACGAGCGCTGCGAACCTGGTCTCATTTTTCTATTGATTTTTATACTCGGCCGTAGCTTGCCCAACAACTTTTCTAGACAAAGAGAATAAAAAGCAAAACATGTTCTCACACTCCTAACGATTTCAAGGTATACAGGTATAACAGACATAGTCCAAAATATTTTTTTTCAAATGTCCAAAGAATATTTGCCTAATCTCAACCATATCAGAGATATATGCGTTACAAAAAAATCGTTATTACATGATTATTTAGATTAATCGAAATATATTATCAGGAGAACACGATCTTATTGTGAAGTTGTAATTATTTAGAACACAGGTCTGTGATATTTTAAATATGAATTAAACACGTGAATTAGAAAGATATAAAATCAATTTTATCGAAAAATATTGTTATTGCGCCACCGGGATTCAAACCTGGATCTCTTTCCAAACCAGAAGGTGCATTATCCAACTATGCTACTGCGACGATATTTTTAGCTACAAATTTTCGAACCTATATGTTACCTTTTTGATATTGATACATTTAATCGTTCCATTATTTGAAAGAGCCATCTACCTTATTTTTACGGAATCTCAAATACCTTTGAGTAATCTGATAGCAGACGCCAGTATTATCAATTCATTTTTATTAAATTTTGGACACATTGATACAACTTTATTATTAGGAGAACACATTCTTATTGTGTAATCGTTAAAAAATGGCCTCTGTGTATGTATCGTGTGTGTACTAAATGGTGTATAGGTTAATTGAATAAAATATTTAGTCACCATAATAAGGAGTATGTATTTGTTTGATCTTTTTATATCTTTTTTATATATTTGTCATATATTTTTCTGTGATTACTCTAATACAATTTTTTGCGGAGTCGCGAGTCTATATCGACAAATTGTCAAAATCGGTGCATATATTGTATTTCCTAAAATATCAAGAAAAATTACTGCATAATAAATAATCAAGAATGCGTTACATGTCTCGGACCCATGTATCATACCATCCCTGGATAGAATATGCTTTTTATTACATATTTCTCCCTCATTAGTATCTACCAAGAAATTTAATACCAGTCACAAAATGTTTTTACAAATTACAGTCCACCAATGTAATGTTATTTCAAACGTCATATTTATTTAACATTTAACTTTGGAGGATCTTCCGATAAAACATTTTCTGTTAAAATAATAAATCATTAATAACGTAGAGAAGTTATTTTATAGTCGCTTTCTGATAACAGTTTATATGATCTTTCAGTTATTTCGCGTTTTAGATTGATCAGCCAATTTATTACTTACGTATTTCTAGTTATTTTATAATGGCTTCGTATGACTGCTGCGAATAAATTATTCATACCGAGAAGAAAACTGTAGATATTTTAGATTTAATTACTTCTGCCCACTCCCTCGTTTTAGAATATAAAACACCATGTAATATCCCTATCACATCTACATATATACATATATATTATACTTCAATTTCGCATCACGTTCTTCAACGGGTGGCCCTACTGATGTTCACGAGAGACACCGTAAAGACGTGCCTGAGCCGTCTGATTTATGAAAGGTGCGTTCTTTCTTTTCTGCGCATTTCTTACAAAATGATTTTTTGTCAGGATTCAAGCTGGCCGCGATGAACATGTGGTAGGAACATTACTGAATAGAGTATTCCGCGTAGTCGAGAAAGTGTCTAATTTATTTTGTATATTTCGCTGAAAACTAGTTGAGATAAAATATAATTCAATAAAGATTACGTACAACTTACATATTTTAAATTAGTAACCAAAAGATTTAGATTAGAAATAATTATTCACAAAAAATGTTGATACGAGTTCTGTGTAAAATTTTCTGGGCTATTCTTGTGTATCTCTCAGGCCACTCTATGATGTGTTGGACCCCATTGCAGGGTTCATTATTAAGAATCATCAGCGACATTAATCTTAAAGATGAACTCTGCCCAAACGTTGACCTGAGAGATCAGCGAGACATACCCCAGAAAACTCTACACACACACTATTTTTAAAACTGTTTTTTTCAAAAATACCACCGACACAGTCCATTGATCGTATGGCGGTGGTTCATTACAAATCGTGTTTCACTGCACTTTTGTGACTTTTAAATATTGATCGCTCGCTCTTCGTATATGAATTATTTCAATATGAAGTATACATCGTTTAATAAAGTACATAATAATAATAATACTCGGTCTTTAACGTATATATCAGATGTAACACCCTTTTTAGGAACATAATTTATTTATCTTTGTTTAAACAGTTTATGATAAAATTGTATCTTTGTATTTTGCATAATAATTATATAAATAAATATATGTACATAGGTTGTACACAAACCGATGTATATAATATACTATATAATTACCTCCATTTGTAAGTTATAAGTCGTAAACATTAGCCGTTTATTTCAAATAAAATAATACTACAATAGTCTGGACTTTTGGGACGTTCCATTTTTTTTAAATAAATTAATTTATTGATTTTTACGTATCTAATATAGATAGATACCTATTTTCCATACGTTCAATAATTTTATTCGATACCTACAAACTACTTTTGTTGATGGACTTAGTACAAGTGCAAAACAGAAATCTTATCATCAAACCTAGATGTTGTATTATAATAAATAGTTTTATTATTCATAACAATGAAAGAAACGCGATTGAAGACAATAATAAAACTAAGCGAAGAAAAAATATAATGAAACATCACTGTATTTATTTTAGCAAATAAACAACAATAAAAAGTCAATCTCCATAACGCCTCGCGAGTAATATGATAACATATTGATATACGAAGAACAGAATTGTCCACTTAATAGGATTCTTTGATATAATTTGGACCATAAATACTCGTTATCGTGAAAAAGTCTCCAATTCTTCATTGTTACTGGTTCATTTAAAATACCACACGGCTTATATTCATTGTTCGCCTACGAAAATACGACGCTGGTATAAAATAAAGTGATGAACTTACTTGCTCCAAAATTCTTAAATATTCAATTAATTATAATTTTTTGAATTCATGAGGTTACGGTAAAAAAAGTCATTGCATTATTATGTTACTTTTTGTCCATAGATTTCTTTAACTGAAATTGAACAATTATTCAACATTTTACTCTTTTAACTTTTATTCTTACGAAATCAAATATAATATAAAATATATTTTATAGCAAGAGTAAATAATATTGCTTATTAATAATATTTAACAATATTAAAAAGACGGTATAGAAAATATATGTATATATATTAAACAATTTTTTCGAGGAAGAATTTTTGTATTTGAAATTTATTAATTTAATTTGTTTATAATAAAACACATCTATTTTAAAATAATGCAACTTCACAAAAAAATGTTTTCATTAAAAAATAAACGCATTATTATTTTCGTATTTTTATTGACAGCTGGAAGTTTTAAAATCTTAAATTTTGAAGTGTTTCTACATCTGACCTAATCTAACTACTCGTAAAACCTAAACTAAATGTAATATTAAACCAAACATTACATTTAAATAATGTTTTTCAAAACACTCAATAAGTTGCTTTCTGAGATAGTCAATATTAATCTGATAATTTATTTATGTATATATAACATTTGCACTTTGTTTACATTAAAGAATTTCAATTCAAATAGGGATATAATTTATTTTTTTTTAAATGAGCAATTGACTACTTTTTACCAAAATATAGTTTATTAAATCACGAAAACTGCAGCATTATTGTATTTTTTTTTTACTTTCATTATATCTCGTTAAGTCTCTCTTCAAATGTATGTATATTTATTTTCAGTAAAATACAATATTCTGAGCACTGACCACCAAATAGAAAAGTGATACATTTAATATAAATGTACTACTTTAAATTTTAAACAAATGAAATACTTTTAAAATGAGCTATTTGGTCACCAGGGATGCATCTTATGCCATCTCCAGAACAATCGGGCATTGTGTCCCGCGGGGGCTTTTATTATACCCGCCACGTCATATTGTCTCCTGGCACAATTAGGGAGAATGTCCACCGGGAGGGAGAGGGAGTGGGAGAGAAAACCAAATGTGCCCTTCGGGTAAAAAGGGACCGAAAGGTGTCTCTTACTAACTAAACAAATTATGCTTTTACAAGTTGGTTGAGATCGTGAATATTTTGTAAATAACTAATAATTTTCTAGATATAAATCGACTTTGTGAAACGAAAATGGAATTTTAAATAAAAAATACATATTTTCAAGCGTTGCACACGCATCATATTTCAATATCCATAATGAAATTTGATATATGATAAGGGTTGCATACAATTAGGGTGCTTACTAATAAACGATGTATATTTTAAATATCAAACGGATGTAACAAATCTCAACAGCATCAATCAAATTTGTGCATTACTTACAATTCATATTTAGTTTTCTGTGCACCTTTAGGAAGCTCCGTCTCTTTCTTCTTGGTTGTTTGTTACTTATTAATTGTTGATCGTTGGCACTGTGAGTGGCTCAACTAAAGTACAATCTAACTTAACCTATCAATCTAAATAAATATCCGATCAAACTTTTACGTAGTGTCCCGTTCTGGTGTTAACACTATCTCCGTCTTCCATAATCATAGCTTGCTTGGCAACAAAGATTATGTCGTACGGTTTAGAATATCATATATATTTGATATTATTGTACATCGCATTATTTGACGTGTATAATCGCTATAAAATATATTATTTAAGGTGGAATTATATATTTGTGACCCTTTAAGTCACCATAATGTCGATGCTATATTTCCTTAGAAAATATATATAATTAATCCAGATATACGGGACTTATACGCGCGATTACCTTTATGACCCTTAATATAACTCAGTAGTCTTTGAAAAAAAAAACAAAATATAATCAAATAAGTAAAAAACAGTTAAATTATTCGATAATGGTTTTACTTTAGCTTATAATAAACAAACTTATACTCCGAAATGGCAATATGTATGTAATAAATTAGGAAAGAATTCATTAGAATGTAACATTGGTATATTAATAATTTTTTTAAATACGTGTCGTGTGACAAAATAAGACAGAGATGAAATTTTATTTATTTCGTAATAGGACAAATGCTTGAAATATGTAGTGAAATTTTAAAAAGGTCCTCTTCTACAAAATGGCAATCAGCTTCACTGCGTAATAAGTCACGGAGGTTTTTTAAAAGCGACTGCACTGTCTGGAGAAAGCGTGAATATTTTTTCAGTCTACGTGAGAGTTGTGTACCGAAATAAATTAATGAGTTTCTACATTCCCTGATCTCGCCTCCTAAGTTGCCAGTGAAACTTTTCGACGCGTTACTTGCTAAGAAAACCACGTGATAATAAATACGTTAAAAGTTTTAATGAAATGTCAACATGATTGAGGCTGGAATTATTTACTGATACCCTTACGAACGTTCAACACATTCAAAATAGGATTAACCACATTTTTGGACCGCATATTGGCGTCATTCTGATACTGTTCGGATCCAAGCTAATGCTAATAACCGTTTTCCAATAATCAAATATCTCAGCAATATTGAAGTCGATACAGTAAAAAAGGGATGTATTATCAGATGTGGCAATTTTAGAATACTCCGCAACGAACTCCAATGGTAACTCGGCACCCGGAAAGCCCGTGTGATGGCCGGACAAAGGTGAAATGATGAAGTGAGGCTATAACCTTACTTTTAGGAGACCATAGCGTAAGGTAGAGAGACCTGGACGATGGTTGGGTGGTCGGCCACGGACCTAAACGGCTCTCAGACCCAAAAACATTATAATAAACATTCTGATACTAGGATCAAAACTTATGAAAGTGACAAAAAGGTAAAACACAAAAAAAAACAGACCCAAATAGAAATTTTCAGTAAGTGACTCATAAATCATTATAGAAAAGACAGTAGAATGAACCCATAGAACTATAATCAGGGCAGACAATAACGATATTGTCTCATCACTAAGTACTATGTAAGTGTCTGTCTATAAACATGGGTGGAGTGGATCTCAGTATGAAAACTGATCATGAATTTGTGCATGCTTCAATCGAAGCAACCGATTGACGTTAAACTAATCCAACTGGTTTAAATGAAGTCTATTTTTTTTTAAATTCGATCGAAACAACTAACAAAAATTGATGAAATTACGGCGCAAATTTTAATTTTTTTTTTATAGGTACATCACAGTCTTATGATGCAAAAAATAGCTGAACGCAATTGGCGAATTTGTGGCCGATGTTTCCGTAAAACCATTTTTTTTAATGTATAATAAGATATTAATTAATATAAAGTTTAAAAATATAATGAAATATTAATCAAACGGAGGTGGACAACCACAGTTTAAGCCAAAATAGCCGATTAATGGAAAAAAATACTCAATCATATATTAATGTAATAATTAAATGAATAACACGGCACACGTGCACAGCCGAAGACGCCTGACCGCAAAGTACCGCCGAACGAGTCGACGCCGCCTAGCGATAAATTATATGGACCGTAGTGTACACCACAACTGGCGTCTGTAATGCAATATAATTATAAGTACCTCAATATCTTCAAAAAGGAGGCATCTTATTGGTGACGAAAAATTGAGATTTGAATAGCTGAATAATATGTAATACCAACCACAGGCGAGTGGTCGTACCAAGTGGGCACAAATGTATCCGTGCAACCACTGAACAAACTTCGAAAGATTTTTTATGAAAATAATAAAAAATCATTTGATAAAATAATATTATAAATAAATACAGATAAAATCTACATATTATTTATTTAAATATTAGTTTTTAAAACATATATGTACAGCTAAATGGCTCTGATCGTGAATTAGTGTGAATTCTGAATTTTATACTTTGTATTTCTTCCAAAAATATTTCATTTTTGTTTGAAAACATGTCCCAATAATTTTCCCAGAAATTTATTTGTTCCATTTTTGCTTAATGATATTGCTCAATGATTTTCATTGAAAGATATTTTGTTCAAAAATAATTACACCCGAAATGTGATTTAGTTAAAAAAACTGCCTAAATGAGATTTTAAAAATTCATGAAATAGGAGAGGAGCTTCGTATTTTTGTATAATTAGTGTAATCAATTCATTACGCCATTTTGCGAGAAATTATTTGACATTTATAGTATATAAAAATAAATTCGTCAGTAATATAAATGATTCTTAAATGTATTCTCAAAAATTTTAATATTGACCGATGAGCTCTCGAAAGAAATTCCTAACGATAATATGTCTTGCACCCTCGCAGAATATTTATTTTTCGCCATCCCTATTACGTTTTTTTAACAAATCCTTATTCTATCATGTCTCCATATCACATATTACGAGCTCCGTAATATTTTCTTTAATCTGAAATATTTGTCGCACATTTATTAATACAATGTACAGGCCTTAAAATACCTTTTTTGTCTGAATAAATGTTTATTTTGGTTGTGCCATTTATATTTAATCTGTTAATACTAACTTAGCATGTTGATTTTTCTGTCACGGCAGTAAATAAAATAAATAAAATTTATTAAGGGAAAAAAAAAATTTCAAAATTTTCTGTCACGAATAACGTTTCAGCAAACCTTTAAAATTCTCGGAGGCTCTAATTCTGTCAACGAGTTTATTTCCGTGGGGACGCTTCTAGCACCTTCTTCGTGAATGACAGGAATAACTATCTTTAACACGGCTTTTCAGAGTTATTTTTGTTTCAAATATTGTCACACAAAACACATCCCTCTTGGGAAAAACAAGTCAGTTTCGTGATCATTTAATTTAATCATATTATATAGAAGGGTGTTGAATAAAGTTCACGAGCGCGACGACTGTCGAATGTAGAGTATTATTTATGTACATGTACCAAAGCAAATAACCACATTACCAGTATAACCTTGTGTTACATAGCTACATAAGTAGTGTCTAATATCAATATATACATTGCCTTAATTCTGTGGGCTTAGTGCAAACAATGATCCTTTATCCAACATGGTATGCGGACAAACCTTCCCTTGTAAATTTGCTTAATATAGAAGATAGAGTGGTGTAATAAATCACAGCCCCAATACAAACACACATTTTGAATAATTCGTTTTGACAAGGAAGTAATTTGTTAAATATCATTTGCTTCGTGTTCAGCCTCGAGACATTAACTACGTTTTTATAATTATGCAAATTGACATAATTCAGTGCCGCATCATTACTTACAAGTTCACTTTTCCATCGATGTTTATTTTATGAGAATATTATATTCCAGGCCGATACTATTTTTGAATAACTAAGAAATGAAACACAAGCTTATAATTTGGTTTTATTTATCGATTTTTTGGTTTATTACAATTATGTATGGAGTATGATATCGGCCGAGTAGCCGCCTCTGCCAGTGGTAAAAATCCGTGCTCTTTCAGCCATATTTTTTATTACATTCTCGCACATTTCACGTGTTATTTCAGTAATTTTATTTCAAATATTGTCCTGTAGCATCGGAATTGTTATTGGCTTATTGGAGTAGACCTTTCTTTTCAAGTTCTTCTACAAAAAATAGTCGGGAATCGTCAAATCAGCTGATCGAAGACGCCAGTAGATATCACCGCTTTTCGACATTATGCGATCGGGAAAAATTTCTCATAAAATTTCAAGCGTAGCTCAGGCTCTGTATGAGGTGGTACCGTCCTGTTGAAACCACGTGTATTGCAGGCCTAATCGGTCACCAAAAAGTATTCCAACATATAATGATAGCAAGGCCAATATTATTTAGATAAAATGTTTTAATATCTTCAACACGTTATTGAGGCATTAGATTCTCCATAATAAATTGTAATCAACTACTCTCTACGTCTACTAAATTCCAACTGACAAATATTTTCCAAACCAAAATGGAGGCCAAACAAAATCGGTCTAGAATATAATATTCACCCTGTACATGTGGAATCTCCACATCAATGTAAATATATTTATAAAATTTGGTGCAGTAAAATCAATCGTGTTGATAATAAATAAGCGTTCTGTAATTAATGGTTTTGAAAAATATTATATTATGGACTACATAATTATTAGTATTATTAGCAGTTGTTCCAAACATTAACGTTAATTTATTGGACATCAAAACAAATTCCATTGCATCAATTTTAAGATAACCTACTAAGAATAATTACTAGCTTTTAATTTAACGAAATAAAATATGTCATAATTTCATAAATAAACAAAAAAAACAATCAATACAATTTTGTTGTTTTTGTTGTTAGACATATATATTTTAAATAAATTGTCTGAATTGGTCATCTTTTAAAAGCAAACCACACTTTCGATAAAGAAAACAACATTTAAATTTTATATCTAATAAACAAAGGTTTAAAAAATTTGAAATTAAAAAAACAATTTATTTTTATTTAATGGATCAAATAGTGTACGTTCATCCTGATATAATAAAATCGAAACCGGTCGACGTTAAATTAACCATTGTGGTATATTTGGAATTTGTTTTTTTTTTTTGTATATTATTAATGTGCCGAAAAAGAATGAATAATGAAAACTAGACTAAAAGGATAATATACAGAAAGAGTAAGAGTAAAATATATAGAAGCGGTAGAATGAAAACCAAAACGAAAAACCGTCATTCATAAAATACTAAAACTAAAATAAACTTGTTCTCTGATCTTCATAAATCAACACCCTTATCCAATTGAAAACTTTTCATATTGTTTATTTTCATTCATCGCCACTCTGCGAATAAATTATTCGCGCTACTACAAATACTCTCGGCGTTTCACCGAATATCCCGCGATTCGCCGAAAGTCACGTATCATTTATTCCCTTGAAGATTTTAGATGATCTCGCGAGTCTCACCTGCGCGCACGTTGTACATTATACAGACGCGGTTATCCCGGCGGCTCTGTGAAATCATTTGCTTTACACGTTCTGTCTGATTAGGTTTATTCCAGATGATACTTATCACTAGTTAATCAACAATTGAATTATCACTTTGCCAGCTCCGTCTTCTCCGTGCGTGGTTCGGGAATAATGCAACATGGATCCCGACGTGAACGTGACTACATATTTACGAATGAGATTTTTAACCGATTTTCGAGCCGAGACAATCACTGAGGTATAGATTTTTCTCTTAAGACAACTTTACAAGACAACTCTCGACTGTCTCGTTATCTTTGAAGACAACTCTCGACTGTATACATCATGTCTCAAAAATTCGCCGTCTCGTCATATGCCAATTGTCAAATTTCATTTTCATTCAGGTGAGTGATTTGAATCTTCATAAATAAACGGCATAAATGTGTATAATTTAACGCCTTATACTAATGTTTAATAAGTAATTTCTAATCTCTCAAAATGTATATACGGGAACAAGTGAAAAATTATCTAAATTTTTCGTTCTACAGTTTATTTACATAGATTTTACGGCCAAGCTTGTCGTGGATGATTTGATGGGCAAACGTTAAAAGAAGACGCTACCTCACCGATGGTAATTCGCCTATTCGCTAGAACCATCTCTCGGGCTTGCTTAATCTTGTTGTCCGTGGTGGTGGTTGACATGCGACCTGCTCCCTCTTCGTACGTCACACTCGTCCGGCCACTTTTAAAATTTTCGATCAACAAAAAAACACTTATACGTGATAAAATACAGTCCCCGTATTGTGATAAAAGTCTACGATGAATTTCAGCCCCTTTCACACCCTCCGACCAGAGAAATCGTCATGTTTACACCGTAATAGCCGGGAGGCAAATGACGCGATACGCACACGTGACCGCAGTCGTACCAACTCTAAGCACGCATGATAGGCAGTATAATAGCCTTAAAGATGTGTAATGGCAAAAGTGTAGATAATTTTTGACTCGCCCTCCTAGTTGTAGGGATCCACGAAGGTTTTACTAGACGTTTGTATGCACATTTCACATGTCAACTTTCGCGTCAAATCGATCGTCGTATATACTGGTTTTAGTATGTATCCCTTTCCAATCGCAAGCTGATCAAGTTATCTCCAAATTTAAATCTTATGGAAATTTCAGTAATACAATTATGGAAAGATTATGTAATTACGAATTATGATGTAGATCAGAAGGATCTGCTATTGTGTGAGAGCCCTAGGCGCCCCAGTAATTCGTCCAACACTCAGGTGTTGTCACTAGATTTATTTTTGATCACAGTTTTACAGAAATGCGGATACAATTTGACCGCATAATACAGATTCGCGAAAGTAGTTAACGGAGGTGATTCTCGGAGCTTGTGATCGGCGGCGAGCAGAGTGAAACTCGCGAGTGGGTCTTCCTTGGTTATGGGCGCGTGTTATTAGTGCTCGGTGGCGTTGGTACTGGGCGTCTCTTATATAAAGTGATATTGATAGCTGTGAAGGCAGTAAATCTTCGATTTTAACAAATACATCATAGTTAATTGTGCGATTAAATACATATTCTTTAAGAGATTAGACAAATATTGCTGCGAGCAGAGTAGCGCTCTGGAACTGGTCTTCTAGACGGCTGCTGGTTGATGGATATTGTCGCAAGATTACCGTGACGTCAGTAGTAGGCATGTTTTTACGGATGTTAGGAGCCATGTTTTAAGCACCGCGGCTGCAAGTTGCATTCAACGGTGATAATGATTATTAATGCGATATTCCTCCAAAATAATAAAATACTAATATAAATAATATTAAATAAACTAATAAAACGAAATAAAATGTTGATAATATTTTAAGCAAAAACATGCTATTAAAACATTGACTGTCTTTTTGTGATCACTGCAGAGAATTTTCTTTTCACTATACCCTATTGTGGCAATTCAATGCCACTTATAAAATGTATTTACACAAAGTTAACCACAGAACAAAATGGTATTTTCCTTTTTCAGTACCTGTTGATTCAAAATAATGGCTTAAATGGACCGAGTATTTTTATGTTCGGCACCTGGGGAATCATTTATACCCCTGCACGAGAATAGCTTACGGTTTAATAGATTATTATTTAAAAACAAAACTTAATAAGATATATGGGTTTTTATAGTATTGCAAGAATAACATTTAATTATTTTTTACCGTAACAGTATTAACGTAGAAACATATATCATCTAAAATCGAAACGTATTGTGACTAGATAAAGGTTTATCGTGAGCAATAAAATGAGGTAAATACATATTATGTGTAAAATATAACTATGGCGATGTCTATCTATCTATAGCACATACAAAAAACACAATTTTAAATAAAAATTCATTATATAGATCGATAGTACAAAGTATAAGATTTCATAGAAGTATTGAATTCACTATCATTTATTTCAAAAACAAAAGTTTTTTTTTAATACTTTGAAACAAACATTTTTGCATTTCTTCCATTTTTCTTTACATCATTATAATTGGTCAGTTTGAACCTTTTTGGACCTTTTTTCTGGAACCTTCGAGTATGACCCCAGAGAAAGCCCAAAAAGATGCAAAATACACAATCCGTAACAACATTACTTTTAAAATATTAAAATTGGGTCAACCATTGCCATTTCCAGCTAACTCTTTCCGAGTACTACGTTTAACATATTTCTAACAATATTTTCTCATAAATGAGACGAAATCTTGTAGACGAGATGGTAAAATCGTTATTTAATCCATTGTTAAAACCGTTATTTACACGTTATCGACATCATTATTTAAACAGTTATTTAAATAGTTATTTAACTCATTGTTTAAGCTGTTATTTAAACCGTTATTTTTACTGCTGTTAGATTCGATTGTAATGATTGGTAACTGATTGTTCGTTATTTTTCGAGCAATGACCGGTATACTAGAAAGTAAACAAAAACAGGTAAATCTTAGTTCCCAATCAACATCACAATCACAGTAAAATAATAATCACGTGCTAGAATAATGGTAGCATCTAAAAATATGTATTATCTTCGTTCGGGAATCGCTTAAAAATGACCATGTTATATTTACATACAAAAATTGACATTATTATTAGTAATATTATAAATTATAACTGCCGCTTGTTTTGGAGGTCTCGCTAATTTTTTCTTACAATTTCGTCTAATCATACATTACGTTGCTGTCACTGTGCTTAGTATGGGTGCTATCGTACTAGGATCTGCACTGTATTACTTATTTTATCTTCATTTAATTATTACAAATAATAAATGTATGTTTAGGTTCTAAAATAGTTTCGACGGTTCTATGCACAATTAAATTCAAATCATCGATTGTTAAAAAAGTCTCTCAATGGTTTTACTATCACTATCGCCGATCTATTCACTATTAAGACAGAATATTACAAATGGATTTCTGCGCACCTACGGCAAAAATTTAACGATGGACCGCATCATAAACAGCTAACCCATTGTTGTGTATAAACCATAGATGCCGGAAGAATATCAGGACAGGAAGGAGTTTGGCACTCACCACAATCCGGATTCTGCTGGCATCTCCAAAGATGTGAACTGTATATTTTAACTCACTATTCCACCAAAGGTTCCGACACAGTGTCTCGAAATTTTTATAATATTGTTAACTGTACCATACACGTATAACCGTACTGGTTCAAGGTCACCAATCGACTTAGCAGTCACCAAAGACTTAAGGCCGGGAAAAAAAGGGAAGGGGGGGAGGCACAATATTTTTGTTCAAAATTAATATATTTACACATATATAAATACATGCCCCAAACACCCATATTGTCGTTTCCCAAGGAACTACAACCTATAAAATGTCTAAAAAGTATTCACGGTTTTAAGACATAAGCCAACTAACTTACCATCATGCTGTTTCCCGCGAGAGAGTAGGTAGAGAGGATAGAGCGCCACACTCTTCTATCCTAACACATACTTCTCGCCTCATCCACATTCAAACATATTCACACACAAGCTCGCCGATTATTGAGGCTTCTAACCATCCTCCAGTATTTGGTTTACCTGGTCGTGCGAAGTCTTTCGCGGACGTTCTATGGTGCCATCAAAATCTTTTTTAGCATTCTCTCCTCATTCATCCGTTCCGTATGACCAAACCACCTTGATGATACTTTCTTAATCTTACTCACTATACTATGTTTCAGCCTTACATCCTTTCCTTATTTACTCATTCTTTACTTTGTCAGAAATGGATCTGCGACACATACGCCTAAGCGATCTCATTTCAGTCTACTTTCGATCCTCTTCTGCCAGCTCCAGGCCTCACTTCCACACATCAGTGTCGCTACCAGGACTCCATTGTGTACCACTAGTTTAACTTCTAAAATATTTGTATTCTGCTCTTTAGTCAGAAAGTTTTTGTTAAGACTTTTGTATTGAGACAGAAAATAATATAACGGTCTATACTATGTGTTGAAAGAATCTTCCAAAGTGACAAACAAATATTGAATATCAATGTTACTTTTTACGTCAGATTTTTATGTTCTCGGATCTTGGAAAGTCCATGCAAATATACAACAAGATAGTAAACAACAGATTTTTCTTGTATACCTGAGTCAATACCCGAAATACCGCAAAATTCAATTCTAAATATAATTTAAAACACATTTATTTTCATAAATTTTAATTAGTATAATATTTTCACTTTAAATATATTTATGAACAACATTAAGGGTCGATTGTGTGATCAGAAGTGACTTTTTACTAAAACCCATGGTTAAAATCGTTCGCGAGTTGTTCGAACGTCAAATGTACTATTGTCAAAACATAGATGAGATGTTCTATAAGCCTGACAAATAATCATGATATATATATTTTATTTTATGCTTTATCTATGAATTTTTTCGCTTATGCGTTCGAAACCTATCACTTCGGTGGTGAATTTTTTCGCACTATGTGCTAATGTATATTAAAGAACGAGATCATCATCGGACAAACTTTCATCACTAAAATCGTGGTATATTGAATGATTAATTGTCGTATACTCCAACTTTCAAAGTATCAATGTGTTAAATGACTTTTGGGAGAGCTGTGAAATGTCCGTCATATTTAACTATCAATCCTTGTTTTTACTATCGGATATCGGAGATTAAAATGAGTTTACTACGGGATGTACTTTCGAGAAGTAAATTTTTTTTTGTCAAATATCAAACAACCCGTTTTTGCAAAAAAATTTACTTTAGTAACTTTTTTTGCTATAGTAAAAAGTTACTACTGATCACACAACCGGCCCTAAGTGCTATTTTTCTAATTGAATAGTTCTCGAGTTCAAAAAAGGAGTACTTTTTACGTTAATTGCGATAGAAAAAGTAGATATAAAGTAAATTTAACAGGCAATAAAATATTTTTTTAGTAAAAGAGCGTATTGTTGTAAATTATAAAAATACAGTAATTATATTATCAAAAATAATGCCGTTAGAGTTCATACAGATAAAAAATATAATAATGTAAAGATATTTTTCTTCAAAGATAAATTATTTAACATAAATTAAATGTATCAATAGAAAGATATTCAGAAAAAATAAATTTATCGAAATTTTTGTTGTTTATGATCGGTGTTTTTTTAGAGGTTTGTTTTACGAATTGGCAACTCTTTTTCCAGCGACAGCCAATTTGACAGCTGACAGCTGAATGGGGTCAGTTTGGTTTGCCATTTCAAAATTAATAGACTTACGCAAGAATAACGCAAATTTATTTCGAAAATCATGGCTCAGTTCGCGAAACTTTCATCCATCCGAACAAGTAATTAGAATAGCCATGGATCGTGTTCGCATCACGCATACTGTAATTGATAATATCTATTTGCAGAGATGTCGTACAGTGTGCACAATAAATTGTTGTTTCTTCAAAAATGATGCCGGCCAGAACGTTACAGTCAATGTAGAGTGCAATAGATCCATGCGCTTTATTCGAGCCAGCCGCGGCGCTCATATACGCGAAATCATATTTAAACACTAATGGAAAAAAATTATCTTTCCAAAAAAGTTAATACCAATACAAAGATTTAATTTTCAAAGACTAAATACTTTTACTGTTGCATAAATGTGTCATAAACTATCAGATTTATCTTTCCACAAAGAATGAGTGTACAGCATCTCTCGTCCCGTAACTGATGTTCTTAACCCCTCTCCTATATGTACACTTTATTGCATATCTATTCATTTACTGGTCTAATTAATGGTTAAATGATCCATTATTTTATTTTATATATCAGTTATAATGCGTCTAACGAATGTATAGTAGTATCGAAACCGATCGTTATATTAATCAAACTGGCTTATTTAGAGTATGTTCAAAATTAATTAATAATTATATATACTGACAACCTCATAAAACCCATTATTCTGAATAGACTGTCATACTAATATTTTTTTATTACTATTTATGTTGTATCATCAGTTTAAAAAATGGCATACTCGCACGCACATCACACACCGCATCCGTTCAAAAAATACTTTTGTTCCTCGGAAAGTTTTTGTGAAATTATAAAAAGCTTTAGATTTTCAAATATTCCGTTAAAATGCGCTCAGTTCCACGAAGGAGGCCGCTGGATGCTTTCTATTGTGATCATTTACCTTTAAAATGATGACGTCATTAGTCCAAAGTAATTAATGATTCAACGAAAAGGCTTTGCGGGTTTAAGGGATAAAATATGCAAACAATGGGTACACTTTTAAATCCGTTTATGTGTTTTTTTTGCCATTGTTTGTCAGTAAATTTTTTGAACATTTTTGTTCAAAGATATCATCAGAAATTTGTAAAAATGACATGTAAATTATCGTACGTTTTTTATCTTTCAAAATATTATAAAATACGATTGTACCCGCATACTGTATTAAAAAACAATGAACTTAATATACCGATACATTTATTCATTAACAGGGCTATATTTAGAGAAAAATCATCGATGAAATATTTCAAAATAAATATTTTTTTAAAACATTTTTGTTGTAAAGTTGCATTTTTCAGAGCATAGTTCTGTGGTATTTTTTAAAACAAATTAAATTAATCAACTAGAAAGACATACAGAAAAAAACAATTTATCGAAAAAATATTTAGTTGCTGTATATTTTTTCGAAAGATAGATTTTTTTTTAATTTATATTATAAACTAAATATTTTTATGAAAAAATCCAATTTCATATATTCAACACAAATAGGCAACATAGATAATAATTTTATATCCATTTTTCATTTAGTATTACTTGCCAATTTTATTTTAACGGGACAAGATCAAACTCAAAAAAGGTATTTCATTCCTTTACTATGATGTGCGTACGCACAGCAACGAAATTATAAAACAAAAATATTTCAGTAAATAATTTTAAACAAAAGATATTAAATATAACAAAACATAAAAAAAATATTAAATATCGAACATTATTGATTGACGTCATACTAGGTAATAATGTAGGTTAATATTTATTACTTAAATTCTTTCATTACAACATAAATTAAGTAGATATAAGTAATAATTTACATGAATAATAATTTGACCTGCTTATTTGGTCCGGTGGTAAGACGCCTAGTTATAAACTGGTCGGGGGTTCGAGACTCGTTCGACCGAGTTAGTTCTATTTTAAATAGCACAATCACCAAGCATATTTTTAAAATAATAAGAATATTACTGTGACGTGTACGCGTTTTAAAAATTAAAATTGAAATACGTAACCAAGAGTCACAAAACACCTCGTTTCATCGACGAAGAAAAATAACAATTCCATGTTTTAGAATTTGCATGATGTAGGTATGTAGTTGTGCCATATAATATAATATAATATTCCCGTATGTTGTACGTGCGTAAAATAGTTTTCTTCGTGAATTTTGGGACACGTAGGTACTTGATCTTTTCTACTCGTGGCATCGAGAGGTTCTCTTTCATCGACACAAAAAATTCTACCTAAATATATGATTATATTTCGATGGAAAGAAGTCGATGAATCATTTCGAAATTCAGTCATGTGCGTCGAAAAAGCGAACATCAAATAATATCTCAAAAAATGAACATTTTCCCTTTTTTATTTTGCGGTGGAATTATTGTTTGCATTTGTAATAAAAATACATTTATGAAAACTCTCATTGAAAATTTATCGATTTGAAACGAAGGAAAACGTGTTCCTGGAGAATTCAATGAATTCTCAGTTTGTTATATATACATATATATGTGTTAATAGTGTAATACATATTTTATATGTTACAGGAGTGCGGATTTCAATACACCAAGGTCTTATCGAAGTTTAAGTCCTTGATACTGTGTAGGCGTAAACAAATTTTGATTTGTATTATACATTATTAGTCTAAATATAATATCATAGAGAAAAGTCCTTGCGGCACCATACAAGTGCTTATTAAAAGGGACACTATTATTACGGACATTTATGATACATTCTTAATCGCAAAAATTATTTTTGAAGTCACCAAGCTTATTATAGCTATTTATAACGTATTTTCTACATTTAACGGTATTTCGTATCAGTGGATTTTTTGTGTTCAAGTTTAGCAGGATCTTTTAATGATTATCTTTCAATGAGAGTTTGATCACTGAGAGTCAATAAAGATACCGGATGTTATTTTAATCTACGTGCAAAACATATGGGATGATGATTTATAAATCGCTTCTTTCTGAACTGTCCTATATGTAAATTCAAGTTGAATCTTGAAGAAATACGTCATCCGTGAACATGAATACGAATAGTGATGGAAAATCATTATGTGACTGATCGTGACGATGATTGATAACTAGGATTTAACTGTTGGAGATTTTTTATTTATTGTACCAGTCGCCGTTAGAAGCATTACGAATAATCATCGTTACAATCGAACATAATCAGTCATTTTAACGGTTTAAAGAATGGCTTGTCGAGATATTTTGGAAAAATATCTTGTTTCCCTTATTTTTTATACGTGGCATATACCTGTACGCTTTCCGGTGCTTCTTCTATAACGATCTGCCACCATTACAGCAATCTTCACTCTGTTGACTGCGGCCCGGAACAGCTCAGTTGACCTGCAGTCAGACAACTCCCGCAGGATCTTCATCAAAGAGATGCGGCGGCTTCCGCTTCCGCTTCCTCTTTTACCTTTACTTTTCTTGGATGCTGAATTATGCAATAAGACGATTTTTTTTTAATTATTAAGGAGAACACGTTCTTATTGTGAAATTGTAATTATTCAGAACGCAGGTCTGTAATATTTTTTTAAATACTAATTAATTGTATTAATTAGAAAAATATACATATATAATCAATTTTATCGAAAAATATATTGTTATTGCTATCGGGATTCGAACCTGGATCTCTTTCAAAAATAAAATAAATGGCTTTCAAATAATGGAACGGTAGATTTATTAATTTTAAAAATGTAACATGGTTCGAAAATTTGTCGACGAAGGTACCGTCTGTTGTAGCATAGTTGGATAATATACATTTCCTGAATTGGAAAGAGATCCAGGTTCGAATCCCGGTAGCAACAACAATATATGTTTCGATAAAATTGATTATATATGTATAACTTTCTAATTAATTCTTTAATTAGTATTTTTTTTAAATAATTTTAATGTTGTGGGAATGAGCTTGTGAATGTACTTGCGAAGAGCTGAGAATATAGAACTTAACAAATTATATCGTCTAAGTGTTGTGGCCGAATCAGTGAAAGCGTGACCGCTGAGATGGAACCCATCTATGTCATTAAATTTGTTGTTCTAAAAACTGAAGAGTCTCGTGAGAATATGCAAGAATTTGTCGTAGAAGTATATTGTTTTCTAATGACAGTGATTTATGATTATCCCGTAATTTTCATATTATCTTTTATTCTAAGTCACCCATTCACCATTCAAGGCGAGTGATAGTGTTGGTAGTCTTACCTCTCACGCGGTAATTCACTCACATACTCTACAGATCTAGTAAGGACTTCCACCAACAGTTCAATGTACCAAGACAAATGACGTCAGATAATTTCCCCTGACGAATAGCCACAACTACTCTGACAAAATCGAGAACTTCTTTTATTTGACTTGTATCACTTATTTTGAGGTGTTTTTTTTTGTATATAAATATATATTTTTTAGAACAACTGTTGATATGAATATAAATATATATTACATATATACATACATTCAACAACATAGTACAAAAATACAGTTGTGCACCCCCAAATGAGAAAGATCTTGATTTATGGAGGTGGGCATCAACATTTATATAAAACAATATTATTTTTAGTATTTTTTTGCTTACCGCGTGACCTTTAATATTACATTTTCGCGAACTGCAGTATTAAAGTTCGGTTCAGTACACGTTCACAGCGTCTGAAATTGTTGAGTCAGTAGGCCATTTTTTCGATATATGTATATATAATGTGGTGTCACGTGTATATATTATTTTTAAATCTATGCACGCCCTATATTGAAAAGCACCGCTGTGGTGAATATACTAAAAGATATACAAAGTTATATCTTACATTTTAATAAGAACATTGTTGGTCATCGTAATATCGCCGGTCGTGATTTATTATTTAAGTTTATTTCCCAAGACGTTCATCAGATGTACACTAAAGGGCTTAACCTCCTCTGTTCAACATTCTTCCTTTCGTTAGCTCCAGGATCCAATACGTGATATTTCATCTCACAACCATTTTGTTCTTATAAACCTTTATCCGCCCAGTTTACCACTGACGATAAATATTATTGCCAACGCCATTTAGTTCTTTGATACTTAACCTATACATTTACAGAACAATATTTTCAAACAAATATCTCGAGAGGAACATATGCCTTAATAACAGTAATGGGAACAAAAATATTTCACCTTATTAACTTCAATATTTGACACATTACGAAACATAAGATATTAATTTGATAATAAATATTAAGATATTAACTTAACAATTTATTGTATCCATGCGGGTACCATTATTAAATTGACTATATTTTTGCCAATCTTTGCCAACTATCAACATTTAATAGAAATTTTAAAAAAAATTATGTTTAAATTATGGCTTAATATTTAAAAATTTTCGCGATTAACTTTGTGGAAGTCCATTGTATTGACTTTAAAAAAAATTAGCAAAATTTATTAATTAATCAACTAAAACACAACGTTGTTTACTTTATACTTTAATTAAAAATTAAACGAAACTCTTTCCTTCCCAACCCCGCTCTCATACCTTCCCCTTCCATATAGTTGATTTAGTTTATTACTAAAGATGACGCAGTAAGCATTGAAAACATTTTAATTTTAATTTTTAATTAAATTTTTACAGTGAGAACTAAACAACGCTGTATTCTATTTGATTAATTAATTATTTTTTTAAAAGTTAATTATTATTAATTTACGCTCGTACAAACTTGGTTAATTTTATACTACACTGACGAAGAAATGAACATTGTTTTAATACCGGTTAATATTAAACAATAAAACTCAAGTTGTTACAAAGTTATTTTATATTCAATATTAAATTGAACAGCGAACAAATATTGAAAAGCACCCTTTCTCACAATTTTTCACCAAGTAATGACGAAGGTAAACAGTATATTACCAACAACTGTCAACTGCTACGAAGAACAAGGACAGTTGGAAAAAGCTACACTAACTAGACACACAGACAAGGTTCTAAAGTAATTATAGACAGATTTTTAAGGGTATATACCTAAAATTTTGACTGACGTTTTAGATACCTTGTTCATATTTAAAATGTTTTTATTAAATACCGCTTTAATTAAAAGACGTTTCTTTTATGAGTCATATTACCGCGATTGTATTTTGCGTGAACGTAACTATCTTGCTCTGAAAGGAAAACATCTAAAGAGCCAGATTAAAGTTGGACCAAACAATATAAGAAAACTTTAATCTCAAAGAAGAGCGGCGCCGAGAGAAACAAATGTTTACCAAACAATGATATAATGCTCTGTACCAAAATTGGACTCATATTGTTGAATTAAAACAAAAGAAGTATTTACAACAAAAGCCTTTGCAATGTTTTGTTGCCTTACATTTTGCTCTGCACCTTTTCCGATATTTGCATCTGCAGAATTAATCACTGACATAAAAAAACAATACTATACTACTAAACGTTTTGAAATCTTAATATTGAAAGGGTATTACAAAGTCTATTAAGTCAAATAGTCAACTCAAATTTCATCTCACTGACATCTGATGATTTACAACAAAGTAAAATAATAAAATTGACATTTTTTTTCGTGTGTTTTATACGCTTAAGGGACGTTGGGTACCATGTCGGCTATCAATATCGACTGTCCCCCTTAAAAGCTTCTCAGTAGATTAGCCGAACCATTACCTCACGATCTTTTTCTACCAAGGCCTTGATTTCCATAAATCTTTCTCAGTATGACGTTCCAAAAAGTGCTAAAATTATAAAAATACATTGTTTATGGAACCAATTTGAAGTAATGATGTTTCCTAAAGAACTATTTACATTACGATAATTAGATTAATTAAAAAGTAATTCATATATTTTTTAATCAAATTTATCAAATATTGTCATTATAAAAGTAATATTTAAGATACCAGAATGATTTTGAATTAGAAAATGATTTTAATGTAAATTATTTCAAACTTTGTTTTTAACTACTTCATGAATTAATTTAATAAGGCAACCGATTTCGGAAATTACCATTTCCTTCATCGGGATGTCAAATAAACTAACTAAAACCATATATGTCATATTGTTCAACCGTTTTTAAAATTCTATCGTAAAATTATTATTTTTTTATTATTTGAAAAATAAATCTAGTATGTACCTAACTTAAATTGTTACGATTGTGAAAGATGTGGAAATTGATGATAAATAAATTAAGGAAAACTCGTTTTCAGAGAGACCATTTTTCTTAATACTTTCGCAGATGTTCATTATCATTTTTAGATTTGATAAATGTGGTTTTAATTAATAATGACGGGATTTATGGATTCTATGAAGGGGTAGAAGTTAAAATTTTGTTTCGCGTATAATACAATGTTAATAAAATAAAAAAAATAATTCACAAAAAGCAGCCTTCAAATTTCATCTTAAGTGAGAGTAAATCATGTTTTATATTTTAATTTCTTTTCACAGACATGAAATTCACTCATAAATATGTAGTTATTATTTACATTGTTCTTGAAATATAACGTACAATAAAACAAAGTTCACAAGCTCATTAAAGGAACCCAATGAATACCTCCAAAGCTGTAAAAAAAATGAACTTGTCAGTCGGTACTAATTCGCGAGAGACCAGTTTTTGACACTAGAACGAAGACTATTTCCGACAAAGTTTGTTACGTAATTTCTTCCTTCGCCTCGGCTTCATGGTCAGGGGGGAGGCATATAGCCTAAATGGTTCTTTTTTTAAAAAAGATTATCAAATCAATTGGTTATGAAAAGAAATCACAAGAATCCATGGTTTATAATAAAGTTTAATATCTTTGTGACTTGCATGTATTAATTAAAACAATAAAACACATTTTACCTACTTATTATTAATAATACAAATTTAAAAAAATGATAACTATTAATTCAACACTATTTGCGAGCCCATCATGCCAACATGAAGTTAATTGCCAAATTTTGTGTGTGACTCTTGTTTAATATTTACTGCAGGTCCCTCACGTAAGGGATTACCTTTCCGGTGATGTCTTCCACGTGCTGATGATGGTCCTTGAAGTAATTTGTCGCCAATAGATGTGATGCCAGGGTAGAGTGACGAAGTTCGGGATTGACCACCAGACGATGTCCAATTAACCAGGCAAACCGGGACTCTGGACGCGATTTTCTCAATCACAATTTGCGCGTACCGTATATGATTTGTCTTGGCTTTTACGGGACCTTGACTTGATCGGATCATGAAACTTGAGTGCTTTCACACAAACGATTAAACGCAGAGAACATCATAGTCTAAGCTTAAACTCGAGGCGCACAGTTTAAATTTACCCCGTAATTACAAATTACAGAGACGATCCTAATTTCGTTTTCTAACTGAAAATTAGATCGCATTTACGGAGCGATCTCTCCCGGTTGAGCTTGGTGGAAAGACTGCCACATGAAGGTGATGCATCCCTTATGGTGCATTTCACTACGTGCCGAAAATCGTGTACGCCGGATTTTATTGGCGTTCCCACGCCGCCTTAGGGGTCTAAAAATACCGACTTTTATGGCTGGTTCATCCCTTACTTTAACTAAGTGCTTTTACAACCTTGAACACCAAAATATTGTTTTGGGTGATTTTGCATTTTAACATCATCCCCAAAACCACGAAAAAAAAATTAAATCTTCCTAGTAGTAAACTTAATTTTTTTTTTTTTATGAACAAATTTAACAAAAGACTTGACCCTTATGACTGAAGCTCGGAGTAGGCAATTATGCTGGCATGGCTGAACAGAATGGCAATTTACACATCATAAAAAATACATAGTACATGTGAAATAAATACATAAACAAAGCATACAATGTGAACCGTTTACAATAGAGCTTCTTCTATAACATTAAGCTGATATGAAGTTTCACCATCACTGACTCTACATATGTTGGTCTATCGGCACTGACCTTGCAAGAATGCCCATTCACTGCACTTTTGTAAATATTATTGATGTCTCGATGGTGATGGTTGGCCTGCACGAGGGCAAGGCGATCGTTGGGTGGATATGATATTCTTGTCGAAGCTCCATGGATTCAAGCAAATTCAAGAAACTGTCAATACACATTTGGCAATAATGGTTTAGAATATCTGGCATGATGGACTGGCTTAATTATCTTATCGAATATACATAAATTTTAACATAAATACACAGATTAAATTTTAACATCTGATTCTTATTATTATTTTTTTTATTTTTTATACATACATATTTGGACATCATGCAAGTCACCGTATAACAGATTTACCTTATAACTACTTTATTATGTTATCAAATAAACAAATTCGCATATGAAAATAATCCGATGGTCCTGAATTGACCTACAATCACTGGTTTGCGCAGTGAAGTAACTAGTCGAGATATTCCAGCACGAATCTATCTACATTACATAACATTTGTTTACATACTAGAAATGTTTTGGTTTATACCATAATTTTTGTGCCTATTAGTTTTACTACAAGTAACCACTCTATTGGTTGGTCCACACTCGTCGCAGAGCGGGAAACTGCCTTATAGTTAACTAACCATTCATTACATGGTTACACAATTTCACCATTACTTTATCATTTATTACCTATATATATACATACAACATTACCGATGAATATTCATCAAGTCTTCAAGTGATCTCTATGTTGATCGGTCCATACTCGCACAGAGCAGGAAACTAGCTTCAATTTAATGAATGATACAGTTTTAGTCGATCAAAATCATTCGACTGATATAATGGAATCGCAGCTTAACAATAACAATAAAAACTAACTAAACTAGAAGCGAGCAACTGAATGCGTATCATTAAGTCTTCAAGTGATCTCTATGTTGATCGGTCCATACTCGCACAGAGCAGGAAACTAGCTTGAACTTAATAAATGACACAGTTTTATTCGATCAAAATCATTCGACTGACATAATAGAATTGCAGCTTAACAATAACAATAAAAACTAACTAAATAAGAACATAAAATTCTATCTAGGTGTTAAACTTAAATAAACTTAACCTGAACTACGACGAGTAATGTATAGCAAGAGACATATCTATATATAATATATTACAAAAACTAACATTATCCTACACATGATATATATACACGTTATGTAAATAGGTCTTTGATAATCTACATCCTTTGTTTGGGACTTTTAAAAACGAAATCTCAGGCTGAAATTTTAACTAATTATTAAATTACTCGTGATCGACGGCGTCTGTTGGCTCTTTCTTTGCCTACTTACGCTGTCATACAGAGAAGCTTTGGACAGAAACCATCACACATGAATGAATTACGAAAATTAAACAATTAGGGCACCTCACTGTCGGCGTGTACTCCTAAAGTGAATTCCCCCATATAAATTAAATATATACAAAATAATAGCGGCTGAGATGTTAGTGCGCTTGCCTAATCTATTTCCTTTGATTCGCAGATTTTTACTGCTCGGAGGGAACAAAAATGGAATGAAAGTGAATACTACTCCGGTTGAAATATTCTAAAGCCGTTCCAACACAGCTAATAACAAATTATTCACCCGCCTGTCCTCATGGTGACTTAATACAGTCGCAACTCGCGAGAAAGATTGGGCGAGAGTGCACAAAATGAATCTCAGGTCTGAGTTCCATACCGCGTGGCCAAACAGACCATGTGTCCCACATGTCCATATTCCATGTTTCTAACGAAGCTCATGGCCGCGTTTCATATCAGACTATGTATTCCACATGTCCATATTCCAAGTTTCTAACGAAGCCCATGGCCGCGTTCATATCAGACTATGTATTCCACATGTCCATATTCCAAGTTTCTAACGAAGCCCATGGCCGCGTTCATATCAGACTATGTATTCCACATGTCCATATCCCATTTTGAATGATTCCTCTTGTCCAGATCCGGGCCAAGATGAAACTCATCTAACCTCTATAATATGTTAGTGCCACCGATACATGGCAACCACCGTGATTTACGCCTATGGACACCTCTCATGTGGTTTTACAGGTTACATTAACAACTAGCACTAAAGAAACACAATTTTAAACTATTCAAAATAAATATACTACATATCTATAAGATATTATTTTCAAATTATAACCGTTTGACTTGATACCTATAGGTTGAAAAACACGATATTATTTAATTTTTTTTTTTTAATAATTGCCCCACGTTGGGCGCCATTTTTGTTACGTAATTTCTTCCTTCGCCTCGGCTTCATGGTCAGGGGGGAGGCATATAGCCTAAATGGTTCTTTTTTTAAAAAAGATTATCAAATCAATTGGTTATGAAAAGAAATCACAAGAATCCATGGTTTATAATAAAGTTTAATATCTTTGTGACTTGCATGTATTAATTAAAACAATAAAACACATTTTACCTACTTATTATTAATAATACAAATTTAAAAAAATGATAACTATTAATTCAACACTATTTGCGAGCCCATCATGCCAACATGAAGTTAATTGCCAAATTTTGTGTGTGACTCTTGTTTAATATTTACTGCAGGTCCCTCACGTAAGGGATTACCTTTCCGGTGATGTCTTCCACGTGCTGATGATGGTCCTTGAAGTAATTTGTCGCCAATAGATGTGATGCCAGGGTAGAGTGACGAAGTTCGGGATTGACCACCAGACGATGTCCAATTAACCAGGCAAACCGGGACTCTGGACGCGATTTTCTCAATCACAATTTGCGCGTACCGTATATGATTTGTCTTGGCTTTTACGGGACCTTGACTTGATCGGATCATGAAACTTGAGTGCTTTCACACAAACGATTAAACGCAGAGAACATCATAGTCTAAGCTTAAACTCGAGGCGCACAGTTTAAATTTACCCCGTAATTACAAATTACAGAGACGATCCTAATTTCGTTTTCTAACTGAAAATTAGATCGCATTTACGGAGCGATCTCTCCCGGTTGAGCTTGGTGGAAAGACTGCCACATGAAGGTGATGCATCCCTTATGGTGCATTTCACTACGTGCCGAAAATCGTGTACGCCGGATTTTATTGGCGTTCCCACGCCGCCTTAGGGGTCTAAAAATACCGACTTTTATGGCTGGTTCATCCCTTACTTTAACTAAGTGCTTTTACAACCTTGAACACCAAAATATTGTTTTGGGTGATTTTGCATTTTAACAAGTTATAACGGTAATCTTATCCAAATATCTACAAACGAATGTATATAAAAAAATTGATATTAAACTAACTAATTTAACAAAGAAAATATGTCTTATAAATATATATTGTATAAAAATCAATAAATAGTTCATCAAGTAATAATCTATTGTTAATACAAATAAGATTACTCGACTAGAAAGATATACTTAAAAAATCTATGTATAGAAAAAATATTTAAGTTGTTACCGTTATATTTTTAACTTAAATATTTTTCGATAAATAGACTTTTCTGTAGGTATATCTTTCTAGTTGGTTAATTTAATTCGTACACAATAATAATGTGTTGTCATTAAAAAATAAAATAATATACAGCGTACAAGTGCAACATAAGTAAAATCAACCATATAATAAATCCTGAAAGTATTCGGGATAAGCTGTGGTACTGGAGAAAAATATTAAAAAGTTAGTTTGATGAAAAGTGATGCACGAGTAAAAAATATAAATAATTATTGATTTTATCAAAAATAAGAACAAAACGGAGAGTACACTAATGTAACATAAAAACACCTACTAATTATTTTAATAATATAATAATAGAGAAAGTAAGTCATACAGACAAAATTTGTCTTTAACATCAACCAAATAATGACAAAATCAAACTGACAAATAAAACACGGACAATTATAAATTGATACAAGATATTAATATTTATTCTACAATAACTATCCCGGAATCGTTTTGAGAGTTGTTTACTCTCGTTTCGATTCCACACAATAAAGCAACGCGTGCAATATTTTACAAAATCTTAAACATTGTTTTTGGACAATATTTTAAAGTAAGAGCAGTTACCTCAGTTCCGACAGTTAGTTACATAATACTTATTATGACATACACGTCAAACATAATCCGCAATCAGTAGAAAATAAAGTAAAAATTCAAGTTTATTTTATCGGTAAAATTAGTTAAGATGTTCGCAAATAACACATAAAACGACATATTTTATCCTAAATAGATGTAGAATATTTAGTAACATTGTAATATACTGTATTAATATACAACCTACTGAAATGAATCCACGATCCTGACTGATAAACCTTTGAGTGTTTATCAAACACTGTTATACTTTCCAGCCAATAGTTTTCCAATAAAGCGAATCAGATAAGAATAAAATTCTCCACAAATTTATCGACATTTCAAGAGACCTATTATGCTAACTAGCAATATCGGTGACGGTTTGATCATTGTTAGACAAAGCAAAAACTAGCAAATGATGAAATGGTTTTAAGAAATGATGCGTTAACGTAAAAGAAAAGATTTCGAACGTATGCGAATGCTGAACTCATTAAAAAGATGAATTTATTTTCGCTTGTCATGCTCTTCACGTATCTATTATGGATACCACAGTCCAAAGGCCATCACTATGATTAACTATGAAAGTAAACTCATTTATGATCTGAATTAAAATAGTTATATCATCTTGATCCAACTAGCGTCGCTAGTCAATAAACATGATACCAACAGGATATGTATTTTTATAGAAAACACCGCTCGACTGGAAAACATAGTGATTGGTTTGTCTCAACAAACTTATTCTGGTATTTATTGTCAATACAACTCTTCTTAATTTTTATTAATATACTAGGAATTGAACTGATAAGTTATATGAACGTCTTCTTCTTTCACGAGCTATGGAATTATGGTCTTGATTAGCCTCGTTTTGACGTTGCTGTACATTCCTGCCTACTGCAACTTATTTATATAGGTATACGGTGAATCGTATCACTTCTGAAATTCATAATTTCTTGACATTTTTCATTTATCTGTTAGATTATTATTCGGAGAAATATTGTGGACAACTCCTATGTAGTCCTATCTGATAAATATTATTGCATGTCTTTCTTGATGTTATCCATCGGTTTTTCATTTTATATTCTCTCTGGTCAACATCTAGCTTACATATGGGCTTTTATATTTTATAAACAATGACAATGATCCACACCTGTTTCACTGAACTTAACTTATTTAGACACGAAACTTGGAACCGAATTGAGTAGATCTAGAAGATCCATCTCAATTGTCTCTTATGTTTACAAGATGGAATTTTAAAAGAATTTGATATTTTTCAAAAGCAAAAATCATCACCATAAAATAAACCATTCAAATTATGCAGATGAATTAGTTGCGGTCTGCAGAAGTTTAAGATTGAATGATGGATGGAATACGGTAAAAACTTTTCAAGTTCCATAGTTTAGTGCGAACATGCGTGATATTAAATCTCGAGGACTAGATGAGTTTGCAAAAATTGTTCGTGTCACTATTTTTGAGAAATTAAACGCATGAGCATTTATGAACTTGAATCTTTGAATCAAATCAATTTCTTTCAAAGAAGATATCACTTTGCTCAATGCACCGAATAAAAATTAAATCTCTTTGAAAAATTAATAACTACGTTAGTTATAAATATGATATATTCTCCTCTTAAATCTTTTTTCTCATAAGCATATTATTTTTTTTTCTTCTTAATTAATTAAGCTGTTATTTTATAAAGATTCTTGTATAAAGATTCATGATTTAAAATAACTTTAATATACTATACATGCCTTTTGAGTTTCATAATAATCTAGTCAAAATGAAATAATATTTTAGGAGTAAGAATTTTCAAAATTAAATATTTGCACATTGTTAGACATGCTCACATTATTAACTCTTGAGTTCTTTGGTTTCTTGTTACGTAATCTTCACGTTGATAATTAAACTGCCAGCCTGGTTTAAGGAAATGATGTTAAATCTTCCTGCATAATACGTGATTTACGGTGATGTGAACTTTAAAGAATTAGTAAAGGGATATTAATTTGATTATAATAATAAGTTGATTTAAGTGTAATGATACTAAAATCATCTTGCTATTTATAAATGGCGATATATAGGTTGATAAATATTTGTGGTTCAGTGTATTAGTAAATGAAATTTTAATTTATTAAGTACGGTATAATACATTTACCGCAGCTTTCAAAATATCTGACGTACCATAGACACACCACACCCTTAATTTAATATTAATTATTTTTTAATTTTTTTAATTTAATATTAATAATTTAAAATTAGGGTGTGGCCCTTAATTTAATAATTACCATTTAAATTTAAATGAATAATAGAACAAGAAAAATAATTATCTCAATAAAAATTTAATATAAAATTGGTTGCTAAGAATTTATTATTATTTAACAAAAATAGACATGACATTTTTAAGGTCCCAATTATTAATTTCAAAAATAATAGCGATAATTCATGCACCCGTAAGAAATAGGGAGTAAAGTACGTAAACATTGCGGACGTGAAATTATAAAAAACCACTAAACAAAGACTTATTTTACCATTAACATATTTTACTTCCAATGGTAATATTATTTCATTACTTTGTAAAAGTATAATGTAAATGTGTTATAAAATCAAAAAAATTATCTTCAAAAATAGCAATTTATACAATTTGTTTGTTCTTTTCGCAAAGATTTTCCATGTTTATTTTGTAATCTGTCTCGTGAAGTTCGTTGTTTCAATTTCCCTCAGGATATAACAAGACAAGACAACAAGTTTGTTCAGAGGAAATAATATTCGTAAAAATATTACAAAATTTTATTTCCAAAAAGAGAATGTTACATACACGGAAATATTTAAAAAAAGAACTTAGGCATTGGATACTACTAAAGAAAATTCTCTGAAAATATTATAACGACATAAATAAATATTTTGTCAAAATGTTACCGTTTTCCTTAGAACTTTGAAAAGTAAGTTATTATGCAATATTAAAAATTCATTAATGGAGACGAAACCACATCACGGATGTTATTAAGTTATCCAATAGCTCTGTTTTTACAATTGTTCCTTACAGGAAACAAGAATGTAGACAAGGGTGGTTCGCCGATCTCCGCTTCTCTCAACCGGCGATGATGATGATTATGAGGTCGGAAGAAATGAAACGCAAAAGATGTTCAGTATAGGTACACTACAAATTCAGAATCAAGAATGGTTTCCCGCCGGCAGAATACCCTGTTTTTATTCAGATACATAACAATATATACAGTATTTTTTTTATTTATTATCTTTGTTTTATTAACAACTTAAATGAGTTTAAATACATCTACCGGTTTCGAAAAATACCATTTTCTTCTTCAGGATGTCATAACTAACTAAAAACATATATTATTGTTTCTTTACTAGAATGTATTTTTAAAAAAACAATTATTTAAAAAATAAATTTAGTACTTAACTCAAATTGTTACTTAATACAAATTTAGTCGAATAATTTTTAGGAAAAAATTTTAAATGCTTTATTTATCTCCAACGACTCCAAATTATTTGTTGTGACCAACACCGTTTATATGGAAAATTGACAATCCCAATTTTTTATCAAAACCAGGACCATTTTCAATCAAATGATTAGCAAATTTTGAAAACCCACTATTGTTCAAACATCTCAAATGCTCCTTTACTCTTATATTAAAATTTCTACCCGTTTTACCAATATAAAATGCAGCACAATCCTTGCAACTAAGTTTATAGATACCAGAATTGTTAAATTTATCATCTTTGTCTTTAGAATTTATGAGTAAATTTCCTATACTATTATTTGTATAAAATGTTTGTCTAATGACTCGTGGTAGGTGTTTAGATATTTGTTTCGAAAAGTTATTTATGTATAAAATCCTACGCCAATTATCATTATTATCATTATGTTTTATCTGTTATTTATATAAAAATAATAAAATAATAATATTAATGCCCGTCTCGACACAGAATTTCTCTAGTGAGATGGGCACAGTCCAAACAAATTTTTATACGTATTATATAGTTACTAATAAATAATAATAATAATATTAATATTGCTAATTTTAAAAGTATATATACAGTCATACTACATTTTCTCATCATATTTGCAAGTACCTACACAGCGACAGGCCACCGCTGTGACGTTTTACTAAGAATGATAGTCTTTGTTTTCCTGAAATCTATCCCGCAGGTTTTTTGGCGCCACGCCGATGATTATATCTTTAAATTAGTGACACGTGTCTTATCATATCAATTAATTGGCGCCTCACAATTCTGTGCGATACAACAATTATGTCAATCATACTATGCAATTGTCCTAGGTGGTAGCTACTGGAGCCCGTGATGCACTATCGTATCCAGTGATGTATCTCGAATTCTATTGAACCAGATGTTATTGAACTAGTGATTTTGAAAAATTTACCTTTTTAATATCAAACTGTAAATTATTATTTTTCTAATCTAGGAATAATAAAAAATATTATTGAAATTCTGTCATTCCAACAAAATTGTTAAAATATAATAATATTTTTAGATAAAAATCTAAATTTAACATTTCAGTTAAAGTGCGCGCGTACCCCGTTTTATATATTTCTGATGATGATGATCGGAAAGTTAAGTAATCCTAGATTAATATAATTTTTTTGTACTTAATTATGTTGATATGTTCTAGTGATAAGACGTATGCTCAGTGATGCCTGACGTTGAAAAAGTATGAATGTGCACCAATACCGAGGGACGTGGAGCAAAATATATGAATAAATATATATATATACATTTATTTTTTATTTATTTATTTCCATCAACGAGCTTTTACATAAGAATAATAATTTGTTTAATATAAATATAACAGTGCTGTTTAAATATAACATAATTTTAAAAACTAAGTATAGTTCACGTACAAATATGTTTTTAATTCAGGTAAGCTCCTGCAACGAAAAAAATTCTAAACAAATATATATTTTTCGACGTAATATTACAGAATCTCAAAAAACAATACATATTTATACGGCACAAGTACGAGAATGTACATATCTAGTTTTACGGTAAGATTTACATAAGAGTATTTTTTTTATTAAATTACTGTGGAAAGAAAACAGACTTATTTTTATTTCTGTGCTGTTAGTAATATAATAAGAATATCGCAATTGAAATGTTTTTGATGTTTCCAAGCTCTATTTTGAGATATTTCAAACTTTAAATTAAAATTAAAAATATTTATGTATCTCACGAGAAAAAGAAATTTTAATTCTTATTTTTCCTCAGTTACTCGAGTAGAAGTTAGATGAAGTTTCGTGCTGTGCACTTTACTAACAAAAAGGAAAAATATATAATAGTGAGATAGTTTTAACGTACCCATAATATAAAATAATAACAATTTATGGTTTCGCATAGATCATTAAATATACTTTTATTATTACCTACCCTGGAAAATTATTAAAATAAAAATCAATTAAACAAATAATTGATATCTCATAAAGACGAAGCTATTTTTTATTATGTTTAATGGAAATATATGGAAGTATGGGTAATTACAGGACTTACGTCTTCAGTTGGCTTAAATGATCACTCTATATAAATGTAACATTCACCATTCTCACCCATTAATCAATCTCCATATCTATCAAAAAAAAAAATTACGTTGTAAAGGGTTTTTCATTAAGGGCGCTCAAACTTTTTTTTTTAAATAAAACAAAAACGAATGAATATATCTAAAAAAAATTTATTATGTTTTGAAGTACATTTAGTGGCAATTATGTATGAAATTCAATTTCCCTCGCATGACCACCGCGAGCACGTTTGCAGAAGTCCAATCGTTGAATCCAATTTTCCATCACTTTTTCACATAATTCGGCCCGAATCGCACCAATTTCGCGTTCAATATTTTCTCTTAGCTCTTGTAACGTCGCCGGCTTGTTGGTATAGACCAAAGATTTAACATAGCCCCAAAGAAAATAGTCCAATGGTGTTAAATCGCATGATCTAGGCGGCCATTGAACTGGTCCATTTCGCGAAATAACACGCTCACCAAATTTGGTTTTCAATAAGTCAATTGTTGCATGTGCCGTGTGACTGGTAGCGCCGTCTTGTTGAAACCACATATTGGCCAAGTCCATACCTTGCAATTGAGGCCAAAAATAATCAGTTATCATGGAGCGATAACGATTACCATTCACAGTAACATGACGATTAGCATCATCAACAAAAAAATATGGTCCAATGACACCTCCGGCATGTAATCCACACCAAACAGTGATTTTTCCGGGATGCAATTGTGTTTCGTGAAGCACGTGTGGATTGGTGCCTGCCCAATAACGCATATTTTGCTTGTTTACATATCCATTGAGCCAAAAATGAGCTTCGTCGCTAAAGATGATTTTTCGATGGAATTCAGCATCATTTTCAAATTGTTGTGCAGCCCAATTGAGGAATTGGCGACGCTTCAAATGCTCAATCGGCTTTAGTTCTTGTATCAACTGGATCTTGTATGGATGTAGGCCAAGATCTTTTCGCAAAATTCGCTACAATGACGTCACAGAAATGCCCAATTGTTGAGAATGTCGTGTTAGTGACTCATTTGGGTCATCAAGAACAGATGCTCTAGCGACGGCTATATTTTCCTCACTTTGTGCATTTCTTTGTCTCACTGGCACTGGAACATTGTGTAGCGACAATGTGCTTTCAAATTTTTGCACCAAACATTGAATTGTTGATGTGGCAGGCAAGTGATGACGACGATAAAATGGTCGTAATGCTTTTAAAGTTGCGGTGAGCGAACGCGAATTTTGGTAGTAGATTTGAATAATTTGCAAGCGTTGCTCCGGTGTGTACTGCTCCATGATGATTTGCCAACTAAGTACGAGTGTTAACCTCAAAAAAAATTGAAGAAATATGGTGTAGTTTCTTGTCCCTGTTGAAAGAAAGTTTGAGCGTCCCTATTAAAAAACCCTTTATATGTGTTAATATGTGGAAACACTTCAAGTACTATTACACTATCGTTATCTATGGACTAAATTTTTTCATTAATGTCCCCGAAATAGCATATGTCACAATGAGAATCTATATTTTTTTTTAATTATTTAGGTGAAAATCGAATAATTGTGTTTTTGGACATATTCAAATATTGATAAAAAATAATTATTTGTATGATTATGTTCAGTTCGTATTAATTAAGATAGTAATTCTAAATATTTTGATTGGTATATTAAATAGATCAGTATTTATAACAAAACATCAGTACAGTATTTCACTGAAGTAGAAAAACAGAACAATTTAATATATTTTAAATAGTCACTTAGTAGTTATAAATAAAATATTAGAACATAATAATAACCTAACCTAACCTAGCCTTACTTAATATAACCAAACTTAACCAATAAAATATATTGGAAATGACTAAAAAATATTACTGTTATTTTTATTATTTGTGCTGACCAAAATATTATAACGTTCAAAATTTCTTTAGTTAAGGAATATTATTTACGAGTAATGATATTTATTGAAATTTATTTTTATATTTTCTGTCTTGTAGCTTCGAACGAAAATTTACTCTACAAGAATAACTTTTTATAATGTTGCTTCCTCGTGTTTTAAACGTGAATCTTTAATACATTTCTAAGACCTGCCCGAAAAAAGGCCTAACAAACAAAAGCACAATATTGTGTTTTATGCGTAATTTTAAAAGTTTAATGAAATCGGCCGTCCGGAAATTCTTTGTCAATTCATTGAAAAAAATACAATTACCGAAACGATGTAATTTATCTAATTTCCAATAAATCTCAGAAACAAATTCCATTAATTCTACTCATGGAGGTCGAGTCCTTTTTTAATTGATTATTCGAAGTAAAACAAAACTTCCCCATATCTGTGAGACAATTTAAAATAATACAAAGATAACGTAATTACTAATTGTTACGTACTTGACTTTTGAGTACGTCTTTATTTGAGTACGACCTTAACATATGAGTACACCTCGTATGTTAAGGTCCAAGAAATAGACTTTGTAACAATTCATCTTTTATTGCAATAAGCTACAATTTAGTACAAGGTATATCACTAGTATAGGTCAAACTATTAAGCCGATGAACCACATATAAAAGAGACGCGCACACTCCTGCGCGCCGTCTTTATAACCACACATACTCGCACCGGCAGTGCAGCACACATACGCACATACACGCACCATCCCACCATTCCAAAGACATCACACTAATAATTAATAATTTATAATTACAAATAATCTGAAGATCTTTTAAAAGTATGTATTAAATATTATTTGTCCTAAGCCTGAGATAGAGATTTTTAAATCTTAAGCATATATATTATTTATTTAATGTATTACGGCACGAGTCCAGGGAATGAGAGGCATATAAAAATCAGACATAAAGTGTATTTTTTAGCGCTACCGGAGATTAAGATTAATTATAATTTAAAATAAGGAACAAAAAAATATATTTTTTTAAATCTGATTTTTTGAGAAAGTGAGATATCAGAAGATGTGAGGTGCGGTGACTATTTTCTCCAAGATCTTGGATTCAGATTCTAGTGCAATTTAACAAAATTTGATAAAAAAGAACTCCACAAAATGTTATTTAGATATGTCAAAGGGTGAGCGTATAAAAAACAGACAAGCAGATATAATGTCCTCTATCTAAAAATTGGTGTAAGTACATACTAAAATGTTTGTTAATACGAGCAGAAAATGCCTCAGGCCCGTATTGCCGCGTTCTGGTTTCACCTGTAAAGTAAATAGCGTGTAATATCCTGTTTAGCCCCTAAAACACCTGTTTACCGAGACAATTTGGAGGAAATTACTCCGCAGACTGTCTGGCATCCAGCTTATAGTTTCTTTCCCCTTTATTGTGCTTTTATTTACTCTGAAAGGCCAAGCTTGTGAAATTTGCCGGCAGCCACGGTCGCGTAACCTCTCTCCGTCGCGCGATGTTCGCGTGATCATCTTACGCGGTAGAAAATATCAATTACCTTAAATTAAATTATAATTATGTTACAGTACAAGCGTAACATTTAGTTAATGTACACACTTACTAGTCAATGTAAGCACTTAACGTAAGATTAAAGTAGAAGTGTCAATGTATTCATTTGCTACAATACGTTAGTGAAAATGTAATGTAAAAATTAATTAAATATAATGTAAATTATTTTTTTAAGGAGAACACTTTCTTATTGTGAAGTTGCAATTTTTCACAACATACTGTGTCTGTGATATTTTTTAATATAAATTTAATAAAAATGAATTATCAATTAATTCAGGCGTTTCTTATAGGATTTTTTTACTCAAATGCACAGGCACAGTCCAAACAAATTTTTATATGTATTATATAGTTACTAATAAATAAATAAATTTGATGAATAAAAAAAAAATCGTTTACATTTCAATAAGCAACATATTCACGATTATCGATTACTGATTGACGCGGAGAACTTTTCAAAAGAAAATTATTTTTGGATAATTATTCCATCGGGAATTAGTTGATTCTACGTCTATACCTGTATTTTCTCGAGAATATTGTCCATCACTTCGAGCTTCTACTTTCACCTTAAACTTTTATTCTCCCAAAGAATATCAATACATTAGAGAATATTTGAATTTTTGCCAACCTGCTCCATGAACATTGAGCAAATGGATTCAAATCATTGACGGAAGACCTGGCTGCACTTAAGAGTTTTTTCGTGTTTTAGACAAATTAGAAAATTAATTTGATCATAGTCTAAATAGACATAAGACAACTTATGAAGTGGGATGGAAGTCATTAAGGAGACTTTGGATTCGGTCTAGAAAAAGACAAATTCATTATATAAATCGGAGTAATGTTCTAATTATGATTTAAGATTTTTATCAATCGTAATTTATTATCCTAGTTACTATGCGCGGCATTATAGAAATTAATAGATTATACACTTATGAAACAGAAAATTTATATCATGCAGATAATTTTTTTTTTATAATTATCTTCGTGGTGGTTTTTTACTAAGATACAGTAAATAAATGTGATAATATATTATTTTAAAAACGTACTTATACGGAATATTTTCTTTTCAGTTAGTTATCTTGGTAAATTAAAGCGGAATTCCCGCTTTAATTTCGTTATAATCGGAATTATTCTTGTTTATTATTTTATTCCATATTTTGGTTCACATTTAGAATTTATAAGTAATTTTCCTATATGATATTGTATAAAATGACGATAAATAAATAAAAAAGACAAAGATGATAAATTTAATAATTCTGATGTTTATAAACTTAGCTGTAAAAATATTGCACTGCTTTCTTTCTATATTGATAAAATAGGTCTAAATTTTTACACAAGGGTCAAAGATCATTTAAGATGTTTAAATAGTAATGGTTTTTCAGATTTTTCCAATCATTTATAATAAAATGATCGTTATTTTGATAAAAATTCGGGAATGTCCGTTTTGCATATAATAAATGTTAGTCTTAAATTAAATAATTTAGAATTATTAGAAATAAGTAAATTAACCAAAATATTATAAATAATCACTAGATACTAAAAATAATTCCTAAAAATTTTTTTGTAAATTTACATCATCAAGTCAATCTCCACATCATTCATGGTAACTATTTAAGTAAAGTACTAAATTTATTTTTTAAATATGTATTTTTTACCATCAGAATAACGTTTGATATATTTTTTGTTAGTTAATTTTACAATCTGAAGAAGAAAATTGTGTTTTTCGAAACCGATTAATGTTATAAAATTATTCGTTAAGTGGTTAATTATAAACAAACTAAAATAATCTACAAAATAATGACTAACCAATGTATCATTTGATGGCTGAAGATATCTTCAAACCAATACAATATACTCATTTTTTCAATAAATACATTAACATGTAATTTTTGCGCACTTAAAAATGAACAAGTCCAAAACTATAGCAAAATAAGGATACGGCAAAAAAATTAAATTCGTACAGGAGTTTACATACTTAGGTCATTCAATACAACTAAAAAGTAATAAAGAGACTCATTCAGCTGAATTAGATAGTATTTAAAATGCTAGAGCATCCTCAAAACCAAAATACCGTAATCTATAAATACAAAAGCTTGTGCATGCTCTCAAATCTTACATATGGAGCCGAGACGTAGACTCTCACCATTAATATCATGCACAATTAAAAGTAGTCGAAAGTGCAACGTAATATGCTTGGAATCTTTGATAAATCGAGTATCAAACTTAGAACTTCTAAGTTTGATACTCGATCCCTTACCTTAGAAGATCTAGGTAGGTGTGTGTCCAAAAATTCGTTTTCATTTTGGTTCATTCGCTGTACCAACGTAACGAATGGGAGAGAGGCGAGGGGTATGCCGATCGATAGCCGCATCCTTGGGAATCCAGTCGCTGTGGAGCTTGTTCTTACCGATTGTTCGTGAAATTTTCCCTGGAAAATTGATGTTCCGATAAGGTGATATAAACTGGCCTCCGTTTAGCCCTGACTTGGTACCAATGGACTTTTTCCTATGGGGCTATTTTAAATTAAAGATATGCAGTAACAATCCTCCCTCTCCAGACCATTTAAAAGAAAATATCCGAAAAGAAATGGCAGCGATCACGGAAAATACGTGCCGAGCAGCTCTCAGATATTTTTTTTTCTGTTTAGAAGAGTGCCAGCGAAATAACGGATCACATTTAGAAAACATAATTTTTAAGAAATAAATTGACTACTTAAATGCAAAATAAATATTTTTTTATTAAACCCATCCATTATTTTATTACAATATTTTTATTATGAAAAAGACTTTTGGAACACTTGTATATCTTGTCCAAAAATTCTGCATACTTAAGTGAAAACGGGTTGGACAGATCTGTTGATGTGATGTGAGAATGAAAGTTCTGGACGCATTGATGGAAAAAGAATTGGTCGCCCTTAAGGTCGATGGAGCGATGACATCAGAAGAGTGGTAGGCAACAAATGGATAAAAACAACCCTTATCAGACAATTGATATTTTAGGGAGACCTGTATCGTCATCATCAGCCAGTGGAGTCACACAGCTCGATGTTGATAATGATACTGAAATACCCCATGAATTAATCAACATTTCATAGATTTATCTATTTTATATCATATATTGAATAATATTGAACCAGTTGTGTACACTTTTTTTAAATTCTCCATAATACTATTACGTCTCCCCGTCTATTTATATGGCTTTCTGGACATCTTGGATTTCTAGGATGTAGTGTCATTATAGCTATATAATGCTTGATTAAACGGCCAGATCTGTGAGACACCAGCAGGGCAAAAACGAACATGTTTTTAAGTAAGATTAGTTAAATGTTTTCTCTTTTATATATTTAATAACAGTACGTAAATATATATACAATTTTAAAGAATGTGTAGGTACATTGTAAATCAAAACATTGCGAAATCGTACGAATTTTGAGCTGTCATCTCTCGTATCATAGAAGCCGTGAATGAAATCCTACGAATTTTTTCTATGGTCGCACTATCAAAGAATGATGCAACGTTGACAGTTTGTAATATTTATATGTGTTTAATAATCATTTATGTAAACATGATTTCAGTTTTTTTTTAAGAATATGGTCGCGCTGTCTATAGCCGCCCGCGGGGCCTAGCAGTAAGTCATCGGCGAGCCGATTGCTTGTCTGCTTGCCATTTTAATTTACGTACTCAAAAATTATTATATTTAAATTATTTTTAAGAGCAGAATAATAATTTTGAGACAGCATAATTTCTGCTTGAGAATGTAAATGTTTATCAAAAGACGACTTTGATTTAAATTTTCGATGTAAAAAATTAAGTATTACTTTTTCTTGTATCGTCCCACGGCAACGTTGTTTTAGTTAAAATGCAAAAAAATGTCAAGTGTTTCCATTTTCATTTGACGTAAATCGCTCCGAGGTGGGCACTAAAGAAGATTTAATGAGAAATAAGTGTGCCAGTCGTATAAGGGTAAATGTGTAATGTGATCGTCGTATACCATAAGGCGTATTTTTTTACTGTGAAAGTTTTGATGATGAAGAAAAGCTCGCTACAACCGTAGTCGGTAACATGACAAAATCGTATCCCAACGAGTTAACCGAGCGACCGGCCACTGTAAGGGTGGATCTCTTGTTCATCTTTCATATCTTAAATAAATTTATGTTTAATTTATTATTACGAATCTCTGTTACTACTATGTTTGTTTAAATATTTTTGTCTAGCCTTTTGAATCAATTATCATTGTGTAGCCAAGTGTTTTATATATTGTATTTACGTTGTATTGCCAATAATTTGTGATTCTCTTTTATACGCTTTAATAATATTAAATTATTGAGTATGCTTTGTAATTTTACAGAAATATATCTGCAAAATATTAATATTTATAAAATCAGCTGTAGCGGTATTTCATTTAAAGACAAATGAAAAAATTCTACGCTTTTCCGAGGGCCATCGAAACACATAAGAAATAAAAGTCAATCCACGTTGATTTGTCCAACATTATCTTTATGTAACATAATATCGTTTAATAAATGACAGTATTAATTAAATTAATAATAATTTCCTTTGTCGCCGTTATTTGTGTGTGTCGCCCGAGGCGGGTACCACTCTAAGAATAATCCAACAAGCCTGGTTAGTTTGACAAGCTCTTTCAAGGTTTTTATGAGTCATATCTGCGCGTTGCTGCACTCTTAAAAGATTGTATCAATATTTAAAGGGGTAGTATTCAAGAATGAACGTTGGCTAATATGTTTAATAGAAATTAGCAATCCGGAGCACTTTCTCTGGCTTGTGATCAAGTGCCATATACATCTCCGGATATTTTCAATATTGATATTTTGACCGATGTAAGTCACCAATTACAGTGGTGGGTGATGGAATTGGAAGAGATGGGTGGACGGAAAATAGGGAATCGGAAATGAGAAACTACCACACCAAAAAACTCTGAAAAGTTTCCAACGTACACAAAATACCAAAATCACAACGGTATATGATACTTCTTAGCGATTCTCGACGAGTTTTACCAATACAAAAAACACAAACCAGTCGATCCGACGGTCAGATATATATTTTACAAGTGATCCAACAAATAATCGTATGAGAATCCTTCCTCTCCAAATCTCGACGAATGATACGAAATCAAAAACACACCAGTCGAGACAAAGGAACAATGTGTACTGATTGGGAGTGGGCTAAAGGGTAGAAACAAAACTAAAACTGATAATAATAACATTTTTTTCAAGTTATAGAAGCATGTGTGTTCATTCACCTATTAAAAAAAACAATAATTACGAATACGGAACAGATAAAAGGGTATTCAATTATGTATTGACGTATGTAATTATGAATTATGATTGTGTGGGTATGTTGATGATTACGGATCAGAAGAATCTGCTATTCTGTGAGAGCTGGTGCTCTAAATTTTCACCCAACTCTCACATGTTCGATGTGCGATTAATCGCGGAGATGTATTTTTATGTGTGTGTGGCCAGAGCAAGTTAAGAAACGAAATACTACTTACTGTTGACACTAGATTTATTATTCATCATAGTTTTACAGAAATGCGGATGAAATTTAACCGCACAATACAAATTCGCGCAAGTTGTTAATGGAGGCTCTTTTACGAACTCGTCATCGGTGGCGAGTAGAATGAAGCTAATGAGTGGATCTTCCTCGGTTGTGGGCGCGTGATATTAGCGTATGGTGGCGTCGGTACCGGGCGTGTTCTTGCGGGTATTGGAAGCGCTAATTTTTGAGTCATCGTCGGTATTGATGGCTGTGAAAGCGATAAACCTCCGCAATATCATAACAAGTGCGTCAAGATTAATTGTGTGATTAAATTGATGTACTCTAAGAGATTAGATAAATATTCAGATAGGCAGTATTAAAGTATGAACAATTGCCGTTCTAATAATCAACATAATATTGTTGATCTGGAGCCCTTCCTTAGCTAGTACTAATACATGTAATGAGGTGTCGTGCGCTTTTCCCGGTGTTCTTAGCATTACATTACATAAATATTATTATTGAGTGTGCTATCAGAACTAAATAATAATATTTACTATAATTTGACTTTTTAAATTTAATTTTAAAAATATACATTTTATTACCAAAATATGTCGAGTTTTCTTTATGAAAACATTAAAAATTCATGTTTACAAAACAAACTGGTATGGACTCACAGACCAGGTGTACAAATAGGAGAGGAGTTTGGAACATTGGCTGTGGGACGAGGGGCATTCCACACACATTATTTGTGGAAACATATATTCGATAGTTTATAACACATTTATGCAATAGTAAAAATATTGAATCTTTGTGTAAACAAGGCGAAATTTTTCACATATTTATTATGCATATTATATTATTAAGTTTTCGTTCAAATCGAGTCATATGTTTTAAAAAAGTCGCGAGGCTATTTGATTGCGTAAGTGGTATCAAAGTGATAACGTGAGTGACACGAAAATTAAAATATTGAAACAAGGAATTTCTGTTATATAATATTTATATTTATATAATATAATATTTGGTAGACTGTATGAACTGATAGTTTATTTAATATTAGATTTTTTTAAATAATAATTTGTATAAGACTTTATTGAAACGCTTAAAACGTGCCGGCGAAATCACGCCCCATTCGTAGGCACGAACGCAACGTAAGCCAAGGGGATGAACGGCTCTGCGTAATGGGGAAAAATTGGATTGTTGTGACTCAAAGTTTAATGGAGATAACGCGGCGAGTCGCCCGGTTCATTGTGACGCTTTATTGCGAAGCTTGGCGGAAATTTCAGCTTTAATTTACCGCTTTGACGATTAAGTTTCCTCCATTTTTAATACTCTACGGCATTATTATGATTAATCCCTCATGAAAAATTATACCTGAAGACAACTGAGCCGGTCACGAATCTTAGATGTGAGATTTTTTTAAGTTTCTACGTCGAAAATTGTAAAATGTGATATACAACAAAATATTTTTTTACCTATAAACGTAATATCTCTATATTGAGTTGAATAGTAAATTATTCGACATACGCCAAAATAAATAGGAGACATCGACTAGTCTTAGACGCTACAGTTATCGTATCGCATATTTTCGTTCAGTTTAATTTTTCTATGTTAAATCACACTCTTTGGACACCTATCTATCTCTCCAGATAAATCAACATCTTTTGACTGATTTTTATCTATCTGTCTGGATTTTTGACTAATCTAAATCGATTTTTGCATATTTACTTTTTAAGATTCTGCGCAAAGTATAGGCACCCTTCCCCTGGCCACCCCATTTGCCTCTTATTATGTGTTATATTGAATCATGTCTAGAACCTTGAAAAAATATTATTTCTCCACCTTTTCGGACGTCTCATCCTTTCCCTGCTTCGGCCAAAGTTTACATCATAATAAAAAATAGTTTTTTTTTAAAACTAACTATTTTAAATTATAACTAAATCAGAAACCCGGTATATATTTTATGCACGGATCTTTTATAGTGACAAAAAATGATTGGTCCCTACATCGCTTGAATATTTTATTAATAATTATATTTATAATAATTAAAACACACGTTTATTACTTGAAGAGTTGTTGTTTAAAAGGGTTAATAATTATTATAAAACATACGCAAAACAACATAATATAATATTAGACCGATCTCCATTTTATTGAGTAATTTCTAAATATCAGTTGCCAAAAATTTATAACAATTTCAGAGTCTAGTAAAATAATAACACTACAACACTAAACTTGTAATGCAGCATCACAGTGTCTCTGGTAGGCGAAAGGAAATCGACAGCAACATAATGACTGTAAAATTCTGAGAGATTATTTCAGCGTATTAAATTAATCCGATTGAAGAATTTATTTTGGTGCTTATTTACTTTAATTTATTGTGTTGAAAAAGAAAATAAGGGAGAGAAAATTGGAGCCCCTACTTATACATATAGAAAGATATCAATTGAAGTGATTTTGATTTTGCTAATGCCAAAGAAACAATTACCATGAGGTATATTATTGGCAACTTGATAATAGAGGCCAAATTGATACGAGGATCAATTAAGGCTCAGTAAAAAAAAACAAAAAGTTTCAACTTGTTTATTATGAAGTACCGATATGTACAAGATACCAACAGGTATAAAAACAAATTTTGATCATTTGGAAGGCCTCCCCTACCAAGGCGGCGCGTTACGGGACGTCTGCTATGGTACAGTCGAAAGGAGCATCCCCTGGACTGACCTCCTTCGTCAGCAGAGAATGTAGTCCGAGTAAGCTGGCTGGCAGGTGACCCTGAAGTGGGCCACTGGATAACGATGGTCCTGGTAATGCGGGTCGGCGGCTCCAGAGCACTTCGGCTTGGTGATGATGGGGTATAGGCCTTCTCGGCCGAGGAAAGAATGGTACATCTGGACACGAGAGCAGTACCGTTATTAAAATATACGCCTTAGACTGCAATAGCACTGGCTGTCGGATGCTTTTCATCTGAGTTGAATTAATAGAAGATCCAGAATGCAATGGCAGTAGTGAATGCAGCAGCAGGTTTCAGTCTAGTATTGGTCTTTAAGCTTTGAACATATCCAGCTTATTTCAAGCATTCTTTTGTAGATCCACATATCAAATACCTCAAGTCGCCTTATCGTTTCTTCGCTAGGTGTTCATGCTTCCATTCCATAAAATAAAATCGATGATAGCCATTGTATAATATTCATCACATTAATGTTATTCTAAAAACAAAGATTTCCACCACATTACAATCATCAAGTTATTAAGCTTAACAGTGTCTATAAATCTCTTTTTACTCTTCAGATTTACACATTGCGTTGCAATTTGTCCCGGAAATATAGTTAAATTGCTCTTGAAAACCCTCTTCTCCGCTCGCTGCATTTACTTTTACGTGACACAAAATTACATCCACTGTAACAGTGTTTACGGGCGACATTACTTACACCGCATCCCCATTGTCTTCCCTCTTGCCTTCCTTTCAGAGCTCATACGCCATCTTCATTAATGCCATATCCACATCATCCGCCACGTATTTCTTCCCCTACAGCTCGCGAGAGTTACTTCTTTCTTCTCGCTCTGTGCCACGCCCCCAGGCTCGCCGCAGTGCAAAAGCGCCCATTTTGCCACCAACGCGATTAAACTTAACTAGAAATAGTTTGGACTAAAATTACCATGAAATAATTACTGCCTTACGCACACGATGAAGAACTAAGAAAAATTATTTTCAATTACCTCATTGTGTAAATCTTTAGTGTTGTAAGTAAAAAATGAAACTCACTGCAGAATTGTAGACTTTAATTTTTTCTTTAAATGATGAATTTTTCAGTTTATAAAAACAACGCGTAAATGTACTTTTTGATAAATTTTTGAAACGTTTACAAGTAAACAAAAACATCAATTTATCTGCCCTATTGATTCAACAAATGACAAATTATTTAATGAATGGTTCAATAATTATACAGTGAATAGAAGGTTTTTTAATAATATCGTGGCAAGGCGCCACTACTGGCAATATCCTACGATATACGCTGTTTTAAAGCGACAGTTGCTGTGTACTATTCAATGACGCCCCATTATGCATTTTAGCGACTAAACAACCGCAACCTTTTTGCTTCACTTACCAATCTTATTTTTGAATTCTGTATTAAACCGACTGACATTATTTTACTTTTAAAATTAACAACATTAGCTTTGTGGTTAAAATTCATATTTTTTATTTATTATCTTTGTTTTAAATTTAACTACGAGTAACATTCTAAAAAATTTTCCTAAAAATTATTCGACTAAATTTGTATTAAGCAACAATTTGAGTTAGGTACTAAATTTATTTTTTAAATAATTGTTGTTTTTTTAAAAATAGACTCTGGTGAAGAAAAAATGATATATGTCTTTAGTTAGTTATGACATCCTGAAGAAGAAAATGGTATTTTTCGAAACCGGTACTTGTATTTAAACTCAATTCAGTGGTTAATAAAACAAAGATAATAAAAAAAAAATACTTTTATTTTATTTATTTACATCAACTGTGGGCTTTTATATAACAATAATTATTTATTTTATTTAAATATAACAGTACAGTTTGAATATAACATCATTTTAAAAACTAAGTTTATTTCAAGTACAAATATTTCTTCAATTCAGGTATGCTCCTGTCAATGAAAAATGTCAACAAAATTGGATAATTTGTATAGCGACATTTTTGTAAAAACTTTCGCCTCAAGGACGCTGATGCATCCGTATTATTGACGAGTTAACAGCATAATTATTTTCTACCTACAAAGAACACTTCATATAATCTAATTTGAGTTGGAACTTTATACTAAACCATTTGTGTTAACTTGGGGCAGTCCAACATGCTATTGATAATTTTATATAGATATACTATATCGCTCACATCTCTTCTCCGGGCATTTTTTTTCAAATGAAGTAGACTCATTAAATATTCGTAACTTATATTTTCTATCGGAATATGCAATTCAAAATTAATAAATTATAGATATTTATGTTACACTCTTTCGATTTTTATATGTGAGCCATAGTATGGAGACCACAGAGTCGAGTTAAATTCCAGCGTGCTTTTTACAATCGATGTACGTAATGCTGTTAGAGAGCGAAGCGAGTAAAATTTTTTGGCTATCCTACATGGCAACTCCTACAGAATAGCTACATATACAACAATTGCCGTAACTGAAGTAATTATATATGTAATATTTATATTTTGTATGTATATATGTGTGAACTTTATTAACTTTTTTTTTTAATTAATATTTTCCTTGGTTTTCTTTTTCATAGCATTATATATATTTCATAACTTTAATATATAACATAATATGTATTATCTCTATGATGAACCGGATGAAAAAAAAACCTGATCACAATGGAATAAACACATTACTATTAACACAAATCCTAAAGATTTCATCGCCTTGTTGCAAATTTCGTTGTAATATTGAATAAATTATGCCTATGTTGGCTGTCGACCTATAGTTGTTAGGTATTACACAAGTCCATCATGTAGCCGCTACAATATTATTTATATGAAATTTTAATTTATCCAAGTTTAAAGACATTTTTTTTTTCCACTTACAAACACCTTTACAGTGTACGTAAGAATGCTTAGCTACAAAGGTCATCGGATGGTTCAACTTCTCTCCATATAAAATTCAATAGACAACGTTTCAATTTATTTTTCACCGGTGACCGTATTATGACTTTTCTCATTGAATACGAACACTTAACAGGCGGTAGGACACGATCCGCATGGTTTTATTTTTTAAAGAGTCAATTTAATGTAAATTTTTCAAAGTTTTTTACAAAAACTACAGCCAAATTTCAATCAATTTTATTATGAAAGATTAATTTAATTTTAAAGTAATTCATTAAAAAATAATGTCTAAATATATTTTAATATAGTGACGGAACCCTATTTAATCTTTTATGCAATAGAATTATCTTTGGTGCACTGAAATATTTCTATATTTCAAGATCTCTGTTTTGCAACAACCGTAATGGAACTGACATAAGCGAGCTAATCGTCGATGGCTAATCGCTTAAGCCTAGGTGTTTTAAGAGTACCAAAACTTTACTCATAACATATTACGTAAACGAGAAGGCACGGATGACCTTGACACAAAAATGCACGTAAAACAATGAAATATATATATATATATTTTTTTTTTTTTTTTTTTAAATAGAGATGCGTATACGGAATACATGTCACATCAATATTCTTACTATTTTCAAACTAAGCTAAATGCTTGTGCTATGAAAATAGTACTAACTTGCTGGTGTCCTGGAACGAGGCGCGAACCCTCGACCACTAGATCACTAGGCCAACGTCTTGACCACTACACCAACAAGCTACTCATATATTATTGCTTGTAGACAATTATGCAGCTCCCCCAAGTGATTCTTGAATTGAAGGAGACAGCAAAAGAGGTTGAAGATATCAATGAAGAGACTCTCTCAAATCAGAAACCATTTTTTTATGTACATTCAATAAGTGATACCCAAAAAAATGTCATTTGCAACACCAAAAATGTACTATTTGATGATGAAAAATTATGATGATACAAAGTTTAATTAAATTAACTAATTTAACACACTCATCTACATATGAAATATGTATCTTTTTGGAGTATGTAACAGGAATATGTATATTCCAACAGGACCTTTCTTTCAGTATCTGATTCATTTTTTTGGTCATTCTAAACATTTTTGGAAAGTAACCGAAAAGAATATTGTAATTAAGAACAAGAGAATGAATATTTAATATGTAGATATGTTCAGAGTGTAACAGACCTATCCCACAATATTTTATGGGTGGAAACCTGACTATAATACAAGTCCCTCAAGGCCCTCGGAAAAGCTTAGTTTTTTTCATTTATCATTAAACGCGACTATTATAACTGATTTATAAATATAAATATTTTTCAGATGTATTTCTGTAAAATTACAAAGCGTACTTAATATATGTAATATTGTAAAAGAGTATAGAAGAGAATTGAACACAAATCATTGGCAATACAACGCAAATATAATACAATATAGGATGTAACAGATCTAGTCTACAATAGTTTATGGGTGGATCAAATATTGTTGATTACCTGACAAAAATACATTTAAAAAAAGTAATTATGCAATAATTTCGATTCATATTTTATTAATAATACATTGATAACAAAAAGTTAAAGGTCATCGAAATTTGAGCGGCCAGACAATTTTTGTTAGATGATTTAGGGCCTGAAGCAAATATATACATTAATAATGGATACATTTTGCAAATATTCATTTCGAAGTAAGTACACTTAAAGCTTAACGTAATTTTGTAAAAAATTCAAACAATATTTTCCGTAACGGTTAAGAATTTGCACATATTCCTTGAACATTTTCGACTCATAATTTAGTCAGGTATCCACCCATAAAATATTATGGACTAGGTCTGTTACACTCTGTACACTGTTTAACCTTGACTGTCATGTAATTTTAGTCGTGTATTATTATAAAGAGTAAAAAAACTATTTTTATTAAAATCAACCTATCATATTTGAGCGAGTATAAATATTTCGTTGATTTAGTACGTTACGAAAACCTTTTAATATCCTGTCTAATCCATCAACGTCTACAAATAATACACATTTTATTATTTTAGGTTTATTTTCAAAAATGTGAATATTATTTTTGCTTGTTATATTTTTCCCAGTCTTCTTTGATGTAATCGCTATAACACCTTTTAATTTATCTATCACACTGAAATTAAATTCACCAAACCATGAGTGTATATACTTTTTAATTAATAAAAGCAGAATCCTCTTGTTAATATTTATAATGTATTGATATTAATTATTTCATGTAACTTATTACTATATAACAACTAAGAACAAATTGACTATGATGTGTGTATGTTTATATAACTTTAAAGTTCCTGTGTTAAATTTTTTTTCTAGTACATTAAATATATATTTTAATTTCCAAACAATGTTTAATTTCAAAATTTCAACAAATATTTTAATTTCAAAACCTTATATTTCAACTACGGAATTCAACAACCAATGAAAAATGTATCTCTCTCCTTTTCCATCAAATGTCTCAAAGAATAAATAAACATCGAGAAGGTGAAATCAGAACGAGGAGACTAATGTGACGGAAAGAAGAAACCGTTTCCACAGTGAATTTAAATATCGTTATTTAAAAACATCACTGAAAGGTTTTTGAAACAATGTTCGCCTCTTTTGAAGTAAAACTCATTATTCTTTTACACACGGTATGTTAATTAACAATTTTTCTCGGCAGTCTATCCAATAAGAAACTATCCACCATCTATCATATCAACATCTAGCTCTTCAGTCTTTTAAATTATATAATTATAAATTATTTTTTAAACGATAGTAAAAATTATTCTTCTTTTCTTTTTTCATTGAAAATATTTCAGTCTTCATTTTAAGGTATTCTTTATTTAAAATTATGGCTACGAACAAGATTTTAGCTCTCAGGGTCTCCGAAAGACGATGCTTTTGTTATCACCTTGCTACAAAATCATAATTTAATGATGCTTATTAATTTATGTATTTATTGTCCAGATTTAAATCACCAAACTACATTAATTTTAATTATTTTCTCACGATAACTTGTGTTTCGTTCAACATCACATCTCCTTTGCGGAATTATAACAAACATTCTACGACTAACTGATAACGTTATAGCAACAAAGTAGTTGATCTTTAAGAAGTATTTACTGGGAACAGAGAATATAAACATATACTTTTTTCCACCAAATTTCATTGTCCTCTTAAAAAACAAACTTTGGTGGAATTTAAAGAATTAGAATGAACGTTGTTTTCACTTTTAAGGGATTGAATAAAATTAGTAGCTGTTTTTGTGGAATTTAATGAACTTAGTAGCTATTTTTAAACAATAAAATAAATATTTTTAATATTTGCAATAACTTTGAGGTTAATGTTCATTATATAGTTTTTAATTTATTTATAACCAATTATTATTAATATTAATTAATTGACGAACAGGTTTCGGAAACAACTATTTCTTACTTCATATTTTATTCATAAATAAATTTTCGAATCAAATTTCTAAACATCTACAACAAAACATTAGACCGACATTTTGTACAAATAATAATATAGTAAAATTACTCATAAATTCCAAAGATAAACATGATAAATTTAATAGTTCTGGTGTTTATAAACTTGGCTGTAAATATAATCCTATATTGTATATTGGTAAAACAGAATTTCAACATGAGTCAAAAACCATTTAAGATGTGAAAATAGTAATGGTTTTTCAGAATTTTCCAATCATTTATTAGAAAATGATCATACTTTCGTATTGTCTGTTTTACATATAAACAACGTTGGTCTTTAATGGAATAATTTAGAATCATTTGAAATAAATAAAACGTACAAAATTAACTAAAATAATATTTAAAAACATTAGAATGTGATAATTATATTTTTGGTTAGTTAATTTAACATTCCGAAAAATGAAATGGTTGCTTCCGAAACCGGTTGGTAAAATAATTAATATTTAAGTGGTTAAAAAAACAAATTTAAAACAAAAATATATATATATATACCGTTCTACAATGACGTAATTTATCATTAATGAATGATAAGTAAATAGTGAGATTCAGAACCACTGAACGCACATGCGGGTACCGAGGGTGTCTGAAATGAGGGGTGGTTTACCTAATAAATGTACACGTCAGCACCCTTGCACAATGGCTCCACCCTTACCGAAATAAACGTTTTACTCGTGACGTATCCTCAAACTGTGCACAAATATGTTTTGCAGCAACTTGAATAGTATACTTTACTCATTTTAAATATACCAAAATGTGATACGAAATTAGATCGCACCATGTGATCCATAACGGAATAAATTTGAAGGTTGGAAGAAGCAGGGCTCATTAATGGTGTCGGTATCTGGTGCTAGTGGCTAACGAAAGGAAAATATAGTTGATACAAGAATACTGAGAAGACCACTTAAGACCAGGCCTGACCAAATAGAAAAAACCTAAAAACCAGTGGAACGCGTGTAAGAAATTAAAATAAATAGATAATCCTCATCATAAATTTAGTGCAAATGTGATAGATTTTCAAAATTATACGTTTGTACATAACAATTTAAATATATCATGAATTCATCATGAGTTCATTGAAACGTGGTCGGTCTACCGATATAAAAAAGGTTTTTATATAGAAAAAAGATATATATACTCTTATCATAATTTTGCATTGCCTGCCATAACGAAAAAGAACTGTTATAAAGTTAAAAAAAATATTTAACTAACAGGGATGAAATATTTACTTTTTTTCCAAACCCCTAAAAAGCTTACCTACTTACTTACCATCACGCCGTTTCCCCGCGAGGGTAGGCATAGAGAATAGAGGGCCACACTCTTCTGTCCTAACATACAATTCTCGCCACATCCACATTCATACATTTTCTCATACAAGCTCGCCGATTATTGAGGCTTCTAACGGAACCATCCTCCAGTATCTGGTTTATCTGGTCATGCCAAGTCTTCCGCGGACGTCCTATATTTCTAGTGCCATCAACACTTGCGTCATATACCTTTCTTACCATTCTCTCCTCATTTATCTGTTCCATATGACCAAACCACTTGACTCACTATACAAAGATCAGCTTTATTCCTTATTTCTTCATTCTTTACTCTGTCATAAATGGATCTGCCACACATACGCCTAATTGATCTCATTTCCACTGCATGCAGTCTACTTTTGTTCCTCTTCTGCCAGCTCTAGGCTCCACTTCCATACATCATTGTCGGTACCAGGAATTCATTATGTGCCGCTAGTCTTGCTTCGGTTCCCATAGCTATAATTCACATCGCTTTATTCCCTGCAGTCACACTCCTTTCGGTATCTTTCTCAGTCTTTTCGTTTTTATCAAACATACAACTCTCAAATACACAACTTCATCTACTTGTTCCCAACATTCATTACCTACAAGTATTTTGCACGCTGCCTTACTTATCTCCTTTTCGAATACCGTAACTTTTAACTTCAATTCATTTTGTTTAATTCATACTAAGATCGCTTTCCTTGCATACATCATTCAGTCTGCTCATTTAAGTCTTTAATTCTTCTCTCTAAGTAGCAATGCTACTAATTGTGTAATTATGTAATTGTAATATAACACTCTTTGTCAAAAATACTAGGAACTGATAAATGTATTATTATTGTTATATTATAATATTCTTTCATTAAAGAGCAGCTAATATTAATTCTTTATTTTAGATTGTTAACCTTGTTTTATTAACCACTTAATGAATTAAATACATCTACTGGTTTCGAAAAATATCATTTTCTTCTTCAGGATTGTCATTAACTAACCAAAAACATATATTATTGTTTCCTTAACAGAATCTATTTTTAAAAAATATTAATATTTAAAAAATAAATTTAGTATCTAAAGTAAATTGTTACTTGATGATACAAAATTATTAGAACAATTTTTAGGAAAAATTTTAGAATGGGACTTGTGGTTAAATCTTTTTGGTTGTTCATAATGTTTTGATTAGTTTTATACAGAATTTTCTAATCATTTATTAGAAAATGATCATACTTTTGATAAAAATTTGGGATTGTCTATTTTACACGTAAACGGTGTTGGTCTTAAATTAAATAATTTGAAATCATAATTATTGTTTTTTAAATATGAATTGTGTTAAAGCAACAACAACATATGTTTTTAATTAGTTAATGACATCTTGAAGAAGAAAATTAAATATTTCAAAACCGGAAAATGTATTTAATTTATTAAGTGGTTAATAATCTAAAATAATAGATTTTAACCGCAAAGTTTATTTTGCAAATCTTAAAAATAAAATTATTATTCCAGCTAAAAAAAATGTAATGCGGTCCTGTTACCTGCATAGTTTCTTTGAGCTGTTGTAGTATTACTTCAGTAGCGGAACTGCCGTTCGTCTCGGTGTTAATGTCCCGTGTAATAATGCCACGAGAATGGAATGGGCAGTACGTGACATTCATAGCTTGTCGTGCTACCACGATGATACTGCAACATCTCGGATAAAAGCTTCTCGTCTTATAAAAATACACTATGAAACAAGTTAAATTAAATTTTGTTCTGTGGTGTATTTAGACATGAAAATTGGAACGTCAAAAATAATTCATTGCGACGATATTTATAGTTCCCGCAGAACGAGAGACGACGCTGTTTTCTGTACTTTGTGTTCGGAGTACTCCTTAGTCGCGGAAGTTGCGGATCTATGTTCTGTGCTCGGTAAAGCACGCGGATTGAGATCGTTCTCAAATAATGCTCATTAGGTGAGAATCGCATAAAGCAACTGACTTGCGGCACCAACAAGTTTGACTGCCGTAGGGTATTTAATATTGATATGAAAACTTTCGCATCTATCGTACTTTAAAAGATTAATAAACTAAAAAATATTATTTCAAATTAAATTAATCAACTAGAAAGATATACAGAAAAAAATGTACCTCTCGAAAAAATACTTTGTTGCTACCGGGATTCAAACCTGAACTTCTTCCTATCCGAGGTGAATCCCTGTATTGGAAGATAGATAGATTTTTTTCTGTACATCTTTCAAGTTGATTCATTTAATTTGTAATAAAATACCACAGAACATGTTCTGAAAGTGTTTTTGTAAATTTATAAACAGTTGGATAAACAAAGTATTTTTATTACTATTAATATAGTATGTTGCCACAAAGTAATTTTGCAATTATTGAAGAAGTAAATTTAATTAAATTGAGTAGCTTGTTGGCCTAGTGGTCAAGACGCTGGCCTAGTGATTTAGTGGTCGGGGGTTCGCGCCTCGTTCTAGGAGACCAACAAGTTTATCCTATTTTTATAGTACAAGCGTATAGCTTAGTTTTAAAATAATAAGAATATTGATGTGACATGTATTCCGTGCACACATCTCTATTTAAAAAAAGTAATAATGAAAAAAATAAAAAAAGACCCACATGATAGTGGCAGTTGAACTTCTACTATAAACTCATCCTAGGCAGTACTTGTATTATAGTATAAATAATTAGACAAAATACTTTGTTTAAACCACTATTTATTGATTATTCTACACGTTTCGATACCTATGGTATCTTCTTCAGGAAACAATGTATACTGAAATTAAAAATACAAGCATAGATAAAAACAAAACTATAAAGTGGTGAATACGTAAGAACTAATAAGAAAAAAAAAATTTAAAGATGTTTATTTGCAAAGAGGATTTGGTTATTTATAATATATGGTTGCTTTTAACACTTTTTATTGTTTCTAAAATTTCAAATTTATCTAACTGTAAACCCCCTATTATTTGTATATATAATTTCCAAACCCTTGTAATGAAATGAAATCAAAAGAATGGTTTGTTTCCAGAATGTGATTGGAAAATTCTAAAGTAGAATAATCAATATATAGTGGTTTAAACAAAGTATTTTGTCTAATTATTTATATAAAATGAGGCCATAAAGTAATTTTGCTAATATTGAAGAAGTGTATTATAGTAGTTTCAATGTTTTACAAAATAACATTTTTTTTTAATCTGAGTGAATTAAATTGGATACACAAATAAACTGATTTATATGAAATAAGGAGACATTATAAACACAATAACAAAATACAATGAACAACACCTAGCTCCTTCTTAGGCGACCTTCAAACGAGTCGTGAGACAAATCTTATCCGTGTACACAGACTATTTGTTTCACAAATCTCACAATAAATATTGACCTTTATTGTACCTATTTCATTTAAACGTAAATCTATATTTCTCGCCCTTTTATAAATACATTACTAATCTTTTTGTTTATCATCGCAGATGGTGAAAAATAAAATTTTGTTTCAAATTCTTTCCGTTACCATTTACCATTTCAATTTCATGGAATGCTTCAATCATCTCCAAATCTGTGAAAAATAATTTTTATATACTTTATTTTAATATTATTTGTTTGTATTTTTATTACAGGTAAGTTCAAATGTTGAAGTTATACATATTCATACACTCGAAAAGTCAGCTCTGCGTCAAGGTATTTATTAAAATTTATTAGATGTTCATCTTTCTTTGTTAGTTAATAAAGTTGGTAAAATGAATGTACCAACATTAACGAAACAACTTAAAATTCGTATTACACTACGTTGCGTATATAAAGAAGAAATTTATTCTTAGTTTTAATTTAATTTATTCTTAGAAATTTATTATTTAAGAAATTTATTCTTAGAAATTTATTAATTGCTATAAAAACAATTGATTAATTTTGCAGACAATATTTTATCGTCAATTATAGAAATCAACAAAAGCATGTTTTCCTTCTTTCTGTAAGTGAAACTTATTAAATAAACTATTATTTACGTTTAAGAATGGTGAATATTCTCGAAATATATATTTTATTTAAATAATAATAATAACACAAACAGTAAATACCATTACAACAATGTTAAACATAAAATTTTGATACTTTTAAAATTAGCAATATTAACTTTGTGGTTAAAATTCATATTTTTTAATTATTATCTTTGTTTTATTAACCACTGAATTGAGTTTAAATACATCTACCGGTTTCGAAAAATACTATTTTCTTTTTCAGGATGTCATAACTAACTAAAAATATATATCATTGTTTCTTCACCAGAATCTATTTTTCAGAATAATTGTTTTTTTTTTTTTTTAAATTTTAAAATTTTAAAAATAGATTCTGGTGAAGAAACAATGATATATATTTTCAGTTAGATATGACATCCTGAAGAAAAAAATAGTATTTTTCGAAACCGGTAGATGTATTTAAACTCAATTCAGTGGTTAATAAAATAAAGATAATAAATAAAGTATATAAAAACTTGACACTAGTTACAATAATAACATTAGACAAATATTTGACACTTAATATAATAACAACATTAGACATAAATATTTGACACTTGATACAACAGCAACATTAGACATAAGTATTTGTCATTTAACACATAACTGAATTAAAATTACTACTAATAGTTATTAATTTCGATTAAATATGCCTTGTGATTATAGCAAGTCGTTAGTATTCTCATCATCTACGGTTTCACTTTCTGAGCAAGCACAAATATCATCATTGTCTCGTATGTACGATCTATTAAGGAAATTTAGCTACTCATGTAGAACTCCTGACTATCTTCACAGGTAGTTCTTCAGTCATGAACAAGTTTTCTTGAATCTTTCTGATATTGTCAGCCCTTGTTCTTCGGGGTTCTCCTAATGGTTCCGTTCCTTGGGGTGGCTGAAGCAGTTCTTTGAAGTACCTTGTATGAGGCGTTCTTTGAACATGTTCATGCCAAACAGGTAATCCAATATTTATATTACAATTCATTATATTTGAAACAACAATTTCTACATTTGTAATTAAGTTTTATTTCTTATGTAAGTTTTCATGGATTCCAGAATGCGATGAAATTAATCTAGAGTATTTGGCATCTAGCTTCCGGTTCGGAATAGGATATCTCATCCGACGTTTCGCCAGAATATCAACTACCATCCTTTGCTAGTTTATAAGCAACTATCGAGTGGCTTAACCCATCGTCCCTTTTATATGGAGGGTACCCTTCGTCGAGGGTTATAGGTCGTGTCTACCTTCCTGAACTTTATTTGTGTGTATCGTCTGGTTATCCCAGCGCCTAAAGGAAAAACTCAAATTGACGTGACAACCCTTCGGTTCCTTTCAAAACATCGTAGAGCCATTTCACCATATATATATGTATATATATATATATATATATATGGTTATAGCTTAAAATATTTGTAAAGATTAATTTTTTTAAAGAATTCAAGGTTTACATTGTCAACAGGTTGAATATTACCATTTAACGAATATTGTGATTTGCTCCTGAGTTTCAGTGCATTCTGGTTTTTTAGTATTATTAAGGTATTAAATTTATCTGAATAAATTTCTCAGGTAGGAACCTTTTATTTAGTGTTTATTTATTTATTTAGTACAGTGCATCCTTAAACAACATCGTCATTTTCCTTTTTTAATAAATCTTATTTTGCACATATTTACTTAGTTTAGTTTAAAATCTATGTAATTTTTCCTTCTTTCTTATAATCATCTGGCATTTCATTGAAAATCTTCCTCGCATTGTAAAGCAGCGAGATTTAGCCTTCTTCCTGATTGTTAGTCCCATTCTATCTCTTCCTCTTGTATGATCATCGTATTCGTATTGATTTGCTTCAATTTTTCTTACAAATTCTGCTGAATTTTGATTTTGCCTTTCTACCACTTGTAAGTATCACTATTTATATTCTTTATAATCAAACATTATCATATTACACTATGTGAAAAAAATTGAAAGGTATTCAAGACAATTCTAGAAATGTTACTATCTTTCGAGAGAAATATATCTGAAATATGAATAATTTTAATTCATAATTATAATGAATAGCTTCTTCCAGTCAAAAACTTTAATGTAGATATATAATTTCTCAAACACGCAAGCTATCTTTACGTGAGTTATTTTTAAAGACGCTTCAATTAACGTTAACATAATTTAGTTTCACAATTGAAGAAATAATTAATCACTGTCATGTCATTTGCATATATTAGCGCTTGCGTTCACTGCACAACCTCCCGCCATTGTCTACAGCATGTGTTACGTATATGGTTGTACGTTGTACGCGGATCTGTGATAATCATCGTCGGGATGGCAACGAGACGTCGGCGTCGGATCCAGAATGACGGCGGGACGCCTGGGGAAATCAAATAACATTTGACTGGCCACGTTGAAATATCTCTAAGCGTCTGTCCTATTGATTGAAACTGTCGAATCGTGACCTTTATTATATTATTGATTATGGAAATTATATTGATCAAGGAAATTGTCACGTTAATTACGTTCAAGTTATGTTCAAAAATACGATACGATTATTAATTTATGCTTTGTTTGTTTGTTAGCATTAAGATTATTTTTAAATGGTAATCTTGAACAATCGTAAACACGCCCATTTCTCAAAATTGACAAGTGATCCCGAGTAGTAGATTTTATAATACAAATTAAATGCATCAATTAGAAATATATACATGCAGATAGACTCAATTTATCGAAAAAATATTTTAGCTGCCACCGGGATTTGAACCAGGATCTCTTCCTATCTGAGGAAGTACGATAACGTAGTGCAATTGGTTATCGCACTTCCCCGGATAGGAATAGATCCTGGTTCCCGGTGGCAGGTAAAATATCTTTTCGATAAATTGCGTTTATCTGTATGTATATATTTCTAATTGATGCATTTAATTTGTATTAAAATATCACAGAGCTATGTTCTGAAAAAATTAGAACTTCACAAATAATATGTTCTCTTTAAAAAAAAAAAAAAATATCTTATAGTCAGTACAAAAAAAAAGTGGTTCACCTTGTTTATTTTTTGACAAGGTAACCCTCTCTCTCAATATTCTCGAACAAGAGAATAGATTAGTTGACAACAAAAAAGAATAGGCAAAGTATATACAATAGTAAGTAATGTTGTGTTGCTGACGTTAATAAGAAAAATAATACATGAAAAGGGTCTCGGTAACCAGCCCAAGGCCAAGCTCCTAGTAAACCAGACTTATTCGTAAAATACAACTCAAAAGACATCAGATCTAGCATAGCAATGGCAATACCCTTGTTTGTGTATTTTAATTTTTCAATCACGGCTTAAAATAAGTAACTTTCCGGCACTGGTCGCAACAAACAGGTGGATTTCGTATATGTATGAAAGCAAAGGATATTTTCCAATTTATCGTAGGTAGGAACTTCGATGGTATTTTTTTACCATTTTTTTATTTTTTTCCCTAGTAATATTATTACTGTACTTACACGTTTTTTAAATAACAGCCATATTTTTATAAAAGTTCAGGTTTACTAACGAATATACCTGAGATATTTACAAGGTAAATTTTTCATAGGTAGACTGAATGCAGTGGAAATGAAATCACTTAGACGTATTTGTGTCAAATCTATTTATGACAGAGTAAAGAATGAAGAAATAAGGAAAGAATGTAAAACTGTTAGTATAGTGAGTAAAATTAAGAAAGGATCACTTAGGTGGTTTGGTCATATGGAAAGGATGAATGAGGAGAGAATGGTAAGAAAGATATATGACGCAAGTGTTGATGGAACCAGAAATAGAGGACGTCCGCGGAAGACTTGGCACGACCAGGTAAACCAGATAATGGAGGATGGTTCTGTTAGAAGCCTCAATAATCGGCGAGCTTGTATGACAAGATGTATGAATGTGGATGAGGCGAGAATTGTGTGTCAGGACAGAAGAGTATGGCGCTCTATCCTCTCTGCCTACCCCCACGGGGAAACGGCGTGATGGTAAGTAAGTAAGTAAGTAAATTTTTCATAAAAGTTTGATCGAAACGTTATCAAAACTATTAAAGTTATCGTGTCTATATATTTGAATGTGTATTTATATATCTATTTGCATATGTATGGGCATATTAGATGCCGTTCAAAAATGTATATATAGATATATGAGACCACCCGTGCAACAACACTGTACATCGTTTTTGGGCCGATCTGAATTACGAATATCACAAAGTTGTATGTCTTATTGGCCATCGAATGGTATATTAAACAGCCCTATAAAATAAATAATAATACAATTAAATAATAGAATATATCATTTTAAATGTCAAGCAGTTTGGACCCAACCTGCTTCAGTACAAGATAGTATAGACAAACCTAAGTACAGACATTTACATCGAGTGTTAAGAAATTAGGTTAGTCTATTTACTCTTGTCCTGAAGAAGGTTGGGTCCAACCGAAACTTGTTGACATTTGTGTATGTACGTTGTACATAATAGTAGTTTAAAACGGAATATTTTGTTTTATTTATTTATAATGTTAAGCCACAAAGTACTTGGTTTCTTTGAACAATAATACAATAAATAATACACACAATTTCTAATTGATCTTACGTGCAACAACATTGTATATCATTTAAGATGGTCGACACTCTATCAACATTTGTAAAATCCAATATACAATGTTGTTGCAGGGAGGTTCTCATATATATATATAAAAATAAACATTTTAATATAATACAGTAGCGGTTTTAGAGTTTCCTTTTTGTGATCAGGAAACGTGGGAAGTTGCGTCACGAGTAACATCTTCTGCAATTGGTAGCATTTCTATCGAAATCTACGATAGTCTACAAATATAATACATCATGTGCTTCCGCATTTCCTAAATATTAATGGAACCCCGATTTTAAGTTTTTGAAGGAACCAAAAAAACAAATGTAAACAGAGGGAAAATGTAAATTAGTGGTATTAAAAAAACAGATTATTTATTTTTTATTGAATAAATTAAACAATATTTTTTTGCTGCATGTTTGTTTGTTGTTTTTAGATAGTTCTTTCAATATTATAAATTAAATTAAATGTTTCTGGTGGTTTATTACTAATACTAGTAAAATATGCTTTGCGGCCTTCAATATACCCTACAGCATCATCCTTTGTAGGCACTCGGTTTATGGGATGAGTAGACACTTCTTATTTGTAGGGAGAGTCTTCTTCTGTCAAGTTTTGGTTTATGAGACTGTACACTATTTCATCAATTTCCACTACGTCCGATGTTATTACGTTTGAGTCAACGTCTAAGTATGTAAATCTGCAAGGATTATTCATAATTTTTTTCCCAGGCATCAATGTGTTCTATACTATCTTCTACGCAATTTTCTTGCTAATTCCAGCTTATAAAAAATAATTAAACAACGAAACATACAAATTACGTAAGTATGAAAATGAAAAATGCATACGACAAGCAAACGACCGACACACTTTTGGCTTTATGGCGAATAGTGAACTGGCCGAACGAATTTCATTAAATTTTAGACCTAAATCGTGGGAAAAATAAACGTAAAATAGGCTTTGTAATGTATTAAAATGACACAAAACTGCAGAAATAACACGCAGATGAAGGGAAAACGTGAATTCCGGACATGTAAAATCGTGATTCCACTGTATTCATGAAATACCTGATAACACACATCGATACTGAACTTAATTACCCTATTCCGCGGGGTTAGATACGCGTCATGTTTTGTGCATAAAGAGTTACCTCTGTAAGCTCTGCGCTACTATTGTTGATCAACAAGGAGGTGTATCACCGACCCCATTTCACCACTTCCTCGTTTTCATAAACGTGTCTCACGGACCGGCAGTCCACCCTTTGTGGTCTTTGCAGTAAATGATTATGATATATGGAGGCGCAGTTTATTTACCAGTAATACTGTCATACAGTTTGGTAACGACCGATATTATGAGCTTAAAGTATAACATTTAAAAGTTTTAATTATTTATTTGAAAATATTATAGTAACAATAATACATTGCATTTCATTGGAAAAAGCAAAATTAATGTTAGATGTAAGATTTCGCTAGTACCCTCGAATTATCGAACAGATCATTGTTCTGTATTTATGACAGGACTAGATCGCCTGTCGCCGTGAGCATGTGGATGCTCCATTAGGTTTACTATACATATCTACATATCTTCCCCGTGGTTTATGACTTGTGAACTCTCAAGAAATGTGAATGTCCTGTTACGAACTCGTAAAATTGACTTGAATTGTTATTATCTTTCGGTTTCTCGCAGTGCGTACCGAAGATTTACAATCACTATTGGGTAACATAGAGTGCTTCGTGTCAAAAATCCAGGTAAGTCGTGTTCTTCCTGGTTGGTCCTTGAGCCCGTATTGTTCTGTCCCTATACCAAATTCCAACCATCCTTCCTACGTCCCATTTCCCCAGTCCCTCGTGTAAACAATAATAATCAATGTAAATTTGGAGTTATTTTTTATAATTCAATTTTCAGTGTCTATGTAGGTGCTGACATTTACTTTATTTGTGTATGTACATATTTATTAAAGGTTTCGTAAATTTGTTGTAATCGACATTAAATTTTATGTATCATTAATATTTCTATACTTATTCATTCACAATTTACGCGTAATGTCAGCCTCACTGGGTCTTGCTCGTGCTGAAACAAATATTTTACACTCTTTGTATGTAGATACAAGTTAAATTAATATTATATAATTTCAATCATTTGACAAATTATAATAATCAAATCAAACAATAAATGAAACAAAAAAAATTAATGACTAGATTCCTACCATCACGATTCGAGGAATGTAGAATAGTAATGGAGCGCGTTTTTAGCGAGTTGAGCCTATAAGCGGTAAAGGCGATCAAGCGGTATAGCATAAAATGTTCCAGGTCACGGTCCCGGTGATAATTATATATTTTTTATAAAAACACATTTTTTGTGAAGTTCCAATTTCAGAACATGTGATATTTTTAATACAAATTAAATTAATCAATTATAAAAATATACAGAAAAAATATATTTAACTAAAAAATATTTTATTGCTACCCGAATTCGAACCTCTATTCATTGATTTAATTCTGACGTCACCTAGCGTGTATTACTAGGTATTTAAGATTAAAAGTTAATTCCTTTTAAAAATGGAATAGTAAATGTATCAATTAAAAATATATTATATGATAACACCTTTCCCCGAATACTGGTAGCAACCAAATATTTTTTCGATGAATAAATTCTTTCTGTATATCTTTCTATTTGGTTCATTTAATTTATATTTATAATATATTCAAGATAGATTTTTTTCTGGGTAACTTTCTAAGTTATATAGAATTAAATTTTTCCAATTAGTTTTTTGTTTTGTATTGTTTTATTATGGTAATATTATAATCTCAAACCTCAATGGGAAACTAGAATAATTTTTTAATTTACGGGAAAATACTCACGCACATTTTTAAATGATTTCTCAAAATTGTTTCAAAGATTTCTAATTATTAATGTAATTATATTTATACAAGACTCTGTAAAACACTACATTGAGTGCGATATACTGGGTGTTTCGAGCAGTACTATAATAACGCAGAGTTAAAAAAAATTATCTACCGGTATATATATTTGTACCATGTATACTTACAGAATTCTGATATTTCATCAGTGATTATTACTGTTTTTTCCTAAGAAATATAAAACAAACTTTTCGCCATCATAATTATCTTTGTATAATTATATATTAGTCTACGCGTCTTAGTCTATGCGTCATATTCTATATATTTTATCAAGTCTGGGCAGAATGTTCAGAATACTTTTCAACGAATAAATTTTTCTCTGAAACGGTCCTAAAGGTTTCAGAATATCAATCTATCTAATGGAAAAGTGAAATTAATGAAATCCACTGTAGAAAAAAAACGCTGTCGCATTTCTCGATAGAAATCTTGGACATTTATTTCTTTTCCCGACATTTTCACCACTCGTGTCTCACTGGATCCCTTCAAGTTGGAAATATTCCTGGTTTTCTATATTTTATAGAAATCTTCGATGGTTATTAAACCCAACCACGATTATTTTATAACCTAATTTATTGAAGACGTGTCGTGAGCGCTTTCATCCCCTACGTCTGCTGTTCCTCTGGAGGTTTCCATTCCATTACCCAAATGTGTATAAGCTTTCATTGGGATTTCCCTGCCCGCTTTCCCCAAAGTGGGGGTAAACCGATTTCACTCTCATTTCCGTATTTGGGGTTCGTACATATCCCTATTATGTGCCCGCTTGTTCCCGAAGGAATACGCCGTTTTGAATCTAGTCCAAGGACTAAATTCTTAATTTAATTTATTTTAACTTTAAAAGTTACGAATATTTTAAAAATATTGTTAAAAATGTATAATTTTAATACAAATTAAATGTATCAATTAGGAAGCTATGTTCTGAAAAATTGCAACTTTACAATAAGAATGTGTTCTAATTTTTTTTTAAAAGTATATATTCAAATAAAATTATTTCTAAGAATATTCTTGGATTAAGTACTCAGATTTTTACAAATTTATTATTCAGGAGAGTCCAGGGGAAAATAATCGATTTTTTGATATCCGTTTCACGATTTAATCATTTAATCACATCGAGCTTACGGCAATACGCCATCATATTAAACTACCTTAGAAGCGGCTGAAAGAGTAAAAAGACGTTTTTTAATCAGTTACATCTCCAAAAAGAAAGTAAGGATTTAGATTAAATCAAATAAGTTAATAAAATTCGGTACATACTCCATGAAGACGAAGATGGAATAAAAAAATTTTTTTTTTTTCCAGTTATAATTTATCGATCTTATGTCTTAATTGTAATATTAAAATATATTACATTCCAATGCAGAACTGTCATAACATAAATATATAATTAAATAATAAATATCAGCTATTTTTTATTCTTTATTTATTAAGTGTATATTACTTTTATTTATTGTCCATTTATTAATTTGAATAATTTTTATTTGGGTTGATACATTGCGTGCAACCCCATGGCAACCCCTCGTTTTGTATTCTAATAAGGTGTGGATTGTGGACTCTAGGGAAATAAATATGATAAGCAAAACGACAAATGTTTAAATACATTACGCAACGATGTAAACGGTTGACTATTTTTTAATTAGGAATTTAAATACAATCATTTCAAAAAGCATCCTTAATGTATTATTAATCTATTTAATCAACACATTTATTGAGTTTTTATTCCTTAATTAAAGGTCCTTTTCACTTTCTGTGTGGCTCAAAACAACATTTATTCGCATTAAAAATCATTTTCATACAAGGTTAAATACCTTCAATAAAGATGACAAAGACGATGATGACATCGAACGACATAGAAAACAGTTAAGCGTTCGTGCAAATATGCTGTCACGGCGATTACACCGATGCAGTAAAGAGATGAAGAGGATCCTGTTTAAATCGTTCTTTACCAGCATGCGAGCTCTGGTCGAAATACAAGCAAGTGACATACAATCGTCTACTAATTCAATACAAATCATACAAAACACTATTCGGGCTGGCGCGTTATTGTAGCGCATCCGCAATGTCTGCTGAAGGCCGTGTGCATAGATTTTTTCCGCTTCTGAGACATCGAGTTGCTGGCATTAAGCTGTGGTTGGACCTCTGCACCATCTCTCTAGTGCAAACGGCGCTCTCATGGAAGGCTACCTCTCTGACCAGACTGGCATCGACTGCAGAGTAGCTACAGATACAATAAAACTCGTGAAATTTAGTATTTATATTTTGTTTATAAGTATATATGTGTGAACTTCTTCACCTTTTTTGCTTTTCTATTCAATAATGTTTATTTATATTTTTTCATAATTATTTTGTTACTTGAATGTATTATATTATATGTATAATTTGTATAATGAATCGGGTGTTGCATAAACAACCCGATCACGCTGGAATAAATACATTTTATTATTATCATTAGTCCGCCCCTCAGATCATACGTATGATAAATAGTATTACAAAAAGGCAATTTAAAAATAAATAAAAATTTAATTTTTGAGTTATTTGTATTTTTTTAATGTATAGTATATGTATAGCGGAGATATTTCAAAATGTATGGATAAAATGATGTTCATTTTTCAGTACACGTAGCGATATATCTACACAGAGTCTGGGTGGATTTAATAACTTTATATTAATTTCAGCTACATATATCATCAATAAGTTACTCATGGTCTCCATCATTAATTGTTGAACTATTATTATTATTCTGTAGTTGAACAGAAATAACTATTGCAATACTTTTATCTCATTTGCATACTGAATCACTTTAATTGTTTCATTGCTTTGTTTGTTTTTATCATAGACTAATAAATGATAATGGAAACAAGAATTCGCAATGAAATTTATCATAATCGATTATAAATATTATATTTTTAATTGAATTTCAGGTATGAAGTATACAGATTAATTTAAAATATAATAATTTATATGCGTACGTCTACCTGTTACATGTTACGGTGGAAAATGGAATTTTTACCTGCCTATTTTTTATTTATAATTTCTCCTGACTTGTTACCCCGTACCCCCGGGGTGAAAGCTTTAATTGAGGATGTTATCAGCGTAAAATATCCCTTCAACCTCTGGTAAGAGTGGGATGAACAGATCTCGGGGAACATTATTTGATAAACAAGGCTTTCGGTCTAGTTCGGATAATGACCTAACTGGCTTCATAATATTCAAGACTTTTCGAGACGGTTATTAAGGCAATTTTAATTGATACCAAACCCTTTTCACGCAGGATATATGGTTAGTCTAAAATTTGGCAGGAAAGATTTCCAGTTGAATTATTGATTAAAATAAAAGCAGTCCTTAATACGTTGATGTCATTCAAAAACGATCATTGTTCAGTCTGAATACAGTCAAAACTTCAGTTAAATATGTGCAATACCTCGGGTGTCAGACGACATACGTATAGTGACTAGATCCGAATTTGCTCTGAAAAATGCACTCCTGCGAAAAAAAAATGCAAAAGAATCGTCTCTTTAAGTCAATGAATCGAAAATAAAGTACTCCCACTTTTATTGCAACGCTAATAGTTTAAAATTAATATACATTTGAATGAGCTAATAGTTATTATGCCCCAAAATGGTGTCACTAAAAAAATCAACAATAAGATGTTACTATAGTCTTCGAAAACCAAATCCTAACTATCTATATATAAACAGACTAATTTTAATCTATGGCTAAATATAACCACGAGATATATAAATTGTTTGAGATTGCAATTTGAGAGATAAAAGCCTGCAATCACAGACCGATAAATGCCTAACTAAAAGACTTCTTGACATGACAACATATCCAAGAAGGGCGAAAATCCAATATAAATTAAGATTATTGTATGATGTACAAGCAAACATCAGTGCATACGCAGCATTGGGCATAATAAACTCGAGACAGGCTGCAAAAGACGGATAAGAGTAGAGACGATTCCTGAAGGCGACTCATAATTATTTGTAGCGCCAATGATCATTTTTCAACCCTGAGTTAACCGAAACTTTATTTGCAGTTTAAATATATACTGGTATATTCATTCACTCTATATTGGGGTGATATCGATGATGTACCTCTAACTTGTATTTTTTGTAGAGGAGTAGGCGGATATGCTCCCCTTTTCAAAATTTCAGACAGCAGATATTTACACAATCATATTTTTCAACGTGTATAATTTCTTGCAAGGGTATATAATATTACGAGAGTACCCTTAATTTTGATAAGGTACTCTTGTTCGGCGTACCCAGATTACAAAAGAAAATTCGACCAAAATATACCGCAAAAGAAAACGTACAAGTCAGCTAACTCGTAATGATAAAAATGCTCCATATTCAACGAAATATTTGCCGAAGAGACTAATCGTAAAAACACGAGATTTTCTTGTAAAAAGGACGACGCTTTGTACCGGGTCTACAGTTTGCATTTGTGATTTTTTCGACTCGCGGGCCGATCTTACCATCCGCTGCAGCGCGCGCTGGTGCCGTGTCGACCGGCAATTAGTTTGGCTGGCAAGAAGTGGCCAGTTCCACAGAGTGCCTTGTAGAGGAAAAACACGAACCCGAGAAAAAACTAAGTGTGGAATTTGTGCCAAATCTAGTCGAGAATTATGCCACACTGCCAAGGGAGAACTGTCTCTGCAGATAAACTGGAGAGACAAATACTCACGCCTTTATTATACAAAGATGAATGACGACAGTTTCAGATTTACCCTTTTCATATTAGTTAAAGATGTACATCAATTTGGAAGATTTTTTTTTATGTTTCGTTTTGTGTTCGGCGAACCTTTTTATCTGCACAACACACGGGTCAGAAAGTTCATCGTATTCTGTCAAAATGTTCATACAACATTTTTTACAAAACTGCTGATTCCTGATGATTAAACAGTACACACGTAAGTGTATTCCATAAACACTAATTTATCGATGGTTTATTAAATCGCACTTAAAAATTCTTAATCGTAGTATGATTCATATTATTCATGCATTTCAATCGCCGTAACTTTCCTAAAAATGTATGCATTTTCTTAGAATCTACTAGAAATTTTTGCTATCATTGGATGAAAACTAAATCTTATATTATGTGTATTTTTTAATAATAAGAAAATCATAACAACATATATTTAGATACCTAATTTGATGTTTAACCAATGTGAGACATTACTGAGTCTGAGAAAAAGCAAAAAAGAACAATCGATTTTTTAGATAATTTCTTCTCCCAAATAAATAATATTAGCACTAGCATAATTGATATTTCTTGTTTATTTTGGTAATGCTAATATGGAATAATTTAGAATAATTCAACAACAATCTGTAATTGACTTTGTATTTGTTACATCTGTTGTATTACGTTATGTTTATGTTGTTTATTATGTACGCTATGTTACATTCTATGCTTATATTATTTTTTGCTATAAAAATTTACACATTTCACAAAGTTACCTAACTCGGTGGACTAACTAATGAGACCAAAACACATAAACCGTGGTAATGTTGACCTGATCACTTATGCTCCGGGGACTAACCGCTCACAAAATACTTTAATAACGAACCGATATTTGGTGTATTGGCTTGCAATTTATCTTAAGATTTAACTAAATAATTTAACTAAACTAAGCAACTGCTTAATTCAGATTATAAGCGAGATGGCTAATATTTACCCTGGATAATTTTAGCTAGTAGCCTGTAGGTATAGAAGGGTTCTATTGCACAGTGAACCGCACGACAACCCCCTTAGACGGGTGACATCAATAAACAAAACAAACTCCTTACAAGTCTATACTAGAATTAATTAAATTCGATATATTTTTACGCAGCTGTAGTGAGCCGCGTAAGATATCCTGACTTGAAATTAAATTCATGAAATATATAAATCACGGGTCGCAGCTGCTACTACGGGGCGGGACTTAAGAAATAAAATACAATTTAATGAGTTTTAAAATTGTAACAATCATAGTAAGTAGACACTGTAACTTATCGATAAATTCGATTTACATACTTTTCGATTACTCTAAACAATTTCAGCCGATAGGAAATATTTCAATCTTTGGAATGTTATATCAAACCAGACTGGTGCCATCGACCACGTACAAAACGAAACGAGTTAACTGTTTTTAGCTCCGATGTAGAAGTTTTGATATTCACTGTATATATTATCCCAAACGTTATATATTTTTTAAATAATAAAGCAATTTTCTTATTCTTCTGGTGCCTGTCTGCTTCACGAACATTAGCGATCATGTTAACGATAATTATTTTATTTACTGTGGACTTCACAAACCATCGATTCTTTTACCAAAATGTTGTCTCAGGACATCTTTTGCACAGCATTTTCGTCCTTAATGATGGGATGCGGACCTGATATTTCTGTATATCACATAATGAGACCCCTCTGCAGCAATACCATCTTGGATGATATACAGTGTTGTTGCAAGGAAGCTCACTTATAAATTGTTATTAAAGGATTTTTTAATATTTTATATTTTATAGATTCTGGAGAAACAATACTATATTTTTAGTTAGTTATGACATCCTGAAGAAGGAAAAGTGTTTTCCGAAACCGGTAGATGTTTTTTAAACTCAATTGTGGTTAATAAAACTAAGAAAATAAATAAATAAAAATATATAATATTTTATATGGTTGTTTAATACACGAGATATACAACAATATCTCAGATGCGTACATGGAATACATGTCACATGGATATTCTTACTTTATTCAAACTAAGCTAAATGCTTGTGCTAAGAAAATAGAACTAACATGCTGACCTCCTGGAGCGAGGCGCAAACCCCCAACACCTATATTATGATATAGCATAATCGAATAATGCACGTTCCTCGGATAAAAAGAGATCCAGGTTCGAATCCCGGTAGCAACAACAGTATTTTTCGATAAAATTGATTTTATATGTATATTTTCCATTGACAAATCAACAAACTTCGCGTACCGATCCTAGATAAGTACTCACTTCCTATATATTCAATAATAATTTAATTCAACACCAGCAGGCAAGTACCTCCCAATTATTTTGTGTAAAATTTAGAAACTGACAAAACAGGTTATGGTTTATAGTTGTATTACATAAATCAACAAAAAAAGAATAAAAAATCATAGTAAGAAAATATCGCTGTATGTTTTATAAATTTTGTTAGTCAGAATTTTTATTTTATTAATGAGAACCTTTTTCTCGCGTAGCTTTTTAAAATGGTTCTCTTAAACCATTTATCCTAACAGCAAAGGGAAAATGAGATTGAGAATTACATATTTTAGGGCAACAAAAACCTTTCTCCGCGTTCGACTCCGAGGAACACATTTCCACGTGTAATGTTCGGGACCGCTGGAAGCTGATTGGTAGGCTAATTTGCTCTGTAAGGCTCGCACGCAAATACCTATGATTTGTATGTATTTATGGAGTCGAACAATTTTATCGATTATTTTAAATAGTTAGGCAAATTATGTCGCGTATTATTTTATTAAAGGTTATAAAAAACAGACCGTTTATTTTCGTTTCTGTTTTAAAATACTGTAATGTTTTCAGTCATTTATTTTTATTTAATTTTTTATTAGATTATCAAGTATTATGTTCGCGTGATGAGTTTTATATCATCATCGGGTATTACAAGTCTACCTGAGTACTGATACCGGTCTGTAAGTGTTTATTGGTTGATGAATGAAGTTTCTTTAAAGCCTAGTTTCATTCATCATTTCATTTTAACCGTCCGAACATATGTATAATGAATTTTGATTTAAATATAGACAGTGAAAGTTTGTATATATATGTGGAGCCGGGCCAATGTCCATTAGACGTATAAGGCGCGAAAAGAATAAAAGTATTATATATATATTTATATATATATATATATATATATATATATATATCTTGCTCGCGTGCCTCCCCCAAAAAAATTGGTACTAGAATATTCTCAGAGAAATGTATAACCCAAAAGCTATCAAACAAATACGTCATACTAATTACCATGGTGACTACACATTTATATAGAACCTATAAATGTCAAACGTTTTGCACTTTTCAGAAATTCAAAAGCCGCAACACACGTTCGTTGTGTTCGAAAATTAAAATATAACATATTATTTTATGTACCTACCTAAATTTTAATTACAAAAATAATACACACTGAATGGTCAGTTACGAATAAAATACAAATAATGAAAATGTTCTAAAATAAATAATAATAATTAACATTTCAACCACTTGATTTACGTTGTAAATAAATACATACATATTGTTACGTACTTATCTTCTAAGTTCGTCTTTAGTGTATACCTCGTAAATGTAAGGGGTCCAAGATAAACTCTTTGTGACAAGTACACGTTTATTACAGTATGATACCATTTATATACAAAGTGTAAAGCCGATGGACTCGCAGAGAGAGAGCGCGCGCCTGTATTCGTGTAATTGCCTAATATAGGTCTGTAATTGTATTCGGATATTCTGTCATATACGCAACTGACTCAGCCCCAGTTCTCAAAGAGTGTCATTTTAGGATACATTTATGACCTAAAATGTTATTTAGTTTCATTACTTTAATAACAAAAAACGGAGGAATATGTTTATAATTTTTGTCTACTGAAAAATGACAAAATCATGGAATCATGAAAATATCACGAAAATAAATTTTGAGAATAATTATTAAAAATTCTGTTATCTGCGTACTTAAACCTGATAGTGTCCTTGAGGTGAAAGTTTTTACGAAAATGGCGCTATACAAATTATCCAATATTAGTAGACAATTGTTGATATTTTTTTTTAATTCCTTAATCTACGATACTTTGATCGTAGATTAAGGAATTTTAGATCGCCTAATCTACTACTTCAGATGCATTAGAGTTATTCGCTTTGATACTTTTCAAATTATATTGTCATAATAAACATCATGTGTTTTATAATTGTCATATTAAAACATGAATTGGAATTGTAAAAAAGTTTAACAAAAAACCCTCTAACAATTTTGTTGAGTTAGATCTAGTTATATCATATTGGATTATTAATTTATCATTGCTACAAAAATTTGATAAAGACTAATAAAAAAACGAAAATGTATGATTTTCCTTTAAAACTAGAGTAAAAATTTTAGTTTTTACGATGAAAACAGACACACGGCAAAATAACCCTGAAGAAATTTCATTATAACCTGACGGCCGTCGAAACCCACGAGCACAAATATCCCGATACTTTACCGGGAAAATAAAAACGTTTCCAGTACTTTCCGCGGGAACTTTATCGCATTATGGTCACGGGACTAATATTTCCAATTTGCTTTCGGGTTAGTCTGCAAAAAGTAAAAATAAAGGAGACTCGCGTAATGTACGTAAGGGTGAGCACATATTCATACATTACACCAACATAAAAATAATAAACAGTCGTAGAATAAGCGGAACGTTTCCTGAAGGTATTCAACAATATTCCCTCTGAATTTGAGCCGGTCGAGTATATGTTCCGCATGATGGTGGTTCTGCTTTTTATTTTCGTGTTTGTCAGCGTAAAATTATATATTCCGTGTTTTCCAAAATGTTTTTAAATTGCGCGGGAGAATTATCTCGCTTCGCTGGGATTTTGTCACATTTTTTTTTTGTTTTTTTCGCAACCCGATAGTGAGCAACACTTTTGTTCAAATCTCACACGTACCGTGAATTTTCTACGGAGTAAAAATATTGCCCCGTTTTACGTTTCAATATTTTGTGACGAAATATTTACCTTAATAAATTGAATATTTGATCTGAAAACATGAATTTTGTTTATAAGATAGACAAAATTTCTTCTTCTTCGTCTTACTCTGGATGAGAGTAGTGATCACGGAATTCCCTCTTTTCTGATCTGTGGCATTTCTTGTGCGTTCCGGAAGCGGGCTCTGCATTAAAGTTTTAACCAGCTCGGTCCATCGTGTTAGGTGACCTTCAATAAGATCTGATTCACCCTTCCTTGGATCACCAATGTTTCCATGGTATCCTTAAGTCTAGTAATATGCATGAAATATCTGAGAATTCGAAGTCGTAAAATTGAAGATAGACGCTGCGCAATGTTTGATTCCTCTATGATCGAAGCATTCGCTGTTTTTTAGACAGATAGTATCACCACTAGACATACCTTTGTTATTCCAAAACTATTCTTGTAAGATGCACAGTAAAAATATTAAACATAATTTTTTAAATTTACAATAAAATGTTTGTATCGCACAGGAATTTCTCACCGAGCAGGCGCCATATTAATTAATATGATAAGACACGTGTTAATAATTTCAAGGTGTAGTCATCGACGCGGCGCCAAAAAACCCGTGGGATAGATTTAGGAAAACAAAAACGTCTTAGAAGAACGTATCAAGCGGCGGGCTGTCGCCGTTTTACATATGTACTTGCAAAATGACTACATATTGACGTACATGACGTATGTATTGTAATAAATTTGAATAAAAACAGGAGTATTTTGCTGGGGCAGGCATTCTCTATTTTGTCGTCGTAATGTGCTTATATTGAACATCTTTTGTGTTTAATTTTTTTCGATTTCATTATCATCGCCCGTTGAGAGAAGCTGAGATCGGCGAACCACCCTTGTCTACATTCTTGTTTCCTATACGGAACAATGTTATGAAAAAATAGTTTACTGGATAATGTTTGCACGCGAAAATGATAATAATTTAACAAGTGAACTGTGGAACATTGAGGAATTCCATTTCTTTCCATCTAATGGTGTATTGATATTTTAATATTATATAAGATGATTAAAATACTTCAGTAAACTAATTATAACTTATTTATACTATATTATATATCAACTTTCAGATACTTTACAGAAACTGGTCATGACATTTCTTAAGAAATTTTTTTTAAATATTGTTTTTGTACAAGGAAGATAATTAATTTATGAACACGTTACTTATTTGATCATTATAACAATTATTATTTAATCAATTTCAATTACCAATCTTAATCGTTCTACTTTAATGCTTCATATTAATAATTTATAGTTGTTTTAATTGAATTAATATTGATAATTTATTTAGTACCTATATACCATTACATTAATTCGCTATTAATTTAACTGTTTTCAATATAGTGGCAGTGTAAAATAAATACCAACTTATAATATATGTTAAAAAGTGTTCATGGTGCTATGTTCTCGTATAGTAAGGGTTTGGTTCAATCTTCTCTCAATATAGTAATGTAAGCATAACAATAGACGGGGTTTATATGAATGCTAAATAAATTCAGTAAATGATGAATATTTTACACATTTCAAACAAAAACATTGATAAAAAAATACATCTCGTGCGCGTCTCATTCGCGTACATATTTTTTCTTAAAAATACTTAACTTTACAACCATTTTTAAATTCTTGGTGAGATACTTAGACGTTACGTTAGACCATCGCTCAAAGTGTGACATTGTAATAAACCTTGTTTACCCTAGACGCTCGTACGCCTTTTATACACTACAGCCGCGTCGGCTCACACCTCATCTAGCCTCAGAGCTTTTTAACTGTCAAACTGTTCCTTTGTTTAATACCTAATCCCATGTGTTCATCTCACCCTCCCCTGAGTAAAATCCTTTATGTTTCCCGTTCCTCTTTCTTCCAAACAGAACATATATTTCTGCCACTCATTTTATTCTGACATAACCTTTGCCCCTGCGGTTGTGCACCTTTTTACAACACGCGTGCCCTCACCTCCCCTATCATTGTCCACATACGAATTAATGTAATTGGATGATTTTGAGCAGACATTAAAAATGCTAAGCACAGTAAAGTAACAAAAGTTTTGATTTTGAACGGTGCTACGATATTCCACCAAGCCATTATAAAATTATTAATATATCTTTTGAGAAAACGTAAGTTGTATATATATATGGAACTGACGTATCTTCTAGGTTAAATCGCATTTTCTGTAGATAAAAGTATGGCTGTACCGTATTTTTTTTAGATAACGCCTTGACAATGGTACGTGTTACCTGATGAAATGTCGGCCTAGGTTTCCTTAAAGAAACCATCTGCAAAAAACGCGATCTAACCTAAAAAAGACACCAGTTTTATACACTATTGTTCGCGGAAACCTTAAATTAAACATGAATCACTTACTTCCAAACTCCTCTATAATCAAAAAAAAATATATGTATATTGAAATGCAGTTTAAGTAGTAAAAAAATATTCTTGCGATTGGTCCAAACACTGTACCTTAAATAATAGAACAAACAAAAACAAGTTTAAGTTTCGTGTCAAAACTTTATATAATTAAAACGACTCAATACTGAAACTATTTGTTTTAGTCATATTCCACGGACTTGTACCAAAGAAGATCAAATAATGTGAGCGACAAACACCTTTATAAATGGTATATAGTAGCGATAAATTTGGTAATTTCTCAAAATCGACAAGATATTTGTATTTTTTTTTGCATTTCCTATAGTTTTGATTAATACATCGTATCTTTAAATATCTATTGAAGCATTTTGATGAAAATTCTATTTTTTAACGTTTTTCGTGATTTCTGGGTTTTGTAAAAATCCGTTCTAGAGAGGTTTGGAATTAAACGAGACATATATATGTATATATATTACATACATAAATATATATATATATATATGTATATATATATACTATCGCTAGGTTAAGTTTTATGCGATCACAATCTTTGTTTTACTGTCCACTTTTCTTCCATTATGTAATATAAAATAAAAGATAATTTTGTAATAATGCCAAAATGAAGCGAGAATATCTACTGCGTAAATCATTGTGAAATATTTGTAAAATCTGGCGTCACATTCCACAAGGGACACAACCTGCTTCTTGGCCCTAAAAGTCATCGAACAAGCGGAACCATACGTTATGTAATACAAATACAAAAATCGATACGTTATGTAATATGACAGGTTTTTTAATTTCAAAATATATTATGCTGTCAAAGTAAGAACTAGGTATTTGCACTATTAATTTTTATATTAATTATAATTTATATATATATATCTATTACCATTTGCATTCATCGTAGATAGATACCCATATACACTGGCTAATCCCGGTGACGCAAAAACAATATTTTTCGACAAAATTGATTTTATATATATATATTTATAATTAATACATTAATTTAGTATTTAAAATATCACAGATCTATGTTCTGAATAATTACAACTTCACAATAAGAATGTGTTTTCCTTAATAAAAAGAAAATCCTTCCCTTGTAATCTAATCATTCTCTAAATGTTGGTAACTTGACTTTAGAGATTTTGTTTCCATAGCTGTTCTCTTCTTCTAGAACTGTTTCCAACACAGGTCGCAGTAGCCAACACAAGAGCTTAATCCTTTCAACTATATTCTTTGACGCAACATCAAAAATAGTGAACATTTTTTTAATAACACTGTATATCGGGGAAGTACTTCATCAGCGCTGCTTCGATTGGCCGAGTTCCAAGTCTCAGGGGTGTGTTGGGGTGAACGCGGCGAGGGAGCGAACCAAGGGGACGTTTGGGGTTGAGGAACACGGACAACAGTCGGGCCTTCATTGTTATAGTTTTGGTATTTGTTTGTATAGCGTAAGTCATAAAATATATATATTATTCAAATGAACACTGTATTATGTAAAGTTGAAAGGGAAATGACTGTCCATTTGTTGCAAGCTGACCTTAAAGATGTAATCTAAAATAAGTGTAATTTCGCGACATTTTTTTTAAATTTATAGTAATATATTTACAATACTGGAATATATAGATCGGTGTTATATTTTTATTACCAACAATGAAATTATACTTAATTATTAAAAGACTGCAAATATTGTAATATCGCATATAAATAAATGTCTACCTTTGTATCTACTGTCCGAAATTTCTTAATTGGAATTTGACCCTAAATTTATTTTAATATCTTATAATATATTTGTGCGAGTACTGTGAACTGTATTTTTTACAAGTAACTTTATCGACTACTTTAATAATTGAAACATTATTTTTAATTAGATTTTATTAATTAAGGTATTTTGACAGTGTAAATAAACATAATAGAAATAACACAATAAATATATAACATATGGTACTAATTATGAAAATATACAGAAATATTCAGGCACATAATATGGCACAAGATAAAAAAAAATAAAAGGTGGGAGAAAGGGTGGGGAGGTTGAAACTATCGTTGTGATAAAGAAAGAGTAAGATGTGTTTGTAGGTAGAATGATTGGTTAACATTGAGATTGTGATGGTTCATAAAAATAACTATTTAAGCGGAGTAAGGTTAATGTTGAAAAAGTCAATATTTGTTAACTTCTCATTATGGTATTTGCATGAACGGTAAATAAATGTGTTTTGTGTGTAAGATGTTCTAATTTTAGGAATATGAAAGAGTACGGATTGGATTATATATCAAGTTTATATATCCGACGATGTGATGCTGAAGGATGATAGAGTTAGATGGATATAGAGCGTCATCTGACGCCGAATAGCAGATGCGCGGTAGCACGCGGCGTACCAGTGTATGAACGAGCTTGGATGAGCCGCCGAGAGAGGGCTTCTCGCAGCTTCGTAAAGCGATCAAAAGAGTTTGCGGCGAGAGCTGACAACCAAGGCATTCATTTTTCACCGTAAATAGGACCCGTTTTTATTGGCCGCCTCATGAATAATTCAATATTTTTAAAAAAATTGAATGTTAAAAGTGCTTTTGATTTATAATACAGGTTTAATAGACACTATTTTGAAAAATTAATTAAAATAATATAATAATCAATTTTTATATAAATCACATATAAAACGTAATGATAATAATGATTATAGGCGTAGGATTTTATACATTAATGACTTTTCGAATCAAATATCTAAACATCTACCACGAAACATTAGACCGGCATTTTATACAAATAATAAATAATAATTCTGATGTCTATAAACTTAGTTGCAAGGATTGTGCTGCATTTTATATTGGTAAAACGGGTAGAAATTTTAATATAAGAGTAAAGGAGCATTTGAGCTGTTTGAACAATAGTGGGTTTTCGAAATTTGCTAATCATTTGATTGAAAATGGTCCTGGTTTTGATAAAAAATTGGGATTGTCAATTTTCCATATAAACGGTGTTGATCACAACAAATAATTTGGAATCGTTGGAGATAAATAAAGCGTGTAAAATGAATCAAAAAATTATAAATAACCAAATAAATTTAACTTAAAGTCCATTCTAAATTTTTTTTCTGAAAATTATTCCAGTAAATTTGTATTAAGAAACAATTTGAATTAGGTACTAAATTTATTTTTTTAAATAATGATTGTTTTTTAAAATAGATTCTGGTAAAAAAATAACATATTTTTATTAGTATTGACATCCTGAAGAAGAAAATAATATTTTTCGAAACCGGTTGATGTATTTAAACTCAATAAGTGGTTAATAAAACAAAGTTTAACAAATAAAAATAATAAAAATAATGTTAAAAACATTAGAATAATTTGACATATATGGATAAAGTTAATTTATTTTACATCCTGATGAATTAAATTTAACTCATATAGTGGTTAAAAAAAATTTTTAATAATTTATATTAAAATAAATAAAAACCACATTGTAAAGTTTGCAATAATTATTTTTTTAAAACTATAAATAATATTGTTTTTGGGACGCCTGAGACTCGATCCTTTTGAAACGATTTATAAACATTTACAAACATCGTCCAAAGATTGGACTTGTTTCATTACGATTACATAACAAGTTCCTATTCACTAGCTTATTGAGCACATCTCAATGCTATACACCAAAAACATTATTCAAACAAAGTTAAGTATCCGGTTTAAGTAAATGTAAAACAAAAACTTCATTTTTAAAGTGGCAGCAATGAGTCGGAGAATTTTTCTGCTGAGAGTAATCACCCGTTCTTTTAGCAGGGTGCTTAAGGGAGGCTGGAATCCAGTTTTAATAAGGCGCTGCTGCGCCGGTAACGAGAAAGACCGCCCGCTGGATGATCCGCGCTCGCTCCTTCCTCCCGAGATGAATAAATTCCAGAAGCGTCTTGTAATTTGGCGGGAAGCTCTGTAATTGGTTCGGGCGAGTGTTGACAGCAGCGCCATTTTAATTAATTGGTCTTATTTGTTTTTAAAAGTTTAGGAAAGCGCGCGCACGCCCTAAAAATTTTGATTTACGATCTAAGTTGCGATGTATTTTTTAAATCGTTTTATAAAGAATTGAAATTTTGACAGCCATGACACTAAATAAATTTTCTTTGAGAGATTATTTGACGCAGGCTTATCTTACATAAATTAACGTCGAAATTTCGAATTCATTATACAGGGTGTTAAAGCGACAGTAATCTAAATGGAGTGCACAGTTAAAGGACATCATAAGAAACCCATAGAGCGTCAAATAATGTTATGTGGAATTTAGAAATTAATTAATTTTTTGTGATTTTCAAGAAATTTTCAACCAATCTCTACAAAAATGACCTGTGCCATTAATACTTTTGTGACGATATTTGAAACAAAGATATTGTGATAATATAGCCACAATATAAGCTAGATTTTTTTTACGGCTAATTAAAAAAACTTATTTTAACATTTTTGCTAAAAATCACAAAATTAGAATAACTTCTGATGGGTTGAATTTCGAATAGCAATTTTTCTTAGCGAATAGTCTTAACGAATATTTTTTTAATAATACGCATATATTATATATTAGTTATTTTTATGGCTTTATTTTATTAAGAATTATGTCTTAATAGCCTCACATTATTTATTTTCTATATCTATATCTTGATAAATCATATATTCAAATAAATCGTATGTACAGAAGTGTATCTTTTGTGGGATTGTGTATTTTTTAATGTTTAAATATTAATTTATACAAATAGATATATTCACTTTTAAAATTAGCAATATTAACTTGGTGGTTAAGATTCATATTTTTTATTTATTATCTTAGTTTAATACAATTAAAAAAATAGCAGTTAATAATGGGTATAATACATGTTTGATAGACACTATTTTAAAAAATAAATTAAAAGAATATAATAATCAGTTTTTATATAAATCACAGATGAAACATAATGATAATAATAATAATTGGCGTAGGATTTTATACATAAATAACTTTTCGAAACAAATATCTAAACACCTACCACGAGATATTAGACCAGCATTTTATACAAATAATAGTATAGGAAATTTACTCATAAATTCTAAGGACAAGGATGATAAATTTAACAATTCTGGCGTCTATAAACTTAGTTGTAAGGATTGTGCTGCATTTTATGTTGGTAAAACGGGTAGAAATTTTAATATAAGAGTAAAGGAGCATTTGAGATGTTTGAACAATAGTGGGTTTTCAGAATTTTCTAATCATTTGATAGAAAATAGTCATGGTTTTGATAAAAAATTGGGATTGTCAATTTTGCATATAAACGGTGTAGGTCACAAATTAAATAATTTGGAATCGTTGGAGATAAATAAAGCATGTAAAAGTAATCAGGAAATTCTAAACAGCCAACTAAATTTAACTACGAGTCCTATTCTAAAATTTTTTCCTAAAAATTATTTGACTAAATTTGTATTGAGCAGCAATTTGAGTTAGGTACTAAATTTACTTTTTAAATAATTGTTGTTTTTTTTTTTTTTAAATTTAAAAATAGATTCTGGATAAATAGAAAAACAATGCTATATTTTTAGTTAGTTTTGACATATCCTGAAGAAGGAAAAGGTGTTTTCCGAAACCGGTAGATGTTTTTTAAACTCAATTGTGGTTATTAAACTAAGATAATAAATAAAAAATAGATATATTCACGTCTATTTAGCCGATATATTTGAAAATAGATCATCAGTTATGAATGAGGAGAGTATGACGAAGAGAGTACATGATGCGATTGTTATAGGTAGGCAACAGGGTCGGAAAACGTCTGCAAACGATCTGGCACCATCTAATAAATCGGATATTGGAAGACGGCAGTGTTGGCAGTATGTCAGGATAGTATGTCAGTATGCAGCGTTCTATCCTCTCTCTTACCTCTGTGAGAAAATGACATGATAGTAAATTAGTTTAAATATTAATTGTATTTTTTCTTAATTTTGTTACACACTAGAAGCACCGCTGTTCAGATAAAAAATATTATTTCTTAATATTAAAAACACTTTTAATCAACACAATAAATCAAACAGAATTTTTTAAATTTTATATTTAATTTTTCCAAATAATTGGACGATCGTTTAGGCTGTCTATGCCGTTATTATCTAATAAAACACAGAACAGTGTGATGAGCTTACTTACAAATATTGTTACAAAGTCGGGAATTTCACATTAGGTGATTAACAACAATACAATATTTCCTTAATTCTAAAATTGACACTGTTGGAACTACCAATATCTTTAGTTACACATCATTATTATTATACATTAATGTTGAGAAAAAATACAATTTTACATGTTTAACGATCATTAGCACAAAATACATTATCTATTATACCTACATCTAATACAAACTCAAGTGAAGACAAATAATGTTTTTTTTTTGTATACATAGACATCAACCTACTTATGTAGAGTTAAATATATTTAATAAAGAAGAATTGCACATATTAATTTGTTCATTAATTTTAGCATTTAGGGAATGTTGTATTGTTAATCACCTAATATGTAATACTCAACTTTGTAACAAAATGCATGTAGAAGCTCACCACATTTGTCTACAACCGAAAAATCGTTTAATTATTTAGAAAAATTAAATATAGAACTCAAAAATCGTCTTTGATTAATTGTGTTGATTAACAATGAAGTTCAATAAAATGAATTCTGTCTATATTAAAAAAATAAAAGAACTCTATTAATGTTAAACATTAGATAGATGGCGTTTATAAATAATAATTATGTTTTATGCTTGTATTATAGTATTTTATTTAATACAAATAAAGTACCAATTCGTAATATTAAAAAAATCGTGATATGAAATAAAATAATACGTTTTTTTTTTATTGAACAATCCTCGATGTGTTTATTTTAAATGAGCGATCACGCTTTCCGTCGATTTTACAGAAATCTGTTTCCGCTGGTAAATGAATCAACTGAGATAGAGACGGAGAAAAACTTTATACAGTATAATAAGGTTACGTTAATTGACTGGAACGAAAAAATCTTTTGCAAAAACGAGGTCTTGTTCTTTGTGCGCCTCATTGAGAAGGCTTTCACTATATAGGAGCCTCAATTTTCAACTGATTAAATAAAGTTGCTCTAAAGCTCTGAAGAGACAATTTGTCGATTGATAAAAAGTATTTGCCATGGAAAAATACTCACGATTTTTATGCATGGCTAATCAAGGTTATCCAAAAAAGACACCGTAGTTTAGCGCGTTCAAATTGTTATGTTCAAATAACTAACATAGATTTATATATATATACAAATTATTTAGCGTTAGATTGAAATCATTAATACAATTACATCGATAAATTTATTTTATAATTATAATATTATCATCTATTATATATAATTAGTTTGGGGAGGAGCAGCAAAAACAATATTGGAGTCGGCTAAAAAAGCACAAAAAACAATTCTCAAGGTAATAATTGGTCGTCCCTTTAGATATCCATCAGACCTTATATTTAAAGAGTACAATGTCCTTGATATAAGACAAATCTTTATGTTGAGACTCGTTCAATACTTCCATACTAATAACAACTCTCCCCAAGCAATAAATCATGGACACAACACTAGACAAACAACAAACATCTACACACCAGTTCCGAGAGCAACAACGACATTTTATCAAAGATTCTACATGTTCCTAGCTCCGAAACTATACAATACACTCAGTACCAACTGGAAATCGTACAATTACTATAAGATTACACAAATATGGACCCAATATATGATTCAATCAGATAGAGATGAATCAGAAGCATGGATATCCAACAATTTACTATAATGTATACAATTCTTTTACTAATAACTCACTAGTCCTACAACACTCCCACTCCACATATTTTTATTATATTTTTATTTTATTATATTTTTATTTTTTTTATTTTATTCTTACTTTTTTATTCATATTTGATTTATTTTTTTATTCCAAATAACACCACTATAGCACGAAAAAAAAAAAAAAAAAAAAAAAAAAAAACTGGCTACTTTAACACAGACTTTAGTCTAGAAAAGTAGCCAGGACAACGCTGTATATATCAGAGGTGAGGTCTACTCCATCCCACACATTAAACTATGTATTATGTATGTTATGTATTATTAAATTATTAAATTATGTACTATTCACGTCTTTGGTGGCCCGTCTTAAAACAGGTTTTAAATACAATCTAAAATAGTGTCGTGGCGCCCTATAGTAACCAACATTATGTATGCCGAGGGAAGGTTGGTTCGCCTGATGGTTACTAACTTTACATTATGCTAAGGATGGTGACACTGAGAGTATAAAAAGGGCCCTAAAACCTGCATTATATATCTACACCGATATATTAAATTAATAAGAAAATAAATGCGTTTTTCCTATTCTTGTTAAATAGTAATCTTATTTTTTTCAATGAAAGCGTCGTATATTAATACAATTTTTGGTCTGTATTTTAATAACCTCATTTTAAGTTTATTTTTTACAAATTGTTAAAAATGGAAAACAAGCCAATAAAAGCAATTTTTTGTTTAAGTTCAAAACAGGCATTGTAAAGTAGAAGAAACTGCTTGTATAGGGCAATGATGTTCCAAACTTTTTGTGTCGGGGATAAGACCCTTGAAGATGAAAAAGGTCGCGAGCGTCGTTCTTCAGCTGACGATACTACTTAATCAGTATCACACATTACAATTAAAAGATACACATAATTAAGTTTTAGTCGTCCAAAAGTTTAGAACTGCCTCAAATACCTAATAAAAACAACATTCTTAACAAATGAGTGCCACATGAATAAACGAAAACCAAAAAAATCACTGTTACGAAGTTTGTTATGCGCAGCAGGCATTTGATGGGGTATTAAAATATGATATCACCCACCATACTTATCAGATATCTCGCCAACAGGTGATCAACTGAAGATAAAAGGTAAAGTCTTCCAGTAACCAAGCTTTTACCGAAAGTGCATTTCAAGATTGTGTCGAAATCAGAACTCCACAATTTTACACCACCGGAAAAAATAAATGTAATTAAGAGAACACATTCTTATTGTGAAGTTGTAATTATTCAGAATATAGGTCTAAGATATTTTAAATATGAATTAAATGTATTAATTAGAAAGATATACATATAAAATTAATTTTATCGAAAAATATTGTTATCGCGCCACCGGGATTCGAACCTGGATCTCTTTACAAACCGGGGAAGGTGTATTATCCAACTATACTACAGCGACAATATTTTTAGCGACAAATTTTCGAACCCATATGTTACCTTTTTGAAATTAATACATTTAATCGATCCATTATTTGAAAGAGCCATCTACCTTATTTTTACGGAATCTCAAATACCTTTGAGTAATCTGATAGCAGAAGCCAACAACAATATTATTCGATAAAATTAATTTTATATGAATATCTTTCTAATTAATACATTTAATTCATATAAATATAATTATTAGCTCAGAAAAATCTTTTTGTATATTATAAAACCAAGCCGCAATTTAAATTCGAGGAAAACAATTAATACATCTCACAATCATTTCGAGGAATGAAGACGAAAATTGAAACATTAAAAATAAACAGCACGTGATGGATCCTACGACAGAGCAGCTTCGTATTAAGCTTCCTGGAAAATTATGGAGCAGTATGATCACATCCGAAGCTGCCATACATGGTATGCATATTTGATATATAAATGAGGCTTAAAAGAGTAACCCCTTTGCGAGTGCCCTTATGTTCCTCATACGAAACACGTCGTGGATACCTACCAATCTTCTTTTGTCGGGGAACATCTCATTCATAAGAAAACCTCAGTAAAATGAATCTGGAGGCTTCTAGTGCCAATTTAATAATATATATAACCATTATACGAAATAAAGAAGTTATAAAATAATATTTTAAAAAGGAAGTATTTTACATGTCGCTGATATATTGTACATCTAATGCATTGAATATATTTTTCTGATTCAAAAAAATATTAATAAATCCAATTAAATAATATAAGCCTCCCCAGCAAGGAGCCGAACCCCGGCCTTCCGCGTGATGAGTGGGCGTATTAACCTCCGCACTGCCGAAGGGTATAAAATAGATGTGAAAATATTAGTTTTTATATATCTTAAGATCTTTAATAATAATTAAGCTTGTTAAAATGTTCGATTCGATTCCCGATGAGAACACTATTCATCTATGTCATTTTCTGAAGCCTGTGTATTTTTGTGTTGTGTTTTACCACAATAATTGGACTTCATGGCTTGTTGAAGTGTTAAATTCATATAAAAAATTAAAAAAACGTTGGTAGCACCGTTAAAAGTGAGAATATATAAAAAGGTTACGAAATTTGTTACGCGCTATTTCTAACACAGTTTTCGTGACAAACTTTACTGGAGTACTCGCTGAACAAACATATTCTATGTTAAATTATTCTGACGAGTGACGAGTTAACTAATTTATTCTCGACGCGATATCGAATCCCAAAAAAAAAAAAAATGATAATACATCTCTCCTTTTTATTTCCGAAAACAGTTGAGATATTCACGGATACGTGGGTGGGTACTCTGACGTTGACAAAAAATAAGTGTATTGTAATATAGACGAGTGTTGCCAGTGATAGCGTATTTTTTCCCGATATAAAATATTCTCCCTATCGGGAAAATAGATTTACAGCGTACCACTTTGGCAGATTTTCATATTCGGCCGGAGATACAATCTCCGCCGTATTTCACATCACGGACATGTTCGCGTTTAGTGTTATGGACATATTTGATTTAGCGATCCCTCTAGAGCGGATTAAAATAGTCGCTCGTATTGTTGTGTCGGTTTTTGTCAAGTTTGTCGATACCACAGCGAGACGCGAACTTGTTTTATTCGACTAAAATGCGGCTCTACAAAACTATGGAATGGTGCTGATTGTATTTGTTGATTGTTTATTTATTTATTTTGTTTATTTTTAAATTCAACGGTTTACGGTTATTTTTCTTTCGTGATTTTATTACTAATGTGTAATATTGAATATTTCATCAATTGAGAGAAAGGGATTAAATAATCTTTGAATCAATGTTGCCACTGTAATTAATAAAATATTAATATTTGACAGATGATATTCATTTCGAAATATTGACACATACGTAAATTTTTTTATCATCAGTGTATTTTTGAGTGTTTGGATAACAATTACATTATTACTAAAAAAATAGTTTTTATTTTCAGAATATGCTTGTTTGGATCATTTTTTGTTTATTTTGGTAAGCTAAGTTTCGATGTATTTTAATTTTATCTTAATTATTTAATTAGAATAGTTGCTTATTTAATTCAAAATATTATCTTAGATCATCATCAGGTTTTTTTATATATGTTATCTAGTTTTATAAAATAAATTCTATTCAATATATAACTCGAGTTTACCTTTAAAAGAGTATATATCAATAAATGCATTAAAGTAATGTGTTAATGTGTGTATAAGTATATTTTTTCTCTAAAGGTAATTATTTAATTTATAACAATCGGTTTTCAAGATTTAAATTCCATATACTATGTGTACATTTCGTTTGTTTCATAAGACGTTGATTATTTAAAAGTATTTGTGCCGTTCTATTAATATAGAAAGCGTTTCAGTTCAGAGAATGTATCTTTTAGATAATTATAGAAAAATAGCCAAAATTACCATATCTACAACGTAATGATATTAAAATAGACTGAATAGGGAAAACGTTAATATAATGATGAATGAAAAACGGAAGCAAACGTGAAACTTGGGTATACAATTTTATCTAATAAAAATGTTTGACTTATGGTCATTAATTAACAAGGAAGAAAATCCACTTCAGAAAAAGTAACGCTTAAGCAACGTCCTAGGAAGAGTTTTCAACACAAATTATATTTAATATAAAGTAAATTTTAACTTTATGGACCACATTTCAACGACTATCAAAACATCTTAAAATGTTAAATATAACCGGAATAAAACAAATAGTTAAAAAAATAAATTCTAAAGAACACTAGACAGATAAATTATTAGCTGACTGAGGCTACAAAAACCTACGCGTGTATTTTAGCATTGTTTAAGGTTTCCAATAGATCCCCTAATTATATCAATAATTAAATCAATTTTAAAATTGCTGTTGCAGAAATTATAATTGAATTGTTACCAGAGAACCAAAGATTGAGGGTGATATCCCCATACCCGGCAGGTATAATTTAATCATATTTTCATAGCACAGGATGCTTCAATTTAATAACAAAAATTACTACACACAGCATCAAATATATCGATTACTTTTTTTTATAAATTAAAATCTTGTTTGGAACTATCGTACTCTTAAGAAAAAACAAATTGAGCATGCATGACATGATTATTGAGCCAATAATATTTTACGGAGGTAAAATTTGGAGCCCTATGGAGTAGCAATTAAAAGCAATCATGAACAGTCACAGATGGTTAATTGCCCTATCTACTATGAGACTGATCTCTAAGAGTGGCTAAAAGTATGTGTATGCTGGATGCGTCATTCTAATCTGCACGCCAAATACAGTGTGTTCCAAAAATCTTTTTAATTTTAGTTCATTCGCCGCATTAACGCAATGAGCGGGAAAGGGGCGGAGGGTATGCCGATCCCCAGCCGCATTCTTGGGAATTCAGTCGCTATGGAGCGTGTCCTCACTAGTCCTCACTAATTTTTTCTTGGAAAATTGATATCCCGACGAGGTGACATAAAATGGCCTCCATGTAGCTCCGACTTGACACCAATGAATTTTTTCCTATGGGGCTAGCTCAAATCAAAGATATACAGTAACAATCCTCTCTCTCTCTGTACCAATTAAAATAAAATATCTCAGAAGAAATGGCAGTAATCACGAAGAATACGTTCCGAGCAGTTCTCTGAAATTTTGCTTCCCTTTTAGAAGAGTGCCAGCGAAATAATGGATCACATTTATAAATTTTTTTTTTTAAATAAATTCTCAGAGACTGCTTAAAAAAAATTTTTTTTTTGATTAAACCCATCTATTATTTTATATAGATTTTTTATTATAAAATAGACTTTCGGGACATTTTGTATATGACACGGGACATTTTATACATTGACAGGGGCCATAAGTAAGACGAATCCGCACAAATCCTGAGCCTTCTAACAATGAAAAATCTTAATATTGAAGTTGAGATGGCTAAGATAGTCGGGACAAGTTATCAAATATGAGGTCCCTAGAGCTTTCTGTAAAGTCTATGAGGGAACGCCGAAAGGAACTCAGCCTCTTGGTTACCTAAAAATGAGATGGGATAATAATATTCAAAGGACGCAAATTTACTGTTGGGAGACCTAAGACCACAGCTCATGGCAGGGACGCCAGACGACGGTTGTAGAGACAGCAGAATCGATTACAATAATAATCTTCGTAAATATTTAATAGTTATGCTTCAATTATAAAATAGTTTATTTTATTCTCTTTTAATAACGCAATACAGTAAGTAAGCAAAATATGTTCTTTTTTAAAGGAGAACACATTATTATTGTGAAGTTGTAGTTTTTCAGAACGTAGTCCAGCGATATTTTTAATACAAATGAAATCTATCAATTAGTAATATATACAGGAAAAATCAATTTATCAAAAAAATATATTTGTTGTCTCCCAGACTCGAACCAAAAATGAGTCCTTCCTATCCGGGAAAAAAAATACATATATAATTTTGTTTTTCGACAAATAAATTTTATCTGTATATCTTTCTAATTGATTCATTTAATTTGTTTAAAATGTGTTCATTTATTGAAATGATATCAAAACCTAATCTTACCAAACGTCATTCTTCAACAATCAGTCAGTCATTACTAAGAAATATGACTCCCATTATCTTTGGAACTGATTCACCAGTTGTCATAATTGAACTCGATCTTGGAGAGCATGTATTACTGAGAAGATTGGAGAACTAACAAACTACATTCATTGAGCTCTCCATATTCTTGTAGATTCCAAACTATACTTGGTTTTATTGATTAACTGGCTTTAACAGCAAACCCATCTAAAGCAGGCGTGTGATAAATCATCTAAAATAAAAATACTAAAAACTGTGTCCACAATGTGTCCAATTTTGGGGTGGAAGATATATTTAAGTAAGTGGGTGAATTCGGGCGAAAGGTTTATCAGAGTGGTTTTGGAATAAAGACCTTAGACCTTATCAGCTTAGGGATCAACAATTGGGCTACGCATGGTCTGCCGATTATTGCGTGAAGCCGCACTACCCCCGAAGCCTGGTAAGGAGATAACCTCATTTTATAATAAAAACCCAGTCTGCTCTAGACGGATGCTAATGCTATGCCGATTGCGTAATCCAATTTGCAGGCGTAGCGGCATCATTCTGGACATGCTGGAGTCGGAAGACCTAAAAGTATTGTAATTCCATTATTAGAAATACATCCATATTTCACGCTAAACCTTGACAACTCCACAGGGTGTACATTTTAAAATATTTAACTTGCCTTTTCGCTGAAATATGTTTTATTCTGATCCAGTATACTTAACCCATCCCAAACCATGCAGTAACACAGGTCTACCTTCATAATTAAATCTATAATATTTCGGTAAATACAAGCAACATAAAATTCATATTTTAGATAATTCTGAAGAAAATATTAGCGCTTAGGAATGACTAGTGAAAAACCAATTATGAAAAGGGAATCGTACAAAAACAATTATTTTTTCCATTCAATCCGTTGTAAAATTAATACGTTGATAAAAATACAATTTGTGATATGAAAAACAGAGATCACACACTATTTTCACAGTGAAAAGAACAACAAACATACAAATATAATTGTCTCTTTCTAATTAATTAAATGAAGAGAGATAAGAAGGAAGGAGACATTGTATAGGACTTAATGAATTCTCTAAATTATGTTATTAATCATTTTTTCAAAATTAAATGCTATATTAAATTAAATATTTAGAGTAAATTCGTGCCATTAAAGTAATTTAACCTAATAAAAACTTTTTTTTAAACAGTTATTAATGGTAGCACGAGTATTTTATATCATGGTATGGTAAAGGTTAAATCTACTCACACGACAATTTTTTTTGAAAGACACTGCCTTCTTCATTTTCCACAATTTGCTCAGGTCAAATTATAGCATGAAACTGTAACATTAAATTAATTTTTTTTAAATTTGACAAAGGAAGCAAAGAAAAATATGAACAAGAATTTAATACTGTTTTGAGTTGGTACATATATGTGGTGGAGATATAATTAATTTTTATTTATTGAATTTTGAAAAAAGGAAACACGTTGTGACTTGACCATTATAATTAAATTTAAAAAAAATTTAGTTTTAAATCACTTTATTGTACACATATTCTAAAGTCAAGAATTTCAGTTGGACACAATCTTCTTCAGGACAATATAATACATAGACTATAGTCTAGTCTAGTCTAAACTAATCTATATACTATATTGTCCTGAAGAAGGTTGGATCCAACTGAAACTAGTTGACTTTAGTGTATGAATATAATAAAGTTTTTTAAAACTAAAACATTCTTTTATTTAATTATTATGTATTGACATATTCTGTATTTTATATTCATAAATATATATTATTTTCTTATCAGAAAATGATTGATAATTGCATTTTTAACAAGGATGAAAATCCTTGTTAAAAATGCAATTATCGACACTCATAAATACACTAAACACGTAGATCTTTATATCCGTATTATTTTTCTCTTGAATATATCGAAAAAACCATAATATATCAAACATCAAAATTTCTATCATTATTGTGACAACATTGGTTTCAATATTAGTAAATTTAAGTTAGTCGTAATTAATGACATATTCTACCTTACATAATACATTCAATAATTAAACATTCAAAACGTAATTATGAGTATACCGTTAATTTATGAAATACAATCCAAATACGGACTTACAAAAAACATTTAATATGACAACCAATAATTCAATTTAAATATGAACCACGTTGGTTTACTTGTCAGCTTTCTCGTAACTAGATAACTTCTCGGTGAAATACTCGGTAGTCAGGCGCTCCGCAGTCGCGGCGGCGAATGTGTATCGTAGTACTAGAGTTACTATTATGTCTAACGGAATGAAATCGATAGATTTCTGTTAGTAATGATTAAATTATTTCAAATCTTATATTTATCATTGTAATAATGACAAAAAAAATATTTTAAACAACGACATCTACCACGAAATACCTTTATAGATTTATATCCATCCGCTACAAATGTGTCCGTGTTGTATTTTGATAAGTAACATATACTTAATTGAGTCATTTGTATTGTAGTGTTGGTCGCGATCGTCGGATGGCGGCTGAGTGCCACAGTAATTCTATTAATTTTGAACCCGTTCACGTCCTGAACCTTTGAAGGTGGGGGGGGGGTACAGGTAACAGAATAGCAGCTGTGTTATGAATCGATTCACATCAAAATAAAGCATCGCATATAATATTTAAGCTTTTATTTATACAAGGGATTACTAATGTTTGTTTATGTAATTGAAAAATGTTCATCTTTTCTTATTTTCAGATAAAAAATAAGTTGTGAACGTCACGCTTTATACACGGAAAAAAATATTTTCTCTTTATTAATATTAAATTATCTGCCTCTGATTTCTCTTTACAAAAACAAAACTTTTTAGAAATATTTTATAAATAAACAATTCAATTTCAAACGGCGACAAAAAATCTGAAAAATAGCTGTAATATCAAATATCATAGATTTAACAAAGAAGTGCTTACTTACAACGAACAATCAGAATATATATTAATGAATGACTTTATATTAAAAATCTATGTTGCTATTTATTATTTACATACGGAAGAATGTAAGCTAAGACCAACAATGTTTTACAATATAACTAGACGTTTAACCGAGTTTTGCGACTTCAACACATAAATTTTTACCCTCTCTTTTTGGGGGTGCATGTCTTCTCTCTGGCTACCTTCTGAATTTAATATGATAATGCGTCTCATGTCAAATTGATACATATTGTACAGGTATGGCTCTGGTTTGATGATACCGGAGTTAACCTATAACAGTTAATGACAGAATGTAATAATTGTACCATATAATAAAGGAAAATAAAAATGTTAAGTATGAAGGGGCGTCACCAGGTTTTAGTAACTAACTGCCGGAACGTAACTATATTTAAAATATATTTGAAAAAAGCTTTGAAGATTTTGTAAAATATTGCACGCGTTGCCTTTTTGAGTGAAATTGAAGCGATAATAAACAATTCAAAACGATTCCGGGATAGGGTGGGACTTTTTTGGGTTTCCTTCATCAATATAACTAGACGAATTACCCATACCATTTACCTAGTAATTCTTGACTGTTATAAAACGGTGTTTCAAGACAAAAAAAAACAAAAAATCTCTGTATTCTTAAAAACACTGTGTTATAAAAATAAACTAACAACGGAATATCAAAACTGTAAAATCAATACTCGCGACTATTATTTATAAGTAAGTTATGAGGGCGCCTAATAATTATAGCCCGCGCATACGATATCTAGTATTCTATTATTCTGAATCATAATTATATAAATAAGCAATGTAATAGTGAACTATCAATTAACCATGCGTACGTGCGTCGTTTGGATTAATAAAAGGTTTTTTATTTCTCCTGTAATTTTTCGTATCTTAAAAAATTACGTAATGCTTAATATGAGGCAAGTACATAAATATTAATATTTTAAAAAATCAATATTATATTTTCGTATGTCCTAAAAAATATTACTGGCACCAAATCCAGAGTAGTTAACTAAAGAACAAAGGGTTTAATAAAACAATAATTAAAGAAATTGGGTAACGAGTCAATAAATACAATAAATTATTTTGTAAAGCACGAGTTCTAAATAATTTCCAAGCCGAGATCTGTGTTCTTAATCTTACATGTCTATCATTTTATAAATACAAAAGATAAAGTGACTTTCCATAAAGTACATTAATTCTTATTTATTTAAGATAAATGAACTTTCTGCTCCTGAAATATACATATCTTCTAAACCAAAATATTAGATTTAAAGGGATTGAGATATAGAGATCAACATGTTGCATGAATATGTATGTTGGTTACGAATTATGAATTGATGGCAGAAATCAGAACTATAGTTTGATGTCTGAGTGGGAGTGTTGTACATGAATCAGAAGAGTGTGGTAGGTTGCGTGAATGATAAAACTGCTTAATATATGAGTGGTGAATATCTTAATATGGAGTAATTATGTTGTAGAAAGAAATTATTTCACGCGAACAGTTCACGGAGGCGTTCCTTGTCGAAAGATGGCGTTTAAAAGAGTGAAGCTCGAGAGACGGCCTTCTGGGCGGTTGCTGATCGCGATCGTGTTGTTACATGATGTCGATACTGGGAGACTTCAAATTGAACTAATGTGTGAGTGTGGTGCCGAGGAGGAAACCCTTGACCATATCTTTTTTGCCTATCCATTGCGGATCACAGAATTTTATACAGTAATCTCGTCATTGGTAATTTTCGACTCCCGGTTAACTTGTGTCATTTTCTTTTCCTTAACTCGCCACATTTAATCTATATAAAAACAATTTTTTTAAACGACAATGGTATTGACTTTTAATATAATATTTCCTATTCTATAATATTATTGTATACTTTTTTCTATAAAATAAAGTTTTAACTCGATTAATACTGGGAGACTACGACTGCTACATTTTCTTTCGCGCATTCGTGCATTCAGTAACGCTGGACAGTGATGCTAAGAGTGTAGACGATAGACCTCCACAGATACAAAACCATCAGTGTAATTAACTTTTTTTACCCCGAATTATTAAATTTAAGACTCTAGCAACTGTATATTATTTATAGTATTCTTCAAATATAAAATAAGAAAATTTTGAAGGAACATTAAAAAAAATGTAGGTATGTATATAAATATTATTCATTATAATTTGTGGTACTTTTATGTATGTACATATATAAAAAATAAAAATTTATGGCATAGTAGAATATATGGGATATAAATATTCTAAAACATTAAAAGAATAGTTGAAAATTTAAGAAAAACAAATTAGGTCAAAATAACTTTTAATTATCACAAGGAATACAAGCGCGTCAAATCTAACCTTGTAACAACTGACATTTCACCTGTCGCAGTGTTGACATAACAAAAAAAAACTAATGTTACTAGTCTAAATAAATCGAGTAGACTATATTTACGTAGACTTAGTAGTGTCATCAAATAATTGACACCACAGTAAGATATATGACTAGATAAAGTTGATGGTACTTTAAAATACCGTCAGGGTAGAAAGGGTTAATAATATGAATTATTAATAAGCCTGTTTCATATGCACGATAAAAATATTGTTCAGGAAATTTGTAAGATGGGTAAAGCGTACGTTACAAAATATTATATTAATGCGTAGTAATCCAATTACACGTAAGAACATAAATAAATCGCTTCGCTGGTTCGTTGTGAGCCGCGAATGGAAACAAAAGTGCTGACATGGAACATTTCTTTCTTCGTTGTTTTAAACCCTTTTGATGTACTCTTTAGGACTCGGTGTGTAAACAAGAAGTATTCGGCTCGGTATAAAACTATTATTTACAAACAATTAACTCTCTGGACCTTCGACCGTATAAAATAGGTATGCTGTATATTTTCTACCGGTTCCAACAGAAATATTCCGAATAACCCATCCGCATCTATAACAAACTACTTTTCTTCTAAGCGGATATTACGGTATTTTTTTAATACTATAAATCAATTACCTTAATTAATTACATACATAAAGTGGATTATTAATATACAGACCCGATATTTTCAAATATGGCTTCCTCGTATTAGTTATATTTAATTTTGTTATTCTGGCGTCTATTTTCTGTAATCAAGGTAGCAAACTCTTCAATAAGTTCAGTAAATAGACAGAACAAGATTATTACTTGGTTGTATTTAGTGGCCAGATATTATTAACCACATTTTTTTCCATATTTCTGTCGCATTAATAGATAATACATGACGTCATGATATAAAATGACATCTTCTGTAGGATTAAAAGTAAAAAATTCTTAAAAAAGGTAAATTATGTATAGGTTTATTATTATTTAAATAAATAATATTTAAAAGAAAAATCTTTAATAAAACGGACGTGATAACACAATTCCACTGCTTTTGTATTGTAAAAGTATTATTTATTGTACTGAAAGTGTTATTGTTATAGTCAAGTCATATCAAAAATTCAGACCAATATACGTTATTGAAATATCCGCGCTCATTCTTGCCGGCAGTATTATTGCTGGAATATCGCCGCCTAATTTCCTCCTCATGGAAAATGGTCGCCATTGCTTCAAAATTTATATTTCAAGAATGCGAATAGTGCCGCCATTATTCCCCGCATTTTCTTTCTGTCCCCGCCGGCCGTACATCACGTGGCCGCCGATAATGGAACTAAATTTGAAATTTTAAACGACCGCTGCCGCCAAAGTTGGCCGCCAGGTTCGCCGGATGCCGCGCGGACAATGTTGCCGTTTGTGAAATGCCGGGTACCTGCCCGCTAATAAATGCACATTGAGAGGGAGTCTACCAACTATTCTGGCTATTTAATAAGTTCTAGCCATTGTCTGCGTTTCATGTTCAAGTTATCCCTTTAAAACGTCTGTTCATAAAAGTTGATAAAGGAATTTATTACCTCTGTACGTATCCTCTCACTGTACGTTGTAATATGAAGTATAAATAAAATATACAGCTATGTTGAGAAAATCTACCGTATTGAAAAAAAATTTATTATCTGTCAACTAATTTTGTGTACGGATATGTTTTACAAAAACACACAAAATATATACCCTTCCTGTCAGCGAGAAACTTATACATTTTGTCGGCGTGTTAACGGAGTTATTTTTTTCAATTTTTGTACAGCAGCCGTTTTGAAACAGAATGGCTATTAATGTTGATTAACAAACTTACCATAGATATCTTCTAAATCAATATTTAAGAATAATTTTTAGGAAATCCAATACGGAATTGAGAGGTATGGGGCCCAGTTATATATGTACATATTTCATTTTTAAATAGGGGTGGTTTTGAGGTTTTCTGGTAACGATTGAAAAATGTATTGAAATTTCCCTCAGCATTATTGTATAGTATTTTTGTTGAAATCTACCTAATAGCAGAATTTCTTCAAATCCATTTAAGCAATTCCACAACAATTAGCAGAAGAAGTATCACGACGTTTCATCCATTCAAAGCGGTTACCGAAGGGATGAGCATACCAAAGTACATCTAGAAATGTGTACTTTGTTTGTTTTAGCCACTCTAAGGGAGAGCCCTTGTCTTTTAGTAGGCAATAAAACCGCGGGACACTCGAAATAAGACGAACATTTTGAAATGGAACGGAGCAGTTTCCAGAAAATAATGGGGGAAAAATCCGGCAGTATTGATTTGATTCGCCTTAACGTCTCGGAATATCGGAGTTTACCATTTTGCTTGAAGAAAATCAAATCATCATCACAAGTTAAAGCTAATATAATTTGTCAATAAATTGGAATCGTTTGTTGAATTACCAAAAGATTTTATTTATCATCGTCCTTATCTCGAGGTATTGGAAAATTTTTTAACAAACTATTATAACAAAGGGGGCGTCCAGGAATATTTACAATAATAGTAAAAAACAACTAATAATCTGTTATACTCTTTACTTTTATTTAAAATTTTGAAAACTCTCGATTTAACCCTTTCTACCCTGATGGTACTTTAAAGTACCCTCAATTTTATCTAGTCATATATCTTACTGCAGTGTCAATTCTCTGACGATAATACTAAGTCTACGTTAATAATAGTTTACTCGATTTATTTAGACTACTGACATTAGTTCTTTTTTTGTTATGTCAACACTGTGGCAGGTGAAATGTCAGTCGCGTATTGTTACAAGGTTATGTTTGACGCGCTTGTATTTCTTTGTGATTATTAATAGTTGTTTTGACCTATTTTTTTTTCTTAAATTTTCAACTAATCTTTTAATATTTGAATTTAAAATATCACAGATCTATGTTTTAAATAATTACAACTTCACAATAAGAATGTGTTCTCCTTAATAAATTTGTAACAATGTGTTCAAAATTAAATAAAATAATTTGTTAATTCTGCCGTCTCTTATTGGATCACTCAAAGATGTTTGAGATTCCGTAAAAATAAAGAAGATGGTTTTCAAATAATAGAACGATATATGTATCAATTTGAAAAGTGTAACACATAGGTTCGAAAATCTGTCGTCAAAGCACTGTGTCGCTATAGCATAATCGGTTAATGCACGTTCACCGAATTAGAAGAGATACATACTCGAATCCCGGTAGTAACAACAATATTTTTCGATAAAATTGATTTTATATGTTTATCTTTTTAATTAATACATTTAATTAGTATTAAAAATGTTTTCATTTTCGAAGTTAGCAGTACATATCATTTATAATCATGAAGTTTTGAAATTATTGTCCTCGAGATAAGATGGCGGTCATTAGCAGCAACCCACTTTGGAGACGATCTCTGAAGTTTTGTACAGCTTGTTCAAACATATCGCGGGGTATGGCGTTAACTTTTTGAATAATCAGCTCTCTTCTGTGCCATCTTAGTGTGCTACTAGTTTTCTCCAACTAACTAACTAACCCAGAATCGAATACATGCGCACGGCAAAACCCCGATGTGCTCCTGTCCAAACCATGTTGGCCACTGACATGAACATAGAGGGATCACGTGAATCTGCCTCTCCCCACCACCGTCCGAGCATTGATCCATCCTATCTGCTTAGTCGGTTCTTACGCACTCTGTACATACGTACTTGTGAATTACAGCAAACAATATATTTGAATGCGAAAATATCGGGATCAAATTTCCGAACCTATATGTTACACTTTTCTAATTAATACATCTATCGTTCCATTATTTATTAATGCATGTTCCCCGGATTGGAAGAAATCCAGGTTCGAATCCCGGTAGCTACAACAATATTTTTCTATAAAATTGATTTTATATGTATATCTTTCTAATTAATACATTAAACTTATATTAAAAATATCACAGACTTATGTTTTGAATAATTACAACTTCACAATAAGAATGTGTTTTCCCCAATAATATATTATTTTTCTATATACCTTCATCACTTTATAACTTCTCAAAATTGCTTAATCAGTTTTGCTGCACCCTGTATATGCAATGTCTAAAATAGATATTTCATTGACGCTTCGATCTTAGGTAAAGGCAGACTTGTCACGCTTAAACAAATTGAGTCATTTCTGTTTCGAGCGATATTTTAATAGAATTACCCAAATGAAGAGAATTCATGTGCGGTGTAATTGAAAACAGGTGGCGTTTCAAAAAATCGAGAAATCGTTCACCATGCTCGCAAAAGGCTCCGTAGAGGGTTGAGCTTGTTCACTTAATCTTACTCACAAAAATACATTCTTTTGAGTTCTACTAGAACTCCAGAACTCCGTGACTCCAGATCCACAGCTCAGCTCAGTTTAGGCTGAAATAAGATTAACCAACCACTGGGAAAATTAACTAATTATCTTATCCTTCTTAAAGTGTGTTGGATCCGCAGTTAAACTAAGAAGTCAGAAATTTTACGGAAATTACCTAGTTAATTGTAAATACGTAGTTAATTGAGTGCGACCATTTTTTAATTAACTAAACTTTGTATTAGACACACGTAGAGTTATATTTGTATTATCACTCGGTCCCTATCAACATCAGATATAAATAACAACGGTTTATATTTAAATTATTTAATTCTTTAAATGTTACTATTTTCAGTACAGGAAAAATACTTAATTTATTAGCAATACTGTTATTAATTTAACTAACAACACATAAGCAAAATATTTTGTTTTATGACATTTTTAATAGTCATTAACAGAATTGACTTGCGATGAACAATTATTTTGTACACATCAGGCCCGGACTTTAATTCTGATTAAATGAATACCCCAAGACCCCCATATTGATGAAGTCCCTCGGACTTTAATGGCAATGTTCTCGAAATTATAAAACTATTAAAGTTTGATGTAGAGTGATTTTGCGATTAAAAAACAAAAGGAGTATATTTATAAAAATAAAATTTTAATTATTTGTTTTTTGGGGGCTCTAATGTGCATATTAGACCAGGGCATGTTCAAAGATAAAATTTTGCCTGGATTGCAATCATATATTATAAATTTGTATCGATTTATGTATAAATAATAGATTACGACAGATTCACAAATTTTAGTGGATAAATAACTGTTTTTAGATCACTTTATATCATATAAAAAATGTCGATTCATGTCAGTGCTTAGTTATCTTTCCTTTTTTGTTCTCACCCCATCCTTTTCTTCTCACTTCATCTAATTCATTAACTCCATTTTCACTGTAGATCTTCAAATATTTGGCAATGTTTTCATGAAATTCTGCAAGATTTTTCATATTTTCTTTAATGCCTACAGAATAATAGCTACAGATACAATAATGGCCGTGATTGAAGTATTTATATTTTGTTTATATTTATATATATGCGTGAACTTTTTATTTATTTATATTTTACTTGTTTTTATATAATATTTTAAATAATATTTCTGAACTTTAATGTATTAATGATATGTATTATCTTTATGGCGAATCGAGTCTTCATTAAAAAAACCGATGACGCTGGAATAAATGCATTATTATTATAATAATTTAAAATTGTCTGAATTTTTTTCCACGTGCATTTTTTTAAATTATTAAATTAAATTCTCCTGGTTTCAGATGAAGTTTTCTGTTTTCCTCGAGCGTTATTGTTGAATGTGTTATAATTTTAGATTTTTTTTGATATGCTACCTCTCTATAAGAATAAAATCATATTTAAAAAGGTAGATCTTTTTTCATCATATATATATTTATTGTATACAATAATTTTATATAAAATTTCAGTTACAGTAAATAACCATACTTTAATTGATGTCAGGTATAATATTATCAAAATAATATTCACTTCTCGATCCTTTCTTATACAAAATTCCAATAACATGATAATTTAGTTTCAATTTCCTTTGAAATTTCTGATTTAGGTGAATATTATATTTCGCGCTCATTCTCGTATGGGTTAATAAATACATGTAATAAAAATTTATAGGAAGTCGAGTTTTCTGGGCTATTTTGTCTTGTGTCTCTAACCTCTCTGGTCAATATTCGGAATCCATTGCAAGGTCCGGCATCATATTTTCACCAATATTGGCTGATATCGCAAACATCTGTAACATGCTTGGCATAAAAAAAAACAGAATATTTATCTCAAAATATTAGATTAATGAATTTTTGGTAAACAAATAAATCGGAAATTACCACACAAAAAATTTTTCTTACTTACTACTTACCATCACGCCGTTTCCCCCACAGAGATAGGCAGTGAGGATAGAGCACCACACTCTTCTGTCCTGATACATAATTCTCGCCTCATCTACATTCATATATCTTCTTATACAAGCTCGCCGGTTATTGTAGCTTCTAACAAGACCATCTTCCAGTATCTGGTTGACCTGGTCATGCCAAGTTATTCGCGGACGTCTTCTATTTCTGATCTCATCAATACTTGCTACTATCTACTATCAACTATCATATATCTTTCTTATCATTTTCTCCTCATTCATCCGTTCCATATGACCAAACCACCTAAGTGATCGTTTCTTAATTTTACTCAGCTTTACATAACTTACTTATTTTTTCATTCTTTACTCTGTCATAAATAGATTTGCCACATATACGTCTAAGCGATCTCATTTCCACTGCATTCTGTGTTCCTCTTTTGCCAGCTCCAGGCCTCACTTCGATATATTAGTGTCGGCACCAGGACCCCATTTTGAACAGGAAGTCTTCCTAGTTTTTTTAATTAAATAAGATTATTTATTAGAACTGACGGGGGAGAACGGCAACAATATTGCAAAGCCGAAATATAGCTTATTCTGAAAAAACTACACGGTCTTTTAAAACCGACGAGCAAAAGTTTATTGTAAGTTTGTCTTAGAAGAAAATAATCATTAAAAGTTACAATATAGTTAGTTATAAGTTAGCTTAATGATTGTAACAATTTTAGAAGGGAGGCAAAGACAAATTTATTCCTAGTGTCTTTTAACCAAAGATCTAATCTGCCTGATGTTCTCCACACTTTCAATCCCCAATTTCATTAAATTTTCTTCCTAAAATCCTCGACATGAATACATGGAGAAAAGGGCCTTTTACACATAATAAAATAAAGCGAAAGTGGGCTGCTTAATTTCGTGACTGCTCGCGACGACAATCTAACAGGAGCACATGATACCGAAAGAGATGTGCGGACGGTCGGTGCTCGAGCTCATGCCGTAAAAATAACGGGAAAGATAGCAGACACGACGTCGAGACACCTTTTCATTTGCTTCAATAAAAAATAATATTGCGATTCTCGTAGGTACCTTTCAGTGTGGTGGCACAGATTTTCTTGTTTTCTTGTTCCGTAGACGAACCACGATAATAACCCGACCCCGTTGCTTTCACGCTCCTTCACGGGAGGTACGCTGCCGCGAGCTTCTAATATGCATATTAAGTTAGTAACTCTGACAGCGGGATGGTATTCATTATTAGTGGGGCACACCTCTTTCAATTTTATGCGCTCCTGATAAGTGAAAATGTAATTACGGGAAATGTGGCGCTATTTACAATATATTATATTATTTTACTCAACAATATACCCATGCCATGACTTGATTCAAGGTTTTTACACAGTATATCAATTTCGTAATAAAAAAACTGTATTTTACAACAGCGCTCCAGCACTAAAATTCATTGCCGTTCAAAGCGCAGGTAAATTTATTTATTTTAGTTGCATCATTACTCCGCATGTCTCATTTTATTTAAATTGAAAATAATGCCACATTTGTTATTAAATAATTGTCGACAATAGCGTTTTGAACTGATCTTGGCTTTTATGATATCAATTCACACAGTTGATTAATTATTTAGATCGAAAAGGTTCACATGTCAACATTAATATGCAATTAGGAAACTTCGATATATTATAGTTGAAAATATATAGGATGTCCAGCGGAAAAATTTCAAGATTAAATTGTAATTGCTCGTAAACCATCAGGGTGAGGTAAGTGAGAGGGGTATTGTTCGACGCGCGTGATTTGCGGATTTGCTAGTCGCAATGAGTCACTGGTCGGGAGCGCACCGCGTATTCGCTGTTGAGCAATATTTATAGTGGTTCGTGCGCGTCACGTTTTTGTACCCACTTTAATATTCGACAAGTAAGTGACGGGCCGAGCACGCAACTTATCTGGTGTTGGGTTCAAAAGTTCAAACAAGAAGGAACAATGATTAACCAAACTCCTCCGAGACCATCAACCAGTTTTTGGTACTGCAACTGCAACTGTTTCCCGGGTTCAACAACAGAACACAACTTCAGCAAGACGGAGTTACTCCACACACAGCTAGAGTTTCAATGGAGAAGCTGAGGGAAATTTTTCCCAAAAAATTAATCAGCAAGTATGGAGACATACCCTGGGCACCTCGGTCACCGGACCTTATACCGTGCAACTTTTTTTGTGGGGCTACCTTAAGTCGAGAGTTTACAGCAACAATCCTCGAACAATTCAGGCCCTACAGAAAGTATCCGCCGTAAAGTTGCTGCCATTGAACCAACGCTTTGCTCTCGCGTGTTCGCAAATTTAAGAGTCTGATTTCAAGAGTGTCTTCAGAGAAATGGACAGCATTTAGACGACATTGTTTACAAAACTCCATTAATAAGTAAAATATTAGAATAACATTGTAGTTTTTTTTTTATTTAATATTAAACTTGAAAAATTTCCGCTTTACTACTTAAATGATAAGAAAAATGTAAATAAGCCATAAAATTAAATAATAGTCTCTTAATTAATGATAAATATTGGAATTTTCATATAACAGGTACGTCGTTCTATGACTCCAATGAAACCATTAATTACCTAGCGTTATTGTCACCATTTTTTAGTAAGTTAATTTGACATCTTAATGAAGTAAATGGTATTTTCCGAAACCAGTCGGTGTATTGAAATAACTAATTAAGTGATTAAAACCAAAGTAAATTAATGTTTATAAAAATGAACATTAACCACAAAGTTCAATTTGCAAATATTAAAAAAATAATATTTTAATTTTCCAACGTGAGATATCACAAAATCACGATTAGCTTAAATTATCTATAAATAATTTATTTTACTGTGATGTGATTTTGTAACAAACTTAATTCATACCAGTCGTATAAATTAAAATATTATTATTGTAATTCATAAGTCACTTAGAAAGATTAACAGAAAAAATCTATTCAACGAAAGAATAACTCGAACCCTTTTTTTACTGATGAAAATTTATTTAATTAAAATTTTATCTACTTACATTTGCTAAGTGAGAAATCGTTTTTTAAAGCATTCTGTAAAACCTGATAAATGACGTCAGAACATCTAGCTCGTTTTATAAACAGAAAATATTTACGTTCTTATTTTTTATTTTTTTAAACATAATTTCGTGATAATTAAAACAAATATTTTGAAAAATCAAATAATGTGATTTAATAAAAATTAATATTATTGTTGTGTTGTGATTGCTCAGCGGATAAGAGGTTGCGACAGTTTGAATGATTACGATGAAATATAAAAACGTCAGACACGTGTTTAGCCAATTCACTGAAATATTTACGACCCGAAGAAATTGGTTTTCTGGAAAATAAATGATAACGAAAATATTTTTACTTGACATCTATCTTGTTCTAGGGTCTGTCAGTAGGGATGATTTTTTCCAGGAATCGTAAAACCTACATTTTTTGGGGCATCGACCGTAATTATGGCCGTATCTTTTGCCCAAGATTCACGAAGACAACTTTTTGCGCAGTATATCCCTTTCTGGTTTATGAAAAGTAGTCGTACATACCATATAACACAACACGCGTTACGATGGTTCACGATTTGACGGAAACGGAAACGCCTAATGGTGCGGGAACGCCAAACGGAAGCCCAACGTTTCGAGTCGAATACTATTTACAAATGTTCAGTTTAATTACCGCTAAAATCTTTTTTAATGAGTCTTATTTTCGGGAAAAATAATGTTGTGTTCGTTTATACTGAGGAAAAATGTTGCTTCTAAAACTTGATCTGTTGTAGAAGTTCCAAGTCCAAATATTAATTTACAAAACAAAGATATTTCCAATATCTTCGTAAAATAATCAAAAAATATTAATAACACATGAAAACATATCCATTCTTGAATACTAATACTTTAAAATTATTCTAATATAAAACTCTCATTTGTTTTCGTGTAGTGATTACGTCAGATAGAATACATAAATTTACGAAATTTATTGTGATGTTTAATTAAATAATGTTGTAAAAAGTTTCAAAATACATGGAACAATTATAACAGAACTACATTTTAGGAATTAAACGAACCCATTATTTTTAAGGCAGTTTCGTGACATTTTATGAATAATTATATGATTTTTTAAAATTGCATCAATTTATTCCCATCCCTTATTTTAATTATACTGTTTTTATTATGTACGTAATAAAGACGTGTAATCTACATGTATAACGTTATATAAATATTCAACATTTTGAGCAACAAACATACAACAACCTCTTTAAAATTTAAAATACATTACAACCTAAAAATCTACTCAAACAATATTTATTTCCAAAATTCTTTGATTTATTGCAAAAATATTTTAAATAAAATATTTCAAAATTCATGGCAGTAAATTGCTGATATTGGCACACGTTTGCGTACTATATATTTCCATTTGTACGAGATGTTATCAATCACAGTGTAATTTAGTGGTTTTTATTTGCAGTGATTTTCTGCAAAATAAAAACACACAACAGACAGACACCATCCACCATCGAAACGTTAAACTGGAGTTGATTTTCAGGCTTGAATTCACACGAAAAGCCTCTCTCCTGAATGTGTTTCCCGCCAATCCGTTCTTTTTCCCGGAAAAATCCTGACATGTGAGTCTATAAGGGCAGAGTAAGACTTCGCTTGTCTTCTGTATTTCGTAAGAGGAATACATAACGAGGCATGCAGACATTTTAGTTATAGTTTGGAAATAAGATAGATCTTTCGAATGTCCCTATTTATTATAATAACTTCTATATTCGGCGATTCGTACTAGGAAATGGACAAACGAAGACATTTAAAAATTAATCATAATTAATCAATTACCTATTACACAATTTTCTAAATATATTATATTGCGAATGATGCGTTTCTTTCAGAATGCTTCGGGATTCCTAGATGGCAGTTTATTTATATATATATATATATATATATATATTAAATTAAAATTATATTAAATTTTTAAATTGGCGTTGTTTACACTTTGATCGATACGCGTATTGGTTCAGCGGTATGTCATTCGCTTATTAATCTAGTAGTCGGGGATTAGAACCTAGTCACGGGAAAACAGAAAATTTATGCTCATTACATAGCACATATTTAGTAAATAATTTTAATGTGACATGTTTTCTACATATCATTTTTTAGTTTATTTTGAATGTGCTAATTTCATTTACATTACGATTTTTTTTGATTCTCTACTTTCTGATTTTTTGCGCAAAATTTTTACGTTATACAGTACGGGCCATCAGTTTTTGGACTTTTTAAATCGCTCCTGTGCGGGAACCGTGCGAAAGAGGGGCACACGGGTGACAGCGCGCGGGCGTTTGGTCTTTGAAAATTTAGTCACAATGGATCGCATCACGGGGGAATAACGCGTGTTCTATATAAAACAGTTTTACAAAAACGATTCTTATGTACCTGTACCTACATTACTGTTGGTTAATATGTGACACGTTTTATGTACAACAATAAAAACTTTGAATTGCATTATTTCATCATAAGTTATCTACGAATCACTTGTTATAATGTGTTTATTGTTCATTGCCCATGAACTAATTTTAAATACAGACCCAATAGTGAAATGAAATTTTTAAACCAAAAACATAAAAAATGTAAATCATAATGTATTATTGTATTACTAATAAAGTTTATTAAATATTTTTACATTTTCCTTCTTAGACTCCTTACTCTACCATACAGTACCCCACTTTGGGGTAGGGAAATAAAATAATGTCATTTATTTTGTTAATTTGTTCAACGTACGTGGTACGACATTTAGTTATTTTTAATCTCAGTTTAAAAAATAGTGAAATAAAAATATTGATAGAACACGTATTCCTCGAAAACAGCTCTATTTTTTTTAAAAATTCTTCCAAACTGGTCGCAAGAATCAGGAAGATTTTGTGTATTAAATATTTATTATGATTTTGTGTATTAATTGTTTATTATGTTTATTTAAATGTGTATTAAATGTGTATTAAATGTGTATTATATGTTTTTACCTTTTTTTCTAGGTCTAATATTAACGCAATTGCGAATTTCTTATTTAGTACTTTAGCACTTAGCTGAGATGTCTACTAATTTTTTGGAAAAATTTCATTAAAATCAGATTAGAGCTACGAGAGTTATCGTGACCATAAAGAGTGATTTAGAAGTCTTCTGGTCATGATCGAAGAAAGTGCAATAAAGTTTTCTAGACATAGTGTCATGAGACCCTCAGTAATAAGTAGTAACTTGTTGATCTATTGGTTAAGTCGCTCGCCTAGTGATCAAGTGGTCGGGTGTTCGAGCCTCGTTCCAGGAGACCACCAAGCTAGGTAGTCCTCTTTTCATATTACATGCGTTTAGCTTAGAAATATTAATTTTACATGTATTCCGTGTACCCATCTCTATTTAAAAAAAAATTATATCGAAATCTACATAATACAGTTGAGTTAATTTCATTAATAAATAAAATAATAAAAAAAACTCATAATTATTTATTTATTCTTAATATAGTGCATACATAAGTATATTTACATATGCTCTAATATAAACAAGATCAAAATCGTTTATTTTTACTACAACTTATCATTCACACATTTGCTTATTTTTAATTTGAATCTATCTAGCTTCTTCTCCTTTCTTATGTTTTCTGGCATTTCTTTAAAAATCTTCATTGTTTTCTAAAATGTTGTCTTCTCCCTGAATGGCAGTATTAATCTATCCTTTTCTTTTGTATGATGTTCGTCCTCGTGTTGATTTGCATCAATTTTTCTTATATACTCTGCCGATATTTTGTTAGTGAGGATTTTATAAATAAATACCATGGCATTGAAATACATATTCTGCTTAAAGTCGGCATTGCACTGATCCGAGTATATCACTAAGTATAAAGTTTTATTTGAAATTATGTACACAAATAGATTCATACATTCATTGATTTCCTTTGTTTATTTTGATTTCTGCGTAAAGCGTGTGTAGGTGTGTATGTATTGTATGCACATACGTATGAGTACATACGTATATAATAGGGGCAACGAGGCGAAATGGTTTGTTGTGGTGAGAGCTCACCAGCGGATTAGGGGCGGATAACAGGAAGCTGAGTTTATGGCAGACGTCGCTAGATGGCGCCGCTGCTCCCCGCAGATCCATACTATCTCCTCATACCATTATATCGGCTGGGAGGGAGAGTATTGAAAAGTTAAAAGTGGGTAAATGTGATTGGGGCTGGTTTGGTAAGAGATAGAAATAGTGAGTATGAGATTGTCGAATAGCAAGATGTGTGCTTACTTATTTTCTCAAAGTGTTGCATTTATTTTTCTAATTCAGAATTCTGTCTACATTTATGCATTATTTTATACACCATTGCCGATTGCTTTTCTCCTAATGCATTCTGTATTACCCTTCCTGGAATTGTATAAACAACGTTCTGAAGCATTATTTTTTAATTATATCGAATTAATTATTCTTCGTCATATGTTTCAAAGATATTCTGGAAACTGCTGAGATCATGTTTATAATAAATAAGTACTGAACAAACGTAAACATTACGAATATATATTTGATAGATGATTAACTATGCGAGATGGCCGGTCGAAAAAATTCATAAGATCTCGTTTTTATGTGTATTTTCTTACTCGCAGTAATGAGAATGTGCACTTCATTTAAAATTAATTGAATATATATTTGTGTACTGTTGTTGAATATATATAAAAGAGAAAACATATAAGTAATCTTAACCTAGAGATACTAAAAATACATTCGAAATATTCGCTAATTTTGTATTTTTTCTTAATGACTTTTCTTATATATCCAAATACAGATCCAATAGCGATAGCGACGAAGTGCAAATATTTTATTAGATTACATTTCTATTAAGTTCATTAATTTATTGAGTGGGATGTAGTAGATTATCCACCTCTGATAGATACAGCCTTATCCTTGCTGGTTTACTAAATTGCCGTCTGTGTAGTAGCCAGTTTTTTTCGTGATATTTGATTTAATTTTATTAAAATGAGTAAATTGATAGTTAGAATAAAAAATATTATAAATGGGTTGGAAATCTAAAATGAATTAATAATGTATTGTGTAGAGTTTAAGTAAGAATTTTGGACAGTGTTGCTTCCGACTGATCTCCACCCAATTCGATACTTTGACACAAGTTGTCAAAATATACAGCGTACTTCGATACGACTCGTCAAAATACTAAAAGTGAATTCTGTTTTGTCCGTTTTGCTTTTCTAATTTTACAGAATTATTCATAAGTGTAAAAAAATATTAATTCCCAACCCCAGGATACTGCGGTCCGAATAAATTTATTCATTCGAGCATCTTTTGTTGTCATGCATAAATCAGATCCTTTAATTATTCTTGAAGAGGTCAAAAAATTGACCGTCATTAATAATTCCGGGCGGAGAACAGGCCATGCCCTACATTAGCAAACCCGTTCCGCGTCCTGTTTGTTACAAGGGCGATCATTCTTCCAGCCGCGGGAGCACCCTCGCTGCTTTTATTGCACCCCTGTTCAAAGGAAATATTCGTTTTACATTGCTTGTGGAAAATATCAATTTATTGAAATACCACTTGGCTAATCACGGAACAGAACTTGTTAGTAAACCGCTCGGAAACGCATTAAATTGGTGGATATTTAAAAATCACATATTATCATATTTATATATTTTAGGATGTTTATGGACCAAGTGAATAATGAGGCATTGCGCGTAGAAAGGTAGCATATTCACAATGCTCATAGAAAACAAACAGAATAATAAATATTTGAATAATGTTGTCCCTTTTCATATCATGTAAATAAATTATATAGCTATCCCCCATTGTAGTTATAAATACAAATATTTGAGTAAAAATTGTTAGATTGATAATGCCCTTGCAAGCCGAAACGCGTCTCAAACAGAGAATCAAAAAATAAGTGTTTTATATTCACATATGTGATTATGGAGTTCTACTAACTTACCTCGGAAATAGCAAAAAACTTATTCATTGTATTTAATTCTTGCACTATTCATATCATTAATTAACATAGTTAAGGGGCGAGGGGCATTCTGCAAACATTATTTGTGGAAACATAAATCCGATAGTTTATGACACATTTAAGCAACAGTGAAAGTATTTATTCTTCGAAAATTAAATCTTTATGTAAACAAGACGTATTCTGTACATTAATGCATATTATATTGTCAGCGTTTAAATTTGCATTCCAATCGAGTCGTATATTTTTTTAAAAGTCTCGGAGCTATTTAATCGCGTAAATGGTACCAAAATGATCACGTGGGTGACGCCAAAATGTAAATATTGATACAAGAAATTTGCGTTAGTTCATGTCTATATATTTGGTAGTCTGTGGTGTGAGTAATTTTTATTTAAAAATAATTATAATCTATGTACTGTTTGTTTTCTTGTATATATACTAAGTTGTGAAATAATAGTGTTCCTAATTGCCAGAATCAATTTCTCTTTCAAGATTTTTAGAAAAAAGTCTGTGTCTGTTTGTGTGTTCGTTTTCAGTCATAACAATTCACATGAATTTCATTACGTTTTTTATATTAAGAAATATCGAGACTTTTAAGTATTATTTTGTATTTCGATTATAAAAATAACTTATCAACATGAAGAAAAAATAACCTACCGACTCCAAACATAAATAAAGTAAAACTCAAGGCATTATACTAGTAGTTAGCATCGAATAAATTTATCACATTAATAACATGTGCAAGGAATACTTGATCCTATTATTATTTTACCGTAGACCTTACGGAATCTCGAATACAATTCCGTTCTTCTTTAGCGGGAGTCCACACTATTTGCTGCAAATTCTCAAATAGCTAAGTGGCGCTCCTCCCACTCAAGTAATTAATGGTGGCCACATCCTGCCCCGGTTTACAGTAAAACATGAATTTCTTTTTCTTTGCAATTCAGTTTCTTTAATTGACCATTAGGAAAAGTAAGGCAGAAGGGAAGTATATCTACGTTTCTGTGTGAAACTATTTTTAAAATGTTCTCTTTTTAAAAATTTTAGTTAAAATTATTATTACTCAGTATGATAAAATCAAAGTTGTTCTGTAAAAATAGAATAAGATATCGAAAAAATTTCGAATATTCCTCAAATTATTTACAGAGATTTATTCATACTATTTTGAATATCATTGAAATATTCGTATCCAAATAAGATCAAATATTATTTACCTTTATTATTTTTAAACGCCTTTAATTATGTCTATTTATGAAACTTCGAATAACTTGGATACCTAAGATATTTGATTGTTACATCTCAAAACACACATCTCACAAATACTTCCAAGAAGAATAAATCGATTGCTATTGTTCTCAATAGAAAGCATTCATTTTCATCAGACACTTTAATTTATTTTGTGTCAATTTTAACGCGTAGTAAATAAGTAATATTAATTGTGTCACTTTCATCCCCGATAACTGGATTTAGAAGTAATAAATACTGGGGTAAGTTGTTTCAGTCAAAATAATTACCAATTATTTCATTTTACAGAAAATTCGTGTGAGAATAAAATTAATTATTTAAATATAAAGATGTGGTAGTTAAATTTGAATGTAATCTTTTTAAAAATTCTAATTTTCTATTACATGCCTTAGATTTACATGCGTTTTTTTATTCGTTTGTTTATTGTCACCGGATCTCAAATCGAGTATCTAGGTATTGTTAAATTATTTTACAAAATATTAATAATTTTCAAAATTAGAAACATAGATACAACATGAAACAATCTGCGTGATATTTTTCGAATTTGATTGAATCGGAAAACTTAACTAACAATATATATATATATTTTCAAATAATTTGATTTATAACATTTTGATGAGTGAACTAATAATATTATTAATATCGCCAAAACTTCTCAAAATCAGAAATAAATGAAATGCAAAATAATGTAAGCTCTATTAATATATGAAACGTATTATCTATCTGCCTGTCTGTTACGTAAAAGAAAATAATACGATTTTCTCCAGCGCATTAGAAATTTCTCTGGAAAGGTTTTAAACTATATATCTTCACGGTGTGACAACCAGAAATTTTTTGCCCAATGGTAAATTAAATTCGATTCGCCTACTAACGTATATAAAGAATAACGAAACAAGAGGCTTTCAGAGTTTAACAGTTCTATTTAAAAAAACTTAACGGAATATATCCCAGATCAATAGATAACTCGCAATTTGATTTAATACAGTGTGTTTACATTTGATAACGCCTGCTGGTTTATAATAAATTAAGATTTAGGAGAACACATTTTTATTGTGAAGTTGTAATTATTCAGAACATAGGTCTGTAATGTTTTAAATACTAATTAAATGTTTTAGTTATAAAGATATACATATAAAATCAATTTTATCGAAAAATATTGTTGTTGCGCTACCGGGATTTGAACCTGGACCTCTTTTCCTATCCGGGGAAGGTGTATTACGAACTATGCTACAGGGACAGTATTTTCGATGACGAATTTTCAAACCTGTTTTCAAATTGTAGCATAGTTGGTAATGCACCATCCACGAATTGGAAAAGAGATCCAGGTTCGTATACCAGTAGTGCAATAATAATATTTTTCGACAAAATTTATTTTATATGTATATCTTTATAATAAATACATTTAATTAGTATTTAATAAATTAAGAAACTGACAACCCAGATTACAGCAAATAATAATCACTATCAACATTTAATCAGTTGTATCTGTAATGACGAACCGTCACAATAAAGTCAACGTTCGTAGAAATAATTTTCTTATCCAAACGAAAAGTCTACAATTCAGTTAGAAAAATCCTTTCGACTCGGATTTTGGCACTGCCCTTGATAAAGTCCATTCTCCAGCCACTTGAAGACGTATTTAATTTAATGTTTAAGTTCAAGTTTACGAGTGAAACTTGCTGATTTTCATGAACTTCTTTTCAGAGCATTTGGATTGCTTAGTTCTTCCTTTCGCCGTTATTAATGGGGTGTAATTCGTTCAAATGAAGCGACTCAAAAGAAAACTTTTCTTTGAATAAATATGATTTTACAAATTTGTAATGTTTGTCTTATACATCATAATAAGGTTGGATTTTGAATTATTACCGAAGACGTTGGCATCAACATAATATTATTTACTATGCTTTTTATTCGCTTTTATCACCAATTATTTCAAGAGTACCGTGAGTTATTTTACTTGAGTGATAATGAATTGCAAGCGTGAACCTTTATAACGTTTCATACTGGGGAAGTTGCAAGTATTTCTCGTTAGTACAGTCGCTAAACAAGATATTAAAACATTTATTGGCATCACTATACATAATAATTGTTGTACGGTATTTTTTTATAGATTTAATAATACAGATAAGTACGTCACATAAACTGTATTTTATGTCAAACCCGATCTGAGGTCGTAGAGATAAGCATTCCCATTATTTAAATTTATTTTAAAAGTATATTGGAAAACATGATACCAAATTTTTTTTAAATACCGATACCCAGCGCCATTCCAACATGATACAATAAAAACCTATATTGTCGACCATCTCATAACCTTCAATTGTTGATGTTCACATGCGCGGGCAAGCAAAACGACTTGATAGGATCAAAAAAGATTATTTCTTTCAAGAAATTTTTATTTTCTAACTTTATATGGATTTAAACGGTTGACTTACATTATTTGAAATTATAATATCTAAAATAAATTAATATTTATCTTTACTTATCTTTAAAAAAAGAGATGTTTTAAAAATGAAAATATGCTTCCCAAGGACCAGTTTTTTGTGTAAATGGTATTTTTCGTGTAAGAAATATAAAAATTCATCTATATGTATTTCTTGCTTATTATTTGAGTGTTTTTCACGATTAATATATTTATTTTTATCTATACTACTAAGTATGCTCACCAGTTTTGTAAAATAAGCTTAAAAGAAATATTTAAAAAAAAAACATTTATCTTTTGTTTGCGTTTGTTAACCATAATCAAAAAGAATAAATATAAACTTTCATTTGAAATAGTTTGATCTAGCCATCGGGGCCTCTGTTATCCTTAGATCGCACATCAATACAAAAATACATTCCAGTAAGAATGTCGTCGACTTCCCGAAGCTGTAGTTTAGACGGTCCCATGAAATATTTATCGTGCTTTTGGAATTTTCGCGTTCTCCGCAATCATCAGAGTAACGAGACCTAATGATAACGTTACGGGATAATTGATCCAGGAATGTTGGAGACTCACATTTCAGACTCTTCACTGTCTTGAGAGAAGATTAATTTTATTTGCGGATTTTCTTTTGTTGGGTAACATAAGATGACCAACTCTCCAATACGCATACGTACTGTACTATATTATAAATCAAATTAAAGTTTCAATTTTCCGAGGAATGTTTCTCCTGTATTTATTATACACAGTAAAAACATTGCCTAATTATATCTCTTTTCGGCGAAATTGTATGAATGTGGATGAGGCGAGAATTGTGTCAGAGCAGAATAGTGTTGGCGCTCCATCATCTCTGCCTACCCCTGCGGTGAAACGGCGTTATGGTGAGTTAATTAGTTAGTTACATTTCTAACTTATATGTCTGCTTCCCCCCTCCGACAAAAGATGCTGAAAACAGACGAAATAAATAAATAAGTACACACAATTCAGTTATGAAAAAGAAACTTGGCACAATCAGAAATAACATGATCAAATGGAACTTGTATATAAAAATCTACGTTTTAATTCAGTTGTGTTAAAATGTGTATTTTCTGGTCGAGTGTTCAAATTATAGACAAAATTGGAAAAACCCATAATGCGAAAGTTGTGATTGGACATTTAGCAACCTCGACTTCTGAGCAACATCCTTGATAATTACAATTGTACCCGCCCATTATACATACATACAGGATAATAAGAAATGAGATTGACGTGCTGTACATGAAAGAAATTGTTTTGTGTTTGATTATACATATATTGTATATATTACTTAATTAATTATTATTTATTAAGGAAAACACATTCTTATTGTGAAGTTGTAATTATTCAGAACATAGGTCTGTGATATTTTAAATACTAAATTAATGTATTAATTATAAATATACACATATAAAATCAATTTTGTCAAAAAATATTGTTTTTGCGTCATGTTTCTGGCGTCTGCAGTCGGTTTACTCAAAGGTATTTGAGATTCCGTGAAAACAATGTAGATAGCTTTCAAATATTGAACCGTTAGATATATTAATTTGTAGGTTCGAAAATTTGTCGTCAAAAATACTGTCCCTGTAGCATAGTTCGTAAAACACCTTCCCCGGATAGGAAAAGAGATCCAGGTTCGAATCCCGGTAGCGCAATAACAATATTTTTCGATAAAATTGATTTTATATGTATATCTTTATATTTAAAACATTTAATTAGTATTTAAAACATTACAGACCTATGTTCTGAATAATTACAACTTCAAAATAAGAATGTGTTCTCCTAAATCTTAATTTATTATAAACCAGCAGGCGTTATCGAATGTAAGCACACTTTATTAAATTAAATTGTGAGTTATCTAAAAAAGAACGACAGGCAGAAGAAAGGAAAATTGAACGACAGGTGTATTAATTTGAAAAATGTAACATATAGGTTCAAAAATTTGTCAAGAAAAATACTGGCGTTATAACACAATTGGTAGTGTACTTCCCCGGATTGGAAATAGAGATCCAGGTTCGTATCCCGGTGACGCAGAAACAATATTTTTCGACAAAATTGATTTTATATGTGTATATTTATAATTAATATATTAATTTAGTATTTATTTATTTTTACACAAAATTACCTGACTCAATAGAGAAATCAATTCTCGTGTTTGAATTGGGGAGTATTTATGTTTTAAAATAATGTAAAGGTTAAAATATTTTTTGTATGCGTAACATTAAATTAGTAAAATTAATTATCGATCCATTATTTATATATTCTCGTAACATCTTAAATCACGATGGCAGAGAATTTGTTTGCACAGAAGAAGAAAAGAAAATCTCTTCAGAAACGATAATCCAAATTTTAGATTGTTTAGCGACTGAAGAAGGTTCAACATCTTTAAGAAAATATTTTGACTCGAACCAAGTTACCGTGAGAATCATTAAGAAAATGAAGAAGTGATTCTAAAGCCTGTTCTTGCTGGAATAATATTAATCATCGTACACGAAAATGATTATAACAGTAGAAATGGAAAAATTTAAAAAAGTTATAAGCAATTATTTTTAAATGATTTGTTTAGAAATACATTTTGTTTGTATCGAATTTTGATTCATTTTATGGAACCATTATTTTGCCTAATGTATTATTGTATTCTTTTTTACACGGTTTTCATTTACAATGTATTTTTTGGAGCCATTCTTCCGTGTAAATGGAGAAATAGATGTAGGTACGTGTTCCACGTATGCACCTTTATATATATTTCCAATATTTTATTATCTGACATATTATATGTAAACATTTTGCTGGCGAGATTCGGTTTCAAATATTGCAAGATTTTATTTATTTATTTATTTTACTTTCATCAACGCCCTTGTGGGCTTTTTTATAAGAATAAAAAATTTTATATAACAGTACATTTTTAATTAACATTTCAATATAACAGTTTAAATATAACCTTTAAAAAAAAAACTAACTATAATTTACACATAAATATTTTTTCAGTTCAGGTATGCTCCTGCAACGAAAATTGTCAACGAAATTTAACCTTTTTTTACTTTCTTTTCTTGTTTTGATAACTTTTCTCCAAAATCGACCATTCCAATTTTCAGAATTTTACGTATTTATACTAGCTGAAGTACCTGTCATTGCCTGGGTTTACATAGAGTGAAGAGGCTTCATTTAGACGGATCGTAGTTAGTTTTTCGATGTCAGATGTAATTTTCTTCTTATTTTGAACGTCAAGTGTATAAAACTTCATCAGTAAGTACCAAAATTCGACTTTAAGTAAGAAGTGGGAAAGAGAGATGGGAATGATTTTTTGAAATTTCATGTAGTATCTCAAATTCTCTTGTTTTGAAGGTCAAGTATGCAACATTTCATCAAGCTCGGAAAAAAATGTAGATTTTATTAAAAAACCAGCCATCTTTATATAATATGTAGTTTTCAATCAATTTTAAACTTATTAATGACTTCTACAAAATCTTAATACTATATTTAGAGTAAAGTTTATCATTTTTTATTTTCTAAATTTAATGAAAAGTGTTTCGATACACTTAGATTAAAACGAGATGTAGATTTTGTATCACGAGATTCAATTTCAATAAATTCCGGTCTCCGGTATAAAAACCTTTTCTGGCCGATGACCGCCAGATAAAGACTTAGGGAAATTAACCGTATTGTTGACAAAAGTCTGAATATTCTCGGCAACCGCTTATCAGACCAAATTTCCGAATGGGTTGACCGACTAACCCTTATGTACAAACACGTCAAGAGTGAGATATTACACCGTTTTGGGAAACTATGCCAGATAACTCTGTCCCTGATCTGATCAGACTTATCCTAATTTATGGCGCTGGGGTAGAAAAATACAGCAGAGGCGCTGACATAATTTTTAAAAGATTTTTTTTATCCCTCGTATTTACGAAGATTCTAACTTCTGTAAAAGTTATTATTGTAATTTTGATCTTTCTGTACCTGGTGATTTATCATATCGTCGTTTTTGCAAAGAATATTGAAGAAGAAAAAATTTTAAATGTTCTTATGCAAAAAGCAACCGATTCGGCTAAAATTTTCATACAATGTTATATATTTTATAGTAAAGTGTACTTAGATGACAGATACACATATTTTTAAAAAAATACACTCTATACAAAATAATTTCCATAATAATTGCATTGATAATAATAATAAAAAGATTCTACTTGAAGTACCTGCAATGTCGTATCATGTATGTGTATCATAATACACCTGTGAATAAACTTCACAGGCTCGGGAACAAATTCAGTATATATATTCCAATGTAATAAACCTATGTTTAAAAACGCATGATGCATGTAATAATAACCCCTAATGCATGTAATAAACCTAAGTTTAAAAACAGGGGTATTCCCAACATGCTACAAACAAGCCATCATTTCCCCCATATATAAATCAAAAAACCCCGAGGAAATAACCAATTACAGACCAATTTCTCTTTTATCAAACTTTGGAAAAATCCTAGAAAAAATTGTTAAAAAAAGATTGTCTCAATTTAATTTAATAAACAAAGTAATTGATGAAAACCGGTTTGGGTTCATGAAAAACAAAAGTACACAAGACGCAATAGGTAAACTATCTAATATCATCCAAGAATCTCTAGACAAATCTCTTAAATGTATTGGAATTTTCATGCCGAAAAAAGCCTTCGTAAAAAAAACGTAAAAATTAACGAAACTCTAAGCCAACCCCTAATCAGTGAATTTGGTATACCACAAGGGACAGTTTTGGACCCACTTCTTCTTATAATTTATGTCAATGACATTTACAAACTAAAATTAACCAGAAAAATTATATCATAAGCCGACGACACTGCTATCATTGTTGACGGACAAGATTGCAACACTACAAACGAACATGCAAATAACATCATGAACACACTCAAATCCTGGTTCAATAATAATTTACTTTCTTTAAATTCTGAAAAAACCTATTATATTTTGTTGGCGCCATTTAAATGTACTACGCATGCTAATCTTATTGGACTACAGAAATATGTCCTTTCCCTCTTTCTTTTCCTATCCTAGTCCCTAGGCACAAAGGAGAAAGAAGAAAGAAGCAATCTGCTGATACTACCGCCCGAGTCATTCCGCTTTCAAAACTGAACACGGTACGCTGCCGTCGCTGTGAATCCGCTTACAACCGCTAACATTAATTACCGCTAATATATAATATCTTACTACCGCTAACATATTTTAAAATAATTACTTTTCTAACGCGAGTGTCATCAATTACGAGACAATTCTGCGTCGCTTGTGAATTGGTGGACCAGGGAGAAACGAACCAGCTTCAAGAGATTGGAGACCCACAAGTAAGTGCCATCCTATCATTTATTTCCCGATAACCCGCCAACTTTCCATATTTCCTTTTCAATAAAAAGCCTTAAAACACCGCCCCGTATAAAAATTACTATCCATAACAACTGTAACAGAATTACCTGTAACGACTCTTGTAAAAATTTAAAAAAGATATCAAATATATGTATATATATATATATATATCAACTAACCCTTAGCATTAACGCCACAAATATCTACAGACACAGCATGTACACAAAAATATACTTTAAATACAATACACTGTATACATTATTTTGTTAATAAGAAAAAATAATTACAATAAATTGAAACAAAAAAAAATTAGTTAAACACATAATGGCTTGTCTCAATACGACGTCAAAAACATTAACATTATTTATTTATTTAATTTAGCGAAAATACAATGGCAAAATAAATTCAATTTTTAAATAGATGGTTACATACATACATATGGTTATATACATACATGGTTTTTCTTTCGCTAACCTCTCCAAAAAAGAGACCAGCTCTTATGCTTAGAGAGGGAGTTACACTACAATAATTTTATATAATACCTTAATTCGAGCTAGACTGTCATCAATGTTTTATTTCATTATAAAGAGGCAAATATCTTCATTTGGGGCAGTAGTCATTTAGAAAAGGTCATAAAGTTGTAAACAATGTATAACAAGATAAATGTACAATACATATTTACTTTTATATGGGCAAATTTTTTTTCTAAAATGTAAGTATACGTAGTCTCAAATTTATGGATTAAATAGATAAAATCTAGCCAAACCATTTTCAAACTAAAACCATGCCAAGCAAGAATAATGGAATAGACTCAGACCGAGGTTATGAGAATAATTACCCCGTGGGAGCACAACGAGCGTGGTATTGTCGGTGTTGTAGAGATCGGGAGATCATAACTGAATGGATGGATGAAATAATCAAAATCTCTCAAAACTTTATTTATTTTAAAAATTATTACATTCTTTAAAAAAATTATAACGTTTTATCAAAAAATCTTATATGTAGCGTATATGTACCTTCGATTCAATACAAGATACTCCAAAAATTTGATGTTTTCACGCGAATTTATTAAAAACAAATTATTTGGTTAGAAATATTCACCCATATTGGTCTCTCATATCTGAGATTCCTCCCACCCTCTTGACTATGCTCCTTAAATTTTCTCGGCATCCTGCAGATCTTACGGCTATTACCAGAGATCTGCCTGTTGCCTTTTTCCACTCGGTCGGTCCAACGGAAGGGAGATCTTCCTTTTCTCTTCGTCCTTCGACGTGGTCCACCATAATAAACTTCCCCAAGCTATCTCCCCTTCTCATAAAATGCCCAAAAAATGGGCACGCCGCAGGTTGAGAGTTTGTCCTTAATCTTTAGTTCTAGCAGAATGGATACATTCGTGCGCTTCGCCACCCATGAGAAATATTATGTTGCTTATTTGTAATGCTTAATAACCTAATTTAGCAACATTTATTATAATCGCTAACAAGATAGAACCTCTGTACTAATATTGAACTGAATTATTTTTCTCATGTTTAATTGTGTTAATAGATACGAATATAATACAATTGTGCATTTATGATTCTCAGATATTGTAGATAACTACTTGAAATAGACTGAGCACCCCAGGATACATAATTTATATATTTTCTTTAATTCCAGTACCACTTAATACTTGATACTTTAAAATACGTATCGTGACACTTGGAATTTTTGTTCACTTCGGACAGCGTTCGATCTATCTGATTCGTGGAATCAAATTCCAGTGAATATTTTCCTAATAAAACATTAAATCGGGGGTGTAAACAGGCCTTACGCGAGACGGCCTTCATCCCCGACAATTCGCGAGGTCACACGACTAACCGGATGAGCAATCCAATTTCCACACCACTGTGGCGCACTTCCCGCGGCCGGGGGGGCGAAGCTCGGCGGAGATTTGCGCGGGAATTTATGTAATGGAAGAACGTCTTTTCTCGTATTAGTTGGGCGTTGGGCGATACACCAAAACATACTAGAAATGATGGTAAGTGATGAATATTGGGTACAAGTAAAAGAATTTGTGGACTTGGAACGATTTTATTTATTTATTAAAACAAATAATGTGCATCACTTAGACAGACATCTATTTATCGGAAAAATATAATCACCATCGAAACTCAAACCCACAATTATTGCTGAAAGACAGCTTCAACCATTTAAGCTAAAGTGACACAATTATAAAGTCGTCAGATTCCATCTACATGTGTTCCCAACTTTTTAATTTAATTAATTAATTAGACGTATAAAAGACTAAAAGATTTTTAAGAAACATTTCATAAATAATTAAAAATAAGTTCGCTTCCAAAGTTTAAAAGGATTTTTCACTAATAAGGTCAAATGTAGATAGAATCGGATGACAATGCAAAGTCACAATACTTTAATTGGTTAAGAAAAAATTTCGAGTCCGAGTCTAAGTGATTACCAAATAAATTTTTTTCTGTATCTTTTTAATTGATTCATCTAATTCATTTTAATTGGTAAGGAATTATGTGACTAAACTAAATAACTGACAACTAACAAATAACACGTCGTTTCTCCGCGGGAGTAGGAAGAATAAAAGAACACCACACTCTTCTATCTTCACCATATACTTAAATACGTCTTCTCATTCATTGGTCTTTGGTCGTTGGGGCTTATGAAAGGAAATCATAACGTTAGAAATCAATTATGACTTCTTTAAAATTCATATTAATTAATACAAAAAGAAGTTATAAATTCATAGAAGGATAAAATATTTTGAATGACATCGCCGATCTATGCTTAGCTTGTTCTTGTTCAGACATTATTAATTACAATTTTGTTATACATGGGACAACGATAATTAATTATGGAAAGTTGCTAGTTAGGTCTCATTGTATTGTTTCATTTTACATTGTGTTATGGATGTCACAAAATGCGTAGATCTAAAGATACAAAAATAAAATATTTAATATCACGTTTTTCACAATGTTATTTTGAAGGTAAAAAATTGTATAATCATAGACCTTAAAAAATTGTAGAATCGTAGAGCCGGTTGTGTGATCGATCAGTAGTAACTTTTTACTTTAATAAAAAAATTACCAATATAAAAAAATTTGCGAAAACGGATTGTTTGATTTGTTTGAAAAAAATTACTTCTCCAAAGTACATACCGTAGTACCGACATGATGAAACGTAATATACACGTAAAGTAATGAAATGTGACATCGGTAACGATAAAATATGTTCAATATTCAGCACGATTAATACGGGAACACGATGTTTGATCTAGTAGTAAAGCGTTCTCCTATTGCTAAGTTCGAACCTCGTCACGGGAAACCTCGTTACATAACTATACCATTTTCATACTTTTTATATTCCATTTTTTACCTTTCATATGTTATCATTTTTTAATTTTACTTTTAGGTAAGTACATAATATATACATTTAAGTTAATATACCTAACATACAGGTGAATATTATGTTCCAGGTCGATATTGTTTTTAAATAACTAAGAAATTAAACATATTTTTTAAATTTAGTTTTTATTTGTCAATTATATGATTTATTACAATTATGTGTATAATATGAAATTGTCCAAGTTGCCACTTCTGGCAGCGGCACACGTACGTGGTATTTTAACCATATTTTTCATAACATTGTCGCATACTTCGCGTGTTATTTCACCAATTTCATTACAAATATTATCTTGTAGTATCGGAACTGTTGTTGCCTTATTAGCGTAAACTTTTTCTTTCAAGTGCCCTTACAGAAAATAGTCGAAAGCTGTCAAATCAGGTGATCGAGGAGGCCGGTCGATGTCACTACTTTTTGACATTATGCGACCGGGAAAAATTTCTCGCAAAATTTCAATCGTAGCTCGGGCTGTGTGTGAAATGGAACCGTTCTGTTGAAACCATGTGTATTGTAGACCTAATCGACTCAATTTGCCCACCAATAAGTTTTCCAACATGTGACGATACCGATCATCATTAATGATTACGACGTGGTCTTTTGTATCCTAAAAGAAATAGCCACATGCCGCTCAATACAGTTACGTAGGTGAAAAGATCTTTGGTGTATCAGTTGAGAATTTTGAATGCCCCAATAATCGGTGTTTTGTTTATTAATAAAACCCCCCAAGTCAAAATGAGCATCGCATGATGATTTTTTTCCAAAAGTCGGTGTCATCAATATGGAGCTGTAAAACATATGCTGTTGCATGTTTTTGAGGCGTTAGATGATTTAAAATAAATTCTAATCAATTACTTTTTTTACTATTAAATTCGAATTGACAAATATTTGCCAAACTAAAATGGTGGTCAAATAAAATCGACCTGGAACATAATATTCATCCTTTACAAATAACTGTTACTATGTCCTAAAACGGGTTTATCTAAAATTCAGAAGTTCATATAACTCGTCGATGGTATTACGAAATAATTTTTAATTTATACTTAAATATATTAAGTACCTACTCATTGCTTCGTAACAAAGATGTTTAACCTTTAATTGTTACTATTGTTGAATTTGTGTAGTGGCGCGGAGCTCCGGACAGCTCTCCAAGCTGTCTAGGCGATAGCTACGCCACTGATTATTTTATTTCGTACATTATCTTTTAATTAAATGTACATTTTAATTTCGATGATGCTCTAAACGAGCTAGGGAGTGACAAAGCAAGGTTCACAGGAGATCGATTTCTTCCGACAGTCTAATATATATTTGATTAATAGGTATGACAGTTGAGATTCAATGCTACTGGCAAGGTTCTTCTAAAAAACATTCTATATAAAAAATACATGTGACTGTTCATTAGTGGTAATTCGTTTGTTTGCAGTATTACCAACAATTATTAAACATTTCAATGATATTGTTTTTTCTGTTTTAAGTAAACTGGCCAAAAATGTTATAAAAAACTACTCAAAACTCATTATAACTTAATTTAAGTCAATTGTTTTATCTTTCAGTAAAGATTCACTGGGAGATCAAAAGATAAAAATTTGATGAAAAGAGTTTTCTTTTCTATAAAATTTCCTGCTGTTTCGGGGATAAAACAAGATTAATGTTAATTTCCTTTAAATTCACGGGGGATAGAAGAAAAATCTCCGCTTCCATTTTCTTAATAATTATAGGCGCCGTTCCCCAGCTGGACGCCTCCTCTCCGGAGGAACTTCCTCTACAAGATTGTCGGGACGACACCATTCACTAATTTAGTTTCTTGAAGATTTAAACGATTTTGCTGCTATTTAAAATAGATGTTGTTTTAATCTCTTCCATTACTTATCAGCGTAACGTTAATCGCTATTTAGATATCGCTTTTCATTCGTGCGCTCCTAGTCTCTCTCAGTCTTATATCTATACAGGGTGTCCAAAAAATGTAGTCTGAATAGAGCCAACAGATAAGCAACCAGCAACCCATTGAACATCAAATAGAAATAGCAAATCGAAATTCAACGGTTTAGAAATTATTCGAACTTGTGATGTTCGAAAAATTTGCAACCTGTCTTTATAAAAATGAGTGCTATGCCATAAATACTCAATCAATTGTGGCTCTTATGAGCCTCGTCCTCCCGTCTTACACCTTTTCTTTTTCATCTTGGCCAGCTCTCTTCCTTTTACCACCGTGTCTCGATCCGCTCCCGAGAAAAAGTGACAGCTCCGCCGTCTTGCTTCACGCTCTACCCTCATTGGCCGATCAGCGGATTTGTCATTGGCTGCTGGACTGCGGACGGTCCCATAAACAGTGCGACATTTTATATCTGGACGCATACATCATGACGTCTCGATATATAAATAGAAAAATATATACACTAATTATGGTTATTTGGCACGTATATATACAGTAGATAATATTTATACATAATATTCCAATATCCTACATGTCGTGCAAAGGGAAATTTGGAAAAAGGAAGTGAAGTATAAATTTCCTTTGAAATATAAATGTAAAAACAATGTGTCAGAAATTTGAAATTTGTAACATCGTAGTGCTGCTATACTGTAGGTAGGTTTTAACAGAAATCGTCCTACGTATGTCTGTTACGTCAGACTTTTAAACACTAGTTAGAAATATCATCATAAAAATAATATTTAAGATTCAAGTCTCATTTATGCATATCAAATATGCATGAATTTAAACTGCTCTATAGCTTCCTGGTGGAGTTAAATCTATGCTGCTCTGCCATTTAAATACACCAACAACACTCTCCATTTATATGTGATGGTCTCACATTTGCGTCCTTCTATCTTGCGGATTAAGCAAGGGGTGCATTTATAATGTCCAGCAGCCCCAAACAGGATTTGAGGGTGGGAGATGGAGAAAGTTCGATGATTTTGCAGTGGAGTGGTATATGTTTGGATCGACGTCACACACTTTGTGTAGTTTTTCTTTGTTCTGTAAAATAAATAAATCGGATGCAAATAAGATTTGAAGTAATATTTTAACATATAACACTGTATGGCCGATATCTTTTGGAAACTTGTTACGCGAAACCATTACACTTGTAGTTAAAAAGTTGTCACGTAAAAAGTCACATGCTAAATCTCTGAATTAAGTCCAACATTATGCATCGTGAAGATTGTGTATTTTTGCATGATAAAGAATGAAATAGCATGTATGAAATATTAAATTAAAAATACTAATTAATATAATGCAATTGAAAAATGTAACATATAGGTTCGAAAATTTGTCAAAAAAAATACTGGCGTTATGGCACAATGGTAGTACACTTCCCCGGATTGGAAATAGAGATCCAGGTTCGAATCCCGGTGACGCAAAAACAATATTTTTCGACAAAATTGATTTTATATGTATATATTTATAATTAATACATTAATTTAGTATTTAATATAATGCAGTTTTAGAACATAATTATTTAATAATTAAAACAAATTAGATCAATTATTTTTGATTTTTCTGTTTTTTACCATTTAATTCATTGTGTTACCATACTTATAACTTATAGAACCTTATGGCTACATACTCAGAACAGGTACTTTATATGTACCTAGCGAAGTAGGAAGCGGCCGACAGGCTTGTATGTAAATGAAATGTATTATTAATACTTGTACTAAGGATTTTTATATTCATGCAAGATATAAAGGAATGTGGTTATAAAAATAAACTCCGATTTAACGGCACTGAAAACGAAAATAAATCAATTAGAAAGATATATTGAGAAAGTTATCTATCTAAAAAATATGTGTACCGTTATGATTCGAGTCTCGGTTTTGTATTAATAAAATGTATAAAATGCGTCTGCTATCAGATTACTCAAAGGTATTTGAGATTCTGTAAAAATAAGGTAAATGGCTCTTTCAAATAATGGAACGATTAAATGTATTAATACCAAAAAGGTAACATATAGGTTCGAAAATTTGTCGCTAAAAATATTATCGTTGTAGCACCTTCCCCGGTTAGGAAAGAGATCCAGGTTCGAATCCCAGTGGCGCAACAACAATATTTTTCGATAAAATTGATTTTATATGTATATCTTTCTAATTAACATATTTAATTCATATTTAATAAAATATAAACTTACCGTTTTAGCCAGCTATTAAATATATTTTAGAAGGGATTATATAAACCATGTGTCCGATATTTGTAACGTTTTCTATTATTAAATATATTGAAATATTATTGAAGTTAACTGTATCTTTTAACTCTAATTTGGTACAGTTATATTTTTTCACCAAATTAACAATTTATTAATTTAAAATGAACCACATTAAGTCTGTAGACTTATTCAAAAATTGTATTTCGATTATTTGCTAAGTAAGATGAGCCTAGAATTATTTATCTACCCATTAATGCCTCGGAGCTATACTAAAATATTAATTCTATGACTGCTTAAAATTCGTACATTGAAAATCTATAAGAATATGGTAAGAACGCCGCCAGGGATGCCAACGCTAATAAAATCGAAGCCTATCAATCAAACACAAATAAAAAATAAATGACGGAGAAACATCGAAAATGAACGCGAAAAATCAAATTTCTCAATTGATTGAATCCTTGAAAACCTCCACTTTAAAAGCTTTTAACTGGTTGATTTTTACATGCAATGTTTTTTAAGAGTTCTTCAACAAATATTAAATGCTCTGACAGTTGATTGACATTTTTTGAAAGTCTTTCTTGTATTTCTGTCAAGTGAAATTTTCTGTAAGCTAACAAATTCCCATCCTTTAAAACATACTGAAATTAGTACTTTTTATTAAAGAGTAAACAGGTAATTTTTTTGTACCAATCAGTGGTATTATTTGACCGACTCGTAACTTAGTAAATTTAATATTTATATCACTCTATGAATTTTAAATAAATTATTTTAATTTTCTTACAGAAAATATGCTATTTTTTGTTTAATTTAGTCCCCGTTATTATATAACTTGAAAAATACGTTATAAATATATCTACCAAAAAAACAAGCAAAGCGCCATTTATGTTATAAAATTTTAGTCACTAAAGGTCTTCGGACAATCCCTCAGATTTTATATTATCGTGGACGGATTAGTCCGGCAGGACACCTGAAGAAATCCCGATGAACCGACAGTTTCAATTTTTGTTTTTATTTATTATCGTTTAAATTTTCCTACCAATCGAGTCGTGTCGAGTGACCGCGTGGGTGACAGCAAAATGAAAATATTGACACAAGAAATTTGCGTTAGTTCATGTCTGTATATATATATGGTGGTCTATGAAAAAAATATAAATTAAAAAAAATGTTATTTGCCATCAATTATTCCATTCAATATTCTCGAAAATTTCCCGGCAGTTTACATCGCCATCCATAATCTCTATGATAATATTTAAATGTATTTAGTTGCCTATTCGTAAAGATTTATTATTTTAACAAATATTTTCCAGCAAACGCACTTTTAAATAAAGTAATCAAATTATATTCATAATAGTACTTACTGGCCTGCTATACTATAAATACATACTTTATTCTCATTGCAATGAGAAACTTGACATGTATTCTATAATTCTATAAAATATTCCATTTTCTTTTTATCCGGCAGTAAATGTCATACAAAAAAAGGTAAAATTGAACGAACAGCCTTAAGTACGCCATTTCGGATATAAACATATAGATAGCTGTTTTATTTTTAAATCTCGAATTCTTTTAAAAACGAGGCGCCTCGTAATACCCTATCGAATTATTGAGGGTAGCAAAAACTTGCTCGGGAACATTATTTCCGAAGAAATGTTTTCCCGTATAATATAACAAAAATATGTTTCCTCGAAATATCTAACCTGATCAGAATTGGCATAAAGCTTGTTTCTCCCTGCGTGAAGTTTTAAGAATAAACAAGTTTTGGGACTATGAGAAATAAATATTTTTGTTGATAACAAAAACACAGCATCTGTGCCTGAGCTTCGAGTAGAATCAGTTTGTCATTTCTTAAGATATCGTCAACCGTCGAAAAGTTTTACGGCGAAATTATTTATTTTTATACGCCTGACAAGCTGAACGCTTCTCGCCAGAGTCAGTGTTTCGAGAAACTTATCATAATAAATCTTCGTTAAGTTGGCAACAACAAATTTCAGACCTGATCCTTTAATAACTTGGCACCACTTTTTTTTTTAAAGAAATTAAGTTTCGACCTTGAACTCAGAAATGTTGTAAAGTTCACTTTCCGGTGATATGATTTTAATGGCGCATAGGTCTATTCAATATTTAATTCATTAAGATTGGTCATGAAAGTGTTAGCGAATGATAAGCTTGATACTTGCTGAGCTGCTGAGTAGAATGACCAGCCGATTCCATCCCAAATCCGCTATTTCATGTGGTACAACCTAATATAATAACATTTACTACCGATCACAGAATCGAGCCTTAGCAATCTACTTTGTGTAGATAAATACAAGAGTATGTATAATATTTAGGTAGCTCCGTGTTATTATAAATTCACACAGATGTTATTTACCCACCTACCGGAACGAATCTTGTGTTGAGTTTTCTGAGCAATTTTGCCGTATCTCTCCGATCCTGCAATGGGATCCGAAACGTCATGCAGAGAGACCGGAGACATACGGCAGAATATCCCAGAAAATTCATCACAGTGAAAAGACATATTTTAATTAAATCACAACACTCACAAACATGTTATTGTCGTGGATTTCAAATGTATGAATTTATAAAAATTGTCAAAATATTAGTTTGCCGTTTTTGGGTACTGAATAAAATATTTAGTCACCGTGGTAATGATAATTTGTTTGGCTACTTTTTTTGATGTTACTATTGTATGAAATTTTGGGGTGGGGCGACATACAAATTTTTACACATGAAAAGTATACAGTAGAAGTGCGCATAACAGACAGTTTGAAGAAATATTTAGTTAAGCCTGATTCGTATGAATTAAATAACCTGTAAAATAATTGACAATCAGACAAGTGGATAGAATGGTACCGAGGATATTGAAATACAATGGGTGACATAAAAATTCAATACTACTACATGACCTGACATGAGAGAGACCTCGAGACTCGGTGTACGTGAGTTAGAAGGTTAATATTATATAATAATAAAATGGGAAAAGTATCAATAAAGTGATGGTAAAAAAAAACGACACCTACAAATAAGTATTTAAATTGCGAACAAAGTAAATGTCAGCAATTTGGCTTGCCAAAAATGAAAAGAACGTTTAGCACTTTGCTCAAAATAAAGAATATTTTGACAATGAATCTCTAGAAAGCTGTTTTTTAAAGTTGTTTTAAAGTGTTCTCTATTACTACTATTATTTAGGTGGATTTTTTTTTTCATTTCAAGTTAATTAAGAAATGAATTAATTAGCCAGACAAACAAAATTACAACATTTTAGAAGAAATAAAGGAAAAATTGTCCTAAGAACGATAGCGAACAGATGTGGAAAATATTTGGACACATTCGTAACCACGGTGATAAAAATAAAAAGAATATTATATCATGTAATAAGGCAATTGTTAGAGTTAAGTTTATGCAGAAGCTACCGATAATTAAAGACGTCACCCGAACAATGAACTGATTTTACAGGAACTGAGAAAAGCTGTTTATTTTATCTGATGATGAGAAAAAATTATATTCGATGTGTGTTTTTAATACTTTATAAATGGTAAGAATATATTTTTTGTGAAATTGTAATTTAAGATGAAAATAAGACGATTGAGGTACATACGATTTTTTTTTTAAGTAGATCAATTCTGACGGCATGTGCTTGACAGCGTTGTTCCATAAGGTGATAATATAAACAGATTATATTATATGAAAGTGGCGTTTATTTTAAAAGAACAAAGAATACACATCACTCGCTTGGTAGATTTTTATAAAACTAAAAAGTATAAATAATGACTTTCAAAATTATGTTTGACAGGGTTTAATGAATGAAATATGTTATACAGCATTGTTTCAGTTGGAGTATTTTTTGCAGCAACGGCTAATCCTATCTTTCAAATATGTGGTTTAGTAGCGTCTTTCACTTTTTCTTTTTCTTGTTATCTTTCCAGTTTGACGTGTTAATCTTTCTTTTTTTTTGTTTATTTAATCTCAAATTCGCCATCTTGGGTGTTTTGCAGCGTTGTTCTACCACAGGGCATATTTCAACAGGCCGTAATTCCGTCAGGTAGTAGAATTTTGGACTACCGACTACACCAAAATGTGTGTAACTTGACGATACAACAATGAATTACTGAATTTTCTATCACAATAAATATGTACAGTGATTGTGACCGATGTTCAGCAGTAGCGATGAATAGTGAGTTGGTTTAATGATTGGAAATTTAAGTTCTAGTATATTCGTAATTGCTGGGCGAATTACGAATACATAGAAGTAAAATTTAAATTATGTAGAAAAAATATGAAGTAAACAAATTAAACGTATCAATTAGAAAGACGTGCATATAAAATCAATTTTATCAAAAAAATATTTTTGTTGCCACCGGGATTTGAACCTGGATCTTTTCCTATCCGGGGAAATGCATTAACCGATTACAATACATAAACATAGTAAGTTGACGACAAATTTTTGAACTTATATATTACACTTTCAAATTAATACATCTGTTCCATTATTTGAAAGCCATTTTCTTTACATTTACAAAATCTCAAACACCTTAAGTTAAAAATTTTATTTAATTTAATGAATTATTATTAATTATTAATTATCGAACATTGCTCAAAGGTGTTTGAGATTCCGTAAATATAAAAAAAATGGCTTTCAAATAATGGAACGACAGATGTATCACTTTAAAGGTGTAACATACAAGTTCGAAAATTTGTCGTCAATTTACTATGTCAGTGTGGTGTAATCGGTTAATTAATTCCCCGGATAGAAAAAGATCCAGATTCGAATCCCGGTAACGGCAAAAATATTTTTTCGATAAAATTGATTTTATATGTATATCTTTCTAATTGATACATTTAATTTGTATTAAAAATATCACAGATCTATGTTCTGAAAAATTGCAACTTCACAATAAGAATGTGTTTTCCTTAGAAATGAAGAAAACAGACTGAAACCGGTCGACGTCAAAGATAAAAATAAAGTTATGAAATATAAAATTATATTAGTTTAATTAAAATGTATATTTTCAATATTTTTGTAGGTACATCGATTTTTCAAGATTTTATTTATCAGCGAAATTTTCTGTGGTCCCTGAGATTATTCGCGTACGTGGTAAAATTTATTTTTAATAAAAACGCTGACTATAAAAGGAAAGACGGCCATAGGTATGAAACCTTATTTCAAACGACAATGGGCTGCGTTGTGTGTGCCTGAAAGCACAGAGAGAAGCAGACTGGCTATATTCAGCCGACCGAAAACCGTTTCCTTTCTCCGGATTTTTTATTAAGCGGAGTTCAGACTGAAACATTTATAGTCCTTAAATTTGTAAAGTTATCAAGGCGCGTCAGGTCATTTCCCCCATCTAAAGATATAATAATTGCATTGCGCACAAGCTTTGACAGTCAAAAAAGTTATTATATTCTCATTTCACAGTTATTTTAGTTTATGTAAGCCAAAAATCTTCTAAAGTTAGAGGTGCATTTAGGGATTACTTACTATCCCTTAAAATTAGAATATATTTATAGAATACTACAATGTGTACTCTTGTAAAATTAGGGTGTATTTACAGAGTACTATCCGATGGTACCGTCGTTGCGCGGGTAGAAAAAACACTTGAGAACATCTCAAAATTTCAAGAAACTTGTAGAATCTCCTTTTAAAACATACATTTTCAATAAGCCCTCTCTATCCCTCTCTCCGATATGAGAAAAACCTATTTTATAGTCTAGTAAGTCCTTTATTGTACTCTTAGAACCTTTCATTTTACCAGGAATCACATGCATATATAGCTATATACAAGGATTTAATATATGTGCATATTTTCAAGATGAACAAGTATTATCCATGAAACGAAAGACAAAGTTGCCAAGATATTTTTTATGGAAAAATACTTTGCAGGAGGTTGCCTTAAGCATGAAAAACATTGAATTTGATAAATTTCTTAGAAATTTCTATTTAAACGAATAAAACATAATTTTTTGTATAACTGTCAGCTAAGCGACCATAGAACCCGTACGTACTTAAAATAAATTTGTCATAAATCATATATTCTACATTTTAACGATTATGTTAATTTTATAACATTTAGTGCTGAAAATTCATGTGTGGACGCGGCTTTAGACACTTTCCACTAGATATTTACTGCTCGAGACCTTCAAAGGAAACAGCCCATAATGACGCACTAATGAGCATATCTAGTAACCTGATATTATTGGGAAAAGATGTCGGCTTATAACTTATAACTTTCACCGCCCCAATCAAGATTGTTTTCATGGAAGTCTCAAATGTGACGCTATAATCGCATGTATGTAAATGAAAGTTTATTATTATGTTTAACGTTTTCTTGTAAACAAATTTAAAAGAAACCTGATATGACATTGGAGTGCACAATTTCATTTGAAATACATAAATTAGGTGAATATGTAACCTTTCAATTCTAAATATGCATTTTTCACATTGTAATTCTCGGAAATTTGAACATTATAATGCTGCTGAATTATAGATAGGTAATTATTAAAATTACCAGTCATATTTCTGATGTGAAAATTGTGCAGGTAAATTATTTTAAGAATCTTTCTTTAGAAACGTTTTTCTGTTCACAACGATCGTTTTTCAAATGTTAAACTAGGTGTTGTTTAATTAATATGGAAGAAGGCCCAGTTCAGTTCTCAATACGTCTTTCGCGTCCATCCTAGGACTAGTTTTGAACGTCACATTTTAAAAAATATTATTAAAATCAAATCTCAATTAATTTTATTTATTTTAAAATCTGTGGGATGCGTGGTAAAAAGGATCCTGTCGTAAGGGAATGGTTAATCCGAGTCAAAAAAGACCTGGATTGTAAAAAATTTAATACACAAAAACGGCCAAATTTGACATGATTTTGAAAAAGCATCTCGTACCATTTAATTAAGCTAAAATTTGGCGCTTTGTGGGAATTTATTATTTAAATTTTAGTAATTGATTGATTTGTCAATTCTGCGCTGTACATTAAGCTTATGATTTACATACTGTCCCGTGGTCAGAATATAGCAAACTGTGATACCGAAACAAAAACGTGCTGCGCCTAACAATGCAATCGCCATCTTTTAATCTGCCGTCACTTTATGCCGCTTTATCCGCTGTCAAAGGGATGTTTTGTCAAAATGCAAATTCAGTGTTGCCGCTTTACTGGCGTCCCTTTCCCATAATTGCGCATACATTAAAAGGCTTGTCCGGTAGGCGGCTACCTGTATTACGGGATTCTGTAAACCGGGCACGCGTTTCGTGGGTAAAAGAATGACCAAATAAGGGAGAAAATATGTCAAAGCTTATTGTATAATTATACTAAGCTTTGACTTCTCCCCTCAGGCGGATGGTAGCCATATAAATGCAGATACTCAAAATTTGTAGCCAATAAAACCTTCGCTGTGTGATGAAAACACTGAAGATATTAATGAATAAATTAGCATTCGCTCAAACTTTAATTTAATTTAATTGTGGTACGAGGTATCCAATATATAGAAAATTTTAAATAAATAAATTTTTGTCTTTCTGGAAAAATTCCAATTTAATTTATTTTGACTGTTATCTACATTTCTCCATTTAAAACATAAATAAGTTGCATCAATTCGTTAATAAGCTGCAATTTTAGTGGAAATAATAAGTAATATATATGAATATAAAGTACATAATAAAGTTTAATAAACATGATTGCTATTCTACCGCGCGTTACATAAACAACGGAATATAGCTACGGCCCCGTCAACCCGCCGCGATTATGATGAAATTTTCAACGTTAAATTTGATGTAGGTCTGGCTGAAGGTCCTGAACACACGAGAGAGAAGATTGTTCAGAGAAAACGATACAGAAGCCCGATGTCCAACAAGGCAGAAAGATCTTTCTCACTTTCATCGTTACTCAAGAATAATTTCAGGAATTTTAGAAAGTGTCTTCGGTGGATAGTCTCCACCGTTGCGTCGTCACGTTCGGCCTAATATTTTACGCATTATGGCGGGGAGACAAAGTACGTTCATATTTTCCACCAACTATGAAATATGCCGAGTATTTTAACGAATTTCCCTCGCGTGTGGTAACACTCGTACGTACTAGACGAATCTGGTTAAGTTTTCTTGTTTATTGTCGACCTTTAGCGATATTTGACGATGTTTAACGATCGTTAAATAGTTTTACAAAGTTGTCGCATTTCCACAGAATCACTTTAACATTTTTGCTATTTACGTTCTTGTTACCGGGTTCCTTTTTCATGTATTTTTCGCATTCAACTTGTAAACTTTTGACACTTGAAAAATCTTTACATTATGTTAGGTTTTTACAGCAAATCTTTTTTTTTTATTATTTGATGCCAAAAAAGTTTCCAAATATGTTGGGTACATCTTTCATATTAAAAGTTTGTTGTTCCTGATTGAATTTTACTAACAATAGGTATATCTTTACTCAATTCAGTGTAATTTTATAAACACAAATTGAAAAAAATCGCTTCCGTACTTTGGTTTGTGTAAATTCGATAACATCCAAGAACGATGATCTCCTTGAGAATACGTGGTCTTACTCAGCATTTATGTTTTTGATTCATTGTTTTTTCTTTTACATTAGTATTATGTATTGTACAACAAAACTGTATTTTGACACTATATGTTATCCAATAAATCTAGAAAAGTGATGGCAACCTTTTATTTTTAGATTTCCCATCCACTTTTTGCACCGAAATTACTAATAATACCTTGTTATACCTATATAACTCACGCATGTCCGTGACACAAAATACTTTCAAACACGTTCAAACGGAGATCGTTAATCAAAAGTTTTCGTTTCTTTTTTCGCCTCTAGCAATATCGCACCAGACATCACACACTGGTAATACCAGTCGGTGTAGCCACGTGCGAAAATCCAATGCTGCCACCCTGCAGACAAAGTTTTCCCGTCGATCTTTCACTTCGTTTAAGAGAGATTTTCCCTCCTTAGTCTGCAGTAAAGTAATACCTAGCGCATTGGATATCTCTAAAGGAGACTTAATAATGTAGTACTCTAAAACCGCCGAGGTGGGCTCAGAAATATTATACTATTTCAAGTTACTATTTTCTGGATAAAACAGAAGATCTTCTCAAACTTCTTAAGAGACATTACCTTGTCGCTGTAGCTCTCTGCATAATAAATGGGAAGATATGCGAAAGAATTATAACATAGATATAATGTAGATATAAATAAAATCTAGAATTTTTTCTTTGTTAACAATAATCTAGGTAAGAAAGTCATTGTTGTGTCTGCAGTCACAGATTTATTTATTTTATAAAATTATTTTTAAAAAAATATTTTTTTTATTTTATACGATAGTACTCGAACAGCCCGTGTCCTCTTGGAGATTTGACTCGAGTGCGTGTAAATAACAGTACGGAATTCAGCGCGAAACAATCTATGGATCATCTACGTACGTGTTTTCCTTCCGAATTAGAATGACACATCCAGTACACACGAACCTTTAGAAGAATATTATATACAACAATTATATAAATATTTTCTTTAAATTAATCGATATTAAATATGAGGATAAATTAAAATGTTAAGATATAAAAACATACATAACAAAAAAAATGGGTACAATTAGTATTCTCATGGTTTTGTGTGTAAACGTTGCGTGTGTTATTTGCGTAGTTCAAAGAGAAAAAGGAAGGCGAACTTCAGTATGCCTTATCTACTATTATTAAAAATATGATATTAATTCTCTTATTTTTTTATGAATATACAAAATATAAATTAAAATGTAGCTAATTCAGAAAAAAGAATAAACTAACCCACAATCATCGGGTTTTGACAATTTTGGTTGAAAATATTTGTCATAATATTTATCACCGTGCACATTAAATATTTTGAGTATTGAGTATATAATATACTATATATATAGCTTGCATCTTAAACACAAAAAATAATCACGATCGATGACCTTAAAATAAACAAAAGTTATTAGTTATTACTTACTTACTTACCATCACGCCACGAGGATAGGGAGAGAGGATAGAGCGCCACACTCTTCTGTCCTGACACACAATTCTCGCCTCATCCACATTCATACATCTTCTCATACAAGCTTGCCGATTGTTGAGGTTTCTAACAGAACCATCCTCCATTATCTGGTTTACCTGGTCGTGCCAAGTCTTCCGCGGACATCCTCTATTTCTGGTTCCATCAACACTTGCTCTACATCAACAACAACATCAGCTTTACATTATTTCCTTATTTCTTCATTTTTTACTCTGAGATAAATAGATTTGCCACAAATACGCCTAAGTGATCTCATTTCCACTGCATATTAATTATTATATACCCTTTTTTTATTTTACTGTTTACTTAAAATTATTAATGATAATATTTACTTATCGCTTTACACATTTGACTAGAACAAACGATCAATTTAACTGCACTCAATAATATGGCTGCAATCCGAAAACTGGGAGATTTAGATAGCAACTAAAGTAGACAAAAAAAATTAAAAATACCTACCCATGAATTTTTTAAATGGATGTCCTATGACGTATTGTTTTATGATCCGGTCAATTTTCTTTCAGGATAAAATGACTACAATGCCGCAGCTTTTTGCCAATTTTTTACAACGTGATTTTATGGCATTTGGCCTATTGACATTTTTTAAACATATCTAACTTATGTTGTAAGTACTTCGCAGATTGTTATCGCACAATTCTTTCAAGCGTCCTTTAAATTTCTTATGAAGTTTTTTTGTGTGGAACAGTAATTTAAATATGCGCTGATTTGCCACCTTTCGGCACCACCTTACCTGAGCACCTATAAAAATTCGACTTTTGTATTCAAAATTCTCAGCCACGCACAGACAAAGCACCTTCAGCGATATTCAAATTCTACAAGCCCTCAACCGTGATAATTATTTTTCAAAATATTGTTTCCAAAAATTGATTATTTCCACGCGAACCACTTTAATAAAATTTAATCTAATAACCGTCATATTTCCTTATCTTGTTACTATGAAAATCTTTTTATTCTGCTTCAATTCTTAACAAGATGTTTTTAATGTAAAAGAAAATAAATTAAATTATTTTCCAAGCCTTATTGTAACGAGAGATAGGGGTGGATAGCAGTTCATACCACGTGTTTCCTCTAAATATAAATTTACGGAGTAATAAAGAATATTTTGAGAAGTCAAAATATAATTGCCTCCATTAGTGTTTCGAACGATTCTATGTTCGTGTTAGTTAAGTTGTAATAAATATAACTAATTACTCATTAAAAATACGTAAACCTGCTATATTATGTGAAATGATTACTGAGTAGTTTTTTTTATTTTTCAGGTTAGATCGGATTTAAATTGTGTTAGATTAGTTAATGTGGAATCATCTCTAAATACCCTAGAAGAGTTGTCGATGGTTCGAGCAGTGTTTAAAAACTTACCTCAGACATTGTTTCGAAATTCAAACCGATTATATATACCTACAAATATTTATTCAGAAAAGTTAAACAAACTGTAGATATTCAATTACACACATTTATTTCGTTTTAACTGCGTTTTACCAAACTACCCAATTCATTATTGATTAGAAGACAAATAAACTCTTTGCATTATTATTATAATAATTAACCCTAGATTAGTATAGTACGTAAATTTTACGTGTTATTCAAACAAAAGCATTTGCTCCGCCCACTTGCCAATTCTGCCACCTTCCCCACTCTAGCAGTGCTCTCCCTGACTGTTGATGCAACGCCTCACAGCTCAGTCACGTTGCTATTATTCAAGTCAAGGCTAAATATCCCTAAATTGAGCAAAGAGCTTCGTGGGTCAATTTTGAAAGTTATTGGTGAGCAAGATACTTCGGCCCCAGGATCATAAGTGCAATCAGAAGGTCAAGAAAATACCAAGGATTTTGTCCATCTGTAGAGAAAAAAATGACGACCACTAACTGCAAGTGTGGAAAAGCCGTCTGTGGAATGCACCAAACGAAACATTACCCAGATTGTACTAAGTAAAAATTGTTTTTTAAACGTATTTTCATTTTTATTTTAATCGAATAATTATTTTTTATATATTAAACATGTTCCTATTGTGTTTCTTATTTATGCCCAAGTACCAAATGTATTTATACCCAGATTCTTACATTTTACTAATTTTGGGTCACTCAACATTGATTTATGGAAGTGAAAGAAAATTGGCAATGGAGGAACAGACTGATTGCAGCGAAAAAGTACTCAGGGGTAGACAAATGTGGCAAATCCATTCGTGATAAAGTGTCGAGTTGTAGGAGTTGATGTGTGTGTGTTGAAGGTATTCAAATATACTCGAGATTGTGTCAGAAGGTTAAGATGCTGTGTGATTAATTTCTTCTTGTCTCACGTGAGTTGTTTATGTGTCGCAGTGTATGGTGTGTATATATATGAAAGAGCACTTACAAGGTTTCGTTTATTGAGAAGATGAATTGCTACAATTTAAATATGCGGTTTGAACTCTGAAGTAGCTCGCTAGAGATACCGTCGAGTAGCGATGCTGGTGCTGGGCCGGCCTGCGAAGAAGTGGTCGCTAGATGCTTGGCAGTAACCGTCTCCGGTGCTTAAAGTTATATTGCGACTGCTGAATGGTTGGTCTTTTTCGGGCCCTATATGGTTGATCGGTGCGGTAGGAGTAAATGTTAAGCTGATCTTCGGATAGTGAACAAGATTGAGAAAGAGTTGCATAAATGGCGTGGTCGTATGGAACAAATGAATAAGGAGTTAGAGATAAGAGAGATATATGATACAATAATTAATGGCACCAGAAATATAGGACATCTGCGAAAAAATTGGCATCACCAGGTGAACCAGGTACTGGGAGATACACCTGTTAAAAGCCTCATGAATCGACGAGCAATTCATGAGAATATGCATAAATGTAAAGGAGGCGGTGTGGTGCTCAATCCCATGAAGAAACGGCGTGATGCTAGTTATTTAGTCAATTATAATTATTGATTCACATTCCATACTTCAGAATCCCTACAGTTAACAAAATGTGAGTTCCTTAATAAAATACGTCCATCAAAACCACAGACTACCAAATATATAGACATGAACTAACGCAAATTTTTTGTTTCAATCAATTTGATTTTGGTGTCACTCGTGTGATCACTTTGCTACTTACGCAATCAAATTGCTCCGCGACTTTTTTTAAATATGTGACTCGATTGTAAATTTAATAATATAATATGCATTAATGTAAAAAATACGTCTTGTTTGACAAAGGTTTAATTTTTGAAGAGTAAATACTTTTACCGTTGCATAAATGTGTCACAAACTATCGAATTTATGTTTCCACAAATAATGTGTGTAGAATGCCCTTTGTCCCTCAACAAATGTTCCGAACCCCTCTCCTGTATGTACACTTTATTTCATGTCTATTCATTTACTGGTGTGTGACCAAAACCAATTATACCGTACTGTAAAATGAACTGGAATAACTTGAAAGGGAAAATATACAAATTTAAGCAATTATCTTATTAAAAGATATGTGTAAGACTTTTATTCTATTAAACTAAGATCTTGCACCTCTTTTCACTTAAAGTTTGTCAATAAAAATTCCTAGATATTCTTTACTTATTAAGATGTAATGCAACCGTCGTTAAAATATTTGTAAAAAGAAAGACAAAATACATTATGTAGAAATTTGTTAAGTCAATGTCCTGAAAGCATAGTGACTATTGTCTGTATCAGCTGGTGTGGGTTGTACACCTAGCTGTTCCAGACAGCTTGGTTCACAATAATTGAGGGCTTGAGTGAGGTTAAAACACAATAGGGATTTTGCTAAAAGGGATGAAAACACTTTTGTATTTCTTCAAGAGATATTTGTTGACATAATAATAATAAAAATTATTTGCTAAATTAGAAAAAATGTACAGAAAATAAATAATTAGAAAAATATTCAGAAAAAAAAAACTATCATAATAGATGTATCAATTATAAAAAAAAACTACAGAATGCATGTTCAAAATTTCTCGAAAACGTAATCGGTTGATATGGCAAAATGGTAACGCGTTTCCCCGAATAGGAAAAGTTCCGAGTTCGTATCCCATTAGCAACCCAAATATTTTTTCGTTAAATAGATTTTTTCTGTATTTTTTCTAATTGATTAATTTGATTTGTGTCAAAAAATATCACTGGAAATACAACTTCACAACAAAAATGTGTTTTCCTTCAAAATTAAAAACAAAATTTATTACATTTTATGAGTATTAGATCCTTATAGATTTATAAATATCTATTTAGGTTTGTATTATTCACATATTAAACTACGCAGTTTATTTTAGTATGAGAGTATTCGAGAATAAATTCAAAAATTTATTTTATACCTTTATGTACGAGTATCACATTACAATAATGAATTGGGTATAAATATATTTCTAAAGTATATTCTGTTAATTACAGAAAAAGTTCTATAATTGTATGTACCAAATGAAAAATGATTTACAGAACAACGCGCGTATTATAAATTAGTGACGGCACCGAAAATAATTTAGGGTGGGTACCCTCAGGAAATGTGCCTGAACGTGAAAAGATATACTAAAGTATTCTTGTGTCAAAAATCTGTCGAGAATGTTCCTCCAACAGCTGGCAACACAATCACAACTTTCACAATGGAGAAAATTAACACCGCGGTGAAAGATCCCCGATAATTCCCTCGCCAAGTTTCCCTGTTTTCTGCTAAATCCGCGTTACTATTCACTCCTTAATCTGCTCTCGCTAATATTTTCTTATGCAGCATTTTTTCTAAAAAAAAGTTTTTCGCCCTGATCACATAATGTGTCATTAATTATTCTGATATCAACACGAATTTAGTGAGCAGACTTGGAAAAACTGAAAAGGAAAAATTTTTTTACATTATTAAAGCATTAATACAAGAATTTATCATATATTTTTACAATTTATTTTATAATCGTCATTATTAATACAATGCCATAATACATTAACAATTAAGGCAGCTTAACACATGAGAATAAAAGTTCACTACTTCCACAACCACTTAGATCGATTTCCAGAAAACCAAGGTGATTTTAGTGAATAACAGGACCAAAGATTCCATCAGGACAATAAAACAATGGAAGATAGGATAGCCACATAATGGACGACTATTGTTAGAGTCTTCAGCGAGACTCCCGATAAACTCTATTCAAGAAAGTCATTTAAAAGAAAAAATTTAAGTGAAAGGTGATGAAAGTATCTACTTTGTGAAATAAATACCTAACTTTGTATTTTTTGCTTTTTTAACTAATAGTTGGAGCAAATGGTAGTAATAAAGTGAAATGTACATAAGTTTAAAATAAGATGATTTTATCTTAAAAGAGGCCATTATATCGTATCTCAAAAATGTGTTTCCCAGTATAATCGATCAATCATGTAGAAATCCTTTCATTTTCAAGTGATGACTCATGAAGTCTCAAACTATAATATACTAGTCGGCTGGCTGGCTGTGGATTACAAAATTCATAAATGTTTATACTAATAAAATATTGGTTTACTTATTTCATTTTCTTTTTTAAAAAAATTGAGATGTGTACACATAATACGAGTAACATCAATATTCTTACATTTTCAAACTAAGTTAAACGCTTGTGCTATTAAAATAGGACTAACATGCTAGTCTCCTGGAACGAGGCTCGGACCACCGGATCACTAGGCTAGCATCTTAATCACTAGTTATTTATTTATTCACCATTATTAAGTACTACCAGAACTTTGGAGGTTTTGATGAGAAAAAAGTATTAACAAAGTCGTGAACTTCTACGCCTTTTTGGAAAGGTTTCCCAGTCAATGCTTTTTGCTCTGACCTGAATAGGTATAAATTTATCGGGTCAAGGTCTAGAGAATAAGAAAGGTGGTTATAAAAGCGACCGCGGTTTGTCTAAATTCTCAAGCACTATGCGTTGAAGACGCACTTTTAAATCATCAATTTTGAATTTACAAAACTAGTACTTCTTCGTAAATGACAAATATCCAATTACTAATTTGTGGTTTTAGACTATTATTGATTCGTGAGGATCTTAATTGTGTGATCGTAACAGAAGGTTTTGTGTATGATGAGACTGAAGCCCCTAATATCTTCTAGTTTCACGCATGTTGGTGCATGTCGCAGTGTATATGAATGAGCGTGTGTGATTAGAGTGTGTGTAGAACAAGGCATTTAAATAAAAGAAAACTTACAAAAGTTGGCGTTTATTGCGGAACAGTTTACAATGGCAGATAAAGATAATTGCGCGTAAAGTTGGAGACTGGAGTGGCTCGCTTGAGATGTTGATGAAAGAACGGTCTGCGGAAAAGTCATCGACTAGCACTTACGACTCTTCAGTCACGATGCATTGGCATCTACTTATGGGTGAATTCGATTCAGCCCTATACAGATGTCCGAAGAGTCCTTAAACAGCCATGTCTTTGGGACGTGTGCAGGACCACCACAATACCATAAAAAAACTGGTATTTCATAAAAATAATAGATCGTTTAATTCTAATAGCACTTATTCATGAATTTAATTATTTCATAAATCATTAAATTTGGAAGTATGTTAACCACTCCATGTTTTTTATTTTATTATTTGACGATGCGTCAATGAACGTTCTTCTATATAGCAGTTCTGCAATATGTTTGTGCCAAATTACAGGGATCGGTTGGTGGCTATTCTGTAACACCTCTTTATAACACCAGAAGTAGACGTTGGCACTGTATGTATTACCATAAATTGGTAATAAAGATCTCAATCTCAAGACTCAAGATTAGAAACTTTAATAGAGCATACCCACCTCAATATTGGCACTTCACGCCTAACGTTTGACACAATAATGTATTTTAATACCGAGAACTAGAACTTCAAAGTCAATTTCGTGGTTCCTCTTATGATATCATGTCTCAAATTCAAATTCATTTACATACATTCATATTACATGTTAGTTTAAAAAACTATATTACATCGAAATATTGACCAATTTGTTGTGTATAATACCTGTTTTCAATTCTCTTCCTATTTCAAATATTTCTATTAGTTTTCAGTCGTCGTGAAAGGAATCCAATAGCTATAAAGAGATCTCAACGGTAAAACTATGGTCGGTTTTAGGAGACTTCATTTATCCCATTCCTTTTCTTGAGAATTTTTTTGAACATTTGTTTCACGATTATAATATAATCGAAACTGGAATAAAATGAAATTTCCGAAAAATGTCGAAATTGTAAATAAGGATTGAAGTTTCCTTCGATTTGTATAAATTTTTATTTTTTATACTAACAATTTGAAATACTGCTATCACTAATATATTATCATATGTTTATGGTTGCTTTTATTTAACCAAAACTGTAGTTTTAGTCTTGCCAATGACAATGTATCAAAATTATTCGATATATATATAATATATCTTAAAACTATGTATATATTATCATAATCAAAAAAAATTAAGGCATCTGATTAAGATACAATACATTAATCGATAAAGCTATCTACAGGCAAAAGAAAGATCCGAGATCGAATACCGGTGATGACGATATTTTTGAAAGGTTAATAGATTTTTCTGTATTCCTTTCTTAGTGATTTATCTAAATTATCTAAATTTAATTATCACGGAACTGTGTTCTGAAAAATTCCTACTTAATTACTTACAAATAAAAAAATTATTTTACTTAAATTAATCTAAAATTTTTTTTCTCATAGGTCACATAAGAAAGAAAAAAAGATTTAAGATATCGTTATATTTTATTCCACACTAAGTATCCATACAAAACGGGTGAAACGTTTTCTTGGGCGTATATTATTTATGTATAGTAGTTTAATTAAGACCTACGTATTAAGGATCAATGTACTGTAATCCATGAATATTTTATTGATGAATCACACGAAAACTATCTTTTGCAGAATTACTCTGAATATTATGTATAAAGATGAGGTTATAGTGAAAGTAACTAAGGTTGAGAATACCATGACTGTTAAAAATTACAGAAATCCAAAACAGCTACGAAATACAGTGTGTCCTAACATTATTTTTCATTTTGATTCATTCGCTGCACCATCGCAATGAGCGTTAGAGGGGCGGGGGGTATGTCGATCGCTAGCCGCGTCTTTGGGAATTCAGTCGCTATGGAACGTGTCCTTACCAGTTGTTCGTGAAATTTTCCCTGAAAAATGGATATACCAACGAAGTGACATAAACTGGCCTCCACGTAGCCCCGACTTGACACTAATATACTTTTTCCTATGGGTTACCTTATTACCAAAGGTATACAGTAAAAATCCTCTCTCTCTGGACCAATTAAAAGAAAATATCCGAAAAGAAACGGCAGCGATCACGTAGAATACTTACCGAGTAGTTCTCTAAAATTTTGCTTCCCGTTTAGAAGAGTGCCAGCAAAATAACGGATCACATTTAGGAAACATAATTTTTAAGATAAAATTTTATTTTTTATTAAACCCATCCATTATTTTATTACAGAATTTTTTTTATGAAAAAGACTTTTGAGACACCTTGTACGTCGAAAGATCAGAAAATTTCAAATATTAATTCGTGTTACGAGCCCTGTCAGTCGACCAAAGTGCATCATACGTGCAATGCATGTGACAACATGAGTGTGCACGAGACGAGTGTACATGCGACAATATAAATTTGTATGAATTTAAAAGAAGCAAAAGTACAGTTACGGTAGAAAAATATGAGTTTTTAATCCTTGCAAAAACTTCTGAATAATGTTATGTACCTATCCAAATAGCAAAGAAGATTAAAGACACTGACTGACATTTTCTTAATAGAATTGCTGAAAATACTGGAAATTCCTCATAAAAAGTAAATATTTACCAGGAATTCCTTAAAAACACTTGGCAACCGAAGAATTCTTTATAAACGAGCAATAATTTTTTTCGAAAATGATATCCAATTTTCCAAAATAAAACTACTTTTTGCTCATAGAAGCCCTTAAGCAATATATGATTATAATCTCCCGTCCACTGAGAAACTCCTTCTCTGAGGTTTTGCAAATAAATATTGTATGTTGTATTGTAACGTATATTGCGTGAAATAGAAGATTACGGAAAAGAAATCGATTTTTTGTTGATGACTTTTAAATTTACACGCCAATCTTTGTATGTCACGTCAAGCCATAAGCGTGATAATACACATTTTCAACATTCAATTTTAATTAAAATATTTGAAATCATTCTGCCTTTGTAAATGACAGTAACCTGCTTTGAATAAATCAACATCCTTGACTACCCCTATCCCATGCGGTATCCTTTATGTCAAATGAGGTTGGCAGTTAAAAGGTTGAAACCTACAATTAATACACAATTGTCTGTAAAATAAGTCATTTTCTAATAAAACTGTATTAAAAATACGCATACAGCAACTTTATTTCAATCACTAACTGCTCGCAATACTTATCGTCTATGAATACAATTTGCATACTTCCGCGTTCACGTATGACTGCATAAAATGGACTCCCAATAAAGGAGAAGTTTAGAAACTCAGAGTATTGCAAAGGAACATGGAGCTCGGAGGATGGACAAATGAAATCATCCAGTTGTCAGAAATCAAGAAGCAGACAGGTCACCCACTGCATTGATTAAATCATCAAACTGTGCAGAAATACATGGCAGCGAATAACATGGGACAGAGAAAAGTGGGAGATACTTGAAGAGCCCTTCATTCAACAGTCGATAGAAAATTACTGATGATAATGACTCGTTGATATTAACTTCAATATGTACGCACCCGGAGTGTCATTTTTGTATATTTATAAAAGGGTAGGTACCTAATCATTGCCTGTCAACCTCTTTGACACTCGCCTCATTGAAGGTTTTAAGCAGTGGCATAACTACGACGATGCAGCCAATACGGTGCATTGAGGCGCACGCGTATCAATAATACATTTGGTATCAATACATTCTCAACGCTAATGTGAACAAATATTTTTTTAATTCACCATAGCAAGAAATTACGACAAATTAAAAAACGTTTTCGGTACATTATACAATAGTACTCTACTAGTATGTCGAGTTAGGGACTAGACCATCGTCGCAAAGAGAAAATCGCTATATATCGAAGCAATGATTTTTTTATAGTTGTGAGTGCATATTAATGTCATTAATAATTTTTTTTTCATGAAAGTGTGATTTTACTATTTAATAAGTAAAACTACGCAGTACTAAATATTCTTAATCGTACATATACATAATACATATCGCACACTTAGATCAAAACTAAGACAACTCAAAAAAACAAGAATTTTTAGTTATTATTGTATTCGGATACTCTGTCATACACACAACTAACATAGCCTCAGATCTCGAATAATGTCATTGTAGGATACATTTATGACCTAAAATTTCATAACTTTAGTAACAAAAAACAGAGAAAAATGTCTTTATTTTTTTGTATATTGAGAAATAACTTTTTGAGTTGTCTTAGTTTTGATCTAGGTGTGCGATATACTGGGTACCCTTCCATTTTGCATTGGGACCCAATTCCGTTTTTCATTCCATTTGGCATTGGGGCCAAATTTTTGTAGCTACGCCACTGGTTCTACGATTGTCCATGGTTTTAGATAAGAATTTAAAGTTGCCATACGGCGAAAAAAAATACACTTACTTTTCCGAACATTCGCGACAACTTCAGCGTCATTCTAGATATTTTTTTACGGTTTTCAAGAACTCCGTATATCTAGTAGTAGTAAAGAAGATTGTCCCGACGATATAATGAAAATGTCAGTCTTCACATTCACTCTCGAGACAAAAGTATATTTATGGACAGGCCCCTTTGGAAATATTACATAACATGTATCACATGTGTGTACATATATTATGCACACCGAACAGACAAAGAAAATTACAACAAAGAATTTTCTTGAGCCTCTTACCGAAGTAAACACACTTTCAGTGCTGTGTGAAACATGTATTACAATGGCGGGCTTCCCGCGTTTCCCCCGAGGCCGGACATAACAGTTCACGCAATAGAAAATTCGATTAATAAAATAGATGATATCGCCGAATTAAATAGCCTCGAGTGATGTACGGCCGACGCACAAAAGAAACTGAAAATTATCTGCCATCTATACCGCGAGCAGAACGGCGTAATCATTCTCACTATTGTTGGAAAACTCTTGTCGCTTTAGGGGCGGACGATGGCGTTGTCGACAAATGTTACCTACCTAATGTGGGAAGAAATTTAAGAACCATTCCGACTCGGGCGGAAAGAAAGGTGTACTAACCGGTTGAATGTGACACTAAAAACACATATTTTGTATGATATTACATAAAAATAGAGACAGAAAAAATCTTGTGAGAAAAATGAAAAGTGTGTATATTCAGTAAAATACTTTCTATAATGATTTGAATTTCGTATTTCATATTTAATTTCGCGCAAAAACTGATGACATTTGTATGGAAAATTTCAAATCATAAATTCAGTTAATAAATCTAAGACGTAACGAGTTTTAATGATAAATCAAAGTGGTTTATACTGTTTATTATTTTTAAAACATAAAATAGGAAATATTTGATACGTGACTTTTTCGGATCGAACGCATTAGCTTTTATTAAAAAATTAAATGCACCGGCTGCAAGGATCCGGTAGATTTCGTGTGTGTAAGTGATTTCTTTTAACTGATACTGGCTGCAATAATCTGATGAATTTCGTCTGTGTGTAAATGTATTATTTTAACTTTTCTCTCTGAGTTGAATATTATTAACGGAGGTATTAATGTTAAAAATTTTTGATCAGCCGCCATTTTAAAAAAAAGATGACAGATAAGGGTGGTAAATGAACGCCACATAAAAGAAATCAATTTTTCATAAAAATTATTAATATCTGATGAGAACTATATATGAAAATATATATATATATATATATATACTTTATAGCGGAGGGTGGTTTCGAGGTGTCCTGGTTATGATCGAAAGAAGAGCCTTGAAATCTTCCATTGGATGTCTATGTTCCAAGAAACCTTCTGTTAGGTTTTAAATCTATCTAAAAATTAATATTAAACATATTTTGGACATAATATCACGAATCAGTTAACTTTACAAATGTTTTAAATAATATTATTTTCATGTGCGCCTACCCTTTTGATCATATTTGTTGATACTAAAACATTATTGGCGGGACCTAAAAATAATAAACGGTTCTTTCTTTAGAGAACTCTTTATCTACTGCGCCAGTAAAATTCGTCAAATTTATGAATGTTCAGTATTTTTTTGCAGTAAGAAAACACTGGGGTAAGTACCGGTCAGAGATGACGGGTTTAGTAATCTGTCTTATCTCTGCCACCCCCATCCTTCACCGTTGGCACAATGTCCGCCCCTTCGTCATAAAGTAACATTTTCCCGATCGTCAGCTTCGCCATTCTCGATATTTTTTACAGCTGAGCTTTTCCTCGTCACTAAGCGCAAATAACTCAAATTGTTAAAACATATTGAAAATTATTTCAGGATATCGGGATAGAATCGTGACTAGACTATAGATCGATGTTTCCTATTTTATATTCACTCCAACAGCTGATTATAATAATTAAAGGACGTTGTGACCATAATAATTTGTTAGGCATTTTCTAATTTTCAAGAATGTACAAGAATAGCAGAGACAGTAATTTGAGGGTTTTTTTCTCCAGGAGCAGACTAAGCTATGATTCTGAATAAAATGGTTATTAATCTAAAATACCTACTATGTGTATGATAATGTTAAAACAAGTATTGGACATTTGTTTCAAATTTTTGATTAGTCATATTTTCGAAATAATTAAATCAATTAATTCATCAAGAATTCGATTATTTGTAACAATACTATTTCATGATAAGAGTGCTAATTTTCTTTTATTTGCCCTGCATGAAGAATATTGCAATTTTTACTTTTTTATGGTTGTTTTTGCCCTTAATAAATATTTGCTTGTTTATTTCTATTAGAATAAATATGAATATGTCAGATACATATTTAAATAAGGTGTAAATGAATTTATTTTTTTGATATTAGATATCTTTTTAAAACAACGTATATTATGTAAGATTAAAATGTGAAAAATGGGCTAAAAAAATAAGACGATTTAATTTCGATCCATTTCCCAAAATACCTTGCCAAGTACAATTTATTTGAATGTGCATACGCTTAAGTACAGATAAATCATTTGATTGTAATGGTATTAAAGATAAAACGTAATCCACATTTTACAAAAAATATTTTTCGCGTGAATTCTTTTTAACGGTATCTATGTACCTCACACGACTAAACCTCATGTGTGGAGACAATAATTTATATAAAGAAGATATTACGTCATCCACATC